>OX243928.1:10621563-11243126 GCA_945859725.1 Drepana falcataria
CGCCGTTTGTTTAGTGTTGACTTTAGTGCGCAACACGTGGTCTGGCCGGCGAAAGTTTAGCAAACAATTCGGCTGATTAGCTAACTTCGGTCGGGTGGTTTATCTTATTAATTACGTGAAGTTGTCTGTGTATGCCAGTGCTCAAAGTAAATTAGTGCGACTTTTACAATTGTGCGTATTTGTTGGCAGTTCTCAATGTTACCGTGATTGCAAAGGTTAGTTCATTTGGCAAAGTTGATAAATGTACCTACCGTTCTGTGTAATGTGTGGCTACTTAATAAATACGTACCTTAATAATGGTTTTTCTCATTTGTAGGTTGATCTCCAGTTTTGAAATAATCATATTAGCTGTGTTTATTACTAAAATACTAACAAATTAAAGCGTAATATGAAATTAATATAATTTACCTATTTGTCAAAAAACTTGTTTCGACACTCAACATGTATATTTTTAAGCAAGGTAATATCACTTATTTAATAATAGCATAAATATATATATTCTTTAATTATGTACATATTATATAGTTACAGACGAGTAAGTTACGAACATGTATGAATAAACTGATGAATGTGGACGAAGCGAAAGAGATATGTAAGTCTAGAGAGAACTCCGCTTTAGGGACTACCCCGGACACGGCGTGATGATATGTATGTATCAGTTTCTTAATAAATACTTTAATTTACTGCCGTTCACATGATAACCAACACAAGCTGCATAACATATTGTTATGCAGCTTTGTACAGTTAAAACTAGAAAAGCAATGCCTCGCGGTTTTACCCGACGTATGCAGGTTTCCTCTCGATGTTTTCCTTCACCGTAAAGCTCGTGGTGTGACTCAGCACTGCACTTAAGTTTAGAAAAACTCATTGGTACAGTCGGGATTTGAACTTGCGAGCTTTGCGTAGCAGGCAACTGCTCGAACCACTCCGTCACCACGGCTCTACTATATATACGTATACATAATATGTACGTATAGTACATGTACTCATGAAAATTATATACTGCAGCTAACCGTGTGAAAATACCCTCCTTTATTCCTCCGCATAATTATAGACTTCGATAAATACTACGTAGGCAATAAAATCGATAAACTACATTCCACTTTGTCCATAGTTCACCCTTGTATTGCTACGCTTATGGATTATAAAAGGTAATTGAATGAGACATAGGAATACAACCACATACATTTTTATTTATTTATGGATTCGTCATCTGTAATGTTAGTACCTAAGATAACCTTGGTTGGTACCCTTTTTGGGACCTAAGGACCTAGGATCCCTTTTAGGGTAGGCAAACGTGTATCAATATATTTTTTCACTGGCGATATTATATGTATATGAGAAGAGCCGTGGTGGCCGAGTGGTTCGAGCAGTTGCCTGCGACGCAAAGGTCGCAAGTTCGAATCCCGACTGTACCAATGAGTTTTTCTGAACTTAAGGACAGTAATTTGTCACACCACGAGCTTTACGGTGAAGGAAAACATCGAGAGGAAACCTGCATACGTCTGAGAATAAATTCAAAGGTGTATGTATAGTCGTGCTTGAGTAACGGCGATGGACTCGCCATCTGTCACGTTGGCACCTAATATACCTTTGGGGGAAAGTGGGTGTGTGGGTATTACGTATACACCTCTGCCTACCCCTTCGGGGACCCTTGTGAGAAGGCGTGAGGATATATATATATATATATAATACTAGCTGTCCCGCCCAGCTTCGCTCGGGTGAAAAAGTTAAATTGCCCGTAACACGATCGCAGCGCCACCTATTTGGTCCAATTGTTAATCTAAACCATTCTCGAATCTAGCTTAAGGCACACAGAAACACACAGAAAGCTTCGCCCGGGTAAAAAGGTAAAATTCTTAAAACTCGATCGCAGCGCCACCTATCGGGTCCAATTTAATATAGCCTATGTTACTCGGGGATAATGTAGCTTTCCAAAGGTGAAAGAATTTTTGAAATCGGTCCAGTAGTTTCGGAGCCTATTCATTACAAACAAACAAACAAATCTTTCCTCTTTATAATATTAGTATAGATTACTATATGTAGGTGCCATTGTGACAGATGACCAGTCCAACAACGTCTCTAAGACACAACTGCACTTCATCTTCGAATATGATCTTAAACGTAAGTAGATCTCTAGATATTATCCTTCACCGTAAGGCACGTAATACGATTTATCACAGTATTTTTCAGAAAAAATCATTCGTACAGTCGGATCTCGAACTTGTAATCTTTGCCTTGCAGACGTCTACTTCAACCAAACGCCCACAACGGCAACAAATTTGTATATGTAAACAAAGTCATAAGGAAGTATTAATTCCATATCGATATATTCGAACGAGTATCTATTGGTGTAGTCCTTTAGGGCGAACAGTTGACCCGCATATCGCTACGCTACACAGGTCAACGCATTTCTGCGCATTCTGTATATCCTTATCGCGTGCCTTGATCGCTGAGGTCACATGTATTGTAATTGGCATTATTACTTATTATATGGCATTATTGATTATATAAACATGACTAGTATTTAAAAATAGAACTGGGTCTTAATGCATAAATTTTATGAATATACTACCAATCAGCTTCGCCCGGGTGGAAAAGTAAAATTTCCTGAACTTTTGCCACTTGCCACTGACGGGGAATTCATGCTCACCTTGGATCCAAAAAGATCTCGCACTGCACGGTTTCAAAGGTATTTCCACCCGCAGCACAAACTGTGTAATAAACACCCCGTTGAGGTCTTCCCTAGAGAGCGCCGCATGGAGCAGCAGTTCTTCAGGAAAAGTGTGAAAAGATTGATGCACGGTCGGCGTCATGCGAGCGATACCCGAAATAAAAATATCTAAAGTAATATTTGCAGTTGCTACATTCTTGAACTAAAATGATATAGAATAATTCGTCCAACTGTTATCTACGGACAGCTATATTAGCTTTTAATTCCCCGTTGATGGTTCTCGTGACCGATTTTTTTTATTGTAGGCACACGGGATATTGACAAACTCACAATCTTTTACATTTCTATTAGATTTATTTCATACCGCAATTTTAAATCTGGCCAACAAAATTAAGGAAACAATAACTGCATTTGATTAAAAATACCGCTGCAAAACAAAGCGACCTGATGTGAAAAACAAAGTGATTTCGCCGTGAATATATTACAACATTAACTGAGTTGCACAGGAGAAAATAACTTGTGAATACGTAGGTGACCTCGGATGGATAATTATTTTAGGCTTGCAACGCGAGCCCGTCCGCCGAATGCACGGAGATACTCTGTCACCGACTGTACCTACTCGAATAAAGGCATACTAGAACCGACTTCGTATAAAACGTTATGAAGTTGCTTTCATAGTAAATCTACAGTCTATTTATAACGAATTAAGGATTTCATAATTTTATGAATTGTCATGACAGGTGACACTGCTGGCACGATCCGATATGATGAATCGTTTGAATTTCGAACGGTTTGTTTAAATGGGACTGACGTCGTCAAGTCATATGTCAACGCCTAATGATTAGCGGCAACAGTAACTAAATAGCGCCAATAAGCGTTGTGAATACCGAAAGTATTACCCGCAAATTTAATTAATCAGTCAGCGCTACGCTCCTGCTTGCTATTGGCACCTCTTTGAATAAGGTGATGGTAATATTTTTGTTGTTTCATATTTCATAATTAAAAATTTATGAAGTGCATAAGTAGCAATAATATGAAAGTTTATAAATGATCATTATAAGCATTACACTTACCTTATCTCATCGCTATATACGATACAGGAATCGATCGCCGATCACGGCTCCAAATTCCATCATAATTTTTACACTTCATATCATTTTTACAAGTTCAAAGTCCGTGTTATATAAATTTAAACTTAAACTATAACTTATATAACCTTACGACACTTGTACACCTGTCTGTTTTTAGATTTACGATGCAGAATTGTACCGCGTGAGATATTGGAGGCGTGATGAGATTATTAATATGCCTAGTTATTTATGATGAATACGAAATAATCTTACTGGTAAAACAAAATAAGCTGTAGTGGCCGAGAGGTTTGAGAAGTCGTTGTGAAGCAAATGTCACCGGTTCAAGCTTCAGTGGCTTCCAATTAGTTTTTCCTGAACTCAAGTGCAATAATTTCTCACACCACGAGCTTTAAGGTTAAGGATTCCTTTGAAAAGAAATTAAAAAACGTATGTTTGAGGCTGATAATGAGGACGAAACAAAAGACTCTATAAGGCTAGAAAGAACTGACGCTCTATCCTCTCTGTCTACTCTGTTAGGGACTTGGCGTGATGATACGTATACGTATACGATGTATGCCTGAGTGAGAAGTGGGTGATTCAACTCTGTTTTCCCCTTCGGGAAGGCTTGTGAGAAGATAAGACTTTGTAGAAGAAAGTATACACGTAGCGTCATGACGATTTCCAAGCAAGATAAGCCACGAAAGCCAAAAAGTGCTTATATACGTGTATGTAAAATGCATATTTAAAGAATTAAAATCTCCTTCAAAACGTCGGGGCAAATTAAACAATTTTCCAACGTGCTACAGTGAAATGCGGGTAAGTATGTATTTTGGACGGTCTCCAAAACAATTAGTGCATTTGCTGTGGTGTATGCCAACGGCTTGGGAAATTGAGAGGAACTCTAAATGCATTTACTACTCTCTCGTTGAACATTTAACACTTGATTTAGCTATTTGTTAGAATTTGTCCCGCAATTAAAACAGGCCAAGCGCACTAGGATAAGGTTACAAGTGTTTATGGCTTATGAACAGATGGCAGGTGTATAAACAACAATTGACAATCACAATATAATATTATTAAACAAATTACCCGCCACGTCTGTCTGTCTGTCTGCGATAAACATAAAAGCTACGAATTTTTATGTGATTTCATCAATAGACATTGATTGACACACACCTGATTAATTTTAAGAAGAAAAACTCAAACAGCGTGCGTTTTTCTATCGAAAACGTCTTCTAATCCTAATCAAGGTCAAATATGTGTAAAATAAATAATATATTATATATTACAATATACAATTTCATAACAAAATCAATTAACACCAGAAATGGTAGTTAGGTACTGTACAGTAGTAGTTCTGCGGGTTTGACTTGACAAAGCGGTCTTACTCAAGAGCTAGTGTACTTGTTTCTAGTTCAAGTACTACTGGGATGACTAAGGATTGTGACGTTGGTAAATAATTGCCAAAAGTTTCCTGCGGTTGTAATATTGCCAGCCATTTTAGAATTATAGTGTATGAGTTGTTTATAAAATATTAATAATAATATGTCCTCAAGCCTTCTCACAAGGGGTAGGCAGTCAGGTATATAGGCAGTACCCACACACGCACTATCCGACCGATACATATTTTAGGTGCAAACGTGACAGATAGCGAGTTCATCGCCTTTACTCAAGCACGACTATACATACGCCTTTGAATTTCTTCTCAAACGTATGCAGGTTTCCCCTTCGATGTTTTCCTTCACCGTAAAGCTCATGGTGTGATTAATCACTCTTCTTAAGTTCAGAAAAACTCATCAGTACAGTCGGTATACGAACTTGCAATCTTTGTGTTGTAGGCAACTACTCGAACCATTCGGCTACCACGGCTATTAAACAATATTAATTTAATTATTATTCTAAAATTTTTAGTAATAATATTTTTTATAATTCCATTATCTTTTTAAAAATATATATTTTGAATGGTTCAGATAATATTAATTTTTATTATCTTTATATTTATTATTTTTGTAATTTAAGATATATATATATATATAGATGTGATATTTTATCTTTTGGTTTAAATGTTCCTCATTAGAACCCGAACACTCAGTCATTGCCGGCGATGTTTTTTCAATTAGTACTGCAATCCAAAGTTCACTTTATTCACAGAAGCTGTTTACGCCTTGCCAAAAATGCGGAAATACGTCATCATAATGATATTTTATAATCCGATAATAAACAAGCGTATTAAAATGTTATCTTGACCAAGCCAGATCGAAATAACTCAATCTTTGATTCACCGATTCGTATGAAAGAAAGAAATGAAAATCGATGAATAACAAAAGCATTCCCAATAAGTAAAACCCAATGGACATTATCATAAAGACTGGTTGACAGTGGTCGATACTGGTCAATACTTGATGAGGTCGCCGTTACTTGGATACGATAGGACTACAAAACGTATTGACTGACTGATATCGACTAGTGGACCGTATACACGACACGATACGATAAAGAAGAATTATATTTTATAAACAACCATCCAGGTGGTATGAGTAATCGCCTGCTACACAAAGATACATACATATACATAAATAGCACCACGCCGAGTCCCTAACGGGGTAGGCAGAGAGTATAGAGCTCCAGTTCTCTCCAGACTTACATACCTTTTTCGCTTCTCCCACATTCATACATCTTCATACATGCTCGTCGGTTTCGAGTACTCTAGACGTTCCCGTCCTTGAGCGTCCGATCGATTTGATCTAGGTAGTTGGAACATTGTGTTGATTACTTAAAGCTATGTCAAATATATATCAATGTTGTTACAAATTAAAGCGGGCCGTGTTGGCCTAGTGGTTCGAGTAGTGGCCTGTGACACAAAGTTCGCAAGTTCGAATCCCGAGTGTACCAATGAGTTTTTCTGAACTTAAATACAGTGATTAGTCACACTACGAGCTATACGGTGAAGGAATACATCGAGAGGAAACCTGCATACGTCTGAGAAGAAATTCAAAGGCGTGCTTGGGTAACGGCGATGGACTCGCCACGTTGGAACCAAAAATATATCTCTGGCGGAATGTGGGTGTGTGGGTATAACCTATACACCTCTGCCTACCCGTTCGGGGACCCTTGTGGGAAGGTGAGAGGATATATTACAAATTAAACACGACCTAATCATGAGTCGGACAGTGTGTACGAGCTATAATTTCATCGATTCATATTACATTATTGTATAAGTAAATGCGAACCTATTTGTTTTAAGTAAGTATAAAATTGAAACAACAGCATCCAGCAAATAATCGCTGGTAGGCACGACTGCATTCATAGCACTGCAGTACCTAAGCTATACGTACAATATTATAAAATAATGATTAATGTCTGTAGTACTAATACAGTACTTACATACATATCATCACGCCAAGTCCCTAGCGGGGTAGGCAGAGAGTATAGAGCGCCAGTTCCCTCTAGACTTACATACTCTTTCGCTTCGTCCACATTCATCAGTCCCTTCATACATGCTCGTTGGTTTCGAGTACTCTTAACGTTCCCGTCCTTGAGAGTCCTTGAGAGTCCGATCGACAGTACTTATGCTTAATTATAACTAATTAGGTAGTATTCATTTCTCATTCATTCAAGTGGGTGTGTGGGTACTACCTATGCACCTCTGCCTACCCCTTCGGGGAGCCTTGTGGGAAGACGTGAGAATATATTATTATTATCATAGGAAACAAATTATGAATGTTCTATTTAAATAATATCGATTTGTAACACGAATATTTTACATTACAGTCACGTTTTATTCGCTCGCAAAGATTGATTTTTTCGTATCAATTTCTGGATGGTGTATTAAAATCATGAGCAGACATAACCAAATTTCATATTAAGGCGCAGTATTCTTTCATTAATGCTTGTATAAAAAAACTTGTCTTTATCTTAACAACCTAGACATATTAATAAAATTAGAGTGTCTGTTTGTAATATTGAAATAACCGCTTTTTACTACATGCATATGAATATATAGGGTACATACACTAAAATCTAAAATAGTTTTTTTAAATTTTTGTCTATCTGTCTGTCTGTCTGTTTGTTCGGGCTAATCTCGGAATCAGCTGGCCCGTTTTTAACGGGACTTTCACTGGCAGATAGCTGATGTAAAAAGGAGTAACTTAGGCTTCTTTTAGAAACTAAATATAAACTGGCGAGATTTGAACTTACAATCTTGACTTTGCCTAGCTTCAGTAAACAAAGGGTCGACGATATTCCAAGAGAATAGCAACGAAATTCCACACTATTGTTACAGGCCGCGGTGACTGAGTGGTTAGAGAAGTCGCATACAATGCAAAGATTGCAAGCACGAGCTCTGAATGCAACGATAATTTTTTTCAGGAGTACAGAAAATAATCATACCACGAGCTTTGCGGTGCCAGAAAACATGATGAAAAGTCTATATAGTCGTGATTGAGAAACGAACTCACCATCTGTTATGTTGTAACTTAAATATATCTCCGATAAAAATAATATATTGTTACACTTTTACCTACCTCTCTGAAAGACCATTGTGGGAAGTTGTGACGATATTATGATGACTACATTTACATACATTTTAATTAAATATAATTTAAGGCTCACCATAATGGAAGAAGTTTTACAGTATACAAATTTTTGCTACGCGGCATAATATTTCAATATCTACACAATCAATCTTTGAGAGCATTCTCCTTAAGCTTTCTTTTTCAATATTATTTATTCATGAACAATTTGAGATGCAATCAGGTCAGATATGGAGGCTTTCACAACGACGAAACAAGATTTGACTTTGATAAAATACGATTACGAAGTTTACTTTAAACATTTTGCATTTTTCATGAGATTGATGTGCTTTGTAGGTTATTTAGGCGGAGAATTTTTTTCTCCTTTATATATAGACCAAAGGTTGTATCTTTGGTCTCACCGTGACGTCCTATCGAATTCATAATTTAAGAGTACAAACTGGATAGACTTTTAAAATTACTATTTACTAAAAATTACTAAAAATCATTTACTATTTAAAACGTATTTTTATTACCCATCAACATAACTCTTCTGTAAGCCATAAAACTGTACTATATTTTTTTAATTCGCTCAGTAGTCATTGGGTAGCTTATATTTTGAAAGAGGTAACTTAGAGAGAACCGGTGTAAAACTTTCTCTGAATACCGTCAAGACGGACTTGGCGTGATGATATTATATTATACACACGATGATATTATACACGATAGATTTGTAATTCTGAGATATATTTTAATACTTGATGCAAAATATATGTACGCTACGCTGAAATTTTAATCTGATTACACGATCGCTTCAACTAGCGATGTGTAGCAAATCCGTTAAGTATCGCAAATGAATGGCAGTACTTTAGTACATTATCATAAATATTGACGTGTAACCCGCTACGGCGTAGAGCCTAATTAACGATGACTTTGAGCTAGAATATTAGCTTATATCTTTTCTTATTAGTGGCTACGGTAATATGTATCGCCATCTGTCACGTTGGCACCTAAAATATATCTTTGGCGGAAAATGGGTAAGTAAGTACTACCTACATCTCTGCCCTACCCCTTCAACCCTTGTGGCAACACGTGAGGTTTAATGAAGATATACATTGATATTGGCACGATTATGAGGTACAATGACCTTCCAAAATGAAAATTGTAATTTTTCATCGTCCAAATCAAACGTATTTCAAGCGTTAACGAACTTGTATCCATGATATGACATTTTGAATCCTAAGTTTGTATTAAATTATTGGGCACATATCTAATTTTACCATTACATATATACCACAACGAAAAAAAAAACTGAAACCTCTAGGCCTAAATATATTGCTATATTATTACACCGCTGCTAAGCTATAGCGATGAAGACACTATATCTTGATATTGTTTTATATCGCGTTAAATTAAACCTCTTTGTCAAAAATATATAATGGCCACAAAAGTTTTGATGACATTACATATAAATTTAAATTTTTTTGACATAAACTTTATGTAATTTTCCTCAGTTGTGAGACAAATGGCCGAGCAATGTGACTAAAATTTTAGTACATATTTTGTGTTGTGTGTTTTTTTATATATTTTATGTAGTCTTTTCTGATTCGGATTATTTTCTTTGATTTTGTACGAAATTTTTTGTGTCTATTACGTATTCCTTGTAATAGTTCCTACGCTGAACCGTGACTCGCGAGTGAAAGTGAAGATTTTGTTGATTAAATTTTAGTGCAAAGGTAAGAGACTGAAAATAGACTTTTATTATTAAATACTAGCGGCCCGTCCCGGCTTCGCATGGGTGGACATAGATTTTTTTATAAAAGAAAATATGGCCTGTGTCTCTCAAGGTGAATGTAGCTTTCCAATGGTGAAAGTATTTTTCAAATCGACCCAGTAGTTACGGAGCCAATTCAATACAAACATACTTTCATACAAATCCTTTCTCATTATTATATTAGTATAGATATGGGTTGTAGCGCTACACATAAAGATGGGAATCTCTAGAGTACTGAAACCAGTGAGATGGCATACAAATAATGTGGTTGAGGCAAAAGAGGTTTGCTAGTTTAGCGAGAACTGGAGCTGCTCTCTCTCTGTCTGCACCGTGAGGGACTTGTAGTGATGAGATGCATGTAGGTATATGAACGATGTTATATAAGATTTTGTTTCTTTAATAGAACAGTCCATGAAATATGTCATTTACAGCATATAATATATATAAATACCAAGAGGAAGCGGTGTGTCGGCAGCACAGGACCAGTGGTGCAATTCCGCCGTGGTGGTGACCAGGCGCGGCATGTCGGTGCGGTTGTTAGGGAGACCCGGTGAAACGGCTGTCCGCTGGCCGCCCGCATATAGTAGGGGTCCCGAACCCAGGGATCACCTAATCTCCGCCCTGGGAGGCTGACCCGCACATGTGTGTAAAGTCCTTGGTGTAGTAGTCGTGCCGGAGGAGGAGACCGGAGTGGACCCGGCCGCTGCATCAGGGGGGGATCGGGGGCCCTTCCAACTTCCGCTCCGGCAATCCGCACTACCTGTACATCACTGTGGCGGATTGAGACTGCGCTTTGTCCTCTTTGATGCCGACGCAACGTTTCTTCTTTTTTCCATTTCAGCACACTTCAATAAAAAAATGGCCAAAGTAAAAAATAGCAGACGTTTCTCAGCGGCCTCACCATCCACATTAAAAATGGACTTTTGCAACATCAGGGGACTCCATTCTAATCTAAACGCAGTCCACCAACACCTTGAGACGGCGCAGCCGACTCTGCTATTTCTGACGGAGACGCAGATATCCTGCCCTGATGATACATCATACCTGAACTACCCCGGGTACAAGATGGAACACAATTTTGTGCGCCGCGCCGGTGTATGTATGTACTTCCGGGAGGATATTTGCTGTCGACGTCTCCTCGGCCTTGAAGACAGAGACCTGTCAATTTTGTGGGTGCGCGTAGACTATGGTGGCAACACCCGAATCTACGCGTGCCTTTACAGGTCCCATAGCGGTGACATAGACACAGTTCGCCTATTTGAGCACCTGCAATCGACAACGGACAAAGTACTTGAGCAGTACCCCTCCGCGGAGTTGGTGGTTTTAGGAGATTTTAACGCTCACCATGTTGAGTGGCTTGGCTCTCGGTCCACTGACTGTGCGGGGAGGGCTGCTTACGAGCTTGCCCTGGCTTATGGCTTCTCGCAGCTGGTACACGAACCAACCAGAATACCTGATATCGAGGGCCATACAAGCTCTTTACTGGACCTTCTGCTGACCACGCGACCGGACAGCTATTCCATCTCGGTGGGTGCGCCGCTTGGCACATCCGACCACTGTCTGGTCCGGACGCAAGTGCCGTGCGCAAAGGCCGAAGTGCCCCGACCCCCGGGGCGGCGGCGCATGTGGCACTACAAGGCAGCAGACTGGGATGGATTGCGTGAGTTTTACGCATCGTACCCGTGGAGGCAGATCTGCTTTGCATCAGAAGATCCAGACCCCTGTGCAGCAGCCGTCGCTGAGACAATACTGGCGGGAATGGAATGCTACATTCCAAGCTCGCTAGTAGCTACAGGGGTAAAGAAACAGCCGTGGTTTAATAGGCCCTGCAAGGAAGCTAAATTATCCAAGCAAGCCTTGTATGAGGCGTGGACCACGGCTCGATCCAATCTGGACCCCAACATATCTGATGCAAAGCGGAAACTTAATGCTGCCTCGAGGCACTGTAAGCGAGCGATTGCCAGGGCGAAATTCGATTTCGTCGGCAGAATTGGTAAGAGACTCGCTAGCTACCCTTCTGGCAGCCGTGCTTTTTGGTCCCTGGCCAAGGCTGCTGAGGGAAACTTTTGCCAGTCGTCCCTGCCACCACTCGGTAAGCCGGTAAATTGGCCCACAGTGCCAAAGAGAAAGCGGATCTATTGGGCTCTCTCTTTGCCTCGAACTCGACTATGGATGACGGAGGCGCCACACCGCCAACCATTCTGCGGTGTGAGAACTCTATGCCGGAGATAAGCATAACCCAACGGGAGGTCCGGCGGGAGATGCTGTCTCTGGATGTCCATAAATCGAGCGGGCCAGACGGTATTCCGGCAGTGGTGCTTAAGCAGTGTGCTCCTGAACTGTGTCCTGTTTTGACGCGCCTATTCGCGCTATCCTACTCCACCCAAAAAGTCCCAACTTCGTGGAAGACCGCCCACGTGCACCCAGTGCCCAAAAAGGGTGATAGATCAGACCCATCGAATTACAGGCCGATCGCCATCACCTCCCTCCTCTCCAAAATTATGGAGCGATTGATTAACACGCAACTCCTGCGATATCTAGAGGGTCACGGTTTGTGAGTGACCAACAGTATGGCTTTCGCCACAGTCGCTCAACGGGTGACCTTCTAGTATATCTCACGCACCGTTGGTCACTCGCCATTGAGAGTCAAGGTGAGGCATTAGCTGTTAGCTTGGATGTGGCGAAAGCGTTCGATCGGGTCTGGCATCGCGGTCTTCTATCGAAGCTTCCATCCTACGGACTGCCAGAGGGATTATGCAAATGGGTCGCCAGCTTTCTGTCCAGCAGACGCATAAGAGCCGTCGTTGACGGTAGCTGCTCCGAAAGCATGGACATTAATGCTCGCGTCCCGCAAGGCTCTGTGTTGTCCCCGACTCTGTTTCTTCTGCATATTAATGACATGCTTTCTATTGAAGGCATTCATTGTTATGCAGACGACAGCACTGGGGACACTTACTACACGGGCCGTGCTAATCTCCCTCGTTCCACTGTGGAGGAAAGTCGCGAACGACTTGTGTCTGAAATCGAGAGTACACTTCGCAGTGTCTCCGATTGGGGTCGACTAAACCTAGTCCACTTCAACCCCACTAAGACACAAGTATGCGCGTTCACCGCTAAAAAAACTCCATTCGCTGTGGCTCCACAATTCCAGAGCACTCCCCTGAACATCTCGGAAAGCATTAGGATCCTTGGGGTCGATATTTCTAGCGACGTTCAGTTCCGTAGTCATTTAGAGGACAAGGCTAAGCTGGCGTCGAGGAAGCTCGGTGTGCTCAACAGAGCTAAGCAGTACTTCACACCGCAACAAAGGCTGCAACTTTATAAGTCGCAAGTTCGGCCACAAATGGAGTACTGCTGCCACCTGTGGGCTGGAGCCCCTGGATACCAGCTTGGGCCTTTTGACGCGGTTCAGAAACGCGCCGCTAGAATAGTCGATGATCCCATGCTCACAGGCGGCTTGGAATCACTAAGTTTGAGGAGAGACTTTGCCTCCCTGTGTGTGTTCTACCGCTTGTATAATGGGGAGTGTTCTGCAGAATTGTTCGACATGATGCCCACTTCCTCCTTCTACCACCGCACCTCTCACCATCGACGGGGAATTCAACCCCATACCTTGGAACCACAAAGGTCTCGCACTGCGCGGTTCCAAAGGAGTTTCCTTCCGCGAACGCTCAGGCGTATGAGCTCCCCGTTGAGGTTTTCCCTGGAGAGTACAGCATGGAGTTCTTCAAGAAGGGTGTGAAAAGATTCCTGCAGGGTCGGCAACGCGCGAGTGATACCCCTGGTGTTGCAAGCGTCCATAGGCGGCGGTAACCGCTTACCATCAGGCGGACCGCATGCTTGTTTGCCAACCAAGTGGTATAAAAAAAAAAAAAAAAATAGGAAATATATTTGAATTCTGTACATTACGTCATCATCATTATAAATTTAAGATGTGGGTCCATATCTGCCGTAACTGATGCAAATCCGTCTTATACCTTCGGTCCAGCGTGATCCCCTTATAAAGCATTGTCTTTTACCGTTTCTATATCGGCTTTAATATGCTAATAATTGGATTCTTCTTGCTTATTTTGTTTCCAAGCAATTGTTGTTTGTTTGTGTTGTTTAAGATGTGTATTATAAAATTGCTAAACGTACTTCTATTCCTTTTCCTTTAACACTACGTATTTGGGTAATAATATAAGTTTACTTATTAAAAAACAATCCTAATATAAAAATGCAGAACAATTTGCTATCTCTATAGATGTTTAACATCTTCACCCAGTAACTGTACAAATCTATTACCTGGTAAATATAGAAACAAAATGTTTCATAAAGAAATTATTTATTTAAAAATTTTGTTAAGCGATACTTCCTACTTTACTAATTATTTGAATACATTTTCAAATTTCAATATTTATATCTCTAACAGTCCCGAATTATAGACTAAGAAGTTGGTAATAATTTATAAAGTCTTACCCAATGTAGAGTGCTTCACAAGTTTTGCATGATAATAAAATAGGGTTTTATGGAACTATGGGAGCAGAACGGTTCCATTTCAACCTATATAAAACTCACGGGAGTGGCTTTCGTCGAGCATTTACCGGAGATTAAAATGTTACATTGATGAGAAATTACTATTATAGGATTTATATCTGATTATTTAGGGTATGTTTAATTCAAACGACTCTGAAGCTAGTGGATATCGACAACCTTAATGATATACATACATACATACATACATATCATCACGCCAAGTCCCTAGCGGGGTAGGCAGAGAGTATAGAGCGCCAGTTCTCTCTAGACTTACATACCTCTTTCGCTTCTTCCACATTCATCAGTCTCTTCATACATGCTCGTCGGTTTCGAGTACTCTTAACGTTCCCGTCCTTGAGAGTCCGATCTATTTGATCCAGGTAGTTGGAACGTGGACTTGACCTTAATTATATACTTAATATATATAGTGTCCCTTAATTATATACTTAATATATATAGTGTGTCTTAGAAAAAAGAACAGCTCTGTAACGTTATCTTCTAGAAGTTGTCAAGTATAGTGAATATATCCTCACAACGATAATAAAATGGCAACATTATTAAAGAAGGTAATATTCACTGGGAAATATTGTTTTTCACATGTCCTATCACAAGTTTGAACAACCGTCCTATTTTCTCATAAATGTAGATATATGGGTATTTAGAAGACTACTATTAGTCACGAAAATTCAAAAGGGGTGAAATAAGAGATTAAGCTATGTATGGAGAACCACCAGAATTACTTATTAAGTAGTTACGGATATTAAAAACCGCATACATATTATGAAAGAAGATATTTGCTACTCAGGCGCAGTTATTGCTGCTGGCAACAGCCATTTAAATTAAACTGCTATAAAGCAAGTTTGAAAATTAGTCCATTAATCTCAGTAGTTTTCCGAGTAGGGTGGGAAATGATTCACAGATCAGAAGCAAGAGCCACCACTGGGGTAGGCAGATGTGTGTTGGTTAGTAGGAGGTTAGAATTGTAGGTGCCAATATGGCAGATGGCGAGTCCATCACCGTCTCTCAAGCACAACTATACTTCCTTGGTATAGGTCTTTGAATGTCTTCCCAAAAGTGTACATGATTCCTCCAATGTTTTTTCTTCGTGGTTTGACTAATCAGAAAAACTTATCGATACAGTTGGGATTCGAACCTGCAATCTTGAAGTATGTTATACTAGAATGTTCAGTGGTATACAATCCCCTAAGTACACGTATATAATTCTCATCGGTGCTTTTAATCGGCTTACTGCTTCGGCGCGGTAGCATCCACTCGAAAAAGCTCCTACTTAAGTATTATTACTAACTCTCATTGGAACAGAAAAAGATTTTCAACTCAAATATCTGAGAACCTTCGTCAGTTTAAAGTAGTCCGAATAACAGACACAATTTAATTGAGGGTCTTTTGAGGGCTTTATGATAAAGGTTTATAGGTTAATCCGATTGATCGGTCTATCAAAATGTCTGTACCAAAAGGTAACGGTAATGGCATAAGCATTGAAAATATAAATATGTTTCAAATGTATATAAAAAAAACAGTTCGCCAGCAAAAAATCTGTGAACTAAAATAATATATTTAGTGAGTAAAGAAGTATTTATTTATCTCTCCCTTTAAGAGATGCTAGAGTATAATTATATATGTATCATACTTTATAACAAGGTATTATTTTTTTATAAGACAAAATAATGAGACCACTAAATAATGTGTTCACATTCAATCATCAATACGTACCTACATACATCGAAAAGAAATAATTATGTATTTAGATCTTAGACTTTACCAAGGTCTTTTGGTTTGCGGTATGCCAAGAACCACATAATAAATAGATCTAGATATCGACTGAATAGAGAGACTATATCAACACAGCTATCCAACAATAGTTGCTAGAATGGTGTATACTATCTAGGCTCGGGCAGAGAGACGGGCATGTCTGTGCGGAGGGGTCGCTTGAATGAGAAAAAATGTTCTTACTTGCTATCTACATCTAATTACTTAATTTCGTCTTCAAAATGCTATCTGTCATTGGTATAAATAATTTTTGAGATTTATAAAGGATAATTTTACCCTATTTTTGAGTTTATTAGCAAGAGACAGAATAAGATAGATTATTCTTTAGATGTTGAAGAGAGGTAGGGCATAAAGGGTTTCCCGTTCGAATTCGGAGCTGCCCGACTGGGGCAGGACCTCCACCTTACAGAAGTCCGTAGCCAAATAACACAATTTTTTGTGTTGTGTTCCTACGCGGTGAATAAGGTTTCCAGTAATGAGCTCCTTGGGGAGGGGGGAGGATTGTTACATTGTGTTGGAAGCAGAGGAATTAAACCCATTATGCTGCCAACACACTATAACTCTCCGAACACAGTGGCAACGCGCAAGTAATACTTCGGTATCATGAGCGTAACTAAGCTACGGTCATAGTATAAAGAGAGGGGAAGTAGGTTATCTTCATACAAACGCACCGCGCGCGGCTTGTATGTGTGCGCTATTGTATCTATGTGTCGACGCACGCACACTTTAACAAAATTTCGACCCGTTTCTCAGTGCGCCAGTCGGGGCTAACACTGCATAAGGTTAGCGCGCGCGTCACGGCTTTTCGGCACCGCTAAATGATTTATTCATCAATATCATCATCAAAATGTCTGATAATCGCAGAAGAACGTATTGCTGTGTGTTTGGGTGTCTTAATAATTCATCGATTCCAGATCTGTCTCTGTTCAGATTACCTATTGAACAGGAAAGGTAAGTTAGTCACTTACTTTAGCATAATATAATTTTACTTGATGATGAAATAGATACCTACGTACTTACATATTTTTTGTTTGTATTAGTTTTCTATCACACAGGAAGTAGGTAGGTAGGCCTAATTTCCTACTAGAATGTATTAGGTACTTTTGATCTTGGTTTGCCGCTATTTCTTTGTTTACGTTTAGTTATGCCGATTTCTCAGTATTGTAGGTATAGTAACTAAGTACCTACCTACTTACAGAAAATCGTAATGTAAGTATGTACGAGTACCTAATTGACTAATAGTAAATCAAATACATATAAAACAAAGTTCAAATCATAACAACAAATTCGATTATAGTCTAAGAGACAGTCGTTAGTTTTTAATGTTGTTTTTATTTCTTTTAAGGATAATATTTCATTCACTTTATTATTTTTTTATTATAGATACCTAATGTATATTAAATGTGCTTTTGCTAGCGAAGCGCGAACAGCCGCGCCTAATATTTAGCTAAAAGTAACAACCCTAAGACAGTAGGCAATTATATCGCGAATTGGGCCGGAGATAGCCTACTCCCTCTTCTTTATACTATGCTACGGTAACCGTTTCCCATCAGGTGGGCCGTATGCTTGTTTGCCACTCTTGTTGTATATATAAAATAAATAATAGTTAAAAAAAACTAAAAAACACGCTTTTTATAGAAAACCGAACTAAAAAATAGAAAATAAATTTCGATAATATCTTAAAAAGCGTGGGGTGCATGGTGTCAATAGTTATAAATATTTTATTGACAGATATTAGTAGAGTGATTATCATTTCGGTAATATCTTAAAAAGCACCCCACGCTTTTTAAGATATTATCGAAATTTATTTTCTATTTTTTAGTTCGGTTTTCTATAAAAAGCGTGTTTTTTAGTTTTTTTTTAACTATTATTTATTTTCTACTTTTTAGTTATTAGTGTATTGTCATCGGTCCTCGATAAGTCTACAAAGTTTGAACGAAATCTGGTCGTTTAAAATGGGTCAAAATCGAGCTCAAAGAAGTCGGTTACATACATACATACATACATACAGGTGAAGCTAATATAAAGCGTGTAAAAAAAAAATTTGGTATGTGATTCGCTGCAGATTTAGTTTCGCGCTTTGTAATATCCTAAAACGAACCCAGTATCCATAATTATAAGCGTAACAACATAATTATTATCAACTTTAAATGTTGAAATCTAAGTACACACACAGTTTTTTTTTATACGGCTACGAAGTTGGGATAGATACTTTTTTTAAGGGGAACCTTAACTTGGACTATTTTAGCAATGCCGATATCTTTAAGTATGTAAGGTATATTTAAATGAACATCAGAAGACATTCATAGTGTCACTTTTCTAATACCGTTTTAGGGATTCAAACTTGTCCGAGAAATATAAATAATAATAATAAATTCTCCTTTCTATCTTTACATATTAAAATCAAAGTTCCCCACCGCGTCTGTTCGCTATAAACTCCTAAACGGATTTGCATGCGATTTTTACCAAAAGACAGAATAATTCACGAAGAAGGCTTAATGTTGCTGATTTTGCAAATATTGGAAAAGACAAGTCGCGTGGAAGCTGTCATCTAAAACAGAATCTTAATTTATTTCAGATATAATTGATTATATATATCATACTAATATTATAAATGTGAATGTTTGCGGTTCTTTCACGGCAAAACGTCTGAACCGATTTGACTGAAAGTTGAAATGGTGATAGCTTATACCTAGGAATTGGTATAAGCGGCGGCGGTAACCACTTACCATCAGGCGGACCGCATGCTTGCTTGCCACCCATGTGGTATAAAAAAAACCGGAAACGGTTACCGTAGCCTATTTACGCTCACGATACCGAAGTATCACTTGCGCGTTGCCACTCTGTGTTCGGAGAGTTATAGTGTGTTGGCAGCATAATGGGTTTAATTCCTCTGCTTCCAACACAATGTAACAATCCTCCCCCCTCCCCAAGGAGCTCATTACTGGAAACCTTATTCACCGCGTAGGAACACAACACAAAAAATTGTGTTATTTGGCTACGGACTTCTGTAAGGTGGAGGTCCTGCCCCAGTCGGGCAGCTCCGAATTCGAACGGGAAACCCGTTATGCCCTACCTCTCTTAATAAACTTCCTACAGGAATAAAATTTGCCTTATTATTAGTAGTAATTTACATTTGCATCAAAATGATATCAATACTCCTTAGTGCTTTTGATTTAAATTAAGTTTCATTTTGACACATGTTTGAAAACTCAATTCTGTCATTACAAAAATTCCAAATAATTCGATGTTCAAATATTATAAAGGCCTAGGTTTGTATGTTGCTCTTTCACGGCATAGCGGCTGAACCGATTCTAGCAGGCAATATTGTAGCTACTTTTTCGAACTCCACGCGGGCGAAGCCGCGGGCATAAGCTAGTCTGAAATAAATTAAGGTAGCGCCACCCGAACGAAGCCAGTTTTGCTAGTTTACTATATTTATGTTAATATCGTTAGCTTGCGTTTGGCAATATGGCAAGTATAGGTTAATATTCTTAGAACATTCATGATTTTTCTTAAAATATTCATCCCATTAGAGTACTTATATTTTAGAATGCGTTAACATTGTCAAACGTAACAAGGGTTTCCGACAGACGTGTCGGGCGGTTTTAATTTCACGTTGGCAATTGTGCTCTAACGAGCGAGATGAACCAGAAATGCTGACACTAGCGAGCGGCAATCATTCCGTGTAAGCGCCTAAATTGTGGGTGACATTTGAATGCAAGCGGAGCGGATGAAAATTCGCCGTTTTATGTCGCGTAATTAAATACTTGTATGTGAATAACAGCAATGGCGTACTGAAAAGGAGGCCTCGTGCCTCGAATTAAACCATTCCGAATCCATTTAAACACATTTTCATCAAAATCGGCCAGCCGCTAAGGAAAGAAGAATGGGATGATGTTTCCGTGATGCCGTGGTGGCCGAATGGTTCGAGCAGTTGCCTGCGACACAAAGATCGCAAGTCGAATCCCGACTGTACCAATGAGTTTTTCTGAACTTAAGTACAGTGATTAGTCACACTACGAGCTTTACGGTGAATGAAAACATCGAGAGGAAACCCGCATACGTCTGAGAAGAAACTCAAAGGCGTATGTATAGTCGTGCTTGAGTAACGGCGATGGACTCGCCATCTGTCACCTAATATACCTAATCATTATCGTGATTTTCGTGCACTTATCTACCTTCTAATTAGAAACTTGTTTACTTGCATATAGAATTTCTGTTGTGAGAACCTAGTGTTTAGTCAAACTTAATATAAGTTTAAAAACACTAACAACCAAAACATTATTAACTCTGTATATTCTAATAAATAAATAAAATAAAAAATTATAAGACATCGGAAATTAGTTTTTTAATTAATGTGTCATGTATTGCAGACTTCACTAAACATGTATAAAGTATAGTTGAACTACCAAGTGTTAAAGTTTCCGCCCAAGACACACCACTATAACCTCAACCCCAAAAGTGTGAAATGTACGGCATCCACCGTATCAGCTAAACTGAACTTTTCTCGTTAGCACGGGGGTGAAAACTCCTTAGTCTTGAGGTTTTATTCATTATTTGATTTGGGAGCATCTGCCGTCAGTTTCAATGCGATGAAAGATTAGGGTGTAAACAATAAATTGCGAACGTTTGCTTCCGTCTGACGTGCCAACGACAGATGAATGCGTTGGAACCTAATGGCGATAAATCGAGCAACAGCAACTTTGTAAACGTCAGTCGCCTCTGCCTGTAGAATCTTTTGGCTCGACTCGGAACACCCGCGATTGGTTTAAACGAGCCTTTACTGTTATTAAGAAAATGCACTTATTATTTTTAGAATGACGAGTGACAGTTGTAAATTTAATCAATGTCACAGTATATTATTATAATGAAGGTATTTACAATTATGTATTTAGTATTTACAATGTACATTTTCAAGAATGGGTAATAAAAGTAAGTAAGAGGTAAAGATGAAAGAGAATGTGGATGAACTGAAGTAGGTCTTATAGACGCCTAGAGAGAACTAACTTACGCTTTTTAATAATAATAATAATAATAATCGTTTATTTCAGGCAACACATTTAAATAGATGTTACAATTTAAAGGGCCCATATAATATATACCGTATCCTAAAATATATAGCTATATTACATAAATACCTTACAGACTAACATATATATCATAACAATATCTCTTCCTCGAGTGTTCGTGTGGCACTTGTCCGCGGAAGCGACGGAACACCACGCCCTGGGGCCAAACGCCCTCGTCCATGGCGAGGTGCAGGTAGCAGGTCGGGACGCGCACAACAAACGCCTTGAAATTTGCGGCGCGACTCCAGCAACTGCACTCTCGGCCTGTATTTCAGCTTCCGGTGCACATATTCTTCGATGTCCTCCGCCTTACATGAGTAATGCAGTAATTTCTGCCTACCCCGTGGGGGATCGGTGGGGTGATATGGTTGTATGTTCTTACATACATACATACATCCCTTCTATGTGTCCAAAACAACGTAACATGCCTTTCTTCATCTTTACAATCACGCCCTCATTCACGCCAGTTGACTTGCGAATCTCTTCATAGATCTCATCATAGTATGTTCTTAGATTTGAAATGTTTACTGTTTCCTTAAATCTGGTTTAATTATTTCAGGTTATCAAAAGTCGGCAAGCTGGCGCATATAAGTAAGTTGTTTTACATATTCTTATACACGTATGCATGTTCACATATCTTTATAATCTCCCTGCCTTCCCCATTAGGGGCTCGGCGTGATGATATGATGATTATGATGATCATTATTTGGACGTCCGTCTGGTCTAGTAGTTAGAGATCCTGACTGCGAAACTTTAGGTCGCGGGTTCGATTCCCGCTGAGGGCAGACTTGAGGGCACATAATTATGAATGTGGACGAAGCGAAAAAGGTATACAAGTTTAAAGAGAACTGGCGCTCTATACTGCCTGCCTACCCCGTAAGGGACTCTGCGTCATGATATGTATGTATTCACACCATCCCAATACGTGGGTGAATCCCAATGCAATTTTCCACGCGTTTTCTTTCACAGAACAGGCCCGTGGTTTTATATGACTTTATGATTATGATGGCTTAAGAAGATCATAAAAAAATAATCTGTAAAAGATTGGAGCTTAAGCCTGCCATCTTAACTATGCAGCTGATAGTATTAATTAAGTTATTTAATTAGGACTAGGATTTTTGGCGACCATCGCATAAGTTTTTTGATTTTAAGAGAACTGCATAGGCAATAGTTAAAAATTGAACGTAAAATGTAATTGGTTAATGAAAAAAATGTATATATCTTATTTGTTCATCGGATTATATCCCTGATTTAATACTATTTTAATTATGGTTTCAATGATATTTAGGTAGTAAATACATTTATAAAGGTAGGAGTACCTAGATCATTTTTATTTTCAATTTCAATGCTTATTACATGTATTTTCAAAATAGCAAGCTGAGGTGAATAAATCTACAATTAATGCGAACCTAGGAACGGTATTCCCATTCATTTACTCGTAATTTCATATAAAAATAAAACCAAATTTTTCAACTGTAAGCCTGGGAACGTGCTACGAAGTTATTCACAGAACATAATACTCCAATAGCAAAATTAAAGGCAAATACCATTTTGCATAAAGTTGTGAAAAACTGAGCCACCTGTGTATAACTGCCTTACTCGAATCAAACGAGGAGTTTTAAGTTTCTGCGATTTCGCGCGAATGAAAAAAGTTTCCGAGACACCGGTATCAGGAAATTTCGCGCGACAAAAAAACGCGGTGATTTTGTTATTTTAAGCCTCTTATATTCTTAACACGAACGAACGTTGGGAAATATTCTTTTTTTCGCCATCCGCTTCGAAATGTAATTTCGCTACTAACTTTTCACTTAGGTAACTTGCAAACTCCGCAGATGCCAGAGTGTAAGTTTAGATTATTTTGTAAAGTTTTTTGGAGTGTTTCCAAATAAACCAGGCTAGGTGGTCGGTATGTCGGCTCGCCATTCCCATGGGGCACTATATAAAATGGCTGCAGTGCCATATATTACAGTGTATTAATACATTATACTACATACTATATACTACGGTACATTAATACAGGGGACTAGTATTAACGTGTAAATAAGAATATCTATCTTTAAAAAAATATGATTCCTGCCGCGCCATTAGTTCATAATTCAATTTGTTCGTAAAATCTACAAAATTATTAGCGCTGTTGTGTCCCCATGATCTTTATTTACAACTCAATTCTAGTGTTAAATGAGAGTATTATTTTATCAACAAGCATACGTTTTGGTTAACTAGGGCTGCCAGCCGCTTAAAAATTTACATGAATCTAATATAATATCAATATTAATCAGGGTAGCAGACATCTTTTGCTAAATAGTGTAAAGTGAATCATTGCAAAGGTTTTCTTTATAAACTTAATTAGTTCATAATCCACGTAATACACCTGGATAAATATATATTTGTATTTACAAGTATGCAGCTAATTCAGTGGATTAAAGATAATTATTCTACGATCTAATTTGCACTGCATATTTTTGTAAGTTTGTCAACCCTATCGCTCACCTCAAACGTACGCGCAACTCATTGTGAATGCAAAAGTTGAAGTTTTTCTTTGGTCGTTTTACAAGTCGCTCATTTTACGGGGTGCCCGAGGCGGGAGTTGGCTGGCAATGCTTTGGCGTCCATGTTTGATCCTTATTTACAAGGAAAAGTAAATTACGCTGCAGCTGGGATTGATTGTTGCCGCCAACCCCAAGAGATTGCGATTGCAGTCTGCAGTTTTATTGCTTCTCCGCGGGCGTTGTAAGGAAGTAGGGACGAACAGATTGTATTTGACTGTACTACGATGGCATTCGCATAAGTAACGAGGTGTGACGTGCTTCCGCTTGCAATTGTTCTAGAATATGGACAGAATTCGTTTCTTTTATAAATTTTCACAATAGGTTCTAATAGTCAACACACATACAGTCTGACCTACTGACGGAGCTCGACTATTTGGCAAAATGAATAATTGCATTGTTCGACATTACAAATAACACATGAGAGGTAACTATTTCTTATTATTTATTAATTATTAGTATTCTTAACATTTTATATTTAAATATTGTTCAATGCCTGTATTTACTATATTATACGTATATTATATTATCAATTAAATATTGATTGTACATACAGTAGTAAGAGATCGATGAGAGGTTTTATGATCAAAGAAACCTCATATAATAAACAAATTTATAAATAATATCTAGACGCCGTGTTCCGTGTGCAAATAGAGTTAAGAGCCAGTTCTCATCTCTCTCCACTTCAGATCTCTTTCGATTCATAAAAAATCTGTATTTTCATACAAGCTCGCCAGTTTTAGGTGTCTACGCCGTTAGGGATGCTATGTATGTATGTATATATGTATTCAATCTTGGTAGTTGAAACCAATTTGATTAATTAAAAAAGGGTTACGTTTGTAGTCAAGCCTTTAGTAACAGAGCAGGCAAGCTCGCGCCGAGAAGCCCTACCGATGCTGCGAAGCCTCGCAACTCCACCGCTGCGTAACCCGGTTGGTAATTGGTAATCATGGAAATTATACGTAGCTCCATGTTACTATTTTGCTTGCAATTTGTGGCAATTAAATTACTTTGAAGGTTAGCATTACATTTATTCATAGTTTTGTTTATATATAATGAATTATTGCGATACATTACTTATATAATAAATATCCTCACGCCTTCCCACAAGAGTCCCTGAAGGGGTAGGCAGAGGTGTATAGTTAGTACCCAAGCTAGTCACACCAAGAGCTTTACGGTGAAGGAAAACATCGAGAGGAAACCTGCATACGTCTGAGAAGCAATTCAAAGGCGTATGTATAGTCGTGCTTGAGTAACGGCGACGGACTCGCCATCTGCCACGTTGGCACTTAAAATATATCTCTGGCGGAAAGTGGGTGTGTGGGTGTGCAGAGGTGTATAGGTAGTACTATACACCTCTGCCTACCCCTTACGGGACCCTTATGGGAAGGCGTGATAAATTATATATATATATCCCTACTTATATTATAAATGCGAAAGTAACTCTGTCTGTCTGATACCTTTTCACGCCGAAACTACTGATTGAACCGATTTAAATGAAATTTGGTACAGATATAGCCTAGAGCTTGAGAAAGGACATAGGCTAATTATAATGCGAAAAAGGGTTGTAAGGGGTTGAAATAGGGGATTAAAGTTTGTAAGGAAGTTTCGTAATTTTTTAAGCTAAGGCTTTTTTGAGCCTAAAAATGAGTTTCAAGCTTCTGCTTGAAACTCATTTTTAGGCTCTTGATTACATATAAATTAATATTACATTAAAATTTTATAAAAATGTTACCTTTAAGGGGGTAAAAAAAAATGCTGCTTAATATCACTTTTCCGCGCCGACGAAGTCGCGGGCACAGCTAGTAATGTAATAAACATGAAAGCTTTAATAAATAAATGTCCATGATGACTCAAAAACGCATTTTACTAAGCCTCCCTCGCCTAACGTCCATTTTAAATCCCAATAAATATGAGCCTTGAAATAATTGCCCAAACTCATCGGCGCAATAGGCCGGTGGAGTGAGCCATCAATTTCAATAAAGCGGAAGAGAGCGATCAATCATCCCTCGCGTCACCCTGACCGCTGCGTCACTTGGGGTGGCTGGATGGTGTCATATTGGTTATTTTTTTTAATACCGAGAACAACGTGTTTGATAATTAAGTATATACATACATATACATATTATCTCGCCGAGTCCCTAATGGGGTAGGCAGGGAGAATAGAGCGCCAGTTCTCTCTAGACTTACATACCTCTTTCGCTTCGTTCACATTCATCACTCTCTTCATACATGCTCGCGGGTTTCAAGTTGCTCCTCTGTTCTTGAAGTTCCCGTTCTTGAGTTTATTTGGTATATATATATCCTCACGCCTTCGAGGACCCATGTGGGAAACAAGGGTCCCCAAAGGGGTAGGCAGAGGTGTATAGGTAATACCCACACACCCACTTTCCACCAGAGATATATTTGGGTGCCAACGTGACAGATGGCGAGTCCATCGCCGTTACTCAAGCACGACTATACAAACGCCTTTGAATTGCTTCTCAGATATATGCAGATTTCCCGTAGATGTTTTCCTTCACCGTAATGCTCGTGGTGTGCCTAATCACTGAACTTAAGTTCACAAAAACTCATTGGTGCAGTCGGGATTCGAACTTGCGATCTTTGTGTCGCAGGCAACTGCTCGAACCACTCGGCCACTTCTTCTGAGCAAAGGCCTTCTCTCATCGAGCGCTACTTCAGCTACTTTGAGCCTGAAAGAGTAACAAGCATAGCATACACACGTAGAAACCATTGTAATAATAATAGTTTGAACCACAATTAATACTGTTTCGAAATAGATGGCGAGCCGAGCATTCGTGAGTCCAATCAATACACAATACCGTAGATATTACACCGATAAGCTTACGGCCACATAAGCTACGAAGCGCTCAGGATTCAAATTGCACGAGCATAAATGGACGCAGAGATATACATAGAAGAATATATGTACATACATAATAGTAACGATTGCTCTATTTAATTTGATAGGTTTTTTTTTTATTTAGATTTCAATTTTAATTTAGATTAATTGAAGGATGCAGAAGCAAAAGAAGTCTGTAAGTTTTGAGACTTGTAGACGCCTGAGAGAGTAGACAGTGCGCTTTCTAACTATCCCGCGAGGGACTCTTCTTGATGATATATGCTTTGAAATTTCTTAGGTCGTGATAATCTTCAGTATTTACTATTAAGTCACCTTTGACGATTCCGCCATCGGCAAATAAGTTTCTGCAATATACCACACAGACAATCGGATCTATCGACTAGAAATCACAGACAGATATTAAATGTCTGTTAAATATATATAGCCGTGGTGGCCGAGTGGTTCGAGCAGTTGCCTGCGACGCAAAGATCGCAAGTTCGAATCCCGACTGTACCAATGAGTTTTTCTGAACTTAAGTACAGTGATTAGTCACACCACGAGCTGAACGGTGAAGGAAAACATCGAGAGGAAACCTGCATACGTCTGAGAAGAAATTCAAAGGCGTATGTATAGTCGTGCTGGAGTAACGGCGATGGACTCGCCATCTGTCACGTTGGCACCTAATATACCTCTGGCGGAAAGTGGGTGTGTGGGTATTACCTATACACCTCTGCCTACCCCTTCGGGGACCCTTGTGGGAAGGCGTGAGGATATATTATATAAATATATATATTATTCATATCTCTTCTCTACGTATGTACATATGTATAATATTCATAATATGCGTCTTCATGACACCTTGCCCTTGTTCAAGGGTCCTCGGAGGGGTAGGCAGAGGAGTATTAACACATTCTTTTCGCCGCAGAAATATTTTATTTTCACATGATCACGTATCAAGCGTTTCTTAAGTACGGCTATATACTAAATTTCTAAAATAAGTGTATAGGTACAGTTTCTCAGTCAAGGTTCAAAATTGCAATCTTTGCGTTACTGAAAACTACTTGAAGCACTCGGTCACCACGACCTTTGCTCACATGCTTAGTAATATGATATTATGAATTAAGATGAATTTTGAGTGAAACAAAATAACCCTACGCTATGATAAAGCCGGTTGTGGGTAGGGTAATACAAACATGTAACAAATTCTCAAATTTTCTTCCAATACCAATAATTTTTGTTTATGTTTGCCTAAACATAGAGCTCGTTATTATAGCTCGGATTATACAAATCTATTGTGCAAAATTATATGTTGTCGACACCGTGTTACGCTGGGTTAAGCTCATAAACTGGGAAGAGGAGTAAATTCTCTACCTAGTTTATGAGCTCAACACACTTAGTTTGGTTTTTTGTATGTAGAAAAGTATATAGGTAAGTTAGGCGTAATAATTATAATATTTAAATAATGCTCATTTTGGAAAAATTATCAAACGTATACAGGTTTCCTCTCGATGTTTTTCCGTCACCGTAAAGCTCGTCGTCTGACTAATCACTGTAATTAAGTTCAGAGAAACTCATTGTTACAGCTAGGATTCAAACTTGCTATCTTTGTGATGGCCTTTGGGGACCACTGCGCAAAGGTTATATCTTATAATCCACTGCCAATGACTTACACCGTTATTATAAGCCTTCTCTTGTGTAGCTACTTTGCGGTTTTAATAAGCTTAGTAAATAAGCACTAATTAAAAGCGTTAATGAGAAAAATGATTTATTTTTTCATTAACGAAAACATAAAGTAGCAAGTAAACAGTACTCGTTCAAACACGGTCTTTTCAACATGTTGTATTAGGGTTGTCTATTTGTTTAGCTTGAATATTAATTTGTTGAAGGGTTGCCAACGTGACAGGTGGCGAGTCCATCGCCGCTTCTAGTGTGCAACTACACATACGTCTTAAAATGACTGCTTTGACACATTATGCAGGTGTTTTCTCAATGTTTTTTACCGTAAATGTCGCGGTGCAATTAATCACTAAAAAATCTGCTTAAATCCGTAAAATCTCATTGGCACAGTCAGGATTCGAACTAGCAATGTTTGTTAGGCAGGCAATTAACCAAACCACTCGGCCACTACGGCTTTCCTATTTAATATAAACTTTGCAAATATTAATAAGTGTATCTACGTAAAATATATACTTCTCATCAGAAAAATCGAAACACCTTGCAAGTTTATGTATTGTAGGGATTATCAGAAAATTGGGTATGTTTAGGGATATATATCAAAAGTCGTTTAATAGTGTAAATACCTCATATGATTCACTATTAAACGACATTTAACATATATTCCTAATTAAACACATTTGTCTGATAATCCTTACAAAACTTAAACTTAATAATCTAAGCACGTTTAATAAAAAAATAAACGTGTTTAGATCTTTCTGATGAGAAGTGTATTCGATATTAATAAGCTTTAAGTGTAAACAAAGCGCAGTCCAAAAATACGATATTATGTGGTGTCGTACGAGTATGTCCGACGTGCCATCCTTGCCAAAATTGCGTAAAGAGCGTCGCGGTATCATAAAACTACACGCACGGATAGCTCACGCCATGAACCAAATATAGCAAGTCGAGCGAGAAATTGATTCAAAAATATCCCGTCAAATTGAATAGCCGTAAGTGAGTTACGGCCCTAAACGTTTCGAGAGTTGGAGGGTAGCGCGTTGTTTACATTGTTTAAGACTTTCAATGCAGGCTTCAGAAATGGACATTTTAATTTGGGGATTTCATTGTGACCCGGATGAGAAGAAAAACAATATCCATTTCATTGGGTAGTAGCATATGGTGGTATTTCAAATCGGGTTAGTACTTTACTTTCTGACATAGGACAAAATAGCTCTGCTTCTTTATAATTTCGAGTTATTTTTATGGGTAGTCGCTTGCAACGCAGATATTACAAGTTCAAACCCTGACAGTACCAATGAGTTATTTCTGACTTTAAGTACAGTGATTAATTACACCAAGAGATTTCCGGTGAAGGAAAACATCGAGTAGAAACCCGATACGTTGTAGAAGATATTCAAAGGCATATGTATAGTCGTGCCTGAGTAACGGCGACGTTGGCACCTAAAATATATCTCTGGCGGATAGGTGGGTACTCTGGTGATAGGTAATCACCACTGTCTACACCTTGGGGACCCTTGTGGGAAGGCGTGAGGATATATTTTTACTATAATTGTGTAACACCCAAGGGCACGAAGTCGTAGGTAAAATATAGCGTATAATAAAACCACTTGTATTTAACGTATCGCCGTAGTAATAATGGATATTTCGACTTGAAGAGCATATTGCCTATAGCCGCCCCCTTACCTGCGGTCCCTCACGTACCGAAGGGGACCAGAAATCAATACACCTTTGGAAATTTTAAACGCCGCCGTTGCTAAGGATTTTTGTGGGGTAGACAAGTGCACTGTCTACCCTCTAGCTAGATAAGTATAGGTTATTTGAGCTCAGTTCATTACGGGGAATATGTTGTTGTGATGGAAATACAATTTTAGAAAAACAATTTTGTTGTTATGGATCTATTTTGTTGCTGTGTCTTTTGGCGGTGGCGTGGCTCATATAAGTCACTTGCGAGGTATGAATGGAGTTTGAAACCTAGTAAAGACTAGTGGTGTATCTGAGCATAAGTACAGTAATTCCATCGTCACACCAAGTCCTGTACGGGGGGGGGGGGGGGGGGGGGGCAGTACCGAATGCCACAATACTCCTTGATGCTCTTTCACTCCAACCCCATTTGTGGATCAGTTCTATATGACTGCCACATTTGATTAATCCTGAAACTATTGTAAATCTATTAGTGAGGGGCCATTTGATTGAAGTACTTGGTATATAATAATATTGATCTCCTTTTTATATGTTTTTGAATATCTATAAAATATCCCGTTGTGCCTGTATTAGGACAAGTAATCTATATCCTGGGGGCAAATTAATAATCATCCCTTATGCGGCTTCATAGCAGGGGTCAGATTCTTTCACTCTGTGTACAGTCTGCATGATAAATACATTTTTGGTAAATTTATTTAAAATTTCATAGGAATAATTGCTCATATAATAGTGAGCGGTGGTTTCAAGTAGTTTAATAATAGTAGTTACTATATACACGATTATGATCCACTTTCCCGATTGATTGCGATCCCGGCGGTTTATACCGATGTATTAATTTTGATAAGTTAACTAATTAGCTATAATTGAGGTAAATGATAACGTGAGAAAGCCTATATTCGTATAAAAGGAAAAATAAATCTTAGATGACGAATAATCGTATTTGAGAAATGGCGGTGGACAGCGTTAGAGCACTGGTATACCGCTGTCCACCAATTCAAAGCCCTTTATTGGAGTGCGTGTACAAATTGCATACTAACGAATAATATAAGATTAACGAAACAGATATACAAAGCAAAAGTGTGTGCAAGAAGAGGCAGAGGATGGTCACGTTACAACTACCTGGATCAAATAGATCGGACTCTCAAGGACGGGAACGTTAAGAGTACTCGAAACCGACGAGCATGTATGAAGAGACTGATGAATGTGGACGAAGCGAAAGAGGTATGTAAGTCTAGAGAGAACTGGCGCTCTATACTCTCTGCCTACCCCGTTAGGGACTTGGCGTGATGATATGTATGTATGTATGTATGTACGAATTATATGGTTCAAGCTCAGCGAGTGATGAGCAGCGGGAGTATTGTTTACTACATGCGGACGCATTTCTTTCACCTCTCTCATTATTCATACTCATTTCCATGCATTTTCAGTGCTTGAACATGTTGCGGCTTAAGCTTTTCTGACGTTGATCATTAATCTGTTTGTTATATACCTACTGACACTTCCGTTCTCGTTTGCTCCGTATGTTCCTGTCGGCATGTGTCTTTCACTAATCCTTGCATACTTTTAATATGTTTGTATTACATTACTTGATATTACTATACAAAACTTTATAGATATACTAGCTGTCCCGCCCAGCTTCGCCCGGGTGAAAGTGAAAGTAAAATTTCCAGAAACACGATCGCAGCGCCACCTATCGGGTCCAATTGTGATGTAAGCTATCCTTTCTTTTAAGTTGGATCAAACTGCACACGGTGTGCAAATTTGATTGAAATCGGTTATGTAGTTTAGGAGCCCATCGCGGACAAACAACGTGACACGTAATTTATATATATTAAGATAGAAGAAAATATATATTATCTTCACGTCTTGCCACAAGGGTCCCCAAAGGGGAAGGTGAAGACGTGTATAGGCAGTATCCAAACACCCACATTTTGATCTACTCCAGCTAGTCCATCGCTGTTACTCAAGCACGACTATATGTTCATATGTCATTTTCTTCACAAAACATATAGAAGTTTACCTCTCGATGTTTTCCTTTTGCCGTAAAGCTCGTGGTGTGACTAATCACTGTACTTAAGTTCAGATTCTCATTATTCGGTCACTCACAACAGTGGGGAGAAAAGCTTGCAATCCTTATTTTGCAGGCAACTACTCAAACAGCTTGACTTATTTGACACCACTAAAAGATAAAAAAAAAATATTAATTCCTCCTGTTTACTATAAAAACTTAATGTTATTTTAACAGAGCATTGAACCCGCTCCCATAAACTCGTAATTATAAATGTAAATATAATTTGTAAAAAAATTCGTAAATGTAATTTTTTGAAAGGTATGTTCTTTTCTATCATCGTTTTAGGCATAATTTTAGTAAAGGATTATTGAACACATTATATTTGACTGATTATACCGATGCTTACATCGTGAATAGGCCATCCCCTATAGAACTGAATTCTATACATTCGTCCGATATTGGAACCTATCAACAAAGGATTGGTCAACCTTTTTTGGTGCGCCCAAAGCGTACATGTATGAGTATATACATATGTATGTACTAAGAACTTATTACATATTGTATTGTATACAAAAATACAGTTTAATTTAGGTTTTATTAGTGCTATTCAAAGGCGGATTAAATCCCTGAATGCTAATATAATCAGTTGAATAGATGGTAGGGCACAAAGAAACTACCTATTCCAAAAATAGTATTGCCAAAATGAGGCCAGATTCATCTGATTCATTATATTCCAGTCAGGTAAGGGCACTGCTCAAAATTTTAGTGCTACTGGCTACTGTAGGGAATAAGGTATCATAAAATTTTAGGTGGACTGACAGAATCCGGAACCATTCGACCGTAATATTTTTAGCCCCAGTACATAGTACATACATATATATCTCGGTCGTCTGGTCTAGTGGTTAGAGCTCCTGACTGCGAAACTTGAGGTCGCGGGTTCGATTCCCTTAGCGGGAATCAGAAATAAGCTATGTGTGTGATGGACACGAGTATTTGTACCTTAGTCTTGGGTGTCCTATGTATTTATGAATATATCTATCTATATACATAAATATATATTTGTCTAGTTACCATAACACGAGCATTGCTTAATTTGGGGCTAAGTCAATTTGTGTGGAATTGTCCCAAGATATTTATTATTATTTATTATCCCAGTCCCTTAGAGTAAGCAGAGAGAGTTGAGCGCGAGCTTCTCTCCTCTCTTCCTCGAGACCTCATTCGCTTCATCCACATGCACCAGTCTCTATCTCTGTATAATACTTACTGCCTATACGTATATATTTCAACGTTCTTACAAGGCTTCATTGGAGTTCATTGAGAGTCATTATGGGAAGATAGTTAAATATTATATATTTAACGCATCTCATCCCGTCGATATCTGTCCAAACCATTCCTAGTCGCAATGCGTTGTACTTCCCCTCTACCTTCTATGTCAGGTGTATACAAGACACCCGCAGCTTATTGCGATCGACGTTTCCAATTAAGAGTTATTTATTAGGCTCAATACTTACGCTGTGTTGCAAAACAAGCCATTAGAGTTGAAGTACCGAATGTCTTTTTAAATTCATTATAAAGAGTGTTTCAATATATTTAACCCAAGATATGTCAATTTAATGATATTGCTTCGGCTAATTAATGATTTTGCTATGAAAAAGAAGATTACGAAAAATTATAACTTCACGCCTTCCCACAAAGGTCCCCAAAGGGGTTGGCAGAGGTGTGTTGGTAGTACCTATACACCTACTTTTTACCGAAGATATATTTTAGGTGCCAACGTGACAGATGACGAGTCCATCGCCGTTACTCAAGCACTACTATACATATGCCTACGAATTGCTTCTCAGACGTATGCAGGTTTCCTTTCGATGTTTTCCTTCACCGTAAGACTCGTAGTCACAACTAATAACTCTGCTTAAGTTCAGAAAAACTCATTGCTACAGTCGGGATTTGAACTTGAAATCATTGTGTTGCTGGCAACTTTTCGAACCACTCGACCACCACACCCCAAAAAAGAATAATACTTAAAGTTCATTTAGTTTTATCGCTACTGTACAAACCCAAAACAGCTAACCGATGTAATTACTACTTAAAAATTGGTGTATAAGCATTGATGATTAACTGCAGACGTATTTATAGCTCTCGCTACTAAGAGGTGGAGAAAATGTACCAGAGAAAGTTCACCATGTTTTGATATTTACATAGTTCATACATACCCACATACTATAGATTTTCCATCTATTCCTCCGAGTGCTCAAGTTTTTCAATACTTAATTATTACTTTAATGATTTTCTTCTTATTGTCCGTTCATAGGGGCTCCGACATACGAGAGCGAACGGGCCATAGTCTACCAGGCGGGCCCTGTCTGGATCGGTGGAGGTAAGGAATTTTGAATTGCCCTTAGAATTTCAAGCTTTAAGCTAAAACACAAAGTAGAGTAGAAACTTTTAGTCATATCTCCTCAAAATAATATTAAGAAATTCAAAAAATTAAAAACTGGTCTTTTGGACATATTAGCGTGTTCGATTTTCATTGGAGGCGGTTGTTTGAACAATGAACACGAGTATTTGCTCAGAGGTCTTCGATGCCCTATGCGTTTATGATTTTATCTATATACTAAAAGAGGCATTCCTTGATTAAAAGGAGACTCTGGTCACTAGATTAAGTACATGAAATCCTTTGTGAAATAAAGTTTATCTTTATGTATATATTTCTTCTGCGCGTGTGTATGTCACTGAAATCCTACTAAACGGCTGGACCCATGATGGAGTGGATTCGAGAATGGTTAAGATTCAAAGGTGGCACCATCGTATTTTTTCACTCAAGTGAAGCTGGGCGGGACAACTAGTTATTTTATAAATAACTAGCTGACCCGCCCAGCTTCGCATGGGTGAAAATTTACATACATACATACATACATATCATCACACCAAGTCCCTAAGGGGGTAGGCAGGGAGTATAGAGCGCCAGTTCTCTCTAGACTTTATACTTCTTTTGCTTCGTCCACATTCATCAGTCTCTTCATACATGATCGTCGGTTTCGAGTACTCTTTTCGTTCCCGTCCTTGAGCGTCCGATCGACTTGATCCAGGTAGTTGGAACGTGGCCTTCCTCTGCGTCTTCTTGCACACACTTTTGCTTTGTATATCTGTATGGTCAATCTTTCTTCACTCAACCTTACTATATGTCCAAGTCAGCGTAGCATGCCTTTCTTCATCTTTTTAATCTCGCCCTGATTCACGCCAGTTGATTTGCGAATCTCTTGATTCCGGACTCGAACTTAGATCGTTACTCCGCACGTTTTTCGCAGCTGATATCGCATCTCAGCTGCATTTAAGCTATCTTCATACTTCCTCTGACATACCCAGGGTTCGCTGCCATACAATAAAGTAGGCACAAATATCACGCTGTGGACAGCAACCGTTGCTGGCCATCAACACCGACATGGCCCCATTCACCTTAATACCGGCAGTTAGCCTTCTTTCAATATCTTTTTCATACTTTCCATCTCGTGTGAACATGCTTCCTAGATACACAAATTCATTCACTTGCTCTAGAATTTGTGAAAAGAATTTAAAATTTGGGTTTTCAAAAGAAAGTTTGAAAGTGGTAATAAAGTGAGATATAGGGCTCGTTTAGTCGCTAAGGGCTCTACCCAAGTAGAAGGTGTGGACTATAAAGAAACATACTCACCTGTATTAACACTTTGAGAATGTTATTTTCTTTAAGTGTAAAGTTAAATTTAGAAATTACTCATCTTGATGTTAACACTGCATTTTTAAATGGCTAGGTACCTTGATGAAACAGTATACATGCTAGTACCACCTAATTTAGAATTTCAGAGTAACAGTGTACTCAAACTAAAACATGCAATTTATGGACTTAAACAATCAGCAAGGCAGTGGAATAAGAGAGTAGATGATTGTTTGTTAAGCCAGGGTTATATTAAGTCTAAATTGGAACCATGTTTATATAGTAAAAGGTAAATAATGACCAATTTTAAAAACTGTGTTTGTCGATGATTTTTTTCATATTTTCCAGTAGCAAGGCATTGACAGATGAACTGAAACATAGTTTAATGTCAAATTTCAAAACTAAAGATTCAGGGCTAGTGAAAGAATGCTTAGGTATGAGAGTAAAAGTATATAAAAATGGTTGTATATCATTAGATCAGGAGCATTTTGTCGAACATATTTTAAATAAGTTTAAGATGTCAAACTGTAATGTTGTTGATACTCCTATTGAATGTAAATTGAAGTTGGATAAGTCAGAAAATGTTTGTAAATAATATCCTTATCAGCAACTGATAGGAAGTCTTATGTATTTGTCTATACTTACACACCCAGATATCAGTTACAGTGTCAGCTATTTAAGCCAATTTAACAATTGTTTTACTGCAGTTCACTGGAAAAACGCAAAGAGAGTGTTAGAATATTTAAATAAAACAAAATCTTATGGTTTAATGTTTACAAATGATAATAAAAACTTAGAAGGATTTGTAGACTCAGATTGGACATCAAATACTATTGACAGGAGATCTTATACAGGTTTCTGTTTTAAATTGTCTGGTACTGTAATATCATATGAATGCAGAAAACAACCGACAGTGGCATTGTCCAGTACTGAGGCCGAGTACATGGCAATGCCATTTTTTCAATATCAAAATTTCAATGCCAAGGCAATTTGCCAACTACTGAAATGCCTGCTGACTTGTTAACGAAAGGGTTAAGTAGTTTGAAACATTACTATTATGTTAAAAAGTTAGGCATTAAAAGTATTGTTTAGGTGTAGTTTATATTCATTTATTGTTACATGGATATTAGATTATTTTGATAAGAGGTGAGAATTTGCCCTAATATGCTGAAGGATGATGGCATCATTTCTTGGTTACATTACAATATCGCGAGACTCCATATTCTCCCCAATCACGATTAAGGCAACATCATTTAACATTGGTGCATTGATGCCTCTCTCATGACATGTTGTCTCCTGCAGGTCGCTTGTCTGCTGTGATCACTATTTTCTGATTGTCCGATGGCATCACATTACTTGTAAGACAGTTTTGAACAATTGGATTAACTGATTATGTTCATGCAAAAGTTGTTGTAACTGCTAAATGATATCTGCGAACAGCGTTCATTTACCTCTTCTTCAGAATTCCCCAGGAAATAAATCTGGAGAAATTTGTATTTACCATTGCCTACGCTGTTCTTCAGTCTCATTGGCTCGAAGATTGAACTGGGCTTGCGTTACACTGCGATTGAATAGGACTTGCGTTACACTGCGATCGAACTTGACGCCTTACGGGTGGTATTACTAATAAAATACGACGATTAATTATGAAACTCACACTAAAACACAACAAACATCTTTTTGCTTTTGTTGTTATGAAAGAAACTGTAATTTGAGGTTTGTCAAAACTACTACTTGAATGAAATGTCAGTCTAGCTATACATAGGGTGCGTTCCACTAAGCGTTCACAATGATCACGCTCACGACCACAGTTTGCTTGTAAGCGTTACTGTCGTAACCTCAAATGGAATGGATTACAGAGCGTTTTGAGCGTGCAGGTAAATAATACAAACGGCGAGTTAGTAAAAAGAAAGCAAAAGATTTAAGATGTTAGTTTATAATCTGTAAGCCTTGAAAATAAACTTGATTAATTTAAATAGATTTATATTGAAAAAAAATATAATGTTTTTTTGTATATTTAATATTATTGGTGTTTTAAATTAATTTACGTTCAAATAGAATTAAAATGTCTTGCGGCGACACTTGGATATTTGGTAAGAGGTACAGTCGCCATTTTATATGCTTTGAGTTTTGAAAATCACGCAAATTTTCTTCGATTCAACAATCACTTCGACCCACCTTTTTAGATGGGTCGTCGTGAGCGTAAGTTATGACATTATAATTGACGTTTTCGCCGCGACCACAACGACCGCGGTCGTTATGTGGATCGATTAGGTATAGGAGAATTTTCATTGTTGTGGGCGCTTAGTGGAACGCACCTTTACCGTCAATATTTACACGTCACTCTGACGGAGTATTTGTCAATATATTGAAAACGTCTCAGTATCTTGTTGTCTGTCTCTTTCGCACACTCACTTTTCAGAGATTTTTTTAATATTAACTATTATTTATTTATATTTTATATAGCCTAAAGCCTTCCTAGAATCATGGACTATCCAACACAAAAAGAATTTTTCAATTCCAACCAGTAGTTCCTGAGATTAGCGCGTTCAAACAAACAAACAAACAAACAAACTCTTCAGCTTTATAATATTAGTATAGATTATAAACTTCTCTAATTCTTAGCGTGTTAAAAAAATCGCACGATTGCCTCTGAATAATATTTTTATGATATCAATATTTATATTTATAATTATTAAACTTCAATAAAACAAAGACGTCGATTTTAAAAAAATCTATGGGTACGTAAGGAAATATTTATAAACTTCAAAAGGGTTGTATTTAAAAGGCAATGTACCGGGGACTATTACACTATTTCTTCTTTACGTTTCATATTGCAGAAATAAAACATGTCAAGAGCAGCACAGTAGTTAAAACAACTGGAGTTGAATGAGTAAAAATACGACTTCTTAAAGCTACCACAAAGTTTCTTAAAAAGCAACACACTTGTTTTGAATTAAATTCAGGAGTTTGTTCATTGATAGTAAGTAGTAGGTAGTATATTTTTGTAATTGCGACGGAACCCTTGAGATGCGATTGTTGAAAATGTTCATATCGGTTTTATTTTGTATTTATTTAAAGACGAGATGACTGATTGGTTCGAGTAGTCGCCTGGATCGCAACAATTGTAAAGTTAGAATCCCGTTTTATCTCACGACGAGCTTTGCGGGGAAGGAAAACTTCGAGAGGCAACATGCATATGCTTGAGAGGAAATTAAACGACGTACAAATTATAGTCGTGCTTGAGATACGGCACTGGATACGCCATCTATAAATATATTTATCCTCACGCCTTCCCACAAGGCTGAAGGGGTAGGCAGAGGTGTATAGGTAATACCCACACACCCACTTTCCACCAGAGATATACTTTAGGTGCCAACGTGACAAATGGCGAGTCCGTCGCCGTTACTCAAGCACGACTATACATACGCCTTTGAATTACTTTTCAAACGTATGCAGGTATCTATAAATATAATTGAATAAATAAAAAAGAATATATCCTCCAGCCCATTCTATAGGTTAATAAAGTTGTACAATATCTACAATAATGATGTATTCATATTTTAACATTGTATATAATATGATTAGTATACTTTCCATATAACAATCTTATGTTCTCAAAATGGTAGTACGTTTAAAAATACAAAAAAAATGCAAAGGTCGCAAGTTCGAATCCCGACTGTACCAATGAGTTTTTTCTGAACTTAAGTACAGTGATTAGTCACACCACGAGCTTTACGGTGAAGGAAAACATCGAGAGGAAACCTGCATACGTCTGAGAAGAAATTCAAAGGCGTATGTATAGTCGTGCTTGAGTAACGGCGATGGACTCGCCATCTGTCACGTTGGCACCTAATATACCTCCCCTTCGGGGACCTTTGTGGGAAGGCGTGAGGATATATATATATATATATAATATGATTAGTATACTTTCCATATAACAATCTTATGTTCTCAAAATGGTAGTGCGTTTAAAAATACATACAAATATGAATGATCCTCAATCAAACGCCATCTATTGTATTGCAAATTGTATTACGCACAATAATCTTTACATCCGATAGATGTCACTACTTAACGCTTATTAGATACAGAATAGACAATGTGAAATCTCCATATCCCATCTGTATTCCACTCACAATGTGCCAGGGCAATGATTACAGTTCGCCCGCGTCTTTATGGTAATGTAACTGTTGGAAATTCACTTGCGTTGATTTTTTTAACACAGAAAACCGAGTTGGGCTTGGGACTTAGCGAGTGGAAGTTTTTCATCGTCAAGTATCAAAGATAAAGTAGGCGGTAGAGTGATTTTAGTAGTAGTTTGTAACGCAAAGATTGCAAGTCCGAATCCCGATTGAACCAATGAGTTTTTTAACTCCAGTACAGTGAGTACAAGTATGTATGTTATAGGCGTAATTGAGATTCGACGATGGACTCGCCAGCTGTCACGTTTGTACCATAAATATATTTCCGGCGAAAGCTGGGTACATTGATACTACCTACACACTTCTGCCTACCCCTTCGAGGACCCTCCTGGGCAGGTGTGAAGATTATTATTCAAGATATATGAATCTTACTAGATAGGTGGATAGGACTACAATATTATGAAGAGCGTCTTAATTAACTCGCGTTCGTGATTAAGGTACGGTAACCAGATGTGCAATTTTTACTATCTCGGCACCGTTACGTGTTTGATGTGAATCCTTATTAATGCTCCATACATATATTATACTTATACATACATTTGGTACTCATAACCAAATGATCCGATGAAAATTACCTGTATTGTGTTTTTCAAATTACAAGTAGGTATATTGTAGTCACCACTTTTGAAAGTGTCTCACAAGGAAATCTATCTAGGGAGAGAGAAAAGGTAAGAAATATGACCTTCTTAAGTTGCCAACTACTTCACGTATTTCCTCGACACGATTAACCTTTTTACCTTTGTCGTGTTTATAAAAATCTCTTGCGTAAGTCATACCTAAATCACCTGAAATAACATAGTGAGGTGGACCCTAAAATAATGCAGTCGACATAAAAAGATTAACAGCACTCCCACTTTTGTGGCGCGGACAGGGATCAAGAAATATGGCCGGAGATGCGAGTTAAGACGCTCGACTAAAAATAGGCTCTGTTCATACTGCTTCATATTATAACGTATAATAGAGTATTAGATTACCTGGGTGAACTAATCCTTTATGGATACTATACTATATACTGTGACATACATTTGATTCGAGATTTTTACATACAGCAGAACTAGTCAGGTCGATAATCTGCTTTTACCGTAGAATTAAAAAAAAATTACCTATATATATTTGGATGCAAGCTTTGATGAGCAAAATTAAATGAACTTAAGTAATAAAAATTAATACTTTATTCGCCAGAACACGGTTAGTTACATTATGTGATGTTTAAATGTACATAGTGATTGAATCGACCACATAATATTGGCATGCGAATTTTTCCGTTGGTAGGTCGGTACCTCCCTAATTAACTACAAAACCTTTTCTATAGCGCAGTCTTACATTGGAATATAGTAATTTTGTTAAAATGTAATAGTTTTGTTTAATGTACTAGGTTTTTTAAAGAATATTGCGTTCTATTACGTATGTATAGACTCGCCCTAATGAAAACCTTTACATAAAAGGCGGGTGCGGAGATAGTCCGAATAAAGCCAAATGCAAAGAAGCAAAGGTTCAAATAAATCATTGGAGCAAAAAAAGTGACTACTTAGATTCGTGAGTTTGAGGAAAACGTGATTTGTAGCCAAGTGTGATATTCCGGTTTTTTGGCCGAGTCACCGATTTTACTTCGTGTTTTGGCTCGGTTATCTTCCCAGATATCAGATGTAGGTTACGAAATGGACGTTGAAACTGTGCAAAAGTATTTTAGTTTAGGAATATCCTTGTCTTTTCTGATTTACAGCTCTATCGATTTTAGGGCCTTTTCTTTTCAACATCTCATAAGTTAAAATTATTGTTATGGTCTGGAAAATGTATGGTCATTAGGATAATTGTTTTCTTTTCTTGTTATTTTAAAATAGCACTTACATATTTATTTTGGATATTTGTTTCTATGTCACGCAAAAATAGCTGAAAGCAACTTGATGAATTAACATATACAACATTCTATTTCCTTTATTTTATCATTAGTCACACCATGAGCTTTACGGTGAAGGAAAAGATCGAGTGGCATTCTGCATACTTTTGAGAAGAAATTCAAAGGTGTATGTATGTATAGTCGTGCTTGAGTAACGGCAATGTGCTCGCCATCTGTCGCGTTGGCACCTACAATAAATATTGGGCGAAAAGTGGGTGAATGGGTACTACCTATACACCTCTGCTAACCGTTTACATACATTTTATTTCTGTAAAAATCGCGCAGCACTTAGAGGAGTGAAGAAATAAACAAACAAACATACATATGAATCCATAAGGTATGCATTACCTTATGGATTCACTAGCCAATTTTATTTAATGGTTTCAATACAATGTGTATCATTTTGTGGTATTTAAAGTTTAGGTTTCATTTCGATACTAATCTCGTACAGACTTCCTGGTAGTTTATTAAAAAAAATATAACTCCATATTTCGTAGTATACTCGAGACAAGAGGCCCGACCTCTGCCTTAACGAATATTTGATGTAGCCCATCCCATCCCATCTGTCGCAACATAATATTCTCGTCGATGAATAATGATGTTTTCAAAATTTATTCCAAACAGCTTGTGCATAAACGCTACACAAAATTTGTGATATAAATTGAGTAGTAAAGACATTCGTTCATTACTTATTCGTTCGTTTGCTATTTGAATACTATTATTGGTTTGCCAGCTACTTATTTGTTATATTATTTCTCCTCCTATTGAAAGTGTTATCCCAAATTTAGTTTTCTTTTTACTTCGTTTTAGCCGAAAGCATTCTCCTGCTTTTAACACATAAACAACTTTAAGACAATTTATTTCTCTCGAAACTCCACAACAAATTCTAATATCGTTCAATTTAAAAATGGCAGACATTTCAATCGAGATTTTTGCACGTGGAGATTGGGGTGTTAAAAAAACAATTTCGCAAGGACGTAGGGGAATTTGCAAAGTTTCGCCCTTTGCGCGTTCGCACGTGCCCGCCGGGGCTGGAGGCGCAATTCTACAACTTTGACTTTTAAAAGTCGGCGCAATAATCATATGAAATATTGGTGGAATTGGCGTGACTTTCACGAGAAATGGGTTCAGTTTGAATGCAAACGAAGTAAGTTTGATCAAAACTTTGCTCTGACAAAAAATTCACACCCTTAAGTAAATCATTAATCTCTCACATTCGTTTCTGAAGCAAGCTCACTGATATTGGTTTATTGTTGAGAGCATTAATAAGGTAACATAAAATATAGGTTCTTATTTGTTAGATACTAGATAAATACATACATAACATGTCGCAAAGTCCCACTCAAGGTAGGAAGAGAGATTAAAGCGATAGTTCGGTGTGATGTATGTAGTAGTATACTATCTTGTATAAGCTATTGTGATTGTAAGTATTTATTTACAGTAGTAATAATACCAAGCTTCATTAATATTTCTCACGAAATCACCACAATTTCAAAGTAGTGCTAAAAAGGCTCTGCGCTAACAGAACCATTAGTCATTGAAGCTAGCAATCATCTCAGCCACCCCTTTTTAATTATGCAAAATCTGTCCCATTCATCTCCCCCCCCCCCACGCCCACCATTATATCTTCTCGGAATGGACATTATTTATACTTAAATTATGAAAAATATATATATGACTAATGGCGCCATCCGTTACAATTCCGACGCGGTTGAGGAGGTTGTGTCCCGTCTTTGTCACAGAAATTAAGTAAATTAGACAGATGAAAAATATATTTTTTTTTGAAGAATTGTAGCTGAAAAATTGATGGACAAAAATATTTGTACATTAGGAAATTATCGTGATAGCCATGTATAAATTGTCAGCTACAATATTAAAACGTGTCTCGAATGACGTATTCAAAGAGATTGGACAGAAGCAAATGAAATAAAATCATCAGAGACACCGCCAAGGGTCCAACACTTAAATTTGTGATGGTGAACATCAAGATTGTAGTTTCAAGCCCGTGTGATCTGAATTATTTTTCTTTACTCACAAACTGGTTAAATAGCATCACGGCATCAAGTTAATAGTGAAGAAAACCATTTGAAGCAATTTAAAGACGTATGTTCATACAGTCGTCGTGCTTAAGAAACGGCGGTGGATTCGCCATCTGTCTCATTGGCACCTGTCTAGTAAAAGGGTCGTGAGAAGCCATAAAAAGTAGAGTTCTATTATTTGATTGACCCGCCTTAAGGTGCGTGGTTAACGTATGTATCTTATTTGAGAAACGTTGACACGTAAAATAAATCTCCGGCGAAATGTATGTACGTGTGGGTACAAAACACCTATCTATGCCTACCCTTTCGGGGACGGGGAAGGCATGAAGATATATTATCCTACAAATAAGCAGTGTGAAACATTCGCCACAACTTATCCGATTATCAATTCAAGCCGTTCACTACTAGTTGGTTGTCAATATTCATTTAGGAGTAGTCTCTACGTAGCGCGTGATTTGTCTGCGCCCGCTGGCCGTACGCCGAAACACCGTGTGCCGAATACAAAATAATGTCGAATTTCACCAAGGGTCGCAATTGATGTCGAAAATCGTTTTCGCTATTAATAATTTTCACATCTATCTGCTGTGACGTGATTCGTATTTATAAGGCTTTGCTCTTTTGATGTGGTGGATTAACTTCTTTTACGTAGACTTTGATTTAAATATTTATTCATCGGTCTTATAGATGGGCAAAATTCAATTTGTTGTGGTTATTGTGACTCAGCATTAGGTATTTATGCGCAGTTAAGTTTGAGTTGTCAGTTAGATTCCTACTTCGAAAATAGTATACAATATTAGCTCTTGTAAGCGTTAGTTTTTAACTGGAATTGGGACGAATGAGAGAAATTGCAACAAAATCACGTATATGTTTTTTTATTTGTGTAACTACCCCTTGGGTATATCTTACAAAGTCCCGAAAGCAGTGAGAGTAATAAATTTACTTGTGAAAGTGAAGTGAAATGATGAAAACCGCCGCTCTACTATCTCGGCCTAACCCGTCAGGGACTCGGCGTATGTACACACGTTTTCAATTAATTTATTAATAATATACAATGTTTTTTTTACAGATTTTTCGCAATACATCGGAGACATGGATATACAAGACTTCAAGACAATGGCTGGAGGAATAGACAGGTAAGTCTAGAATGGAATATTTTTTAAATACTCTAGTAGTTAGATTTGTTTTACGTACAGACGTGTATTATAACGTTATACACAAGGTAACTAACTTTATTTAAATCTGGTTATTTATTGTCAATGTAAATAATTTATTACTTTCGGATTTTTAAGCTGAACGCTTAAAGCTTATAATTAAGTTAAGTTTGTGACATTTCTATAATTTTACATCATTTATTATATTAAAGTTGCTTGAGAAATTAAAAAAGACAGGAGTTATATACCCCAATTTTAACAAAATAACATCACCTCTAATCACAGAGCAATCGCGAAATTATTCAATTTTGAACCCTTGTAGCGTGACGGATATTTCAACGCTAGGTATTTTTCCTGTAAGGGTATGGCGCGACCCACCCTTGGCTATTCGTTCGCACAAAGTCATCCATCTTGTTTCGCTTTTTTTCTTCGTAAGGCATTCCCGTTCGTCAAAGTGCAATATCATCAAATCACTGTAAAAGAAGTTCCATGATTTGGGTGGGGCGAAGTGGATAAAATATTACAACGAGAGCGGTTCGTTTCCGAAGCAACGAGTTTGTGGATCTTTGTGACGCGTTATAAAGCTAAGCTATCGTGAGATTCAAGAGTTATAATTTTATTGGGAACATGCATTCGGGGTTTTATCATGAGGTTGTTCTAATCATAAAATTGTCTAAGTATAATATATTAACGAACAAGCTATACTTAAATAGTATTATAAAGAGGCAGAGTTCGTTTGCTTTTTGTAGGAATTACTAAGCCAATTTAGATTCATTATTGGCATTTGATTGCGCATTTATTGAAAAAGGTATTATATTCTAGAGAATCAAATTAAAGGCACGTAAGACTTGCTGAGCACATCTGGCTATGTCATGAAAAGGAACTTAAAATCTTCTACCGCAATGATACAAGATTGAATATATTTTAATTTCGACGGTCTATTATAGACCGTAACCTTTGTTGTAAGATTCATCCGAGTAAGAAGATATTATTTCACAAATTATACTCAGAATAAACCTTCAGGTTGATGAGTGGCCACAGGCGGTATATTATCGCGTTATTTTAACGGCCAAAGTGCTAATTCCAGTGTAGATATTATTGTTTACACATCTCTTATCGTACCCCATATACTCAAAGAGGAGTTATTTGACACTTTTTGTCTAACATTATACATGTAATGTGGGGGTGTGTACCTCTTTCATTCGCAAACACTTCTGAATGAAATCGGATGAAATTTGGCATGGAGATAGATTGATAGCCTAAAACATAGGATATTTTATTTCCAGGAAAAAAACTACCAACTAAATATCATTTTACGCAAGTGAAACCGTGACGCATATCAAGTAACATAATATAGCTTGAAAAAAAAAGCTAGTATTATATCTTGCACTGTGCAACACGCATACCGATTTTAGTGGCGGCATCTTGTGCCGAGTCACTCAAGACGTATTTCATGGTACGTCGACTCACGAAATGATATTGTCGAGAATATGATTCGCGAGTGTAACAAATGTATTATGTAGGTACTGCCACCCGCCTGTGGGAGCATCTGTTTGATCCGATATCGATCGCGTGCAATTATTATACGTTTGAGATATCATTATTGGTGGCGCATTATTAAAATATATGAAGGGTAGTGAAGGATTTTGTATGAAATATGCTTCGTTACCAACGCTAGGTCATTTACACGTGATTTCAAAAGGATTCTAGAGAAAATAATCTGGTGTAAATACCAAACGTTCAATGGACGAAAATGTGTATTAGTGCGACTATGTGTGCTTTGATTGATTTTAGTTAGATTTAGTTCTGTCGACCTCCTCAGACACAAACGTATTATTTGTACGCTTCATTGGTGTTTTACTGTTTTACTTCACCGGGATGCTGGTGTGATGAAACAGTGTACTTGAAAACCATTAGTATGAATCACTAGAATTTTAATCTGTTAACTTAATTTTAGATAACTGCCTAAAACACTTGGCTAGTGCTTTCTAGTATCTTGCCGTTCAATAGGCGTAGCTTAAAATTTGTAAATTCGTAGCTCTGTGCCTTACAAACTGCTACGCCGTAGCTAATGTCTACGATATTGTTATTGCTTTATAGGTTCAAGTTCTAATTCAAGAGTTTTGTGTGTTTATTAATATATTTTTTTTATAAATATATTGAGACTGGATCCCCTAATTGCAGCCCCTTCTCATCGTACCCGTTTCCTTTGTACCTATAAAATAGCTGATCTTTATTTATTTAAATGTGCGGGAACCCCCAAAATTATCTAATCTATATAATAATAGAAATGTATTTTTGTTCTACGCATTGTTCATTAGGCCGCATGCGCTGGCACAGGCCTCACAGTTTACGCCTAGCAGACACTCCGTTCGGCCGACTGGCTTGCACATGCTATTCTTGTTTCACCTCTATTAGCTGTGGTGTAAGTCACAGAATGGTGAGTATCTTTATTTAGTGCATAATATTCTCATCCCACTTCAATAAGGGCAGAGTGCAATTTGTAAGTACCCTTCCTTCATGAATTCTTTCTTATGCAGTAATCATTGATGAGATACCAGTCGGTGTCCGATATCACGATCATTTAGTGTAAGGAATTAAAAAACACTCGTGTGTACAAACCTGAATCTACCTAGATCAAATCGATCGGACACTCAAATATGGGAACATCAAGAGTACTCAAAACCGGCGAGCATGTATGAAGAGACTGATGGATGTCGACGTTGCGAAAAAGGTATGCAATACTACAAAGATCTGGCGCTCTATTCTCTCTACCTACCCCGTTAGGGATTCGGCGTAATGATATGTATGTATGTACGAACTGTGCGTGTGCACCATTAAATGTTAACTTGGACCAACGTCTATGTTGGGGGTAATTGTCCATATAAAATAAATGGCACGAGAGAGTTTTCAGGACGGATAGTTGATATAATGTGGTATCAAATCTTAATATACATATTATGCAATAACAAAATATATCTTCAAGTCTTCCCACAACGATCCCCGAAAGGGTAGGCAGAGGTCTGTAGGTGGTAACCAAATACCCTCTTTCCGCCAGAGAAATATTTTAGGTGCCAACGTGACCGATGGCAAGTCCATCGCTGCTGCACAAGCACGACGGTTTTAAATTTCCTCTCGATGTATTCCTTCATCGTAAAGCTCTAGGTCTAATCACTGTACTTAATACGGTATTATCACGGTAATCACGGTATAATCGGGATTCGAACTTGCAAACTTTGTGTTTCAGGCAACTACTCGAACCACTCGGCCGCCGCGGCTCTTATAAAATAATGATTAAGGATAAATAATTAGAAATTTTTACTCGAACGACACTTACCGCTCAATTATGAAGAAAAATATTTAAATCAACATAACAGATATAAACAATACAGCCGACAAACTTATGTACAAATGTACAAACTTATCAAAGGCTAGAGCACGTCTTGCGAGGGACGTTGTATTAGAGTGCATCGGAGAGCCCTCGACAACTTTATTTATGAGTGAACTTGTCTGCGCGACTCCACTGCACAAGTGTCTAGTGGCTCAGGATAATGACGCCGGAAATTTTTATTTATCTCTACAAACACAAGATAATTGACGATACAATTTGTGAACATTTACCGATGATTTTGTAAGAATATTATAAACGTGGTGGCCGAGAGATTCCAGTAGTTGCCTGCAACATAAAGACTTAAGTTCGGATCCCGACTGTACCAATGAGGAGTATTTATTTGAACTTAAGAACAGTTATTTGTCTCACCACAAGCCTTACAGTGAAGGAAAACGTCGAGAGGAAACCTGAATTCGATTCAAAGATGATGTGCATATGTTTAGTCGCCCTTCGGCGATGGAATTGCCACCTGTACGTGGGCGTCCGGCAAAAATATTTCTCTGGCGCAATGTGGGTGAATAGGTACTACGTAAACACCTCTGCTTACCGCTTCGGAGACCCTTGTTGGAAGGCGTGAAAGTGTATATTTTATTTCAATCTAATATTTGTTTATTTTATGGGTAGCGTGTGTTGCGAAGGTGTGTCGGTAATACTCCTACCTACCCCTTCGAGGACCCATGGGGAACCGCGTGAAGATATATGTAATCGTGGTTTAAGATTAATAAACCTACAGGTATATATTATAACGTCTCCTCTATTTTGCACTCTTAAATTATGATTGTAATAGCACATCTTTGTAATCCCCTGTATTTACAGCTGCAATAAACAGGTTCTATACCTATTACCTGCCAGTAAACTGTGTAACTCGCTCCGTCGCCGGAGATAAACTTGGAGGGGCAACTAATGGCGTATCGAGGAAAATATTAAGAGTTAACGTCTGCAAGTTTATTGACCGTCTCGGTTGTAGTAACAGTGCTTAGGTGGTACCTAATCAAGCCAGGTGATTCCGAGGCCCGGGCCTGATTGGATATCGATCCGCTGCAGTCTTGCCTTTCGTTGTATTTCTGCCATTGATGGATACTTCACTGAGAGAAAGAGGAGGTCGTGAAAGTGTTAGTCAATAACTTGAAACTTTTTTAAAACTAAAGTTATAATATTTATATTCCCACCTTCCCGCAAGGGCCTCTAAAGGGATTGGTTGAGGTATGTAGGTAGTGCACATTCGCCGGAGATACATTATAGGCATATATGTTATTATATCTGCCTACCCCTTCGGGGACCCTTGTGGGAAGGCGTGAGGATATATTATTATTATTATTATTAAAAAAAAAAAATTATATTATAGCTGCCAAAGTGACAGATAGCGAGTCCATCGCCATTGTTCAAGCAAGACTGTACGTCTATGATTTTTTTCCAGAACGTATTCAGGTTTCCTCTCGATAGCATAACGCTTCACTGTAAAGCTTTTAGTGTGACTGTACTTAAGTTTAAAAACTTCTCATTAGTATAGATATGTCGGTGAAACAGAGGGTGCTGTGAGACCACTAATAAGTCCTTTAGGGATCTTTGTTGGAAGACATTAAAGTATTTTGTAGGTGTACCAACGTTTGTCACTATAACATTTATATTATATTGCAGGTATATATTGTAATGTGCACTTGCCAAAACCGTAGGATTTATGTCCCTACTTTTAAAAAGATACAGCCTTTTATTTCAATAAAACTGATTATTAAAGTAGTTATCGAACACGAAGCATCTCTATTATGGAATGGGATTGAAAAATACAATGCAATAATTTTTCGCTATTCGTTTTGCTTTGCAAGTTTTTCACAACTCCTATCTAGCAATCGCTTTCCCGATAACTTAATTATCTATTCCATGAAGTTTGCTCGGAAATATTTAAACAATAATTTTACTTTTATGATTTTTCTCTTGCAACGATATAGAACGCCGTCCGTGGAATAAAACGCGTAATATTTCAACTGTAATGCAAAGCTACAAAGTTTCGATTGAAATGTCACGAGTGAGGTATAACAATAGTATCCGGTTATTCTAGAACGAGCGCGGCAGCCTTAGTTGCAAGCTGTTATTTTGGGATATGCTGCTTTTGGAATTGGATTCTTAATATCATTGAGAGTTTCTAGTTTGCAATGAAGATAGTCATGGCAATATGTTCGATTACAAGTACCAGTAATAGTGATATCGTTCAGAAAGGAAGCAGCTTCGAACTATAATCGGAATTAGGGGCTTATCGGAACTTCACTACGGTGATTTATCACAACAAGTGCGTAAGCCGTGGTGGCCAAGTGGTTCGAGTAGTTGCCTGCGACACAAAGACCGCAAGTTCGACTCCCGATTGTACCAATGAAATTTTCTGAACTTATTAAGTTCAGTGATTAGTCACACCACGAGCTTTACGGTGAAAGAAAACATCGAGAGGAAGCCTGCATACATCTGAGAAGCAATTCAAAGGCGTATGTATAGTCGTGCTTGAGTAACGGTGATGGATTCGCCATCACGTTACCACGTCACGTTATCACGTTGGCACTTAAAGTATATCTCTGGCGGGAAGTGGGTATGTGGTTACTACATATACACCTCTGCCTACCCCTTCGGGAACCCTAGTGGGAAGGCGTGAGGATATATTATTAGAATTATAAGTGTTTAACGGAAAAAGGAAAACATCGTGAGATAATAATACATACGTTTGCGAAGAAATAAAGACATATACACACTGCGAAAGAGATGATGACAGGCACGCCATCCGTCACGTTGACACCTAACTAAGGGATAAAGTCAAGAAGGGTGTCCAGAGATTCCTGCAGTTGCAAGCGCCCTGATGTTGCAAGCGTCCATAGGTGGCGGTAACCGCTTACCATCAGGCGGGCCGCATGCTTGTTTGCTACCCAAGTGGTACAAAAACAACTTTCGTGAAAAGGTGTGACAATTAAACTTACCTACAAATCTATAGTAAAAGCCCTTTCAAGGTGCCAACTATGTAGTAAAGAAGCTTGTTAAAGTCTAATGATAACTAAGCTCAGCCTAGTTTGAATATACGATTTGATTTTATTAGCTCGCACCTCACGTTCTCCTATTGTTTAATAAACAACGGCACCTACAAACTAATCAAGTGTGAAGACATCAGTACAGCGGTTACGTGCTATCTATTTATTAAATCAAGCTTCAACCAGACGGCGAGGGAAGGGAACGGGAATTTTCAATTACGTAACGCCGCAGGTTTGTATTTAATTTTCAACTTTATAAAGTAATGCATTCGAGTTCATAATTGCACTACTCTCAATAAGTAAATTCTACAATACCAGATAGGATAAGTATTTAGACGGATACCTGCCAGTTTTTATTCATTATTCATAAACGCTAGTCATATGTAGTATTTAGTGGTTCGAGCAGTTGCCTGCGACGCAAAGGTCGCAAGTTCGAATCCCGACTGTATCAAGGAGTTTTTCTGAACTTAAGTACAGTGATTAGTCACACCACGAGCTTTACGGTGAAGGAAAACATCGAGAGGAAACCTGCATACGTCTGAGAAGAAATTCAAAGGCGTATGTATAGTCGTGCTGGAATAACGGCGATGGACTCGCCATCTGTCACGTTGGCACCTAATATACCTCCGGCGGAAAGTGGGTGTATGGGTATACCTATACACCTCTGCCTACCCCTTCGGGGACCCTTGTGGGAAGGCGTGAGGATATATTATTATATTATATATTAAATACAAATTGTGGAAAGGCGTGAGGATATAAATACACATTAAAATTATACAAGTCAACATTATATCGAATACAATTTTGACAACAAAGTAAATTATTTCCGAGCTATATCATGTTTAGTAATATATGATTGAGAGAATATGATTCTCTTCATTTATCCATTTGCATGAAATTACGCGGATTTTATTTTAAACAATTTACTGCTAGGAGAAGTTCTATCAGTAGACATGATTTGGTATGATGGTCTGAAATACAATGAGATTCGAGTAATTATCTGATATGCATAGTTTGTGGCCAGCTTTTTTTTATATCTAAGCCAACAATCTTAATCGTGAAAGAGACATAGTCGCATTGTGATATATATTGTAATTAATAAGCTTCCTGAACAGTCATTTGTTTTAGGGAACCTGCTCACGCTTGATAAGAATTAAAAGGACTTTAAGTTTTTATGTGTTTAAGGCGAAGTTAAATGTCGTAAGGAAACCTGCTCACGTTTGAGAAGGACAGGGAAGGTCAGTTTACCACCTAAAGATAAAAGCTGAACTGTCCTGCTATGACTATTTTTATACACATTTAAATATATACTCGACGTGCTTTTAATCAACGTATGCTTAATGTTACAATGATTTTAATTAAATGCGGTAACGAGTATGTAGCTTTTAACATGACGTAGTGTTGACGTTGACAGCCGCTTGTTATTGAACGTCATTAAAATATTGCATGCTTACATTTGTGCGAGTATATTGGTAATGACAACGTGTTTATTAATTGAAATGGCAATGAAGCGTGTCAAGTGTTTAGTTTAAGTAAAATAAACCGAGAAATCAAGTTGTGATTAATTTGTGATTAGTGTTTTCTTTTAAAAACACTGTCACTGTTTTTTTATTTAAAATAATAATCGAAAGAAAATAAATTACGAACAATTAAAGATGATTTGATTTGATTTAACTAATAAACTAAACATATTAAGTGTCATTGGTAAACTTTCCAAACTTTAACATTTATAATATAACTATAGAAGTATAGATACGTACGTAAGAACATAATATTAGTATATATTTATATGTACATATATTCACCACACTTTGTCTTCTAAATATAATACTGTTAAGGAATCAACGAGTTTATTATTTTTGCTTAAAAGGCGAGAGCGTTTGTAAGGTGTTGGTCGAGGCCCTTTGCCATTAGGCCGTTGGCCGTTATAACTTTTGGCACAATGATTATTATTTTTTTATCCACGAAGTGTTGACAAAAATAAGCAGAACAACCGTTAGCGTACCACAGATAGAAAAATAAAAGATACTTACTACTCGTATTTGGAAAGTAAGCTTGGTAATACGTACACGGTGCTATGCATTTATGAAACTGATCTCTTCGTAGTTTTAATATCTGTAATGAAAGCGGCAAATATGATGCAGGGGTGCATACGTACAGTGGAGGTGTTAACTGTGTAGGCTGCATCTATAGTGATATGTAAAGCGGTTTGTAGTTGGTCTGACATTGTTGCATAAACTGTACGTCTTAGTAAGATAAAAAACAAGCATTAACATTATGATAATTCATTAACATTCGTCATTGGCTATACAAATAATATATAATAAAATAAAAAAAATTAAAAAAAAACTTTTATAATATAAAATAAATAATAAAAACGCTAAAATTATCAAAACAAAATAAAAAATCTCATGCTGAAAATATTTGGGCGTTTCATATATGATTTTGTATTGAAAGAATCGTGCCGATATGGCGCCGTTTTCAAGCTGGAATATAAGCCACCGGTATTTCCAATGTAGTCTGGATCTGCGAGATTGATTAAGTAACTCGAGCTTATCATAGTCATATGATAAAGATACCTATGAAGTGTGCTCCGACAGCGAGCAAGTTTTTTAGAGCTTCATGATCAGCTAATACTACACTCGCTTCCAGTAGTTGGTATTTTCAACTACTCGCCATCTTCATGTCATCTTGGCACCTAAAATATATCTCTCACGGAAAGTGGGTGTGTGGGTGTTACCTATACACCTACCCTTTTTAGGAGCCTTGTGGGAAGGGGTGAGGAAGTATTATTTGTATGTACTATAAAACATTCCAGTGAATAAAAACGTACCTTCGTCAAGCAGATATCACCTGAGAGGGAGAAAGAGAGCTAGGGTAGCTAAAAGCTATAACTATTCGACTATTACCACAAGATCTGAGTTACCAAGGCCCAATAATTTCCTTACTCAATTGATTGAAATCCCGCCCCCAAATAATATTTAAATAAAATGACCAGTCCAGCCCAGCTCCCTTGCTCGCGATCCAGCAACGCCCTAAGCCGAGGTTCGTACCCCACAGGGGGTGCCCTTAGCTGTGTTGCTTAGAAATAAAGTGCCTGGCTGGAGGCCTAGGTCTCGCCATTGACCGGTTAAGTAGCAAAAGTTCCCGGAACTCACGCTACGAGAGACAATACAAATAAAAAAAAAATGTGTGTGTCAGCTCCGACGCACGACTGGAGTTTACTCCTTAAGTACGATTGTCTAAACATACGCAAAAAGAGTTTATCCAACTGAAAATAAGATTAGTACCATATGAAAGCAATACGGCATATCTGCACTTGTTTTTCAAACTTATTGAAAGCGGATTGTACAACTGTCACACACAAGCGGCGGCGGCGTACTGAGCGCGGTTGAGCACTGCATTGCTTATCGTTGGCATGCGTGCCACGCCTACTTTAGGATTCTATGTTTTCTTTGTTCTGTGCTCACAACCAAATTAGAAAGTTGCGCGCCATAGGTGCGCACCAAAAACGTAACGAGGTCATTCATCAGTAGATTTTACCTCTCAAAATCAATTCTTAAGGAGTAAACTCCAAAAAAAAAAAAAACAAGATCTGAGTATTTTCATACTCAGTTCGAGTAAGTAAGTCGTTATTTTCACGTACGTACGTCACGTATTTGCATACGCTTGAGAAGTAATTCAAAGGCGTATGTATAGTCGTGCTTGAGTGACGGCGACGGACTCGCCATCTGTCACGTTGGCACCTAAAATATATCTCTGGCGGAAAGAGGGTGTGTGGGTATTACCTATACACCTCTGCCTACCCCTTCTGGGACCCTTTTGGGAAGGCGTGAGGATATTAATTATAAAAAGAATATAGTATGCACTATTTATTGTAGAAGAATATTTGACGAAACTAATCTACAATGCAAATGTGTGTGGCAGAAGAGGGTTAAGGAAGACTACGTTCCAACTGCCTGGATCAAATCAATCGGATACTGAGGACGGGAACGTCAAGAGACTGACGAATGTAGAGGAAGCGAAAGAGGTATGTAGGGCTAGAGAGAACTGGGTCCCTACATTCTGTCCCTACACCGTGAGAGACGGCGTGATGATAATCTATGTATGCATTAACGTTCAACAATAAATTAAAAGGTTCTTTGTAAAACTCATTGGTACTGGTCCGTTCTAAATATGCAAGCTTAATTAAGGTAATCGGTCACCTATGGACGCTAGCATCACTTGCTGGCCCTAATGTGGTGGTACTTAATTCACACGAACACTTAAGCATTTTTTTTTGTTTAATAAGCAGATGTATACGCTATTCCTCCGTCACCTTGACATCAGCCCCAGCTTCATTCCCCATCGCGAAACGAAACTACGGCGGTGCATTAGTAAATTACTCACGTCCGCGAGGCGAGTACTTTTCAAACTTTGAATTTGTCGTGAGATTGTACAACCAACTCGAAACTAATTTGTTTAATTAACACTCGCCGCCACCGAACCGGCGCGGTATTATTACCTTATTTATGGGCTTTTGTCATTTAATCCAGTTTCAGATGTAAATACACCCGAATCATAATTTTGCGTTCGTCTTTCGCTTGATATTTTGCTATTGTTCTCAATATCATGTACTTTAAGTGTTGTGTGGCCGTGGTGGCCGAGTGGTTCGAGCAGTTGCCTGCAACGCAAAGGTCGCAAGTTCGAATCCCGACTGTACCAATGAGTTTTTCTGAACTTAAGTACAGTGATTAGTCACACCACGAGCTTTACGGTGAAGGAAAACATCGAGAGGAAACCTGCAAAAGTTTGAGAAGAAATTCAAAGGCGTATGTATAGTCGTGCTTGAGTAACGGCGATGGACTCGCCATCTGTCACGTTGGCACCTAATATACCTCTGGCGGAAAGTGGGTGTGTGGGTATTACCTATACACCTCTGCCTACCCCTTCGGGGACCCTTGTGGGAAGGCGTGAGGATATATTATATTATTATTTTATTAAGTGTTGTAATGCTCTTCTTGATAACCTAATATCGTCTATTATATTTGTTTTAAATAGGTTAATAGAATTGGGTGTGTGGGTTTTACCTACATACCTCTGTCTACCGCTTCGCGGACCTTTGTGTTAATTATACTTGTATGATCTACTATTATACGTTAACTAGGACTTAGGTATTAGCCAAACACTTTTGTTGAAGCTAAATATAGCTTTCGTAAGCTCGTCTCACAGTATTTCAACCATCGTGGCATTACTGTTCATGCATGATGTATCAAAATGTACTAAGTAAGTTGACATAAGAGCTCAAAGCTAGACGTCTTTTTGTTGGCGGCAGCTTAATGATCGTCTTTATTTTTTCGTATTGTCTCTTACAAATAAGTATAAAAATAAAATAAATGTAAAATAGCTTGAGTTCCAGGAACTTTTGCTACTTAACCGGGCAATGACGAGACCGAGGCTTCCGACCAGATTAGTGATCGTCATGATTTCATGGCTCTCTTTATACTCACATCTATACACATGCTATCACGCCAAGTCACACACAAGTCAGGAGGCAGAGAGTATAGCACCAGTCCCCTTCTAGACATGTCCCTTGACATTTCAATCTCTCAGTAGTCGATCGATTTGATCTCTAGTTAGTTGGATGGTGGTTTCTATGAGTCTCTTTCTTTGCATAGTATATTTGTTTGGTCAATCTTTATAACAATTTATGGCTGATTAATATTTAATAAACATAAAGGTGCCATTGCTTACGCCATTTAAGTTAGTCACTACATAGTTAGTATTAAAAAATAGTTAAAAAAAACTAAAAAACACGCTTTTTATAGAAAGCCGAACTAAAAAATAGAAAATAAATTTCGATAATATCTTAAAAAGCGTGGGGTGCATGGTGTCAATAGTTATAAATATTTTATTGACAGATATTAGTACAGTGATTATCATTTCGGTAATATCTTAAAAAGCACCCCACGCTTTTTAAGATATTATCGAAATTTATTTTCTATTTTTTAGTTCGGTTTTCTATAAAAAGCGTGTTTTTTAGTTTTTTTAACTATTATTTATTTTCTACTTTTTAGTTATTAGTGTATTGTCATCTACAATAAGTGTAAGTGTGTAAGTCTACAAAGTTTGAACGAAATCTGGCCGTTTAAAGTGGGTCAAAATCGAGCTCAAAGAAGTCGGTTACATACATACATACATACATACATACATACATACAGGTGAAGCTAATATAAAGCGTGTAAAAATGTCTCGTTTATTTGTAAGCGATTAACATATCCAGATTGTAGGTATATATCATAACAACATATCATAACCATAGATTAAGCTTGCAATGCCATGGTATCACTCGTGCATTGCCTGCCTGCCGACCTTGTTACATTATACAAAGTAGAATTAAAGACGAAAGCGCACTGTACTGAGCACAACTTTATTTACTGTTCCAAAAATCTTTTATGCTTCAGAGCAGTTATTTATATGCGACTGACATGCTTACTTTGACTTTATGAAACGAACACTCCACAAATACTCCTAGATTCACCGAAAGTCGATCGAAATTCAAATCTATCGCCTTTAGGGTTCCATTCCAACGTGCTTTTTTTATCCCTTATCTACATACAAGCTGTAAATATAGAATAACAAAGGCCTGAAATCAGAAGTGACTCTATACTCTATATCTTTAACAAGAACACTCTGGTGTGAAATAAGCGTTGTTTTGTATGTCAGTAAGTTACCTTAACGACAACCGCTGGAGGCGTAAACCTGGCATACATGCGCGGCCTCAAACCTAATGGAATAAAAACATAAAGGCCATTACAGAGTTGTGAGAAGGACGCAGGATAATACTGTGGGTACCCGACCTTATCGACCCAACTTAGCGGTCGAGCGATGTTTGATAGGGTAAAGAAACCGCTTGAAATATTGGTCAGGTATCTTTTTTGTTTCAGTCGTGTGTGTAATCTTGATGAAAAGAAGCGTTTGTTTAGAACATAATTATTTGTTAATCAGGAATAATCAAGTTAGACATTTGATTTGATCATAAATGTATTTACCACTTAAATAAACTATGGTAAGGTCTATTAGGTTTCGCCTCACCATTAATGTAACTTGATACTTATTGGACCAGCCCTAGCTTTAGAATTGAGAATAGTTGTCTATATTTTGATTTCTATTCTATGTATTATTATTGTGCTTAAGACACAGCGATGGACTTCCCGCCTGTCACGTCTGTACTTAAAATATTATTATCTCTGGAGAAAAGTGAGTGTGCTACACGCCTATGCCTACCCTTTCCAGGGCCCTTGGAGGGGCATAAATATAATAATCATTTATGAGCCACCGTTGAGTAGTCCTGTGAATCCAGTGGATTGAGTCCCTGCCAAAATAGCATGTAGACTGAAAACAATAACCTATAGTATTCGCTAAGAATAGCAATCTTTCTGCATTGAATTCTGCTGAAAAGCTTTTTTATGGCAGCTTCTATTACTAGACATTGGCTTAAGTCGGTCGGCTGCCGTAAAAAAGTTTCCCCGTTCAATCATTTAGGTTTTTAATCAGCGTTGGAAAATGTCCAGCTGCCGTGCGCGCCGGCAAGATATTTTAAATCAGAAGTTAGCGTGTGTCTAGCCGGCATCCATTTTAAGCTAATTAGGAATCTCGGATCGTATCATGTGGTTAGTGCTTTTTCACTGCGTGCACGGGAAATAACAGTAGTTTTGCTTTGGTTAAAACACCGTGTAGTGTAGTGGGGTTGTGAGTTCGATACCGAAAATCGTATTTAGTTTTTTTTTTATATCATAATTAAAATCAGAATGAGCAGCCGTGGTGGCCGAACCACTCGCAACACTAGGATTGCACGCTTGAATCCCGACTGCGCCAAAGAGTTTTTCTAAACTTAAGTACAGTGATTAGTCATACCATGAGCTTAACGGTGAAGGAAAACACCGAGAGGAGACCTGTATACGTTTGAGAAAAAAGCGAATGACGTATGTATAGTCGTTACAGCGATGGACTCGTCCTCTGCCACGTTGGCACTTAAAAGATATCTCGGACGTAAAGAGGGTGTGTAGTTTCTGCCTACATAGCCTCATCCTACCGTTTTGGCGTTGTGGGTGTGTGTGTTTGTGTGTCAACAGCTCAAAGGCTTTGTAAGTATGTAGGTAGAAAGGCTATATAAAATGTAATATCCAAAGAAGTAATAAAGGCTTAGGAGAGTATTGCATTGTGTTGGCAGCAGAGGGGTAAGTCCCATTATGCTGCCAACACATTATACTCTCCGAACACAGAGTAGCAACGCGCAAGTGAAACTTCGATAGCGTGAGCGTAAATACGCTACGGTAACCGCTTCCATCAGGTGGGCCGTATGCTTATTTGCCTTACATGCTTACAGTAGAAAAAAAATATATAGCCTTCTATTTTTATCCGTAGCTATTTACGGCACATTTTAAACTTAGCTTGTTATCTCTAATCCAAAGAATTTCAAACGGTACAGACAAGCAACATTAATAACTCACTTCCAACTAAGCAATATACATCCCACGCGCAATACCCAAAACTTTTCTTCATTACTTTAGTCTATATTGAAATATGATAGGGTCCCATCTGTTCGTTTCTAATTTAAGCAGTTAATCGGGCAAACGACCGCTGCGAACGCCTCTCTTGAGGTCTCTGAAATTTGTCCATAGAGACGGGTGTCATTACGTAGCTGCAGATAGCGATAAGCAATTAGCAACGTCGGAGTATTTAGGGAATTAAAATCATTTACATGGTTTTGCCATACTCGAATATCACAATGCTTAGTTGCTTATTGTACGTAATTATCTTAATTATTATAACAATATTATCCTCAAGCATATCCACTATCTGCCAAAGATATATTTTAGGTGCTAACGTGACAGATGGCGAGTCCATCGCCATTACTCTAGCATGACTATATATACGCCTTTGAATTTCTTTAGTAGGTTTCCTCTTGATGTTTTCCTTCACCGTAATGCTCGTGGTGTGACTAATCAGTATACTTTAGTTCAGAAAAACTCATTGTAACAGTTGGGATTCGAACTTGCAATCTTTGTGTCGCAGGCAACTACTCGAACCACTCGGCCACCACTGCTTTTTAGCATACTTTTCCTTAAATAAAATTTCTGAAATATTTATTTGTCAAAAGAATCATAAGATAGCAATTTTAAAGTTTTTAGCCAGCTTTCTTTTATTAAACGCAAGGGACACAGGGAAGACATATTGAATGTATATGAATAAACGTCACATACTAAATAAAAAACTAGCTATCATCAGATATAGTGAGAAACTTAGGATATAAGCTATTGATCAAAATTTAATGAAACAAACGGACTTTTAGGTAACCTACCAAACAAAAATTTTGTATCATAAGCATTATGGGGTAACAAACAAAAAAAATCTCCTCCTCTTTTTTGAAGTTGGTTAAAGCAGCTATCGCGCAGTAATAGCTACAGAAAATTTTCCATGTAATTCCCCTTACAACAGCGCGGGTTTCATTTGATTTTGGTTACTCGAGCACTTGAGTGTATTCATATAAATTACTGCGGAGAAAATGAAGATTAGGTTATAATTGCTCTAGCCCTAGGGATGTTTGAACCTCTAAGGTTGCTGGATTTATGTTTAATGTACTCGTAACGTAATTAAACTGCTAAGTGATGTGTTTTGAACGCTATTAATTTGTTATGAATACCGCTTGTTAACAGTTTTGGCTCGAAAGTCAAATTCGGATCCAATAATATTTTAATCTACGTAAAGGACTCTTATTCAATGCCATTAATTATAATATAAGAGTTTTGCTACCGCCGAAAAAAAATTTTAGACTCATTCGAGAATTAAAGTGCGATTATCGTAGGTATTCATTTGAAATCATTTGAAGATAATTGCTTTAGTTTTTGTTCCAAACATTGTGTCGGGATGAAGTTAGACAATGTTTTTGGCATAAATCTAGTATTAGCATTATTCAGGTACTTAACCACAGTGGTCTGTTTTTCTTCATCTAGAAACAATGACTTATAATACCACATCGACTATTCGTCTGCAACGCAAAGGTTCGAATACAAACTGTGGCAATGAGTTGTAATCTGATTAGTTCTGGTAGTAATCAGATTTTGATTTTGATTTTGAATCTTACCATGAGCTTTGCGTGGAAAGAAAACGTTGACAGGTAACCAGCATACGCAGAGGAGTATTCATAGTAGATATGCTTAATCTCACACGTTGGCATATCCGAAAATAGAGTGTTGTCACTATGAACGTTTGGGGGAAGACGCAAAGTTCGAAGAGGAAAAAGGAAACCTAAGGATTTTGACATGCGTTTGAGATGATATTCAAAGGGGACGTGTCTGTGTTGGTGACCGTCTCGTCATCTGTCAAATAATAGCTCATAAAGCTCTTTCTTCCATATAGAAACGATGATATTCACCTCCGGCTACCCTTTAAATACGAAGTAATTTATTTCAATTTTGTTTTGGGCTCAATTCTATTTTGCCGTAGTAAACACATGTCTTTTTTACTGACCTACACGGCATTTTCGAGTTATAATACAATTTAAAGATTGATTTGGCTGTCTGGCTTTTTCTAAGTCTAGAGAGAACTGGCGTTCTATACTCTCTGCCTACCCCGTTAGGGACTCGGCGTGATGATATGTATATATTTATGTGTATAACATTTAAAACAACTTTTAACCATACTCAAGCTTTAATTATTTCTGTATGAAGAAAAAAATACGTATTGAAGGTATGAAGGAAACACCTTGTTATCTTCAACATAAAATACATTTCCAAGGCTTGACATAAGATGAGAGCGTTTAAAAGAACTCGTTGAATGTACCTCATTACACCCACAGTTGCTCTCAATAACTGGTCTGGAAATGTAGGTTGCTACCTAAAATTCACGTGGAGCTCAGTATCAAAAATGTTGATTACACCCTACGTGAGCAAAATACGCTTAACGAAAGTGAGATCAAACAGGTGCCTCGTCATTAAGAAAATGTGCTGTTTATATTATCAATATTAAATCAACGTTGAGTAATAAAAAAAATGTCAAAGCGTAATTTAAATTCTGTGCCAATGTTAATATCTACGTGAGCCAAATAATTGTGTTTGGCTCAAGCCAAACCATCCGTTTTCGAACGGATATGAAATGAAAAGCTTTCTGACCCTGTCTGTAGATTAAAATGAGCAGATACTTATATTCTATTACGTTTGTGTAAAATATTTTTTTAATTTATAATACTGAAATAAAAAATATCCTATGTTTTAATCCAGCTAATAATCTACTTTTGTGCCAAAGTTCATCACGCCGTTCCGGCGCGATTGTGAAACAATTTAAGAGTCGGCAACGTGCGAGTTTTGCTCTTGATGTTGCAAGCGTCCTTAGGCAGCGATAACCGCTTACTATCCGGCAGATCGCATGTTCGTTTGCCATCATATTGGTATAAAAAAAAGATATAAAAATCACTGTATTTAAATTTTTAAATATTTTAACTCAAGCATTAAAAATACAAAATATTCACGGGACCCTTGATTTGCCCGACTCACTTTTTTCTCATACCGTGTTTGATGTTAAATATAGAATCTTTCATTTTAACGATTCGAACGTCGCGTCGACTCTAGAAGGACGCGTCTTGGCCGCAAAATTTCCATAAATCAATTTCAATACAAACACCTCTTAGTGAACTCTGTCCGCAGTGGCGTTAGGGTGGAGTTCTATTGATGGGAGAATTGTGAGATACATTTAGTTGCAAACTATCCTAGTACTAAAATGAGAGAAGGGCCAATCTGAGAAGACTCATTTTACATTACATTTTTGACCTACAGTTTAAGCCGAAATTTTCATATCGGATGTACATAATATATATATATATATCTTAATATATATATTTCTTGTGTGCGTGTGTATGTGACTGAACTCCTCCTAAACGACTGGACCGATTTTAATGAAATTTTCTGTGTGTCTTCAGATGGATTTGAGAATGGCTTAGATTCACAATTGGACCCGATAGGTGGCGCTGTGATCGTGTTTTAGGGCATTTACTTTTTTCACCCAAGCGAAGCTGGGCGGGACCACTAGTATATATATATATATAATAATGCTATCGTGGGAGACACCGTTCATTTAACAAAAAACACAACTACTTTAAAGTATGTTATATATATATATATATATATAACACATATATATATATATATATATATGTGTATATGTGCACACATATATGTATAACATATATACATATATGTTTGTAATAAGGCACATTGAAAGGAAGCAATAATAAGAATTAATAGAATAACTTAAAAAGCTTTTTAACATTATTTTCCGATAAAAACGATAAAACCCAAAAACATGTTTCGGAGTGATTATTTTACTCCCTTTAATTTCCTTCTTTGGAGCTGTTTGGTTTTTTGAAACGTCATGAGGATACATTTATAACAACCATCATTTTCTAGATGACAATTGTTCTATTTTCTCAGATATCCTGAATGTAAATAAGTAGAACATGTACCAGTCCGCTGTTACTAGGACCGCGAGTCGTTCCGTGACTTGGTTGGCGAACGGGCCGCGGTTGGGCGCAGGCGACAGTTGGAACGCAGTTATACTGATCAAATTGAGTTGGTCGCTCCTCAAATAACCTCAAATTCTAGGTACGCCGTCCAACATCAGTCTTATTCAGATTTCGTCATGGATCTCTATATTATAATTAATACATACATATAATCACGCCTCTTTCCCGTAGGGGTAGGCAGAGACCACTTCTTTCCACTTGCTACGATCCTTACATACTTCTTTCGCTTCGTCCACTTTCATTATTCTCTTCATACATGCTCTTCGGTTTAAGGTACTCTTGACCTGGCCTTTTTCAAGACGTCCCTAATTTGGTCTAGAAACGTCCGCCTAGGTCTACCCCTTCCAACACTTTCATCCACACTCGCCCTATAACCTTTTTTGGTCAATCGTTCTTCATTCATTCTCTCGACATGGCCAAACCATCTCAGCATACCTTTCTCAATTTTTGTCACTACATCTTCTTTCAGACCACAACGTTTCCTTATCTCACTATTTCTTATCCTGTCACTCAGTTTTACTCCTATCGTACTTCTTAACGCTCTCATCTCAACTGCATTTATTCGGCTTTCATGTTTCTATAAGTAATATAATGACGAATAAGTTTAGAACTAGATATATTGGTATTTTGTTTATATAAAAAGACCCGTGGTGGCCGAGTGATTTCGATTTGGACTGGAACTTGGAATATTTGTGTTGTACACAAAGATGTTTTTCAAAGTTCGAGTACCGGCTGTACCAATGAGGTTTTCACATCGCGAGCTTTGCGGTGAAGGAAATTTTCCTCCAGCAAAAAGTGGGTACTACCTTCACTACTCTACTTTCCCGTGTATCATAGCTTAAATCAAGACAGGGTATTTTCGGCCTAACATGCATTTAATATGTTTTTTCAAACCATTAAAATCGCAATGCGTCCTTATCCTTATATACAGAAATTCAAACGATGTTTCTGTCAATATTTCCGAATATGAACTATTTGGGTTTTTTCATTCATACATATTTATCAGAAATTTATTTTACTTATTCAGTTGCCGGGAATATGGTAGTATTTTCAAGATTTGTAGGAACCATAATAAAATGTAGAAAAAGAAATTGCAACACAATATTGATCTTTATAAGCGATGCTAACGCATTCTATGTATATACTAGCTATTTTGTTTGTGGTGTTCTTACATAGCATTTAAGTATGTTAATTATTTAAATAATATAGCAAAGTATACAAATATCCTAATAACGTTATCCCGCGGCCTTTAGCATAGAAGGCCACCTGAGCCGCAACGCAAAGCAGCAAGTCGAACAACACATTCTGTAGTTTCAACAAACTCACCTAAAATACCAGTAAACAGGCAAATGTTTACCCATTTTTGTTTCAATATGCAAATTAAACCTTTCTACCGGAACCTCTTGGTTTTACCGTAATGGCGTGGAATTCGCTCCGAACAGTTCAGGGCTAAGCAGCGCCGTTCAACTACGTTTGGGACCGAGGGACGCTTGTACGAGTAGGTGGGTCCAAAAGTAATCAGGTGGAAAGATTTGGCCTGCGTATTGTACGCACTTACATAAAAAATTGCTGATATATTTTTCAACGTAGTAATACATAATTTACATATCATCACGCCGAGTACCTCGCATAGAGAACAGAGTGCCATTGTTTTCTAATTTACTAACACACATTCGCTTTATTACAACATAGCAATCATTATTAGTAATTAATTGTAAAGATAAACAAAGACAAACAAGATTACGTTAGTTTGGACATATAGAAAGGATGAGTAAAGAAAGATTAACGAAACAGATACGAAAGCGTGTGCAGGAAAAGCAAGTGGCCATGTTCCAACTACCTAGATCAAATTTCAGTATGAGACACTCAGGGATGGGAACTTCAAGAGTACTCGAAACCGACGAGCATATATGAAGAGACTGAATGTGGACAAAGGGAAACAGGTATATAAGTCTAGAGAGAACTGGCGTTCCACTCCCTGTACCCGTTAGGGACTCGGGGTGATGATATATATGTATGTATGCATACATTATTTGATAGTGTGTATCTTCACGCCTTCCCAAAAGTGTGAACAAAGGTGTAGCAATTTACGGTATAGGTGCCGAAGATGTATATAAGTGCCAACGTCAAGCAGTAGGTGTCTTCTCGATGTTCTCTTCTCCTTCACCATCAATAAAACTGTGTGCTCAATAAACTGTACTTTTAATTCAGAAATACTCGCTTTGGTAAAGACTACCGGGATTCAAACTTGAAATCTTGAATCACTTAATAACGCGGTTCGAGTATTTGAATTATTACATAGATATTAATCCTGTCAGTTTGATGTTTTATAAACGTCGTTGGTAAAAATAAGGTTAACGTAATATAAAATACATTTATCATATTTGAGGTTTACCAACGTTGGAGAAGTCTAATATTATCGCGTGACCGTATTTTTCGCGACTCAAGATCGTAAAAACTACGTAAAGGAAATTGAATTTTAATAAACGTCCCTTTATATGCAAATGAAACCTCTGCTGAGGTATTTTATTATCATTATCTGACCTAAACCTTAAGGTTTAATTTTGCACGATAAAGGAAACAAAGCTAATCAGTGGATTGACGACATACATTTTGGTTTAGTAAGGAGTTTAATGGGCGATGGAGCTATTGTTTTATATCTATAGATACGCGGCGGTAAGACCGAAGGGCCTCGTAATTTAGCCCTCTCCAGGGAACTAGCGGAACATGCGGGATTGCAAAAGTATTTACCTGTTCCCTGTAGGTACAGTTCGGCACAAAATTGGTATTTTTGACCTGGATTTTTACTCGCTTGTATTTCATTTGATATTATAGTAATTGTATGCATGCGTCAAAAACCGTATAGAAAAATAAATATACCCACACATAAAATGTATATATATATATATATATATATATATATATATATATATATATATATATATATACCTTAATTCTTTGCAGTAATAATAATTATAAATAAATATATTTGTATCGATATGTATATATATATATCTGTATGTATATGTATATATGTATCATATTATACACAAAATTTTTACTTAATAAGATGCCGTAAACTTTCAACTACCAAATTACTTGTATATCAATATCAATCAATTCCATCCAAAGGTTGTCTGGAAGAGATCGCCGGGTGCGATAAGACCGCCAATTGTACTTTGTCTGTCTATAATGTTCTGTCTTGATTAAATTATGGTGTACAATATATAAATAAATAAATAAAATAAATATATGAGACAGACATACCATAAACCATTTTTGGCATGTTATTGTGAATTTGCCACTCCAACTAAACTACTTTAGATAAACCAAGCTGTTATTGCTTATAACTTTTGTCCTAGTGACTTTGGGTCCTGGGTTCGATTCCTAGGTAAAAAATGCAAAAAAAACATATGGTAACTGTCAATCCTCACTCCTCTTCACGATCACTAAAGTATGGTCATATTTTTAACCTTTAAAAGATCATAAATGTCGTATGAATTCTGTCAACTAAATAATACCTAATTGCGCTTGTGTACTAACGTGTCAGAACACTGATCAAGATAAATGTGATACAAACTAGTTACGACTACAATCAAGGCTGTGGAAATGTAATGTTGATACTTATAAACCTATTACGTATTTCGCAGTAACTAACACCAACAAAATTAATAGCAACATTAATTAAATTGTATATGGCTTACTTTTATACTTCTCATCAGAAAAATGGAAACACGTTGCAAGTTTATGTTTTGTAAGGATTATCAGAAAAAATGGTATATCTAAGAATGTCAAATGTCGTTAAATATGAGGTATTGTTTACTACTAAACAAAATTTGACATAAAAAAATATAATATATCCTCACGCCTTCCCACAAGGGTCCCCGAAGGGGTAGGCAGAGGTGTATAGGTGCCAACGTGACAGATGGCGCGATACGCCTTTGAATTTCTTCTCAGACGTATGCAGGTTTCCTCTTGATGTTTTCCTTCACCGTAAAGCTCGTGGTGTGACTAATCACTGTACTTAATATAAGTAAGTTCAGAAAAACTCATTGGTACAGTCGGGATTCGATCCCGCGACCTTTGCGTCGCAGGCAACTGCTCGAACCACTCCGAATCACGCCATTCAACAAGGATCCTGTAAGGGGTGTGACAGAAAGGCAAAGGTGTGACAAGTACATTATCTTTCACCAGACTTCTAATAATTAGGCACCCGTGGGAGGCCGTAGCCGATTCTTCTCAAACGCAAGTCCTTACCATGTTTTCCTTCACCCTAAAAAAGAAAATAAGCGAATTATTTATCCAGAATGAAAAGCATCAGTTTGCCTTAAAGTCACGGAGCTCTAAAGAACACAGGACACCAGCCTTCAAGCTCTGGACCTATGAAGTGAAAATGCCAACGGAGCTACAAAATAGAGGATTTAAAACTGAAACAACGAAACACAACAGGATATTCTAGAGATACATGAATTATTTGATAAAAGCTCAGTACGTCTAGACGTTTTATCAGTGTCGGAAAACGCAGTGAGAAGGTCAGGTATATTCCTAAATATATTTTTTTTCTGATGTTCCTTACAAAAAATAAACTTGCAAGGTGTTTCGATTTTTCTGATCAGAAGTATATTCATTGTTTTTTTGCGTTTTTATATTACAATTATTTCGGATTAAGTTTCACATGATTTTTCACACAGGATATATTTACATTACATATTAGGATACATTTATCATTTAATTCCTGCCAAGTACTAACTTCATCTAATTGAATCGTGGGATCGATTGTACACGGGTTGTTTCGCACGAGAGAGCTGGTTGCAATTTACATAATACTTACACACGTAAATACCAAAACTCCGTCGGTAGCGCTCGTGAGGTCCGGGCGGATCAAACGTATGTGTGGCAATACTTTGGAGCTCTGAGAGTTAATTTAAATAGTTTTAAGGTAATTCTGTTAGCGGATAAAGTATTTATACATGTTTATACGTAGCTTAAACTGTACATTTCTTATGTAAATTAACGATAGAGTATGTTTATATAGAAATGCATATCATATCTTCATGGTTTACCCCTTTACATTTAAGGACTACAAGGGCCCCCGAACGGGTAGGCATAGGCATGTAGGTAGTACCTACACATCCACTGTCTACCAGAGATATACTTTAGGTGCTGACGTGACAAATGGCGAGTCCATCGCCGTTACTCACCACGATCTTTACGGTGAAGTCAAACTGTAAACCTGCATACTTTTTTTTTACATTCCCGTGTATTTAAAATAATTTTGAATATCGAATGCTGCGTGGTCAAACTGTCTACTTCTCAGGTCATTTACTTTATTAATAACCAATGAAATAAGAACTTTTATAAATAGATATTTTTGCCACCGCATACTTTGATGTGAGAAAATAGAGGCAGCAGAGTACCGCAGCATTATTATTGATAGATTGTGGATGATAAGGTACAGGTAGCAGCGGGCAAGAGTAGAGCGCCAATTCCTTCTAGACTTGGATACGAGTACTGAACTATTTTACTTCATGCATATACATAATTTTTTTCATACTAACATACAGGTTTCGGGTACTCCTGACGTGAGTGTTCGATAAAATTATTCTAAATTTAAACTAACATTTCTATTACATGCCTGTTTTACAGTCATTCAATAACTGTCTGTAACGGGAATGAAAGCATCTATACTAATCAGAATTCTTACAGAGTTTGCTGCTATATAATAATACTAAGGAGACCAATAGTTCTTGTAAGATATTCAATGCACAATGTTGCCAATGTAAAGATGACCAACGTCCTAATAAAACATTGCCTACGCTCGAACGAGAAGTAAATTAATTTGTCAGTTAGGCCCCTCTGATGGATTGCAAAACGCGGCGATGGAATCTACGAGGGCCTAATGCAAATATTTATGTGGGTCTGCAAAGATTACTATTGATTGATTAGACTCGGGGCTGCAACAGGTGGCCGAGGGTCGTCAACAAGTTTGCTTTTTTTGTTTTTAGTTTGTTTCGATCCGATTCTTATTTCAATTATTTTATTCTGTGGGATAATTTAACACCTGGTTATTTATATTATTTATGAAAGGATTGCAAAGCCGTCCTAAAAGTCGCGGGTAGATCCAGTACAATGAATGTTTGTCGTATTTTATTATTTAATAAAACTTACTCTTTATATCAAACTAGCGGTCCGTCCCGGCTTTGCACGGGTAGATATAAGTTTTTTTTATAAAAAAAATATAGTTTGTCACTCAGCGTAATGAAGCTTTCTAATGGTGAAAGAATTTTTCAAATCGGTCTGCTAGTTTCGAAGCCTATTCAATACAAACATAGTTACATACAAACCTTTCCTCTCTATAAATATTAGTATAGATTTGCAAGACATCTGTTCAGTCAACTAGCTACTGGCTGCTCCAATTAAACTCCAGGTAACTGAATTTAAACCGTTCATCATATAAGCCAAACTTGTGAGTTCCGGCCCCAATATTCTGCTCCTAGTTTTTCTGATTTATCATACAACGAGATGTACGTTGTAGGAAAATATCATGAGTAGACTTCTGTACGCATCTGAGATGAAAGACGTGTGTGAAGTCAATTTATGGGGCGATAAGTATTCCATCTGTTACCTAATTATAACTTTGGTGAAAGTATGCTATATTTTACCTGCTTTGCCTGCTAAATGATAATGTCTATTGACATTGACGACGACAGACGACCGTCTGGTCAGAGCTCCTGACTGCGAAACTTGAGGTCGCAGGTTAGAATCCCGCTGAGGGCAGATATTTGTGTGATAGCCACGAGTATTTGTACCTTAGTCTTGGATGCCCTATGTATTTATGTATATATCTATCTATATAGATCGTTGTCTAGTTACCATAACACAAGCTTTGCTTAATTTGGGATTAAGTCAATTTGTGTGGAATTGTCCCAGGTATTTATTATTGGTCATTGTTATTGTTATTATTGATAATGTCCATTAGAGGTTTAAACGTATAACAGAATGAATGTTCTAAGCATTATAAATCACAAGCCATTGTACTTTACATCGTTTATCTTACAATTTTCCACATTCCCAGGTGAGCCGTACGTGCGCCAGGAAAAGTAGATATATCTAGAATGTGTAGTACAATCGTAAATAAAGCTCGATGACAGTAGGTAATACAGCCAGCTGCGCCCGATAACATTGTGCCACTGTTCTATAGGAGACGTACCTATCTATGACACGTTTAGAAATGAAATTTCCTATTTCCAAGGATATTATTGTAGGTGGAGAAATGGTGGTGCTTTAGCTATCTGGGTCTTGCTGAAATGGCGTGTGAATTAGATTTTTTACTGGGGCTCAGGTGTATCCCTACTTAAATATATTGTTACGATGGAAGGTTCTGGAGGGCTTGCCGTGTGAAAGCCATGCCAAACAACAACACTTAGCCGGAAATATAGACAAAAGGAGGCAATTAAGAAAGGACGTAAACAAGTTGTTTTCGTAGCCCGGCCATTGTTCTGCGGATGCATTCACACGGCAATTCAACGAACATCTTAATGGCGGTCTAGAGCCTTCCACCGATATCTAGTATATCGTGCCGGTGCCATATATAAGGCGGTACCCGATGGGCAGAGAGTCAGTTGAGTTAGTCAGTTTAGAGAGTCTGAGTTAGTGAGTTGAGTTCAGTGCGAGTGATCACAAGTGTTTTATCGGTGACTATAGTGAGTGTTACAGTGTTAGTGAAGTGTTTCAGTGCCTAGTGCTTACTGTGTTCTACTGTTACTGTGTTGTAGTGTTCGCAGAGTAGAAGTGTTTCAGTGTCTAGTGTTTACTGTGTTCTACTATTACTGTGTTGTAGTGTACACAGAGTAGAAGTGTATCAGTGTCTAGTGTTTACTGTGTTCTACTGTTACTGTGTTGTAGTGCACACAGAGTAGAAGTGTTTCAGTGCCTAGGGTTTACTGTGTTATACTAGTACTGTGTTGTAGTGATCAGTGTTATAGTGAATAGAATTATAGTGATAGTGTTTGGATTTATTGTACAAGTTTCCGGAATTATTCTGTGTATAGAAGTAAGTGTCGTTTAAGTGTAACAACCGGCTATCATTAAATTATCCCGAACCCCAGCTCGTAACAATTGGGGTCAGAAGTGAGGGATAATTATGCCGGTTCTACCAAAAGACGACACTCCGGGAACTCGTACTAGGAGTCAAGGGCGCCAGTTGGAGGCTGCTCAAAGGCGCGAAGGTCCATCCCAGGCAGTGCAGCAAGAGCAGCAGGCCGCGGAATCGATGGCCACTGGCGATGCTAGGAATGCACCGCAAACGAATCCTCAAGTTCCAGCTACCATGGACGTAGCTGCAGTCATGGCGTTGGTAAAGGGGATGGAGCGACGTCAGGATGAGCAAATGCAACGTCAGGAAGAGCAAAAGCGACAGCTTCAAGAGCAGCTGACGCGCGATAAAGAAGAGCAAATGCGACGTCAGGAAGAACGTCAGGAAGAGCAAATGCGACAGCTTCAAGAGCAGCTGACGCGCGATAAAGAAGAGCAAATGCGACGTCAGGAAGATCGTCAGGAAGAGCAAATGCGACAGCTTCAAGAGCAGCTGACGCGCGATAAAGAAGAGCAAATGAGACGTCAGGAAGAACGTCAGGAAGAGCAAATGCGACGTCAGGAGGAACAAACCCATCTCCTCAAGGAGCTGAGTGGTTATATCGGAAAAGAACTGACGGCAGTCAAAGAAAAGGTGCAACATCAGGAGACTCGCATAACAGACGTCGAGAACAGGACCATGATAGAGGCCAGGTCAACGAGGAGGCTTGCTGGTTTTGGAGGAGCCCTAAGAATACCGAAGTCTCCAATTTCTGTGACGGATTATGCGGGTGACGGGCGCATGAGAATGAACGGCTTCTGCGGCCACAAGAGGCAATTCGGTCAACAGAAGTCTGAAAAGATGAAGACCCGCTATGACGGAAACATCAACAATCCTGGATTCGGCAGGGGATCCCTGGTGTGGCTTCATCATCCAGTACGGAAGAAAGGAGTATCTACGAAGCTACGAACAAGATGGGACGGACCATACCGGGTTGTCACTAGGATCATCGATGTGACATACCGGAAACAAAAGGGACCACGAGGAGTTCCGAAGGTCGTCTACGTCGATCGATTGGCGCGCTACCATGGGTCTAACGATGCTCGGGACGAGCATGTCTAAGGAGGGGGCAGTGTTACGATGGAAGGTTCTGGAGGGCTTGCCGTGTGAAAGCCATGCCAAACAACAACACTTAGCCGGAAATATAGACAAAAGGAGGCAATTAAGAAAGGACGTAAACAAGTTGTTTTCGTAGCCCGGCCATTGTTCTGCGGATGCATTCACACGGCAATTCAACGAACATCTTAATGGCGGTCTAGAGCCTTCCACCGATATCTAGTATATCGTGCCGGTGCCATATATAAGGCGGTACCCGATGGGCAGAGAGTCAGTTGAGTTAGTCAGTTTAGAGAGTCTGAGTTAGTGAGTTGAGTTCAGTGCGAGTGATCACAAGTGTTTTATCGGTGACTATAGTGAGTGTTACAGTGTTAGTGAAGTGTTTCAGTGCCTAGTGCTTACTGTGTTCTACTGTTACTGTGTTGTAGTATTCGCAGAGTAGAAGTGTTTCAGTGTCTAGTGTTTACTGTGTTCTACTATTACTGTGTTGTAGTGTACACAGAGTAGAAGTGTATCAGTGTCTAGTGTTTACTGTGTTCTACTGTTACTATGTTGTAGTGCACACAGAGTAGAAGTGTTTCAGTGCCTAGGGTTTACTGTGTTATACTAGTACTGTGTTGTAGTGATCAGTGTTATAGTGAATAGAATTATAGTGATAGTGTTTGGATTTATTGTACAAGTTTCCGGAATTATTCTGTGTATAGAAGTAAGTGTCGTTTAAGTGTAACAACCGGCTATCATTAAATTATCCCGAACCCCAGCTCGTAACAATATGTATATGCGAAAGTTTGCTAGAATCTTTGTTCTTCTTTCACGCAAAAACAACTGATCAGAATTAAATTTAATTTGGCATAGAGACATATTACGAGTTGGATTAATACATAGGATGTGTTATATTAAAATTAATCTAGGAATAAATTAAATTTTACGCTAGTCAACGACAATAACCAGCTAGTTTTTATTATTAAACAAAATCTTCCCCACCTTGTCTGTCTGTCTGTATTAACGCGAAACACTCATAAGTAACTGAATGGAATTTACTGATTTAGATCCGGTTTTCCCTGTCAGTTTGATATTTTTTCTTTGAAGGTTTACGCATATAATACTTATATACCTATCTTCACGCCCTCTCACAAGGGTCCCCGAAGGGGTAGGCAGGGTGTATAGGTAGTGCCCATACACCCACTTTCCGCCAGAGATATATTTTAGATGCCAACGTGACAGATGGTGAGTCCATCGCCGTTACTCAAGCACGACTATAATACATACGCCTTTGAATTGCTTCTCAGACGTATGCAGGTTTACGCTCGATGTTTTGCTTCACCGTAAAGCTCGTGGTGTAACTATTTACTGTACTTAAATAGCCTAGCAAAACTCATTGATACAATCGGTATTCGAACATGCAATCTATATGTTGCAGGCAAATACTCGAACCACTCGGCCACCATGACTCTTACATATACAATACTTATATCAGAATTAAGCCGTTGTTTAAGTCAATAAGACTCTTTTATATTAATTACAACGTGGCTTCCGAAGCTTTGAGCCTGCAATCTTGATTTTGCAGGTGACTATTCAGAGCACTAGGTGTCATGGCTCTTGACAATAATAAGTGAAAATAAAATTGTCTTGCATTGTGTCCGGTGTCTCGTTAGTCTTTGCCGGGAGCGAGCGAGCTCACGTCCGCTTGCTGAGCTAGGGGTGGTGGGGGTCCAGACCCATTTCTTGGCGAAGGCAATTTATTTCCATCATACCAACAACAAACAAAAATAATACAATAAATACAAATCTTTACATAGTATAAAATGAAGTCGCTTCCACTGTCTGATCTTTTGAACTATCCAACCTTATTTAATGCAGTTCAGCTAAATATAGAGTGATTCAAGCGAAAGTTTGATGCGTATAATACATACATACTATTTTACATAAAAGCCGAAAAATTCTAAGATTTATAATGTGATGTCGTAACAAACATATGTTTATGCGCTTAAATCGCAAACGCTGGTTAAACCTTAAAAGATATTACTTATTACTTTTACATATTAATAATATCTACATCGCACCCGTGCAAAGCCTGGTCGGGTCGCTAGTACATATAAATGCAAATCTTTATGAGGCTGTATTAGATATCTGATCCTTAATTACGCCAGAATTATAGCGGAATTGCATTGGATTATATTTTGGCACAGAAATAAAAATTTATTAGCATATATGGTGTTGATGGTACTGTTATGGTGATGATTTTTAAGCAAAAAATATCTATCAATGAAAATTCGATTTTACGCGAGTAAAGCTATAGGGCACAACTAGTTGTAAATATTGCAGAACACCTCTGAAGTTCAGATTGAATGTTACTTTAAAACTTTTTTATACGCGTTCCCAGTGCTTAATTCCAAACTTAGGACGCTTAACTCGCTATTAGAGTTTTTAACTGACTTCAAAGTATCTTATTTGGTACTGGATACAAATGTTTCGTTAAAAACTTAACAGGGAGCGCAAATGATACGACTGTAAAACGACTGCACTGCAGTTTGTTCACAGATTAGAATTGTAAAGCTGTGCTTACTACTACCGTACAGTACACTTGAATAATAAACAGACTACCACTGTTCTGTAAGTAGTCTACAACAGGTTTTGTAGCGGAGCTACATTGATTTTTTATTAATTTAAAATAAATTACTTCTGTGAGTAATTAATTGTATGTGCCAGGATGCCCGAGTGGTTCGAGTAATTGCCTGCAACACAAAGAAAACATGTTCGAATCCCGACTTCACCATGATTACTCATTTGGATTAACTGTACACCCAGTGAGATTTCCTGTCACTACATGTTTGATTTTCATTCGTGAATTATAAATATTAATTTTGATATCGACGCCTTTATTTACAAAATGTATAGATATATCCTTGCAATCATCATTATACGGGTTTCGAGGTGATAAATACGTATTTATAGGACCTTTGTTTGGACTCCAAATCCCACCAAAAGCGCAGCCATTCTATTCTGGAAAGGCCTCGAATGCCCACGGGTAGCCCCCATCACCCTCTTCGGCAAACCCATTCCATGGGAAGAAAAAGCCAAATACCTGGGTGTGATCCTCGATCAACGCCTTTCTTTCCGTCACCACGTAAAGGCGGTACGCGCGCGAGCCGCCTTTGCGCTCGGTAGACTTCACAGCATGTTTAATGCACGGAGTAAACTCTCATTGAAATCCAAGGTGAGGATTTACACGAAGTGCATTCGACCAATCATGACATATGCGGGTGTAGTGTTTGCACACACTAGCAAGTCAACACTTAACCCCCTGCAAGTGCTCCAAAGCCGGTGTCTTCGGAGAGCCACAGGTGCCCCGTGGTACATGCGTAATAGTCAACTCCACGTTGACCTCAAAGTCCCCACTATAAAACAGTTTTTGAAAAAACTGGCCAAACGTCATTTCGATTCTGCTGTAAATCACCCCAACCCACCCACAGGTCCCACAGGGGGTCCCCTTAGCTGTGTTGCTTAAAAGTAAAGTGCCTGGCTGGAGGCCTAGGTCTCGCCACTGACCGGTTAAGTAGCAAAAGTTCCCGGAACTCACGCTACGAGAGATATTAAAAACAAAAAAAAAAATACTCTAAATCATTGTGATACGAAACATACATAAAAATTTAAAATGTTTCTGGTATATTTAGCCCACAATAAATGGTTGGCATACTCCATCCATCCATCCGTGTACTGTAGCTAGCTTAGCTTATTTAATAATAATCCTAAGGTATGCCCTGCCTGTGTAAGAGGCGACTAAATTGGGGGTTGACGGGCTTACGAGGGGCCCTAGCTTTCGCAAAGCGCGAAACCAGGGTTAGCGGGAGCGCGATGTGGCTCATGCTTCCGACAGTGTTATCCGCGAAGACGCTGCCCACTATAACTCCCTATAGTTTATAGAGTAAGTGTGCAACCTTCCACTAATGTTTGAGTATTATCGGTACACATTGATTACCTATGAACGCACACGCACACTACAACTAATAGAATCGGGCTATACTCCCCGCATCCCGCGACCCCCTCGTCTAGAAATTGGTGGGGCGCGTCTTCGTAGATGTCACCATCTGTATTAAGGGCGAAGTTGGGCGCCTCTGAGATGTACTCAGGCACAGTGAAGGCGGGCACTGGTGCGTTCCTCAGGAGACCCAGAGCCTTCCTATTATCATAGAGGATGGTCGTCGTAGAGGTTTTAGGGAGTAGAAATCTCTAGAAGGATTCTCAGTCGATAAAGAACATAATTGTTATAATAATAATCAGTTGGAAAACAACGCAAGTGCAAACCGATCCTTCCCTCCCATGTCACGAATGTTATAATTGACTTACACCGAACGTAGATGTATTCGCAGGAATTTGTTAATTCGGAATGTGCTATTGAAATTTAAGCCTCAGTTTGGAATTAAGATTGCATTTTGAATAACATTTGGGTACGCTAAATGTTGATCTTATGTTTAAGCTGCGTCATTTGTTTTAGATATGGTATGTAGCGGGCGATAGCTGTCGTACAATCAATAGTATTGTATACATATTTTGTACCTATATATACACACTTCAAGTAAGCTAAGAATTGTTGTCGTTAATGTTGAACAATCTGGAATGCAAACGACAGTGCGTGTCGCAAAATATTTCTCTTCCGATTGGCTAGACAGTTGAATTTGAATAATTTCTCTTTCTGCAAATGTCAGACAAAGGTACGGAAATGAACAGGGTGCCTCTTAATTAAGTTCCGTTGTATTTCGTATCTCTAACTAATACAGTATTTTTTCTTCCAAGTTGACTATATTTTTCATCGTAATATGTATATTATAATATTGTTATTTATTATTTAAATATATTATTATATTATCTATGCTATTCTATTCTAAAGTGGTGTTATTCAGTTTTTGAATCCCGATGAAAATGATTGTAATATGAAGGTAGGTGTTTTACACTCTTTACCTTATTTATTGTAATAAATAATTTATTTCAATGTAACATTTCTTATATTAGCCGTGATTTTTCCTAAATTCCCGTGTCCCAAATTCTACCCAGCTTGATTCGAGTTTGAATAAATTTACCCACACGGCAACCACGTAATTTGGTCGTGTAATAGGCGAACGGAGGTAGATTATTCGGCTGCAAGAGCAAGGTGGACCGAAAAAAATTAATTCAGAATGTCGACGCGTTTAATGAGTACCCTCTGATTTCTTTCGACTGAAATAATTGTGTTTTGACGCGAGAGAAACGCAATTAATAATGGTAATTTGTTATCACCGTTTTTTATTCGATTTTCCTTCCTCTGTGGCTATGAGATTAGATTGGTTTGGAACTTACTTAAATTGTTCGGTCTTTGTCTATTCTTTAATAGCCTTCCAGCCTACTTAATTTCTGTGAAATTTATAATAAATCGCCTTTGCGTACCTACAATATATATTTTTATTTTGAATTTAGACGAATTACGACTTCTCACACAAATTAATAATCTTTTTTTACAGTTAATTTTGTTGGCTTTTTAAGCTTTTCTCCTTTGAATATTTTCTCTTTGCTATAAATTAATTTTAAACTGAATATTTTTAATGCTGCTTGAAGGCGATCTTCACGGAAACTTATCAATAAAAATTTTTTATAGTACGCATAACGTAGGTAATATTATTATCACTAACAATATAATACCTTATTTTAATCCACTAACGACCAAACACGCAAGAACTCATATCGAAAATGTTGCCTATAAATTTCGCCCTAGACATTTAATTTCCTTTCAGAAGTGTTCATTAGTTTCACGAATTGAAACTAAAAGCGTATAAGAATTACCTGTAATGTGAAATTCACTGAACTTCACAATGTAATTCTTAAAATACAAAGTACCTTGCCGCGTTTGTCTGTTCGTAATAAGTTCAAGTATTGCTGAACAGATTTTCATGCTGTTTTAACCAGAGTGATTCAGTGAATAAGGCAGTGGTTGAAATATGACGATAATTGTTGAAAATTTCGGAAACATTCAAACCGCCTGAGTACTTTCATCGAAAACGCTGCCTAATTAATCCCTTAGAGATTATTACAAAACAACATATAGCGAAATAGGTATATATAGATAAGTCAAAACAACATGTAGGCTTAATATGCTTGTTATAAGTATATGTATAAGGCTATATTTAATAATCGATCCCAGTGGAAGCGTGCACGTCGCGATTCCTGCCAGCCCAGAGGGCTGTAATTCCACTCGATGCGCATTGGCCGGACTGCTAGGGCGTGCCCGCGAGGCGACGCGCACCAGTCCGTCCCCGCTGGTGCGAAAAATACAGCACAGTGCGGCGATGGGGACCGCCACCCATCACGCGGAGTGCCTTACGGCGGGAAGTGGAGTGTGGAGTGTAGGATGGGTGTATGGAATGTAAGTGGAGGTATGGCTGATAAGATGAACGATTTGATCGATGTTATGACAGAGAGCGAGTTAGACGTTGTGTGCTTGTCAGAAACCAAGCGGAAGGGTAGTGGAGTAGACGAGCTCCCGGACGGGAGTTTAGTGCTGTGGTCAGGAGTGGCAAACACCGAGCACGCCTGCTAGGGAGTGGGAATTCTACTATCCAGCCGCTTGACAGAATGTATGATAAGTTATGATGCGGTGAGCCCCAGACTTATTTGGGCTCGCTTTAAAATAGTTCTTACCCGACTATTTTTAGTCGCGGTGTATGCTCCGGTGGCCTCAGCGGACACTTGCGACCTGAATAAGTTCTGGGAATGTGTGAGTAATGTTCTAGAGACGAAAGAAGGGAAAGAAAAGCTGATTATTTGTGGTGATCTGAATGGATGGGTCGGGACAGCCCGTAAGGATTACGAGGCAGTACTCGGCAAGTATGGTGATAAGAGAGTGAACGAGGCAGGCAAGCTGATATTAGATGTATGCATGGAGAGAGACCTTTTTGTGGCGAACACCATGTTCGACCACAAAAGGATTCATCAGTATACATGGGAACGGAAAAATGAGCGAAGCATGATAGATCTGTTTCTAATAGATCAGCGACTCAGAACACAGGTAATGGACACTAGGGTATATAGGGGGGCTGACCTGGGAACGGACCACTTCCTAGTTATAACTAGGATAAGAGGTCTGTTCGCGGGCTGGCGATCCCGCGCTGGGGGTCCCTGTTCTGCAGTCGCAGACCGCATCAAAAGCTGGAGGCTTCAAGATGCGACTATTAGAGACAGATATCAAGAAAGGGTATCTGAACAGCTAGCCTGTCCACCGAAAGATGTGTTTGAGAGTGTCGATGTTTGTTGGCAGTTCCTTAAGTCCAGCATATTATGCGCCGCGAAAGAGGTTTGTGGCATTTCGAAAGGGCGGACAACCAAAAATGGCGATGGTTGGTGGGATGATGATGAAGTGAAAGAAGAAGTTGAAAAGAAGAAGGATACAAGGCAAGAAATTTTGGCTATGTCCAGCTCAAGTGAAAGTATGAAAGAAAAGATGAAAGAAAAATACCGCCTGCAAAAAAATCGTACGAAAGAGATAATAGCTCAGAAGCGTGAGAGGTTCCAAATGACTGTAGACGAAAAACTGTCGCATAATTTCAAGGACAATGCAAAACTTTTTTCGAGAGAAGTTAAGAAGTCCAGAAATTGTGTTACAGCTAGTAGTAGGATGAATGTGATTTTTTCGAAGGACAATAACATACTTACTGACAAAACAGACGTCCTCAGGCGATGGAGTGAATTTTATAAAGATATGTATGATGATGATGCCGCTGATCTACTCATAGAGCTGACTCCAACAGAATCTATCGAGGATCCTATAGCGGATAAAATAAGTATGGGAGAGATTGTAAGAGCGATAAGAAGTCTGAAATGTGGAATAGCTGCGGGAATAGATGGGATTACGGCTGAGATGGTCAAGTACGGTGGACCAGCGGTCTGGGACGTCATCTATTTGCTATGCAATCTTTGCTGGGAAAAGGGTGATGTTCCGGACGACTGGAGGCGAGCAGTCATCGTGCCTTTCTATAAAGGAAAGGGATCACGATTGGACCGCTCAAACTACAGAGCCATCAGCTTGGTCAGCTTAGCTAGTAAAGTGTACACGAAGATCCTGACGATAAGAATGCAAGAGCGATCCGAAAGGTTTCTCTGGGAATCCCAAGGTGGATTTAGACCAGGAAGAGGATGTATGGATCAAACCTTCTCGCTTCGCGGAATCGCGGAAAAGTTTTTAGATATTAACCAAAGGGTTTTCTGCGCTTTCGTCGACTTAGAGAAGGCATTTGATAGAGTCGTACGAAAGGAACTCTGGGACGTGTTGCCTGGATATGGAGAGAGCAGTTCCCTACTGCATGCCGTGAAATCACTCTATAGTGATAGCGGGGCGTGCGTTAGGGTTAACGGTGAGATGTCACCCTGGTTTGATGTGAAGTCGGGGGTCAAACAAGGGTGTATCATGTCTGCCTGGCTGTTCATTATATATCTAGATAACTGTCTGAGAGCATTAAGAACGCACGGATGTGGAGTGAAAATGGGAAACTTAGTGGTCAACTGCCTATTATACGCCGATGACGCGGTTTTACTGGCGTCATCACAGGGCGAACTGCAGTCACTAGTTACGATAATGAAAGAGGAATGCGAAAAGAAGGGGCTGCGCCTAAACGCTGGCAAGACTAAGGTTCTGGTATTCGAAAGAGATGAACAAGTGACCGAGTGTGCTATATCGGTAAATGGGCAAATTCTAGAGCAAGTGAATGAATTTGTATATGTTGGAAGCATGTTCACACGAGATGGAAAGTATGAAAAAGATATTGAAAGAAGGATAACTGGCGGAAATAAGGTGAATGGAGCCATGTCGGCGTTGATGGGCAGTAAAAATCTGAGCAAGAATGCTCGAGTTGCTGTCCACAACGCGATATTGGTACCTACCTTATTGTATGGCAGCGAATCCTGGGTATGTCAGAGGAAGTATGAAAATAGCTTGAATGCAGTTGAGATGCGATCGCTTCGAAAAATGTGCGGAGTAACGATTTTAGATCTAATCCGCAATTAAGAGATTCGCAAATCAACTGGCGTGAATGAGGGCGTGATTGTAAAGATGAAGAAAGGCATGTTACGTTGGTTTACACGTATACAAAGCAAAAGTGTGTGCAAGAAGAGGCAGAGGAAGGCCACGTTCCAACTACCTGGATCAAATCGATCGGACTCTCAAGGACAGGAACGTTAAGAGTACTCGGAACCGACGAGCATGTATGAAAAGACTGATGAATGTGGACGAAGCAAAAGAAGTATGCAGGTCTAGAGAGAACTGGCGCTCTATACTCTCTGCCTACCCCGCTAGGGACTTGGCGTGATGATATGTATGTATGTATGTATGTATATTTAATTATGAATAATTAGGGACCCGTTAGGGACTCGGCGCGCGTGATGATACTTATGTATGTATAATAATGAATAATATTATTATTAAAGTGGGCTGTCCTAGTTAGAAATATTTTAAAAACACGAAGAAGACAAACATACTTGATTACGTAAAACGTGATTAGGCGTAAAAAAGAATCGACTTCACTAGTCTTTACGATTACGTCTTTCTCTAAAGTTAACTTTACGTTAGCCAACTTAAGTTATGTCTGTTTCTGTTCCCAATCTGATATACATAAACACATATAAACACGTCGAGCCCCCCACTGCGCAAGAACAGAGCGTCAGCTCTTTCCACTTACTTCAGATATACAATGTGAAGAGTACTACTGTACTTCGTGTCATCTACATTCATCAGTCTCATCATACTTGCTCGCCGGTTTCGAGTAGGTGCGTTCCATTCTTGAGTGTCCGATCGAATTTCTCTATGTAGTAGGAACTTGGTCTTCCTCTGCGTTTTCATTTAGATACTTTCGCATCGTATATCTGCTACGTGTGATTGTGATTATTGAATCTTTTATTAGATGAGAAATATAATAGTAACTCAGCCGTGGTGGCCGAGGGGCCGAGGTGGCGTCAAATCCAGACTGTACCAATGAGATTTTCTGACCTTAAGTACAGTGATTAGTCACACCACAAGCTTTACAGTGAAGGAAAACATCGACAGGAAACCTGCATACGGTTGAGAAGAAATTTAAAAGCTTTTGTGTAGTCGTGCTTGAGTAACGGCGACGGACTCGCCATCTGACGCGTTAGCATCCAAAATATATTTCTGGCGGAAGTGTTTGTATAGGCACTACCTATACATCTCTGCTTACCCTTCGGGGACCCTTGTGGGAAGGTCTGAGGATATATGTGGAGAATTATAACACTTTGATCGTTACGTACATCTAAGTATACCGCAAATTCTGAATCAATTAATTGTGCTGTCTGAAACATGTTGTGAGGCTAAAGACCACAAGTGTTGTACAAGCGCTTGTTTTTGAACTGGCTATATCACGCGGTTTCACCCGGGTTAATTTTGATTATTCGCTTCCTTTAGTAATAAACTGATGATATAGTTAGCCTATTAGCCTTTCTCAATGAACGGACTAAGTAGTAGTTTACTTTCTGTCATTCTTTCAACATTACAAACAAACGAGCTGTGCCTCTTTATAACATTAGCATAGATTAACAAATTTCTAGTTACTTATATAAGATCAGTGGTCGATTGATTGGATAAATATTTTGTAACTGTATTACATATAATTCTTCGGTACATGCGCGTATGTCAGGTTGATATTGATATTTTTCGTATGACTTGACGTGGGTGGCTTGATAATTGGATAATGGGGCCCGCTAGATGGCACTGATATCGTGGTTTTTTTTCACAGCACGTGCTGTTGTTTCTTCTCCTGTCATGTTTTTCTTCTTGGAAACGATGGTAATTTTTTTTATATATTATTATTATATTATTATATAATTTTGTTTTTCGGCAAAGGTATTTCATGAATTTTATGTAGTGATAAATTATTGAAGTAGGGTACAACTTTAATGCAGAACAAAACTAATGAACACAGACAGCCGGGGATGGAATTGGAAATCTTTATTTTGCAGGCGACTACCTTAAAAACTCCCCACCACTGCTCTTAATCTTATTGCACGGAAACAGCTTTTAGTGTGATACTATTTTAACACTGAGTACTGCTTTTACTTATGTATTGTGGTATATTGTTGGAATATCGCGAGTTGGTTTATAATCCGTCCGCGCAACCAGCAACATGACATGGCAATCAGGCTTTACAAGTTCTGTATCGATAGTTTAAAACCAAATCTGAGTCCGTATCGATACGTTATCAATATTAGGCATATATCCGTCGACGATCATATTAAAGAAACCTTTGACGCCAACGGAATTATTTACACCTTCTTATTGCAATTCACTGGATTTGTATAGCCACTCTACTATTGTGTTCTGTGGTCAAATAGCTTGCTCATTTTGTGGGTAGTATTGTATTACTGTAATTTCAATGTGTGAGGCAAATTGAATTTAATTTTAATTTGACCAAACAGTTACACAATGCTAAAATTTCTGAAAGAAGTCATGTCTAATTACTTAAATCGATCGTATATTTAAACCTAGTGCAGACTGTCTTTACCTTGTCTTTCTGCCTTCTGCGTGAGAGACTCAGTGTGATGATAAATGTATGTATGTAATGTATGTATCTACACCACATTGATGAGAATGTATGAAAAGACTGACGAATGTGAACGAAGCGAAAGAGTTCTATACGTCTAGAGAGAGCAATATTGTGTTGGCAGCAGAGGGATTAGATTATGCTGCCAACACAGTAAAACTCTCCGAACACAGAGTGGCAGGGCGATACTTCGGTATCGTGAGCGTACATAGGCTACCGTAACCGTTTCCCATCCGGTGAGCAGTAGGCTTGTTTGATACTCTTGTTGTATAAAAAAAAGTTACAATGAATCACTGTCCTTCAACCAGGCCTAATTTCGCGAAAAAATCCTTTATTAGAATATAAAGGGCGCACACACACGATAGGTAGGTACAGTTGGTGACAGCGACGTGTCCGACCGGCCGGCACGTAATCGATCGCGTGTCATCAATCACACTTGTCGTCGGCCACTGTTGTGACGCTTTTGTGCGTTTTATGTGCGACCGGTGCGTCCCACGTTGGATGCGAATTGTGTAGCGAAATTATGTGGGTGTGCCTATATACCTATGTTAACTATCCATTTAAAATGACACAGTTGTAGATCGAGATTGATGGATGATGATGCATGTATTGTTTCGTGTCATACAGTATTGTTCGTTGGATGTTTATTTGGTGTTACCAATTCTGGTACATGCCATTTTGTTATTGCAGCATTGATTAGCGGTGGGCTACCACTAAAACAGTATTACAAACATTCTTAAGTTAAATAGACGTGGTGGCTGAGTGGTTCGAGAAGTACCTGCAACGCAAAGATTACAAGTTCGAATCCCGGCGGAACCAATAACATCTCTGAACTTAAGTTATGTGATTAACGAGGTTTACGGTAAGGGGAAACAACGATAAGAAGCATGTGTACGTTTGATAAAAAATTCAAAGATGAATGAAATTATTCTTGGGAATCTGTGACGGACACGCCAACTGTCATGTTGACACCTAAAATATATATATATCAGTGAAAACAGGTTGTGTTCATCTCTGCCTACTCCTTCGGCTACACTTGTAGGCAGGCGTGAATATATATTACATACATCATTTTACAGTATTCGTAAGTAGCCTCTTTTTGGTTGGCCGGTTGTACTTCCTAACTTACTTTATTTTCACTCTAATCTCTTGAAAATGGTGGCAATCAAACTAAGTGTCAATGGCTAGATTTTATTAATAAAAAGTACTTTTTCCACCCACAAAAAGCATTGGCATTAGTTAATGCAAAACACACCATATTTCTAGTTAAAAAATAGAGTTTAAATTCTAAATGCCAAAAGTACCTGCTTAATAGATACGGAACTCACTACGTACTGATCGTAACGAAATATTATCTCCCGCGCGAGAGGGTGGACTGCAGGGGGGTTTCGGCACTTCAAAGCGTCTCGTTGCTAGGCAACCGACGCCAATAGGCGTACGTCGCGTGTCACCCGTGTAACACTGCTAGTCTAATTAAGCGTTTCGATTAACACCCCGAGTTCATATTGCAGTTTTATTTCGAGGAAATCCATCGGTAATTATTTGTTTTTTTTCATTGGAATTTTTTATTTGTTTTATATATACATACACATGTGAATACATGCTTAAATGTTTAGTTGGTTTGTAGAAGCTTCTAAAACTCGAAAAGTTCTGCACCGATGACGCTTAAATAGCTGGTTATAGCTTTTTTAACGATTATTCTTATCCATGCAAACACAATGTATCAACACGAAGCGTGACAAAATTACGCCTTCCTTTTCACGGGACACCTCGAAGAAGTGAATATTGATTAAACAGCATATATATTTAGGTCCCAACGTGGTCTATCTGATGCCTTCCATCAGGTACGAAATCATATTTATGTACATAACTGGTGCTTACATCATAGTGATATTGACGACCGTCTGGTCTAGTGGTTAGAGCTCCTGACTGCCAAACTTGAGGTCGCGGGTTCGAATCCCGCTGAGGGCAGATATTTGTGTGATGAACACGAATATTTGTACCTTAGTCTTGGATGTCCTATGTATTTAAGTATATATCTATCTATATAAGTAAATATATCGTTGTCTAGTTACCATAACACAAGCTTTGCTTAATTTGGGACTAGGTCAATTTGTGTGGAATTGTCCCAGGTATTTATTTATTTATATATATTCAAAAGATATGATATTGCACATAAGTGACGGCAGCAAACGGAACGTATTCGAAGGTGGATGCATTATTCATTGACGTGTCGTCCTCATTTTCGAACCAGCTGGGACCCATCGCAGCTGGCAGTGATACTGAAGCGGGCAATGTATAGTGAAACGTGAAAGTTTCACAATTGTGCGTTTGGTATTTCGGGTATTAAGGCTATGTATGTATGTAGTTGTTTTATACGATCACATGCCGTCCAGCAAAATATAAGTACATTCTTGACAGAAAGGAAACAACATACTGCCCGTTTGATGATAAATCATATATATTAACATACATATAAGCCTAACATACATATACATATAAACATAGTCACACCACGAGATTTACGGTGAAGGAAAACATCGAGAGGAAACCTGCATACGTTTGAGAAGAAATTCGTATGTATAGTCGTGCTTGAGTAACGGCGATGGACTCGCCATCTGTCACGTTGGCACCTATACACCTCTGCTTACCCCTTCGGGGACCCTTGTGGGAAGGCGTGAGGATATATTATTATTACATATAAGCCCACGGGGTAGCCAGAGAGAGTAGAGCGCCAATTCTCTCTACACTTTCTAGACCTATGTTTTCTATATGTTCGCCTGTTGTGAGTACTCTTGAGTAGTACAAATATTGAACTATACATATAATCCAACAAAACAATAAATCTACCTCTCGAGTCGCACTAGCTATTGACGAAATTCGCATTAAAATCTGTTGCGTACTTTAAAGGATCTAAGCATACAGAAGGCTTCAAGCGACTGTGTTACTATGTAATAAAGATGGATAGATAAAATAATATAAAACCAAGGTTGTACGTTATAGATAATACGTTTAACACGTCGATTTTAACGAGTTTCCTGCACCCCATCGTTGCGAGAGTATCGTTAATCAATTAATCGCTGTACATTTTTGTCAAATACTGCAATTTTTGTGGATTAAAGTAGATACCTGTAGAATTATTATAGTATCGTAATCAAGAGCGTGATGGTCGAGTCGTTCAAGTAGTCGTCTGCAACAACAATGCAAGCTCGAACCCCGTCTGTACCAGAGAGTTTACGGTGAAGGAAATCATCGAGAGGAAACCTGCATACGTCTGAGAAGAAATTTGAAGGCGTATGTATATACTCGTGCTTTAGTAACGGCGATGGACTCGCCATGTGTCAAGTTGGCACGTAAAATATATCTCTGGCGGATAGTGGGTGTGTGGGTACAACTCCGCCTACCCCTTCGTAGAACCCTTGTGGGAAGGCGTGAGGAGCAAAAGACTTTGCTTTTCCAGTAAAAAACTGGGGTGTTATTATATTTCCACCTATTTTTGGAGACACTTGTGGGAAGGCATTACGTGAATGCATATTAATTCACTTGTTGAAATCTGCAACCCTGACTTCGGAGACGATCACTAAAACCACTCTGCCACTACGGCTCAAGTTTGCATTGTTGGGTACAAGTTTAATATCTTTTAGTATTAATAAGTGTTTCAACTATTTGCGATAAACTTTTAAGACTGCCATTTAAGCAGATTTATCTCTTGTAGCCTTAAACTTAAGCTTAAATTGAATTCATTTCGTAGAATACCATTGTAATCATTTTTCTAACAGCTCAATCAAACTGGTTCTCTGAATACACGTGTCAATTAGCCGTAAAGTTCACATAGCAAGAGGTCATCTAAAATACACTTAGCACAATATTAATTGAATATTCATCATTGTAGAATCAAGGACCGTGCTTATCGCAACACAAGCCAAATTTTCGTCATTCGTTAACAAACAAATTATCAGACCCTTTACGGAATCAATTGATTAACTCCGGAGATCACACGAGATTTGTTTAACAAAGCGGTGGGGATGCGAAACAAAGAAAGCCTTGGTAGGGCGGGCGGGGAGCGCTAGGCGGGCGGCAGTGCCGGTCGAGCTTTCGGCTAGGGCGGACGAACTGGTGTGCCATTGCCGTAAGAACGCGATCCGTCTACGATCGTGTCAGTGTGGTGGAATTACATCTTCATAATATAAACAATAATATTTTATTTAATAATTATAATATTAATGTAATCGTGTCTCGTGTTGCGACGTTCAGCGTTTTAACGTAAATCGTGCTTTACAATACCAGTGTAATATACAATGACCGGTCTGTTAGAGATTACAAATGGTGAGTACAGGGGTTAAGCAATGCGTGGGTATTTTGTGACGTATTTTAATTTGATGAAGGTTGTTATTTGGATGGTAAATAAAGTTGTTTCGGAATGGATGTGAATCAAGTAAACGTGATATAATTATATGTATATATTAGTTTCAACTAAAGTTAAATGTTAAATGATATTCATTAATTTTGTTCAAACCCTCGAATATAAATAATTTGATAAATTATTTATAACTTGTATGTTTCACTAATCGATTAGGTGTGCGTGTTGTGGAAAGTTCATTGACATGTTATGTTTATGATTTGATTATATTGGCTTTTGCTAAGTGTCGAGTAGGTACATTTTATTATTTATACGAAGACTAGATGAACATCGCTGTTTTACAAGTTGATTTTAATTATACACTCTGCCTACCCCGTTAGGAACTCGACCTGATGATATGAATGTAAGTATGTATTTTAATTAAATAAGTATTTATACATTTTATCCTCTCTCAATTAATATCATTACATTAAGTAATTACACGTTGCCAAAGTATAGGATATATAGTATAGGATAGGTTTCATATTACACATAAAAATATCAACAACGAAAATATAATTACTACGAAAATGAAGCAATTATATATTTATATATTATCGGAGTTCTTATTTTCATGTGCGTGAGATAAACTCGTGTGTACACTTATATTTTTTATAGAATTTAATTAAAATTCAGCATAAAAGGACTAATCTATTATTATTATCGGATAATTGACTTTCTAGGTTAATTATACTCTTAGTAATAATATAGCCCTATAAATTACTCCAAAATTCAACAAATATATCGGTATCGAGCACGTGAACAATAAAACAAATGAGGCTTGAAGCAGCCATATCTAAGTATCACTATCACTATTTACTTGCTTCTTAAAATAAATAGTTAAAATAAATTAGATTAGTCACACCACGAGCTTTACGGTGAAGGAAAACATCGAGAGGAAACCTGCATACGTCTGAGAAGAAATTCAAAGGCGTATGTATAGTCGTGCTTGAGTAACGGCGATGGACTCGCCATCTGTCACGTTGGCACCTAATATACCTCTGGCGGAAAGTGGGTGTGTGGGTATTACCTATACACCTCTGCCTACCCCTTCGGGGACCCTTGTGGGAAGGCGTGAGGATATATTATATTATATTATTTATAAAATAAATAGAGCACTATTTAAAAAATAAAAAAAAACTACAAGGAATGAATTACAACCTAGAGCTTCCCACATCTCGGGAGAGAAAAGAGCATTAGTTTGATCTCAAACATTTCCTGTGTGACATTCGAAAGTAATAAAAGTTAAGTGCAAGTCGCCAACGCTCAGGACCAAACATAGTGATTGTGTAGAGGGTAATATATTACATCTGTATTATTGTTGCAAAAGTATAATATATTATAAGCCGTGATGGCCGAGGGGTTCGAGCAGTTGCCTGAAACACAAAGATTGTTGAAGTTCGCATCCTGACTGTAACAATTAATTTTTTAATTTCATTTAATTTTACAGAATTTAAGTAGAGTGATTTGTGACCACGAGCTTTACGGTGAAGGAAAATATTGAGACAAAGCCTTTATATATTTGAGAAGAAATTCAAAGCATATTAGTCGTGCTTGAGTAACGGTGATGGACTCGCCAATATTTGAGAAGAAATTCAAAGCATATTAGTCGTGCTTGAGTAACGGTGATGGACTCGCCATTTGTCGCGCTAGCACCTAAAATACGCTTCTCATCAGAAAAATCGACACAAGATCAACAGGGTAGCTTTACGACGAAGAAATACGTCGTTTCCTTCAATGTAAAGCTTGTACGTGTAACTCAACTTCTCGTGTGACGGCTAACTATTTGGGCGATGGTCAAACGTAATCTATCGTTAATAATTAGCAAGACCTAATTTATCCCTTGACACGGCGACCCACAATGTGTCCGATTCCGAATTCAGATTCCGCAACGTTTCACGGTCCCGTGAGGTTTGTCTCTATTCGCTGACCCGAATATTGTACAGGCCTGCCTCAACTACGTTTTCCTTAACACCAATGATGATTAATAGTTTGAAATACCTATATATATTTATATTATCAACACGCCGGGTCTTTAACGCGGTGGGCAGAGAGAGTAGAGCGCCAGTGTCAATATGTTTATATGTGTTTTGTCTTTTTACAACTTCTTCATAAAGGGCTAGGTAAGTCCACGAAGGGGTAGGCAGAAGTGTTAACACACTCTTTGCTTGTGATATAGTTTAAAGTACAACGTGGCGAGGATCTCTAGCACGACTATTTTATTTAGATAGAGCAAGTATGGTTCCATGTTATCCTTTACTGTAAAACTTGTGTTGAGACTAATCACTGTATTTTAGTCAAACTCATTTGTACTAGACTGGATTCGAACTCGCAATTTTTATGTTTCTGGCCTTTTTAAGTTATGTTAACAACAATATTCATTTTAGGTGCGCGCCCCTATCAATTTTAATTTAATTACACAGATTTATGGTAGTACATACTGGACACGAATAAAGGTAGCCATGGCAACGGAGGTTTATTAATATCTAAACGCTTTATTTCTGCTTTGTTTCCGTGTAGAACGGGAGGTTGCGCCTTACCGTGTCTCGATATAAAGCATTATACTTTATTATCTTCATTCTTTCTTGGGAAGAGACTTATTTCTGCTGCAAAATTGCTATAAAATGAAGACATTTCTCGTAGAGTTTATACACGAGTATGTGTAGTTACTTTCCTTCTCTCATATGTATTAGTACTTTGTTTATAAAGACAACGATTGACAATACTTTCAATACACGGTTGTTTAAATAACTACTCATAGAATTTATGATTTGGCACAAATTATCCCGTGGCAACGTGCCAAGAAGACTAGCAACATTGCCAGGCTGGATTGCAATGCTGGTTCTCTGAAAGAGATGATATCTCTAATATCTCATATCTCAACATATTAGGTTCTGCTACCTTCTCACTCTCTCTGTACACGTAGGTCTCCGGAATAGTCTAAAATATTCAGGTGTCAACATGACGGACAGTGTGTCTATCGCTGTCGCTCTAGTACCACTGCTATATATACATCTTTCAAGCTATTCTCTATTGTATTCACATTTTGTTTGTTTTCCTACGTAAAGCTAGTGCTGTGATAAACAATTGAACTTTTATTTAGACAGTTATTATTACATTTTTGTAAATATTTTATTCTATTTTCAAAAATGTAATAGAAAGCTTTTGAATTCGAATCAAATGGACGGGATATTCATTGTAAAAATATAATAGGAACAGTTACCGCATAGGCTTTTAGGTCGTCTATTGGCAGTTAAATGTCTAAAATGTTATAATTTTTGTTCAACGGGCAATTCACTGACAATACCTGTCGAATACATTTTGGCGTATTCTCTTTGTTCGGGTTCGTATTATTTCTGAATGAATTGATGCAAATTGTGAATTCAAATATCATAATATTATTGTATAGGTATATATACAATATTATTATAATATTAAGTATATTATAATTATATATATTAAAATAATATTAGGGAACTTAATTCATAATCATGTTTTTTTTCTAGTGCTAGTTGCCTATAATATTGTCATAACCACCCATAATCCGGTCTTCGGCTGTAATATTTTTTCAATCAAAAGCACTTTTAATTCACCGACTTGTAAAATTACATGGGGAAGCGGGCACAAACGACTTTAGGGCGCGTTTCGTAGCAAAGGAATCAAAATACAAAATGATGTAGGATGCCGACTGCATATTTAAAAGGCGCATCATACGACACCCCATTATAGAGGGTGGCTTCAAAAATGTTTGGTTTTTACATTCCACATAGCGGCAGCATGAAATGAACGGTGAAATTATTTCAGATGTTCATGCTATTTATTTAACACATAAATGTGTGTGTAAATCTAGTGTTCTTCGAAATATTTTTTTTGGTATTTGGTATTTGTTTTACCAATTTACATATCCTGTCATGGTTGACTGATAGACCGAGTAGGTCTAGTTAGTTGTTTTAGTTTGATATTTTTTCAGAAACTAAGATTGCAAGTTCCCAACTGTACCAATGAGTTTTTAAGAACTTAAATACCTACAGTGATTGGTCATACGACGAGCTTTACGGTGAAGTAAAAACATGGAAAGGAAGCCTGCATACGTGTGAGAAGAAATTCAAAGGCGTATGTATAATCGTGCTTGAGTAACGGCGTTGGACTCGCCATCTGTCACCTAAAATATATATCTGGCGGAAAGTGGGTGCGTGTGTACTACTTATACAACTATGTCTACCCCTTCAGGGTCCCTTGCTGGAAGGCGTGAGGATATATTATTTAAAAACTTGACTAGTTCTATGTATATATTTATTATACATAGATAGCTGGGTACACAGCGTTTTTTTATATCAATTTAATGTATTTTTAAGCGTTAATATAAATAAATACGCAAAAGGCTAACCTTTTACACACCTTATCAGTATAAACTTTAGATGTGCCAAATTTCATACTTCTCCATCCGCGTAATTTTTGTACAAAGGGGTATAAAGCTTTCACGTTTTAATTTTATGATGATTTAGAATGTCCTTTATTGTGTATTTCCCATTGTACAAGTTTTATGAGTTTGGGACTCCTATCCCAGTGTGTCAAGGTATTGTTTCGTGCCCTAAATGTATAGCTAAAAGGAACCGAAGGACAAACCTATTATGACACTTCTACCTTCACTTTCAGGGGGTTTGGTATATAAATATCATATCCACATTCATCAGTCTCTTCGTATATCTCAGGTTTTGAACACCTGGACTTTCCATTCTTGATTGATCTAAATGTTTTGGAACGTGGTCTTCCTCTGCCTCTTCTTGCATACACTTGGCATTGTTTGGGCAAATGGTAAGGTCCCAGGTTCTAAATAAATCTGCTGTAATTTCTAATGATCTCTTCTAAGTTCTACTCGTTGCAGTGAGAGCAATCTAGACTTCATAATCTAACCATGCCTTCACGACTAAATACTTATATTATTCCAATACCTTCCTATACTAACTCGAATGATCAAACGAATATTCACGTCAATTAATGGAGAGATGTATCACTCAACATTTTCCCCTAATATTGGATAGCTTACGGGGGAAAATTGGCTAGCTCTCGGTTGTGTAACGCGCCAATTCTTGGCCCGGTAAGTTATGAAAATATTCAACGTAGGCCTTATCCTTTGGAAATCGAATCCCTTGCGTTGGGACGACGCAAGTCTAAGTAACAAATCTCCAGGGAGATCCTCGGTAAGTCATTGTCTTATAGTACCCTCTCTGAGATTATTGGTCGTCAGACGGACAAACTTACCGTGAATTATGATCGGTGAAACCTTTAACAAATATCCTCTGCCTACCCCTTCGTGTACCCTTGTGTTATGGCGAGAGGATATTATTATTATTACATTTCGCGCACGAATCGAGTATGTTCTTAACACACAGACTCCGAATCTGCATATATCAAGATACAGAGATAAGACCCCGGAGGATGTGTGATATATTAATTGAATTACGGTTAGAATATCAAGCGAACACAGTTTAGTCGCGTTATATTGAGGGTGGACGTAACCCTTAACACAATAAACCCACTTAGTAACAAGAGAACGAACAAATGCATTCAGTATTTTGGTGTCAAGAGAATGCAAAATGACATGGCTGCTTTGCATTATAAATGTGGACAAAGTGAATTGGTACAGCTTAGCAAATAGGTCGTTGACATTGAGTGGACTTAGGTCTGCAATGCGAGTGTAGTATGTTCCTGCTACCGAGTACAGGTCAGCATTGATCAGGGGTTATAACATGGCGTATGTGGTGCGCGTCCCGACCCTGCTACCTGCACCACGCCATGATCGAGGGCTTTTGACCGCGTGGTGTTCCGTCGCTTCCGCGGACCAGTGTCACACGAACACTTAAAGAAGTGACATTATTATGATATATATGTTAATTGGTAAAGTATTTATGTAATATCTCTATATATTTTAGGATAAGGTATATATTATATGGGCCCTTTAAATTGTAACATCTATTTTAATGTGTTGCCTGAAATAAAATGATTTATATTATAACATAGCGTAATATCACCATTAAAAGTGCCAGTGAGTGAGCTAAGGGAAGTGTTTATTAACGCTGTTTTCATATCCAATAAAGCCGTAGTGGCCGAGTGGTTGCAAATGTCTACAACACTAAGATCGCAAGTTTGAATCCCGACTGTACCAGTATATTGTTTCTGAACACCGAGAAAAGCTCCAAGAGGAAACCTGCATACGTTTGAGAAGAAATTCAAAGGCGCATGTATAATTATGTAATTGTTTGCATTTTTTTATGTATTTTAAAAGCACTTAAGCAAGGTCGGAAACACTCATCGATTCGAAAGATATTCTTAACTCTCAACCAGTATCAAACACAAACAATGTTATTTACAATAAACTAATTACGTCACTTCCTCTCAAGTGACTCGCAAGCAATGTAATGAAACAGAAAAATGTTGTTGAAAATGTACCTTTCAAATATAAAGAAACGACTCTCTATGACAAACTGGATAATTAAATTCCGTTAAAAGGAAAAACGTTGAAAAAGAAAGTTGATTTCAATTAAATATGAGAACTGGCTTTTCATGGATCCTTAGAAATCTGATCGATTCCATTTCATTATTCCTAACTCGGATTACATTGTTATGAGAGGGCTCATTGTAATACAGTGATAAGATACACCACGCTGAGCCCTCCTAGCGAAGTGGGCGGAGAAATTAGAGCGCTAATTCTCTCTAGACTTACAGACCCGTCATTCATGGTGGCCGCGTCGTTCGAAAGTATCATTTACGTGCGAGTGGGTGTCGCTAGCGTTTTGAATCGTTGAGCTTCAATAACAGCGACGAAATCGCCATCCGTCATATTGGAAGCTAAATATATCTCCGATTAGAGAGGGCATGTTACATCTCTGCCTATTCCTATGGCGACCCTTGTGAAGGCGAAAATATATGATGTAAAAATTTCCGGCAGGCGTGACCTTCCCACAAGGGTCCCCGAAGGGGTAGGCAGAGGTTTATGGGTAATACCCACACACCCACTTTCCGCCAGAGGTATATTAGGTGCCAACGTGACAGATGGCGAGTCCATCGCCGTTACTCAAGCACGACTATACATACGCCTTTGAATTTCTTCTCAGACGTATGCAGGTTTCCTCACGATGTTTTCCTTCAACGTAAAGCTCGTGGTGTGACTAATGACTTAAGTTCAGAAAAACTCATTGGTACAGTCGGGATTCGAACTTGCGACCTTTGCGTCGCAGGCAACTGCTCGAACCACTCGGCCACCACGGCTTTTTTATGTTGATGTTATATATGATGTTATTATTATAATTTAAAAGAAACTTGCAAATACTGAGGAAAATTCTTATTTGAGAGCGTGCAACCCAGTTCTCCCACTGGGCTACGGTCTCATTAAAGAACAATTAATGAGGGTGAAGCAAAAACCACAGCCAACGGCGGCCTAATGAACGTAGTCATGCGTTTTACAAAGGAACACGCATTAAATGAGCTTGTTTTATTAAAAATGGTTTTATTAATTGTACGGTCTATAGTGTGAGTATAAGCAGGTATATTATGTAGCAGTATATTATTAGTATATAAAAATTAAATATATATATCGCAGATGTTTTCAATGTGGTCATTTACTATTACTGCTGCACTATTTATTATGAAAAAAAGTGTAAGTAATAGAACGCATGACATATGCGGGTGTAGTGTTCGCACACACTAGCAAGTTAACACTCAACCCCCTGCAAGTGCTACAAAGCCGGTTTCTCCGGAGAGCCACAGGTGCCCCGTGGTACATGCGTAATAGTCAACTCCACGTTGACCTCAAAGTCCCCACTATAAAACAGTTTTTGAAAAAACTGGCAAAACGTCATTTCGATTCTGCTGTAAATCACCCCAACCCCCTCGTCGTATCGGCCGCCCGATACACTCCTTCCCTTATCTCGAAGATAAGGCGTCGAAGACATGCCGTCATCGAACGGGATGACGACATAACGGTCCTCCAGGACGCACGACAAAAACATACCAACCACTGTTCCGTCCTCGCCGGCGAGGCTCGACGCGAATAAGCCGTAATGTTCCCCGCCGACCCCCGCCGCAAACACCGGCCCGCGCCGAGCCAGACGCGCAAATCCCGCCCCCAAACAATATAAAAATAAAATGAACAGTCCAGCCCAGCCCTAAGCCGAGGTTCGTACCCCACAGGGGGTGCCCTTAGCTGCGTTGCTTAGTACCTACTAAAGTGCCTGACTGGAGGCCTAGGTCTCGCCATTGACCGGTTAAGTAGCAAAAGTTCCCGGAACTCTTGCTACGAGAGAAAATACAAGAAAAATAAAAAAAGGAAGTAATAGAAATAAAAAAAAAGTGTATTATATTTGAAGTACAATTTATTATATATTTATAGTACAATTTATATTATGTACAAAGCCCAGATAAACAAAAACTCTAAAAATCCATAGATGCTTCTATTCAACGAGAAAGACACGTATAATATACTTATGTAAATTGCATGATAATTAATTAACTGCTTTACACTAGATTACAGTTTTTTATCACTTTCTTGGTTATCGGATGCCATTTAACTCTTTGTCAAATTCATAATATTAATAAACATTGCGCATTGTTTATCTGTTTCATCAATACACTCGTCCTTTATATTTTTCGTGCAAACCATAATGTGTTTATTTACAAGGTATACATTATCCATAAATTTGAGTGAATTTATGGAATCAATTATTAACAAAATATTTTGAAGTGCGATGTTAGTACATCACATCACTACATCTTAAATATAACCCATAAAAAGTCCTCCGCCGCGTCGGTCTGTATGTCTATTCGCAATAAACTCTGAACGAATTTTCACGTGGTTTTCACCAATAGAGAGTGATTCACGAGGAAAGTTTATGAATTGTTAAGTGTTGTGTTGTAATTTGTTAAGGTTTTAGTCGGTTGAAACGAGCTGATGCGAACCTACAAGAGAACTAAACAGGCATTTTAAATATTCTCTACTTTTCATTCGAAGCCAGGGTAGGTAGCCAGTTGATTAATAAAAAAAAATCCTCTTTCTGTTAAAAATACACATTTTCAGTCTGGCTGCAGCCTGTATTATTTATATGGTTCATATTCCGCACGACTATGCATAAACTCGAATGTTGTCGCTGGCTTCAATATAAATATTCCCGAGCAATAGGGAACATCTCTGCTAAACTTCATGGAACTTGGTTCCGTAAATTTAACTTCATCGAAATGTTCTTCTATCAGATCTTATGTTATCTTTGTCTCAAGATAACAGTAGCAACGTTGTTCAAAGATCTCACCTTAATGCAAGCAGTTTATTAATTAGTGCTATCCTTAATTTCCTATCCATAATTAAAAAAATGTATGTGATGAAATAATTAATACAATATAAATGATACATTTTAACTGAATTTAAGACGAATTTTACATTGTTATATTATAAAAAAGTAACAATATGCCATTTATTTAGTAATATGTATATTGATCAAAATATTGTTAATGTAGAAGGCATTCTCTACTGACTACGGAAAATATTAACGGTAATAAATCTGATCACACAACTAATGATAATATGAATGAATTATATGAGCGCTATATATATATATATATATAGCGCTCATATAAGCGCTAATATACCTGGAAGTCCACGTTCTAATTATCTTATGATTAAATTCGTTGCGGGTTCCAAGACAATGTAACTTTTCCGGTCCTAGTTTCATTGCTTTGAGTCGTTTTGCGGTCGCTTTGTCAGCTTATTTAACTCATAATGGAAGTAAAAGTACTTTAAATTGACTCCGATACTAGATCTAGGTAATTTTTTCTATGAAAAAGCTTAGATGGATTTCTGGTAATTTGAGTACCATTTCCAGCCAATAGAAGGGGTAATAGATATGTGTAATGTGTAATGAGTAGAGCGTCAGTTCTCTTTAGACTAACAAATATGTTTCGTTTCATCCACATGTATCAGTTTATTTATCAGTAATACTTTGGTCTTTTTAATGACTGTTGTCTATTATAAGGTCATGCCAGTAATATATAGAGATAACTGCACAAATAGATAGAATAGTATTTAAAATGGCTTATATTTAAAAGATAATTAAGATTATTATTAATAGAAAAAAATATATAAACTCAAATATACCGAGTAAGCTGCTTATAAACATACATACATACATACATATCATCACGTCGAGTTCCCATGATCAACGATCCCCAGTCGAAGCCACTATTCCAACAGGCTCTTATTTCACATATTGTTTAGCAAGTATGCACTCTATTAACTAGAAAATAAAGTGTATGTTACTTGTTATCATTCATCCACCCAGCCTTCACGCGATGACGCGATGCCAAATCGCGTTCTGCGTCTTCCGTTTCATATAGGTTACTCGTAATTGCTAATTAAATAATGCTTATTTTACTATAAAAGCGCAGAGCAGTTATATGGCAGAGAATGCCTACGGCACTAAGCTTCACTGTGTGTTATTACAAGCAGGAAATATTATACAAAATGAAATCTAAACTTCACATTTACATATCGTTCTAATGAGTACTTATAACTATCAGATACCTTCGTACTGAAGATAAGTATCGTACTGAATAGTTACAAAGAACCCTAAGAACAACGTACTACTACAATATTTAATTGTCAGTGAAGTTGCCACGTGAGTGTATAAGAATTTTTAATGTTCTACGCACATGAATCCAGTGTAGGTTCTTTGAAACGGGTGTGATTTGGTGCAGGTTCGACACGAACGAGTTCAAGCCGTGATTTTGCGAGTTAATAGGCGGCGGTAACCGCTTATAACCGGGTATGCCACTTTTTTTTTGCTATAAATTTAAGTGGTGTAAAAGTTATCAGAAAATTCGAAAGCTTGCAAGTTTATATTTTGTAAGGATTATCCGAAAAATGTGTAGGTGTATTTAGGAATATATGTCAAATGTCGTTTAATAGTGAATAATATGAGGTATTCATGTATAAGTGTATTATACATATCCTAAGTACAATACAGTAGTGAGTGCAGTTAAATAGCAAACATGCAATCCTAATGTTGATAGTTATTACTGGATAACACGAAACTTGTATGAATAAAAACTGTCACCTCGGCCATTGTAACAATAAATGGAATGGTTCGCATAACTATGTTGGCATTTATTTTCGATAACACAATTCCTCGACGAAACGTCAACAATTTTAATAATGTACGCCATTCAATCAGGGTTGGCGCTAGCTAAATTTAATTTAGATATTGTTTGTATATTTTTTTGGTATATATTTTCCGTTGAGGTTTATTAATTGGTAATCTGATCTTTACTGTTGATTGACCCTGACATGACCCTGATGATTATCTATACTTGTTTTCTCTACATATTAAATGGCTAGTTCCATACACACTTTGAAAGAGATAGACGAATCCAATATTGCTGAATCTTATCAATGCGATATCGACGATCTATCTAAACATATTAAAGTTCAAAATAACGATCTAAAGATTTTTTGTCAAAACATAAGAAGTGTATATAGTAACTTAGATGACCTATTAGTTACTTTAAGTTGCCTAAAATTTGAGCCAGATATCCTTATACTAACTGAATGCCATTTAAACCCTGATAAACCTATACCTATAATTCCAAACTACTTAGTTTTTCATACCCGCAATCATATAAATAAAAATGACGGAGTAATCGTTTTTATCACTAATAAAATTAAAGCTAATGTTAAAGAAATAAAATTAAATCATGCTTCTTGTTTAGAAATTTCAGTTAATAATACTATTCTTTTAGGTATCTATCGCTCTCCATCAAATTTGAATGCGGATATATTTATTGACTCTCTTAATTCTCACTTACAAAACATTAAATCTAGCAAATGTATTATATTAACCGGGGATATCAATATAAATATTAGCCCTACTAGTAATGAACCCACTTATGACCGTAACAATAGACAAAATTACTTGGGTATGCTAGCTATGCATGGAATGTTACCAGGACATACTTTTCCTACTAGATTGAATAACTGTCTGGATCACTTCATGATAAAACTCGACAAAAAAAACCATCTCGCACATACAGCTGTTCTCAACACATCTGTGACAGACCATTCTTTATTATTCATAAATGTATCAAAAGTTAAACTCACAAGTGGTAAAATAAAAACGTCAACTGTAACAGACTATAATAAAGCATTAAAGTGTTTGACGGAAAAAAAAATAAGTAAATTACTGCTTTTTAACGACCCTAATATGATAGTTGAACATTTAATACGTATAATATCAGAATCTTTAAAAGAAAATACTATCATCAAACAAATAAGTAAAAGAAATCTAATAATTAAACCGTGGATAACCCCCGGTATAGTAAAATGTATCAGAAATAGAAATAAAATGCAGAAAGACTTGAAGAAGGATCCCCTAAATAGTATTCTTAAAACTACTTACATTAGATATCGGAATCATTGTAATAACTTAATTAAAAAACTAAAACGACAGTATGAAAGACAACTTTTGGCAAACTCTATGAAAAATAATAAGATGCTATGGCACAACATCAAAAATATCACTCACATTAAACAGATTAAACTAGACAACACAAAACTTTTAAAAGTGAAACCAGATGAATATGAAGCTATTAATCATGTTAACAATTATTTTGTTAACATGGGCAAACAACTTGCAGAAGACATTTTAGCCCATAATAATGGTAAGAACACACCCAAAATTGTTGATTCTCAGGTAACTTCATTTGTACTATTCGATACTGATGAACATGAGGTACACGAAATTCTTATGAGCCTTAATTCTAACAGTGCCTCTGGGTGGGATGATATCCCAACCAGTTTTTTGAAGACAGCCAAACAAGAAATAATCCCAATTATTGTTCATCTAGCCAATTTGTGTTTCTCTGTAGGCATATTTCCGGAATTATTAAAAAAATCCATTATTACTCCTGTATATAAGAATGGGGCTAAAAACGAGGTAAACAATTATAGACCAATTTCAGTGCTGCCCTCTATTTCAAAAATACTAGAAAAACTGTTAAATAAAAGGTTAATCAATTACTTAGACAAATATAAACTATTATCATCAACACAATTTGGATTTAGACAAGGAAAAAGCACTGAAGAAGCTGTTACAGAGCTAACTACTCTAATTACCGATAACCTCGATAACAGAAAAAAGTGCCTCGCTGTCTTCCTAGATCTCAAAAAAGCTTTTGACACCGTATCCATCCCCATTCTTACACATAAACTTGAAAAATTTGGAATAAGAGGTTCACCTTTGAACTTGTTTACTAGTTATTTATTGAATCGTACGCAAAAAGTTAAAATTGGGCATCTTTGTAGTAACGAAGCAAAAATAAATTACGGTGTACCGCAGGGGAGTGTGCTTGGGCCCACCTTATTTTTAATCTACATAAATGATATATGTAAATTGGATGCAGGAGGGGCGCATGTCGTTTCGTATGCTGATGATACTGCATTGGTTTTTGCTGGTAACGATTGGGATAACGTTCGTAGACAAACCGAAATTGGGATGTCAGAGGTGGCCACTTGGCTAAAAACAAATTTATTAACTATTAACACTCAAAAGACAAACTACGTTTGCTTTACTATAAGTAATAAGTTTCAACCTGATCCCAGCTTCTGTATAAAAATTCACCAATGTGGCAATGTAGGAAATAATAATTGTGTATGTACGGTCATCGAGAAGATGCAAAAAGTTAAGTACCTGGGTATAATCATTGATCAACGTCTATCATGGTATGATCAAATAGAGTTAGTTAGTACTCGTATAAAGAAATTAATATGGATCTTTAAACAACTGCGACACGTCGCATCTGGTTATCTACTGAAACAAATATATATTGCTCTGGTTCAATCAATTATTGTTTATTGTATCCCTATATGGGGTGGTGCTACTAAAACCAAGTTTATAGAGATAGAGAGGGCGCAGCGTGCTATGTTAAAAACAATGTATTTTAAGCCTTTTCGATTTTCAACTGATAGTCTATTTCAACTGTGTGACCTCTTGAGTGTTAGAAAGTTATATATTTTAACCTCTACTATTAAAATACACAAAACGCTAATATACGACTCGAAGATATTAAATAAGAGAAGAAAAGATATTATCATAACTAAAAATAGTCATGTAAAAACATCATTTGCTAAACATCAATATGTTGAACAAATCTCTAACCTTTACAATAAAATAAATAAAATATCATATATCTATGGGAAATCTAAATTTGAATGTAAAAAAATTCTTGTTAAATGGCTAAAAACTCTCTCTTATGATGAGACTGAAAAACTCCTACGACCTTGAAAATAATCATAACTATGACTAAACGTTTGCACTCCATCAAATTCACATATATACACATACACGCGCGCGCAGACACACACACACACGCGCACTCATGCACACTCACTCATACTCATACACACGCACACACACTCATTTTTATATATATATTTCTGTTATGATAATACATTTTGATATGGAAGAGTGGGGTCTTCTATCACAGGTATCTAAATACTTACAAGAAGGCCTCAACAATGTTTTTGTTACAACTTGTCAAAACAGTAATAAATTCTTTAATTCTTTAATTCTTTAACTGTTATGCTACTATTACGTTCTGAATTCATTCTTTGTTTAATTTGTGTGTCTCTCCGATGGAATTTGTTGGTGAATACCAAGTGATTGATTTATTTAAAGTAGTATAAAAGTTATATCGTCAAGCAAACTGATTGGATAATTATGTAATCAATTAAAAGGTCCCAACTGAAACTGAATATTAAGTTCGAAAATTAAAATGCTTGATCAACATGGAAGTGTTTTTGATTTATTAATTAATAGAACTCAATACACATAATATCATTACCAGAATAACACGCAATCTTTGTATTGCAGGTGACTCGAGCTACTCCAAGTACCTACTCGAGCCGTTTGACCAACACGGCTTCTAATAATTGTATTGCATTATTAGGAAGTTATTTATTATCTTCTTAATATATATATATAAATCACGTGTCACGTTGTTTGTCCGCTATAGACTCCGAAACTGCTGAACCGATTTCAATCAAATTTGCACACCAAGTGCAGTTTGATTCAACTTAAATGATAGGATAGCTTACATCTCAATTGGACCCGATAGGTGGCGCTGCGATCGTGTTTCAAGAAGCTTTTTGACCCGGGCGAAGCTGGGCGGGACAGCTAGTGTTACTTAACTACTACTACTACTAAAAATCTAGTTTGTTAGTTTTAGTTTTATTTTCTTAGCTTTTGCAGTAGTTGTGGTTACCTGTAATGGGGTGGGCACTTATGTATGTTTTATTATGGAATATTCTTTAATATTAACGTGTTTTTACCTGTTAGTGATCCCAATAAATAACAAGACACATAAATATTTATTCAAACAATTCAATAAGTTACGTGCCTTGTGGTCACCCTATCGAAGCGGTTCGCGACCAGTCGCCGCGGCACCACTAATGTCACCTAATAATAACCTTACTGGTGTCGAGGATATTTACGTTTAGTTTCACTTTAATATATGGTTTCGTACTAAAGAGTTTTTGTTTGGGTTCTTACGCCGAACCTTTTTTTTAAGTTAAAGTATTAAGCAAACATTAATAAATAAAGAAAAGCTAGCTGTCCCGAAAAATAAAAGTTGGTCTAACATGATCGCAGCGCCACCTATCGGAATCTAAACCATTCTCGAATCCAGCTGAAGAAACATCATTCAAGAAACGTTCATGATTCTGTAAAGGACATACAAAAATAGGCTTCCCCTACATGCATTTAATGATTGGATGACTAACGCTCATATCAATTAGCTGGGACTCATATTTTTTGAGCACAGTCTCTAATTTTTCTTTGTTGTTTATGGAAATTATGTATTTCATATACCACAATGGTGGGCAAAAAGCATGCGGTCCGCCTGATGGTAAGCGGTAAACCCCGCCTATAAATGCTTGCGACCCCAGGGGTGTCCCTTGCGTGCTCCCGGCCCTAATCTTGTCTGATGCCATTGACTGAAACTTTTAGGCAAGCAAGATATCCAATTCATGTTTCCAATTCTCTCATGAACTATTTAGGCTACTCTTTATCACTCACTCCACTCAAGGGCCCTCTCCATAGAAGACGGTGTACTTGTCGGTCTCAATTATCAAATAAAATCCGACCAAGTTTTTCGAAGGTACTAATGTTAAGATTGTAAAACAGCCAGAATGACACAGAATAATATAATTATTATCATCATACCTAAGTGAATTTCGTCGCGTTTACTGGGCTCACGAGGCCGACCGTTTTGTTTGCCCTCGTTTTGTAAAAAAACTGTCGCCCTGACATTGAGGACAAAATTGTGACTGGTACTAATAACGGTAATTTAGGTAAATTAAGATTCACTAATATCAGATTCGAATGCGTGTAAATAAGAGGCAAACTAAACAAAAAACGCTCATACTACTTAGATTAAATCAAAATCTATGAAGTCAAGAGGGCTTCAAATCAGGGGGCATTTATGAAGAGTGATGATTGTGGATGAAGCGCAAAAGTTCTGTAAGTCTAGAAGGAAAGCGCTCTACTCTCTCTGCCTACCCTACGAGGGATGTGCTGAATGATATGTGTATATAATGTAATATATTTATCATCAAACCTTGGTGAATTTCATCACCTACTGTTGTGATTGCTTAGTTCGTTCTCATTGTGGAATAAAAACTGCCACCCTGAAATTGAGAACAGTATAATTAATAAGCCGTAGTGGCCGAGTGGTTCAAGTATTTGCCTGCAACAAAAAGATTACAAGTTCGTATCCCGACTGTACTAACGAGTTTTTTTTAAATTTAATTACATTCTTTAGTCACACGAACTTTATGGTGAAAAAAAAACATCCAGAGGAAACCAGAGAACATTTTGAGAAGAAATTCAAAGTATGTATAGTCGTGCTTGAGTGGCGGCGATGACCTCGCCATCTGACGTTGGCACCTAAAATATATCTCTGACGCAAAGTGCGTTCGTGGTTACTACCTACATACCTGTGCTTACCCCTTGAGAGACCCTTAATTGGAGTGAAGATATCATTATCCATTTCGTAGGTCTATTAAGGAACAGGTTTTACGACGCAAATATTAATTTCTTAAGTGCTATAATCAAAATGTTATCGTAACTACTGCTTAGTGGTAGAAGTCATGGTCGGTAATTAAGGTGGATTACGTAGCTTCTATTTCAGAGGTTGTTATTGCCTGTTGCCTTGGGACCGCTGATTTTACCTGCAACATTTATTGTTTGAACTATTCGTTTGGTATAGCACTCATTTCAAATACTTATTATATATTGACGCCATACTGGTCTAGCGGTCGACTCCTGACTGCGAAGCTTGAGCTCGCGGGTTCATTTACCGCGGAGGGCAGATATTTGTGATGAAAACGAGTACTTTTAGTCTTGGATATTCTTGTATAATGTATATATCAGCTTTGCTTTCGAACTATGTGTGTGAACCAGTGGATTTGTTTGTCATATAATTGTTAGTTATGTAACTATTATTATCCTAATTACTCCAATGCACGTTGGAACCCTGGTTTACTGCAGAAATAATATTAATTATGATTTCTGTATTTCTGAACTGAAATGGAAAAGATCACTAGAAAACCTGCATAGGAATGTGAGGATAAATAAATCAATAATATAATATTATTCCAATAAATTCACAGGTTATATGCATATTGGTGCTTTAAAAACGCTGATAGAATCGTCATCTGCCTCCTTGGCACCTAAATGTGAATATATCTGGCGAAAAGAGGGTGTTGCTTCGTTGTTGCCTCTTCAGGACCTTATTGGGAAGTAATATTATTAATAACTATTGGAGTGTAATATTATTTTGTAGTATAATATTGAGAACTTATGATACGTCATCTCATCTTTTGAACAATGCCAATATTAATTTTAAGCTTACTATGATGCACACATTGAACGCGCATTAGTATTGATCAGAATCGGAACCACGGCTACGCTTAAGGGTCGGTCGCATGAATAATTTAAGGGGTAGAATACATTAGTCGTTGAGATTTGTACTAATAGCGTACACGCTGATCCGATTTTAATTTGATCCAGGTTTTATGGTAGTCGTCTGGACTATTGCGATATGTATTATGTTCTATAGAAGCTCTTCTTAACGGCGGTGCTCGGTTGGTAATGAGTGATGACTAAGGTTGCAAACTGTCACCATATTTTTTTGTTACTATATCAATATATACATACATACATACATATAATCACGCCTCTTTCCCGTAAGGGTAGGCAGAGACCACTTCTTTCCACTTGCTACGATTCTTACATACTTCTTTCGCTTCGTCCACTTTCATTATTCTCTTCATACATGCTCTTCGGTTTAGGGTACTCTTGACCTGACCTTTTTTCAAGACGTCCCTAATTTGGTCTAGAAACGTCCGTCTAGGTCTACCCCTTCCAACACTTTCATTCACACTCGCCTTATACACTATATTTATATTTATATCAATATATGAATTAATAAATTTCCAGTGACTTGACCAATAGACTTATACTTACCAAATAGGTAAGCCATGTTTGTTTGCAACAAAAATATTGTATCCACGCCTTCCCACAAGGGTCCCGAAGTGATAGGTAGAGGTGTGTAGGCAGTATCCACACACCCACTTTTCGCCAGAGATATATTTCAAATGCCAACGTGACCGATGGCTAATCTATCGCCATTAGGTTCTCCAGCACGACGAATTACGACAAAAAACTAGCAATATTTCGTAAATCAAATACATGAATTATGTTTACAAGTAACTCATTATTTCAAGGTAACTTTGATTAAAATGTATTACTGCCATATTTAAAAGTTACATTAGAGGTAAACCATCAACTAAAATAAAATTAGTTTAGGCGCACTAGTTACTAAAAAGATCGGGATGTTCAGTAACGAAGCAATGCAATGCAAATACAGTTCAATGCGTAATGAGCATTTTTCAATGACTATCAAAATATGTATTCAATCAGATATATCCAATGTGTATAGGAATACTTCTCTGACGCCGCGCCGTGTGGCTGCGCAGTCCAAATTAAAAAAGTTAAATCGCCCCCATGCCGAATGCAAATATAAAGGGAACTTTTCGATGTATGATTACAAACTTTGCCGCCCAAGCGATTGGCAATTATTTAAAAAAGTTCCTTCACTTGTGCGCGATTAGCTGGCAAGAACGATTCTTTATTTGTCGTATCATGAACAACAATTATTGAAATCGTATGAAATTCTGGAAGAAGTAAAAAAGTTGATAGGCTAAGATTTTATACCTATACACACCCACACATATACTGAATTTTTTTTTTTATTATTAAATGGTTCTAATGACACCTTTATCTACTTTGAGGAACCTTGTATTATAAGGGAATATCTACTTAAGATATTATGTATTACCCCAAATAGTATGGCTTTGAAATAGCGTATCTAAAAACGGCCCGGTTAATATTTCACTTCTGTATGTGACTGAACACCTAAACGGCGGATTTTGATGAATTACTTTGTGTATATTGAAGTCGATTCGAAAATGGTTTAAATTGACAATTGAACCAGGTGGATCGCAGCGCCACCAAAAAATTTTGGTTTCTTCTTTCATGCTGCTTTTCTGCTATTAGCCAGACACGAAATATTTTTGCTCCTATTAGAGTAAAACTTTACACAATTCAGGCTTGATAGAGACGTAAATGGGAGCACAAAATAACACATACGTTACATGTAATAGACATCGGAGTTTTCCATTAAATTGTACAGTAGGCAATTAAACAGGATAAGCGGCAATAAAAGTCTGCTCGAGTTATAAATTGATCAATTTGTGGGAACCAAGCCAATGTATCTGATGCGGTCGAACGAAGGTAATATGTGTCTGTGTTACGGCTATGGTGCTTCTTTTATGTTTGGAAATGGGCACAGGCACGCAGGCATTCGTCCTGGATGGCACTGCAATAAAAGCTGCGCGGAGAATATTACTAACTTCTGATTTCTTAGATTCGTAGGAAAAGAGAAAGAAAATTTTTAATTTACTTTATGGTATTTTATTTACACAATCCTACCTTCTAAGATTATAAATGCGAAGGTTTTGCGAGGATTCTTTTGTTTCTGGTTCATGTAAAAGTACTGAACTGATTTTAACGAAGTGTTACAGTGATGCACACTCACACACACCTATTTTAAGGCGGGCACAACCGTGGAACGTGGATAGTTAGCAATAAAAAATTGCGATATAGTTAATTAAAGATTTTGTAACTTATGAAAAACACTGTCCAGTCTCCCCCCGATGGCCGGCAGTACAGTAGGTAATCTCACAAAGGTACACTAAAGTTCAATTAATATACATCCGGTACCTACACAGTGTGTTCTTATATTTTTTGCATAGTGTAAAATATCTAGCAACTTTGGATGCAAATCTACTCTATCTCAAATACTAACGAACGTGTTATTTTTAGTTGAGACTTGATTATTTAATTGATGCACTATTTGATTTAGAAAATATCATTAGTGCGAGCCTTGTCACCCGGATAACGTTTATTATTAGTATCATCATCATCATCATACATTTTAGAACTGGGCACTTGTTGGCCTTGCCTTGCCGGGCTTGTGTACAGTGCAACCTCTTTGACCTCCCTATGTTATGAGGTTTCTCAAGAGTTAGAGAGGGCAAAGAGATTTTATCTTTGATCTGACTCATTTATGTTAATATGGGTCTTCGTCATAATTTCCTTCCGTCTTCCTTTTTTCTAAAATATGAGTATCATTGTCAAACAGAAAATGTAAATTATTTCCATATTACATAAGAAGACCGATGTCTCGATTATTCGATGTCCATTGAAGGCTTTCATTGTTAAAGTAAGCAGACAGAATAAGGTAACAATAACGAGCGAGCGGTGTCTGTGCGCGAGTCGTTTTAGTCCCTTAAATTCTGATTTAGCACGCAACATGTATGTAGATGGGTTCTAAAAGTGCATCGGCCCACCCCACTGCCTCCCTATACGGCCCATTAGACGCGTCCGCGGGAAATCGTCATTTGCATAAGCGGTTTGGCTGCCTACACATAGTAATTGGGATCACATGTATGTGACCAACCACATTGGACCCTATGCCCCTGCTCTGACACTTTTGCATGGTGACATTATTTGGGCGTCAGTGCTAAATTACTGGGGCCAAGCTTGATTGGAGTGTCCACGGGAGGTTTAAGTTAGTCGGTACTAATATTTGCTTTGCACTTAGGCTCGTTGCTTCTGGAGCTTTTAATCGAAGTGCCAAATTTGAATTTGATTTAAATTCGTATTGTTTTAATGGAACTAAATGGCTGTATGGAGCTCCATACTTGATGCAAGTGGAACGAGAAATTTGCATTAACTTTGAACTGACGCCGAGAGTCGTGCTTGCTCTTGAACAACGTCAACATCTGGCCTCGTAGTGAATTTAAGATGGCTTATCTGTTTTCTTTGTTGAATTAATTCGTGGTAATGATGCTCTGTAATTGTTATTTGACTTAGAAATTGCCAACATGGCGTAGTAACGATTTTTTGGAGCTGGTGATTGAACATTCTACTTTTAATGTAGTGTTGTGTCCACATTATTGCACCCAAATGATTCCGTCTACGATAGAACGGTAAAATGGATGCACCTTTTGTTTAATACCTTAAAGGGATTATTTGTGACGTAGACCTCAACTTTTTGTTACGATTCAACTTTATATTTTTTATTTAGTTTATAAAACTCGGAAGTATATTATTATTTGGAAGTATAAGACAATATATTATTATATTTATTATTATTATATTAAACTCGGAAGTACTTTAGTAAAAGTTGAATTACAAATTCAGATTCCAGCTGCGTTAACTTAAATTATATACATTAATATATTTAAAAATATATAATGTCTATGTATGTTCATATTAAGTTCGATTTTTTTAAGATAAGCTAAGAACTTTTGGAATTTACTTTATTTATTTGAAAATGTGAAATGTAGTGCACTAGGAAATGAAAGCGGCAACTATTTCATTGCTTCCGGACTTATCTATTGAGAGAAAACATTCATCAATGCCCCCTCAACTTGGAATAGTTTGTCCAACTCTAGAAATTTAATAGTTTACTTCCGTGAGCGAGCAAATTTTAATAAGGGAATAAATTTACCTACTGAGCACTGAGAATTTAGATCGCCCTGAAAACGTTCGCAGCTGTTTTGCGTTTTACAAGATAAACCTAAACTTTGAGTTGTTGGCTCGGAGATAATTTTGCTCAAACATGGCAGAACGCGTAGATCATTCCAACAGTTTTCCTCCAGACTGAAACTTCTATGAAAACGCAATTTCAAATTAAAATACTAGTTATTTTTGGCTTTTAATAGGCTTTTATGAAGGGCAGGCAGAGGTGGTGTTATTCAGGCTCGGTTTCCCTACGTCAAATTTTTATAGTAACAGTTTCGCTTGTGTGAAATAGTTTATTTTCCTGAAACATGATCGCAGCGCCACCTATCGGGTCCATTTGTGAATCTAAACTATTCTCGAATCGACCTGAAGTTACACAGATATTTTCATTAAAATCCATCCAGCCGTTTACGATTCTATTAAGGATATACAGACAAACATTAATTTTTATATTATATAGATATATAGGTGAGTTATTTAAATGCATAAAAATATTCTGCTTTGTAGTTCTTAAGAATAGCGACGAATAACAAGCTCTGCCTCTTTATAATATTCACTAATTTATAAATCCATCTTGGTTTGTATCTGCGTAACATTCATCTATCCTGCCCCAATACAACTGACTGACATTCGTCGAGAGCGCGACGAAATTTAATAAAGCTGAGGTTCGCGTGTGTCGTCATTTACATTTAAAGCACCAATTATTTTACGTCATTAGCGCCCTCAGCCGGCTATAAAACGCAGCCAGCACGCGCGAATCCGCCCCTATTGCGATTATAAATTAGAAATAAAATGGCAATTTTTAATCTCAACGCTCGTTGAACCACGTCATTAGTCAACGCCATTGTGACGTGCTTGTAAATATGTGACGTGTGACTGAAGCATTACAAGTGGGACCTATTGTGCGAAATATGCAGTGTGAAATTAAAACGTTAATTTCTATGGCAAACAAAAATTACTTTGCGGATTCGCACACCGTGTTATTAGTTTAAAAATTGGTGTGTAAGTTGGTCGTTCCAATCAGTTGATTCGGAAAAGCACTCCTACAATTTTTGCGATCTTCACCTTCCCACATACCTTGCTGGGGAAGGCAGAGGTGTAACAATGGACACAATATATTTGGGTGTTAACGGAACTGATTACGAGTCCACTGCCGTTTCTCTAGCACGACTATAAGAAACTGAAAATCTTGAATTTCGTCTTAAACGTAAGCAAATATCTTCAAAATATATTTCCTTCACCATAAAACTTGAGGTATAATAAATCACTGTACTTAGACTCAGTAAAACTCATTGGTACTGAGCATGGGCTCGATTTAGCAATTTTTCAATTTCACAAGCGACCGCTTAAAGTACTCGGTCACCATGTCTTATATCTTATGATACTTTAGTCTAGATGAACAAGTGACCGAGTGTGCTATATCGGTAAATGGGCAAATTCTAGAGCAAGTGAATGAATTTGTATATCTTGGAAGCATGTTCACACGAGATGGAAAGTATGAAAAAGATATTGAAAGAAGGATAACTGCCGGAAATAAGGTGAATGGAGCCATGTCGGCGTTGATGGGCAGTAAAAGTCTGAGCAAGAATGCTCGAGTTGCTGTCCACAACGCGATATTGGTACCTACCTTATTGTATGGCAGCGAATCCTGGGTACGTCAGAGGAAGTATGAAAATAGCTTGAATGCAGTTGAGATGCGATCGCTTCGAAAAATGTGCGGAGTAACGATTTTAGATCGAATCCGCAATGAAGAGATTCGCAAATCAACTGGCGTGAATGAGGGCGTGATTGTAAAGATGAAGAAAGGCATGTTACGTTGGTTTGGACACATAGAAAGGATGAGTGAAGAAAGATTGATGAAACAGATATTCAAAGCAAAAGTGTGTGCAAGAAGAGGCAGAGGAAGGCCGCGTTCCAACTACAAATCGAACCTGGATCAAATCGATCGGACTCTCAAGGACGGGAACGTTAAGAGTACTCGAAACCGACGAGCATGTATGAAAAGACTGATGAATGTGGACGAAGCGAAAGAGGTATGTAAGTCTAGAGAGAACGGGCGCTCTATACTCTCTGCCTACCCCGCTAGGGACTTGGCGTGATGATATGTATGTACTTTAGTCTCTTAAGAAACGTTCCCACACAAATAAATATTTAGAATCTCAAATAGTATAATATACTAGATATGTATGCCGAATCTTAACATCTTAGTAACTACTTTGAATGTACTGGTAATTAAGAATAGCAGGGCCTCAAAAGAGCAATATTTTAAAACGTTTGCCCACTATAATTTTGTTGAAGCATATGTTTTTTTTAACTCAAAATTCTAATAATTTTCGATGGCATATTTATATTTATTTCATGTCTGATCTACTGAGGGGCAGTTGTTATCATTTTAATTGGGTACTTAATTTTAGTAATTATAAAGGTACGGGGATTAGGAGTCCAAGAAGGAAGGAAGCTTGATGCAAATTGTGTGTGAAATGACATTCCTCACTATGAACGATAGTAATTAGAACATTGTTTGTAGGGTGGGTACTAATCCAATGTTTTCTCTAGCTACGATTACGAACCCAAGATAATTCTACTAGCCACTTTTAATACCGGGCCATCAACCCGATAACTATCTCTATCAGTGCACGCACAACAACCCTATTACCACACTCTACTGTGAGGTATGAGGTAACAAACGAACTTACATAGAACATAAAAGGCAGTGGGATACATAGCCCCACCTCTTGCGATGGTAGGGTAAAAATCTACACTATACTACCATGAACACCTAAGGGAATATTTTAATAATGTAAATTTGTCAAAACTGAAGCCATCATAGTTATTGTTAAAATAAAGCTTCTGAACATTGTCATTACATGATTACATACATAGTATAATGACGAGCATGTATGAAGAGACTGATGAACGTGGACGAAGCGAAAGAGGTATGTAAGTCTAGGGAGAACTGGCGCTCTATACTCTCTGCCTACCCCGCTAGGGACTTGGCGTGATGATATGTATGTATGTATGTATGTATAATGACGAGTAATCTTAACGTTCGCATCTTTGAGTTTCCGAACGATTTGATCTAGGTAATTGGAACTAGGCCTTCCTCTGTCACTTATTGCACACACTTTCGCATTGCATATCTGTTTCGTGAATCTTTCTTCACTCATACGTATAATTGTGTTAAGTATGATTTCTTTTTTGCAACTACTCTGTGCAATCTTTCTAACGTGTGACATAAAAGCATTTTGTCGTAACACAAATATCGTGAAACTTGTAATATTATGATTTATTCAAATCAATGTTAAACGCTCTAGTTGCTATGATCTGTAGGTATATAATTGCTTACACTCGACTGCCTATTCAAAGGTGATTAGGATAATCACAGTACCATTATTACGCCTACGCACCTGCCTTCAGTTATTAGGTATTGTTTGATCCTCTGAAGCGTATTAACTGCTCTGTGTTACGTCAAATTGATGCTGAATTGATGGAGCGAGGCGGAAGTTGGCGAACGCGTAATTATCTGTTAGTTATAGAATGTGAAAAGTAAATTTTAAATTGCAGAAATAATAGGATTGTGTTTTTTAAGAACTGCTGAATTTATAAAACTCCGTGGTCGAAGCGTGGTTCGAGTAGATGCCTGCGACACAAAATCGCAAGTTCGAATCCCGACTGTGTCAAAGAGTTTTTCTGAACTAAAAGTACATACAGTGATTAGTCACACCACGAACTTTACATACTTTACATACTTTGCATACATCTGAGAAGCAATTAAAAGGAGTATGTATAGATGCTTGAGTAACGGCGATGGACTCGCCATCTGTCACATTGGCACCTAAAATATATCAACTACTACTACTACCTACACACCTCTGCCTACCTCTTCGGAAACCCTTATGGGAAGGCGTGAGGATATATTATTATAATTTATAAATGATAGGAATACATTTAGATTTTTGTTATTTTTCAGTACCAACTTGACGGAAAGTCTCTCGTTCTCTCAACCTTTCCCGAGCAATAACGAAACAACACAAATTTCACCCCATGCTCTCAACCACATCCCCAAATTCAAACGAGGCACGCGTGACGTGGCCGGCCAGCCGTAAAAAAAGAAATCAATTATAACGAAATGGCAGCCCACTACGAAACAGACCAAAATAAAAAGAGCCGTCCTTTACGGTTCCTTAAAAAACTAAGTAGAGAATTACATAAGCCTTGTACAGAAGTGGAGGTCTTGTAACATTTGTCCTTGGCCTTCAAAGCGTATCTACAATATTGTCGATGCATTTATTGAGTTTTTTTTATACAACAAACAATGCAAACAAACATACGGCCCACCCGATTGACAACGGTTACCGCAGCCTATTTACGCTTACAATGCCGAAGTATCACTTGCGCGTTTCTACTCTGTGTTCGGAGAGTTATACTGTGTTGGCAGCATAATGGGACAAATTCCTCTGCCGACAACACAATATAACAATCCTCCCCCTCACCCAGGGAGCTCATTACTGGAAACCTTATTCACCGCGTAGGAACACAACTCAAAAAATGAGTTATTTGGCTACGGACTTCTATAACTTCCCTACTAGCCTACTTCCCTACTTTTTTAATACTCTTCACGCCTAAGCTACTGAACCAATTGAAATGAAATTTGGTACAGATATAGTCTAGAGCCTGAGGCAGGGCATAGACTTTTTAATGCGAGTTTTTAAAAAAAGGGTTGTAAGGGGTTGAAATAGGGAATGAAAGTTTGTATGGAAGGTTCGTCCTTTTTGAAGCTAGTAGCTTGAAACTTATTTTGTAGGCACTTGATTACATATTAATTAATATTACATTCAAAATTTGTAAATAATTTACCCTTAGAAGGGTAAAATTAAATTTTAGATGCTGCTTAATATCACTTTTCCGCGCGGACGAAGTCGCGTGCACAGCTAGTATGTTATATTATTAATCAAGCGTTTGAACGCGGCAAAATAATGTTTATTCTATCTGATATATAGAACATTGGCTAGAATAACATAAAGCTAGCTAGGCCCAGGTAGCCTTATCCCGTTATTTACACATGAAATTGGACTGTAAGTACATCGACTATTACGTTTCAAAATACTCGTACCTCATACATCAATTTTTTCAGACGATAGAGAAACATATTTATGTAGCGAATGTCAGTGAACAATGAAGCAAGTAATTTAATAACTTGTATATTATCTAATATTTGTGTCATGTTTTTCATTAATCTCAAGCGTGCCTGCAACGCAAATATTACAACGAATAAGTTCTAACCCCAGCGGGTACCTATGAGGTTTTTGTCAACTTTAGTACAGGTATTTGTCACCGCGAGATTCATAGTGAAGAAAAACATTGTGAGCAAATCTGTATATGTTTACGTAGGCATTAAAATATGTATGAATAGAAGTGTTTAAGAAACAAATTCACCATATGTCATGTTGCCATCTCTAGCGAAAAGAGGCGAAGCTGCCACTTGCCACTTACCACTGCCTGGCTTTGTGGGAAGGTGTGAGGAAAGGAGAATAAATCTCATTTTCCATAATCTTATAAAATGTTCATGTTATGAGAAGTAATCATGATTCCACTGAATGTTTAATATCTATTCGATGAACTAATAGTCCGTCGTGTTACTATTTTGTATGAGCGTTAACCTACTAGATTTGAGTTTGATTATTATGAAAGTCTTAGTGATATGACACCGATTCAGTGTTTACTCTGAACCCGTGTCAAATCACTTTTGACATTATAAGTGTCAACGTAACCGCGTAACAATTTAACTTTCATGAGGTTACTACTGGACAAATCGTAATAAAGTTTATTATGACAGTTTTAAAATATTTTCATGTAAAAAATTACTATTTTTCACCCGTAAGAACTGAGTAGGCGATGTATTTGCCTTAATGCATTACCATTGTTTAAAATGATTTCTGTGTACTTGCGCTCTGCTTGATGGGTACAAGCAGTGTTTACTGAGTGAGTTTTTTTTTATCTTGTTGTTCCAATGCGAATGGATCCCAGAGTGGGGGCAGGGGGCACCTGTTGCCTCGTGTTCCCGATGTGGGGCCTAATCCACCCGGAGACGAAATATATACATCGTTTGCGTCACACGACTGTCTTTTGCCGAAGCCTTATGATTCGGTTTGTAGGAACCTTAACTTTTAAATGTGTTGCGCTAAGTTACAATATGCATATCGACGGTCCCTACGTACATAAAGACATGTCAAAAACCGAGGTTTACAGGAGAGCGCAATTAATGTTCAAACCGCTCTAGAAATAATTCTATGTACAATTATTAATATTTCTTTTTTATAATATTTTATTAGCTCTAGGAAGTTTATAATGGTATTTATACATATTTTCTTTTTTTATGTTTTCATGGTAAAACTGATAGATGACCGTTTCTACGCTGATATTAAAATAAAAGCATGTCAGACATGTCTGTGATAGCTTTTTATACGTAGGAAAGATGAAAACTGTTTATAAAGTAGAATTTAAATAAAATCTTTTATGAAATTGTAGAATTATGTTATTGTTTTCAAATGCATATGTTAACATCCTAAGATCGCCACCCATGGGTATAAAAAATACATCAATGAAGACATATCGCTTTATACGCGGTTCATTCATCCGGGGTAGGACTGTATTTCTTGTAATGACAATAAAGACATGTCCTTAAATAAAATTTTCAGGATTATGTTTTATTAATTAAACAAGGTTAATTATTAAAAAATATTTATTGTTAATTAACAATCTTCTTAGCATCTAAACATAGGTACTTGTAGTATCATTGAAGCAGGAACTAAACATTAAATTAAAAAATCTTTACTCAGACTGATTCATATTATTATCATTATTAAAGCTTTCTTATTAGTAAAATAATAAAATAAAATTTAAAGAAAAATAACTAAGTATAAATAAATTAAGCAATCTTCTTCGTAATTACCTTGTTCTTCCTTACTATGCTTAAGGCTATAATAGAACGTATGGTACTTTTTTGGGATAATCATCGTATTGCATAAGCTAATCAAGACCCTATATTTTACTTCAGTGATAGGAATAGGATTATTGTACATCTTCTCTAGTATTAGTTCGTTCTCTTTCTTTTTTTCCCTCTAGTCAGTTTCAAATTATTGCCACAGTTCAGTTTTCTATAATTTTCTTCAAAAACATCGTACTTTAATTCAATAATGTCTGGATTATTCCTTTTCACTTTTACTTCTCTTATCATATTCCAAGAAATTTTCTTGAATTTGTTTTCTGCTTTCTTGAATTGAGCTCCAGAAGAAATCCAGAACTAAGTCTGTTTCGCCCAGCGAACCAGTGTGTGACATTCATGGGGATGTAAATAAGTTAATATTCTTAATTACGCTCTATTAATGCGTGAACGCTATCTGTCTCGTTTTAAGTATGGCCTTTTTCCAAGAATCTATGGCACATATCTACCTTAAATGTATTGCTTGAATACAAGTATATAAAAAAATCAATGCGATTGCGATTTTGACCAGCACAGTTGTCCGACCAGAATCGAAAATCTTTAATGCCAGCTTTTACCTTATTTATAACGAAAGAAAAAAGACAAAAAACTAGCCACTTCATTGGTTTGCCACGTTTAGCAACTGTTTCATCCCATATGTAACACGTAGCCTCCTTTAACCCAGCATCGAAAACGATAAAATCATATACTAATAATTTTCTTTTGTTATACACTAATTTCATCATGGTGTACTATTGTCATCATCACAAATTTAAGAGCTGGGCTCTTGTTGGCGTCTCTGATGCAGTGCCCTCCATTCGCTTCTGTCCAGCGCAACCTCCTTGACCTCCTTATACGACATGAGAGACACTTTTTCTTTGATCTGACCCATCTGTGTTAATCTTGGTCTTCCTCTTCCTCTCTTCCCCTCTACCTTTCCTTCTAAGATGTTTCTAAAGAAGCTATCATGTCGAATAAGGTGGCCTATCATCTTGCCTCTTCTATTCTCGACTGTTTCCAGCAGAATTCTTGTTTCTTTGACTCTTTTGAGCACGTCTTCGCTTGTTACCCATTCCGTCCAGCTGATTTTTTCCATCCTTCTCCTACTACTTTTACATCCTTGTGCTACTGTGTCAATTATATAATTTAAATCACTTTGCGATGATAAATTAGCTGATGTATGATTTTGTTCTCCAGCACTGTGTGATTTGGTAACATGTGTTTCGTTGTTAGGAACGTACAACGGCCGATCGTCAAGATCCATTGAAACATCTTTATCGGTTAACAATTCACGTCATGTCTCTTAAAAGATATATTATTATTTATTAAATAAGAGTAAACGTAAATGAAAACAAATTTATAAATACATTTAATAGCGACACGTATATACAAACATGTAAGACATGACTTCATATACTTCGATAAAAATAAAAACTTTATTTTATTTGTAATAATTATTTATAAATATTATTTTTTAAAGAAGCATGTAACATATTATAATTATTTGTGAAATAATGATCGTTAATGACCACATCATAGTATAAGCGGATACGTCTGATATGACCGCTTTTACACTGATATTCTCCTGCTATAAGTTAGAAAAACAATAAAAGTATTAATATCGGTTTTGTATAACATTGAGCGTTTAATATATACTTATTTGAATTATTACTTACCCTCATTAGCTTCATCGATATAATAAATTAAATGTTATGCTTCAGAAACGCATAACATAACATTTCTGGAGTTTGCAATATCCACCAATAACATTGATCTACTATTATTCTTGTTTTACAGTATTGTTGCAGGTAATATTGTTAATATTTATAACTAAAAAACACACCAGTAAATCTAAACTGTATCAGAACTCATGGACACGTCTTAATGGGGAACTCCCGCCGTAAATGACGTTATGTCATACTAGACCGCGTTCTCACCGAGTGGCGCGCATTTTAAAACACCGTACAAAACGATATGTATAGATATCCGCATCTACTACACTTATTCGTTGTAAATATAATACTTGTTCTCATATACGATTTGTAAATATAGTTAAATACGTAATATAAAATAAAAAAAAATATATAGGTATGTGCATTTGGATAATCTAAACCCAATTATGCAATAAAAAAAAAATGACATTTTGGACATGTCTTTATGTACGTAGGGACCGTCGATATGTATCTGAAAACATAGCTTGATTATTGGTATATTGTAACAGACTTATGGGATTATCAGAGTATAGTATTGCTTTTTATATTTAAAATGTATTTTTATTGTTTCAGGTAAATACAATTTATTATCAATAATGAAGATGGAAACATCGCAACAAAACGATTTGGTGAATACGTTTTTCGTTGTAAAGGTACCTGTTAACGTTTACTATAAGTATTATTTATTTTCATGTCCTTATCACCAGAAATGTAGTAATATTAAAATGTGTGTGTATAAGAAAGTTAGTATATATTTCCTCAAATATATTTTTCTTTTATTATGCTGCTGAAAAACCGTGATTGCTGATTGGTTTATTTAGTTGTCCGTATGAATGGTTAGATCAAGATCACAGGTTCAGATTCCGGTTGTATTCAGTAGAAATGTACTGCTTCTCTAGTGCATTGGGTGTAACCTGTAACAATAATAGAAGTAAGCTTGTGTGTGTAAATAAATAAATGTGTGTAAGTACTTACTAATGTTTTTCGTAAAACGAAGTAAAGTTATTTTTCACTATACTTAGGTCACTACACTCATATATTTTTTTTTTTTATGCAACAAGAGTGGTAAACAAGCATACGGCCCATCTGACATACCATATACCATACCTAAGTATAGGGAGAAATTACTTTACTCAGGTTTATCAGCAGAACAGTATAAAAGAAAGTTAATATCTATACTAATATTATAAAGAGGAAAGATTTGTTTGTTTGTTTGTAATGAATAGGCTCCGAAACTACTGGACCGATTTCAAAAATTCTTTCACCTTTGGAAAGCTACATTATCCCCGAGTAACATAGGCTATATTAAATTGGACCCGATAGGTGGCGCTGCGATCGAGTTTCAAGAATTTTACCTTTTTACCCGGGCGAAGCTTTCTGTATGTTTCTGTGTGTCTTAAGCTAGATTCGAGAATGGTTTAGATTTACAATTGGACCCAATAGGTGGCGCTGCGATCGTGTTACGGGCAATTTAACTTTTTCACCCGAGCGAAGCTGGGCGGGACAGCTAGTATATTATATATATATATACTAGCTTATGCCCGCGGCTTAGCCCGCGTGGAGTTCGAAAAAGTTTGGAAGCTTTGGAAATTTTCCTGCTAGAATCGGTTCAACCGCTATGCCGTGAAAGAGCATCATACATTATAATATTAGAATATTGAATTTTTCAGGATAAAAAAAAGTAGCCTATGTCCTATTCATAGGTATAAGCTCTCACCATTTCAACTTTCAGCCAAATCGGTTCAGCCCTTTGGCCGTGGAAGAACCGCAAACATCCAAACTTACAAACTTTCACATTTATAATATTAGTAAGATACTGTGGGTGGCACATAGTTTACGATAGAGATTTTACGCGTTATGATGCAGACCAACTAAACTGAATCAGATCAAATTGTGATCGATGAAGTTCCAACTACCTAGATCAAATCATCGGATACTCGAGGACGGGAACGTTAAGAGTACTCAAAACTGACGAGCATGTATGAACAGACTGATAAATGTGAACGAAGCGAAAGAGGTATGTAAGTATAGAGAGAACTGGCGTTCTATTTCTCTATGCCTATATACCTATGTATATTAAAAATAGGATATTATAAAAATAAAGCACTTTTGAAATCTAATTTTAAGCACGTAAATCCGCGTGTCACAGCAAGTATTAAATAAATGCCACGTGTTTCAGATTAACAAGTGATAGAAAATATTATTACTTCTTATATCAAGGTGAAAAAGCCAGTGAAAAGCTTATCCGTCTAAGCTTAGTAAATGTTATACGCGACCTTATTACTAAAGATAATTTGAGCCAAGTCCAAGTTAAGCCGAGATCAGGTATCCAGATTAAATACGTCCGCGACTCTACTACATCATAGCGTGACATACACTTCTCAATTTGAGGTCTTATTCGTCCCAATTTTACAGGAGGCGACAGTATTACTAGCAAATTGTGAAGAAACACAAAACGGGGTAGGCAGAGAGAATAGAGTGCCAGTTCTCTCCAGACTTGCATACCTCTATCGCTTCGTCCACATTTTTTTGTATTGTCTCTCGTAGCGTGAGTTCCGGGAACTTTTGCTACTTAACCGGTCAATGGCGAGACCAAAACCTCCAGCCAGGCACTTTAGTTCTAAGCAACACAGCTAAGGGCACCCCCTGTGGGGTACGAACATCACTTCACCCACATTCATCAGTCTCTTCATACATACTCGCCGGTTTCGAGGACTCATGACGTTCCCGTCTTTGAGTGGAACTTGATCTTCCTCTACCTCGTCTTGCTCACACTATCGCTCTGTATATCTGTTTCGTCAGTAATTTTTCACAAATCCTTTCTATATGTCCAAACTAACGTAACATTTTCCTTTGCCTTTCTTCATCTTTATAATTACTCCGTCGTTCACACTTTAGCAAACTATATGCCACCACAGTATGTATAAATATATTAACTTTATTTTATATGTTCTACTGATAAACCTGAATAAAGTTATTTCTCACTATACTAAGGTCACTACACTCATAGTACCTAAGTATAGTGAGAAATTACTTTGGACATATAGAAAGGGAGGATTAGTGAAAAATATGTTTTTTATAATATCCTACATAGACATATAAGCAGAGAGAATAGAACGCCAGTTCTCTTTAGACATACATACCTCTTTCGCTTCGTTTCCTTTGAATTGCTTCTCAGGTGTATGCAGGTTTCCTCTCGATGTTTTCCTTCACCGTAAAGCTCGTGGTGAGACTAATCACTGTACTTAAGTTCAGAAAAACTCTTTGGTACAGTCGGGATTCGAACTTGCGATCTTTGTGTCGCAGGCAACTACTCGAACCATGACTCGGCCACCACGACTTTCAATATCATTTGATATAGGTATGGTTTAAATAAAATGTAAATGCGAGCTTCCAACCAGTTCAATGAACTGTGAACAATGCATTTGGCTTTGGCTTATTTTAAGAACCTATTACAAGCGATTTTTGAGACCAACGTGATGTAAGTACCTATGTTTAAAAACCCGCACCAAAATATATTATTACTTTAAAGTACAACATTGAATAACACAACGCGAAAATGTGTCCGAATTTCGAAATGAAACGTGTTAATATTACATTTGCTACAGACGGGCACCTGAAAATGAATTCATGTCAATGTCTAATAACGGAAATAGAATGTGGAGCGCCGGTTGGAAATAACTGCAGAACTAAATATAGTACTCACATTATAGAACACATATTGGCACAGGCATAATAATATACACGACATATACTACCAGTCCCGCCCAGCTCGGCTTGGGTGAAAAAAATTTACTTCCTGAAACGCGACCGTAGCGCCATCTATCACGACTATTATTTATACCTTTTCTTTTCTGATGCTTTTGCAGGTTTTTTTTTTCAATTTCATTCTCATGCTCTGATTAACCACTATTATAATACTTAAGTTCAGAAAAAACCAATTGGTACAATTGGGGTTTGAACTTGTAAACTTCTACTACTAACTATTTTCACGAATGTAGCACACATTCTGTGAAATATGCAAGTTTACAAAATGGCATAAAAATTTGAATAACCGTGAGAATGTCACGTAAAAATATAGTTTCACATTTAGTTGAGATGGCGGCCGAAGGCGGAAATATCGTCAGTGGCGCCCCTCTCGGCGGATGCTGCGCGAGCGCCTCGTTGCCGCTTCCGGCGCGGCCTCGTTACGTGCATTGTGCCATCACAGGGATGTCCCTTGTCACTATCCAACTGACACGTCCAATACGTTTCCATACGTTATTGTCCAGGAGCTTGAATCAGTTCCAGTTTGTTCCCTTTGCCGCTATTGTCTGCTGGTTGAGTATTTAGGGCAATTGGAATTGTGTACAGTGAGCTGAAACTGTGTCTCATGTTATTGTGGGATACACTCATTAAAAAAATTAAGATTAATACACCTTTAATTTTGTATGGAAATTTTAATATGCAAGGTTCATCTACACGGGAAAATATTGTTGTTTTTCAGTTCACTCCCAACAGTGGCAGCCCTATTCGCGTACAGGCGAGCACGTCGCGCGTTGACTCGAACGAGCTATTGTCGACCGATAGTGTACTTACAGTGATTTATGCCCTGTTTAGTAACGCTTAGTTGATTTAGCGACGATCATTGTCAATTTAGTCGCGCAACGTACATCGATGCATAGTTGATTTTAATTGTGACTTTTGTTCATCAACAATTATTACGCTGCTGCATTATTGAGATTGCCATTTTAAGCAAAGCGGTCATTTATTAGTTTTGTCCGTCTATCTTTCAAATCTCATATGAAAATTTCAAAAGACTTTTCTTTAAAAGATATCATAAAGACTCCTAGATACGTTGGTTTGGGTTCATGTTGAAAATAAATAATGAGTCATCAATAAATGTTTATAAATGTTTTGCGAAACGATAATGTATAAGGACTCCGCGGTTTCGTCTGCACAAAATATTATTTCATTGGATTTTTTTCTTGAATGAAACATCTAATAATCTATCTCCGTGCCAAATTTCAGACTGCTGAATTTAAATCAGAATTGTCTGAATTTATATTGATTAGCACACATTCTCGGACACGTTCACATTTTATATTATATAGCGGCCCGTCCCGGCTTCCCACGGGTGGATTTATTTTTTAAACCTTTTTGGCATAAAATTTATTTTTTTCTTGCAATAAACGTAAACTATATTAATCAGTGATAACGTAGCATTCAAATGTTGTAATAATTAAAAAAATCGGTACAGTAGTTTTTGAGCCAATTCCTTACAAAACATACTTACATACAAATATTTCCTCTTTGTAATATAAGTATAGATGTAAGTAGGATTGGTTTCTTTCAAATCCAGGGTGAAGTTGATTCTAGTGTAAGTTAAATAATAATGTTAGCTTCGCACGCTCATTCTCTTATCATAACTATAGGTAAATTGATCCGATAAAAATAAGCTTTAAGCATGGCATTTTTCTTTTGTAGTATTTGAATTTTAAGTATTTAGAGGGTTTATACTCTAATTAATCTAATAAGTAACAAATAGTTACTTGACTATATAGTTAATACATTAATTAAATAATCAGTATCATGTGACAAACACGCATGCATAATTATAGCTAATGAAGGCATAATTCTGGAAGTCTGTAATTAGAACATCCGGCTCATAGCTCAAATTATTTGTTATCGATATTATGAATAGGTTCGAAAATGCCTAATTATTACAATATAGTCGATAAATATCGAGGGTCAATTCATGCCCGTACCTTGGTACTACAAAGGTCTCGGACCCCGCGGTTTCGAGTTTCTGCGAACGCACAGGCTGTGGAACTTAAAGCTCTGACAATATTTTTTCCATTCGCCTTGGTCTGTGCAATGCAATCAAATATGTAACAACCTTTTTGCCGTCGTTCTTTTTTTAGTTGCCAACACTCTCTATGTGTCTGCTCCCCAATCATTTTTGATTCAAATTTTTTTGTTTTTTTTTACTGCACCGACGGCTGGTAGCCCGCACAAGTCAATTGGTTCCGGGCACATGACCCAAACGAATATGTGTGCACGACAGCAACGTATTTTGCAGAATTTCTAAATTGGTTCGGTTGGTGTCAATAGGCAGAGATTTTGTGTTACATTTGGTGGTTTTTTTCTAAATTATATCTCTGGGGTTAATGGATGTGTTAATATTTACCGCTGCCTAATACATGTGTCTGCCTACCTCTTGACCCGCGCGAAGTTCTATTATAAATAGAGGTTTTTTGGTCAGCTAGTTACCTCTTATTCACTATACACACATATAGCCTTGTATTCTATGTGGATACTGATATGTGGGACTGTATCCTTAAGAAGAAAAAAATATCGAATACATTTTCATGTTACATAATTATTATATTTATTTTGCATGGCATTAAAAAGGTATTTTTATAATAATAGTGCCTACTAAGGATATATAGATTAAAAAACGAATTAGGCTATTATAGATCTTCGATTAGGCACCGCTATAAGCATTTATTGGTGCTAGTCCTTAGATAGAGTTGTTTCTAAATCTTGATCATGCATATTAAAAACGAACTCTAATCCCCAAGTGACCACCTAAATGTCACACGGTACTGAAATATTAAACGGAATACATGTATGCACAAGTCATAGTAACATTTCATAGAGCACACTATAAGTGCAAAGTGAATTGAAAGCCTCATCTTCTGAAGTTTTGTCATTACGTATTCAGTACACGGAAATTGTACTAGTTTCCGATAGGTGCTATTGACGGGCAGCATTTGCATTGTCTGTGCGGATTGCAAAATCGCTTATGTGCGTTTCTGAAGGATTTGATGATTGCAATGCTGTTATGCTAATGGATTCTAAATAGAGCACCGTCTCCGACCGGATGAAGTAGTCGCTCGTAACACAAACATTGCAGGTTTGAATCTTTTTCTAAACTTAAGTACAGTAATTCACTCAAACCTGACCAAATGAGCTTTACGGTGATGGAAGTCATCGATACCTTAAATTCTATGATGATGTATAGTTGCTTATATATTATACGTCCGGCTGCGGTGTATAGGTAACACCTTCTCACCCACTTTCTGCCAGAGATAAATTATAAGTGCCTATGTGACAGATGGCGAGTCCATCGCCATTACTCGATTACGACTATACTTACGCCTTTGAATTTCTTTTCAAACGTATGCAGGTGTGCTCCCGATGTTTTTCTTCACCTTAAAGCTCGTGGTGTTACTAATCAATGTACTATAGTTCAGAAAATCTCATTGGTACATGAGAGTTCTATACATTGCATCAGTTCTTTTAAGTCTCATCTTCAGTATTAGTTCTGCATTATTATTATGAGAAAGTAAAGTTGTATGAATAATAGAAACTACAGTAACGATTTACATACACACATATTCGTGTATATCACACAAAAATCTGCCACCAGCGGGAATCGACCCACAACCAAGAGGTTCGTAGCGCGAGGCAAACAATTTTGAGCCTTTACCCCAAGGGAAAAAAAATTCTAAGTTCTTAAAATATACAAATAAGTAAAAAAAACATTCCTTCTTGCGAACATAGTTTTATCGTTTCACCAGAAATATCTCAGTCTTATATTACATCTATAATTTTCAGGAGAGGAAAGCAATAAAACTTAATGCAAACGCGAGTCGACGATGTTTGTCGAAATCCAGGGTGGAGCTGTAAACATAGCCAGTTTAGCCTGACCTCTGCGCTCGCTTAACCTTCCTCACCTTTGTTTCATTTAGTAGATCAACGGATAGGTAAGATAGGTCAGAATACAGTGGTCGTAAGACCTCCGGATGTAATGGGGTAAACACATTAGCTGAGACGGCACGGGATGCGGTTTCGCAGCATGAATCACAACACCTGTAGACTGTTTGCACAAGATTTATGGCTAGGAAGGTCTTATTATTGGAGAAATGAAGATGGAAATGAGTTGCAACCAACTTTATAGGGTACATCTTAAGGGCTAGTTTTGGCCACCCGCATTTATTTGGGACTTTAGGCTGAAGAAAATTGCGAAGTCTTGGCTCGTAATACAATGGTACCCCAAAGTAAAAGATGCTTTCAACGTTCGGTTGCTAGTGAGCTAAAACTATCTACATATACCGTAACAATATACATATTGTTTATATATCTAAGATAGATTATCTATTACTATAAATTCATACACACCATCACGCCGAGCACCTTACAGGGTAGAAACAGAGAGTAAAGCGCAAATTCTCTTTCCCAGATATACATTCAAATTTCGCCCAGATATACATTCAAAACAACAAAGTAATATGTTCTATGTTCATCTCATAGTTTTTTCAACGGATGGTAACTGTCAAGCTACATCTTACACGGAAATTTAAACTCCTGGTAATGCCACCAAGAAGTATATTATATCGCGTCCATTGGGCATCTATAATTATTCAGTTTTAATACATGTAACAATTATCCTTTTATTCCATTTCTTTCACGAAAAAGCTACTGAACGGAATTGGATGGAATTAGGCACAGAGATAGATAATTAGTTGGATTGACACATAGGATGAGTATCATGAAAATTCCAGAAATAAATCTTCCGTTGAAATCATTTTTTACTTTTACCAAGTGGCACATCTAGTAGGCTCAGAATGATTGGTTTCGACGGGCAGGATTTGAACCGACAATATTGGCTTCGCAGGTGACTAATTAAACCACACTACCATATCGTCTTTCTCTGTCTATGCAATATTTATCGATGGCTACATGTGAATTCGCTCTCCACTCAGCTCGACATGGGTGTAGCGAAAAATAATTGTTTCCGGTATTGCTGATGTAAAAGGGGACCTTTCCCGATAGCTAATATTTTATACAAAGTTGTATTGTACGCGCGTGTGTGCGCTGGGTGTGAAATGTGTAATTGATGTAGGGATTGTTTGGGCGCTTTTACATTATTTTTGATTATTTTGCTATTGCACACAATAACGATAAAATTGCCCGTTTCATTGTAACATCTTATTGTTATCAACATCAAAACTGAACTACGTGCACAAGTTTGACTTTTTTATGACATAAATCACTATCTCGTGATAGTATTGTAAACATAATATGTCACTAACTTAGTGGAAAAAATGAAGCAAAGCCGTAGTGGCTATGAGCGGCCGATATTCATACTTAAATAGTTTTACATGTTTGTATGCTGAGAATAGACACTTCACTCTAATATACAGAAATCAAATAACGAACGCAAACGCCCAGTTCTTCGAGACTGGTGTGGTGAAGAGTTTCTGTAGGCTCCTTGGTGTTATAATCACAAGTTTATCTGTGTACCGATAACTCACTTTTCCATAAATTATACATAAATAGTATAAAAATAAATTGTTCGTATTGCGGGCGGGGATCGAAACGACGTCCATTGCTGTTTTCGACGTGTAAAACTAGCGGTTAATTTAATTTATTTATTTCTTTACATAATTAAAACGGCATACGGCATTACATTAACTTATCATTTTAAGATCTATAAGCTAAAAAAAATAATTATATCTATTGTTTTTGTGGTTGAAAACCATCTTCGTGTTATTTCAAATGATACCTTACCGCTTGAGTGTGTTTGTGGGTACTACCGATACACCTCTGCCTACTCCTCCGGGAATCCTTGTGGGAAGGCATGAAAATATATATAAAATATCTAAATGTTTAGCTGGTACCACCCTCGCAATCTGTAGATTTACAGGGGACATCTAGTTATGCGTCGCCACGCATCCCTCGCCCTAGGGGCGTTTTTTGACATTTGCATTCGCTAATATTAATATATCATGGCGATTTATACGAGGGGAAAGCGTTTCGAGGACTTCTAAAGTCAACTTGGTTTGTATTGAATTATTTTTTCCTTATATTATCCGCGTTTAAGCGGGGGCTGGAAGTGTAGGTTCTGCTTTTTTCTAAGCTGCTTGAAATGAAAATGAACTTAAGTAAAAACAAATCAGTGGATTTATCATACCATCCCATTTACGGTGAAAGAAAACATTGTGAGGAAACCTGCTCCTTCACACGCTTGAGAGGCATTTGAAAAAATTGAAAAAGTCTTGCCCGTAAAGATAATAAAATAAAAGATTATATTTCAAATAAACTTGATTATTATAAGGATAATAATCAAGTTGTATTTGACAATTTTTTCAGTAACAGTAAAAATTATGCGTTTTATTTTTATTTTGGGATGCTGGAAATTATAATTCACGGATTTTAATTCAATTCTGCACTTGTTTATCTTTTTCTATAAACGACGGCCTACCTACCGCATAATATCCATCTTGAAGTTTCAATTTAATAATTATTTAATAAACTAGTTTGGGAAAATCACTGTAACCGCAGATGGCTTGTGTATGTAATTTGCCTCGTGGCTGTGCTACGTGATAGAACAAATCAAATGTTATCAAACTGTATTAAGTGTTGACTCTGTGTGCGACGTTAATTTGGTAAAACAACTCGCTTGTTGTATTACACAGTACTATATCCTAAAATGTAATTATATTGTAGTTGATTGTATGGTATTTGAAACTAGCTAGCATATTGTATAGGCTGACGAATGAGTTTGGAGCGAAAGAGGTTTAAGACACAAGAGGACTAACGCTCAACCCTCTGTCTACCCCTTAGTGCATTTGGTTAAATATAGTATAGTACATACTTTAAGATTTTTACTTCAAGTGAAACGATGAAGGAAAGCACCGCGAGAAGACCTGAGAAGAAATTGATAGTCGAGGATTTAACCGTGCCTGAGCAATGGTGTCCTACACGTCTTCGGTCACGTTGGCATTTCATTGTATCGTTGGTGACATTATGTTATTATTCTTCAGTCAATCCTTTAAATACTTATACAGGTTGTCTCTCCTTATGACGATGTAATAACACAAATAGCTAAAAATTATAACAAATTTGTATAAAAGATTATTTTAATGATGACCATGCATGGCAATGAATTGCTCCTCTTGTTCAGGGTTTATATGTAAGTTTAATATTTTTTACCCCTACGTAAAAGGGAACCCGTAAAAAAGAAAACCTGGAAGTTTTTTTTTCTTTGAAACAGTGGTAACTTTAGTTTTTATTAAGTATGTGACGTTCAATAAGTGTTCCCTGTGGCCCTTACATTCAATAAAATGTTTTGATTGATTGAAAGATGATACTTACTTCAAAACATAGTTTTATGCGATTGTTTCGAGATCGAAAATGTATAAATTTATCTTTACCGCAGATTTTTGTACGAAAATAAGGTCCATACTTGTGTTAACTTTGAACGAATTTTTATCTATTATTGTACTCTATTATAACATATTTCATCAACTGTTCCTTTTTCAAAAGAGCCTTGTATTTATTTCAGATATGACACTTTACTTGCATAGGGATAAATCGTTGTGACGTTAAGTTCCACCGTAATGTTTAAAGTTTAATTGCTTTCGCTTCTTCATTGCGCGTCATAGCTCGAAAGCTGTGCGTTTTGGTCGCGTTTCCTGACAGTTTCACCATTTTATTGACACCGTTAACAAGTATCTTATTTCAAGGAGATAGAGTATATTTTTGCTGATGCGAGTTCCTGGTTCGTTTTGTGGTGGTTTATGTGTGGGATATGTTTCGGGAAGTTTTAAATGGTGACCCTTGTGTCGGTGACGAGGTGTCGCGTGTCTGACGGTTCCATTATACTAGACACGGTTTGATTTAGGCCTGCTTTGTATAGTTTGTGGTTTGTGTTTGAGCGGTATGTGACTGAAGTTGGAGTTCATTATGGGTGACCAGTATTATGAGCAATTAGATAAAAGGAACATTCATTTTGGTCCCTTCGTGCGGCGTAACGATATCAGGGCGAATTTAGAAAGGCATGATATATAGGTTTGTATAAATAGAAAGATCCTATCTGCCTCAGTCAAATCAATTGAAAACTGAAATATGAAAACGTATTTTCATATAGCTAAATTCAACCAGCTAAATTCCACACTTGTGTTCCACTAATGTGGTTGAAGCAAAAGAGGTCTCTAAGTCTAGAGAGAGTAGAGCGGCAGCACTGTACACTCTCTGCCCTGCCCTGATGTTACTGAATTGAGTTCAAGCATGGCGACATTCTTAAAAAATGTAAGCAATGCTCTAATTCCCGAAAAATCGTGTCCTCACTCGATCCTTCCAAATTCAAATAATATTCGCATTACGCAGTCTTCAAAGTGAAAAGGCGGCGTGGCCTGATTACCTTCATTTTCCCTTAACACGCGCTGCCTCGCGGCGAGCCCCGTGCGCAATTTATTTCGCCTCATCAAAACGTCAACACGGTGACGTGTATTTTAGGGATTTTAATCGGGCTACCCCGCTCGAGGCGTCACGGCCCCTATGTTAATTGCGCGACCCGTTTGTTGCCGTTAATTGTTTTCGTTGCGAATTGACACGTTGTATGGTTCTAGCTTTGACACTTTCTTGGACGTGTGAGTGACTTTTTTTAATAATACTTGGAAGGGTCTTACTATAATAGAGCGCGTGATTAATTTGTAGAATAAGGGTGGGAATATTAATATAAAATAAAAAGAGGGAGAAATAATTATTTTGACGACTTTTGTTCTTCCCACATATAAGAAGAATGGTCCTGCCATTTGATGGAATCGCATTTTAGTATGAAAATTTGGTTTTTTAGTTAGTAGTAGTTATTTAGTAGTAGTAGTTTTTAGTTTAGTAGTTAGTTTCTGTTTCTATTTAGTTCATGATTACTACGAACTTGTTATTATATAATAATAATATGTGTATAAAGTTAATATTATAATGAGGCAAAGCTTGTTTGTTTCAATGGACGTATCTTGGTACTACTAATGCGATCCTAAAAATCGTTCTGCATTATATTTGTGATTCCTTAGACTAGGGTTCTGCCATAATAAATGGCCACGATTTTCAAGCTTATACAATATTGTCTATTATGACCCTTACCATTGGGTAATATTTCCACTGTCCTTTCTCAGAAACATCAGAGTTGAGATAATAATTGTTTTAGTGGTTGCTGATGCATAAATTATTCATAATATTTAGTAGGTTAACGAGCAACAAATGGGGCAGCGGGAAGAGGGACCGCTCCCAAAAGACTACCTTGCGGACTCCCCATTGGGATAGCTCGGGCAGTGTTTTAGATTAGATCGTTCTGCTAGTTGCGAGCTACTTTGATTTGAATACTCAATATAATCCTATGTATTAATAACTAGAGAACTGACACATTACTCTCGTTAGTATTTATAAATAGATGCCGAATTATGTTAGCGTTGAATTTCAACTATATCATATTTTAAATTAATTTCTTATGAGGATGCTAGCACATTCCTTTATAATGAGGTAGGTACCTAACTTAGTAGCCGAGTAGCGTACGGGGAATCACGGGCAAGTCCTTATATTACATAGAAATGTGGGTTTAAACTGGTATATAAGTATAACATTACCAAAAATATATAAATAATAATAATAATATATCCTCACGCCTTCCCACAAGGATCCCCGAAGGGGTAGGCAGAGGTGTATAGGTAATACCCACACACCCACTTTCCACCAGAGGTATATTAGGTGCCAACGTGACAGATGGCGAGTCACCACGACTCTAATATATAAATAGAGCCGTGGTGGCCGAGTGGTTCGAGCAGTTGCCTGCGACGCAAAGGTCGCAAGTTCGAATCCCGACTGTACCAATGAGTTTTTCTGAACTTAAGTAGTAAAGTAGTTGAGCGCGCACAGTCTTTTGATTCCACTCGCTATTTGCGTACACTACCCCATATTTTTCTCGTTTAAAAAAGTCCTTCGCATTGCGTCCTTTGATCTCACGTCGAACGGAATCAGGTACCCAACATACCCCTGAAGAAGTTCTGTTTGAAAGCGCATTTTAAGTGAACACAGAACATTTTTCATAATACATTTCTAGTACCTGGAAGGCCATTTTGATTCATTCCGTTTCAATGAATATGTCAGTTAAGTGAACACAATAATTGCTTGGTTTCTTGATGTTCGACATCTCTTTGCTGTACTTTGTGTGGGTATATTTTGTTGGATGTTTAAACTTCAATGGTTTTTCCTTTTTATAAATTTTTACTTGCCACTCATAGGTACTTTATGTTACAAATTTAGACCCCCTTATCATAGAATTGATATTTTCTTATATTTTTTAATAGCCGTGGAGACCGAGTGGTTCAAGTAGTCGCCAGCAACACAAATATTGCAAGTTCAAATCCCGACTGTACCAATGAGTTTTTTCTGAACTTAAGTACAGTGTGATTTGTCACACGAAGAATTTTACAGTGAAAGGAAACATCACGCGATATGTAAATCTACCTTTGTGGTTCCAAGGTATGGGGATGAATTCCCCGTCGATGGCGAGAAGTGTGGTGGCGGGAAGTGTGGCGAACAATTCTTCAGAACACTCTCCGTTATACAAGCGGTAGAATACACTCAGGGAGGCAAAGTCTCTCCTCAGACTTAGTGTTTGTAAGCCGCTTGTGACCTTTGTAGTTCCAAGGTATGGGGATGAATTCCCCGTCGATGGCGAGAAGTGTGGTGGCGGGAAGTGTGGCGAACAATTCTTCAGAACACTCTCCGTTATACAAGCGGTAGAATACACTCAGGGAGGCAAAGTCTCTCCTCAGACTTAGCGTTTGTAAGCCGCTTGTGAGCATGGAATCGTCGACAATCCTAGCGGCGCGTTTTTGAACTGCATAGGCTACCTATAGGCTACTTTCGTTTTGTCATTCGAGTGTTTGTATTTTATTCATCAGTCTCTTTATATATGCTCGCCAACTTCAAGTTTATGCCCACCAGTTTAAAATCACCAGTTGAAATTTTGATCAGATAGCTAAGAAATCAGAAAATGTATTTCCTGTAGTACTCTAAATAATACCTTACACCGAGACATTCTTGGAGGAAAAGGGTCGTTTTTACGGACATTCGTCACCCGGTGAAAAGTCCTTGGTGTAATGAGAGCGGAGCAATCATCACAATGAATGGGAAACGCTGCGAGTCGCGGAAGCCCTGCCTCTGAAAGCGTCCTTCGAACCGTCCGCTACGACGGTTGAGGTTCGCCACGCGTTTGATGTAGCGACGGATAGAACGAGACTTTTTCTAATTATGGGTATTGCAAGATGGAATGGTTCTTTGTTTATGCTTATGCCCCTTTTGTTGTATTTTTTTTACTTCTTTTAATAATAATAAAGGGGAGGGAAAGTATTTCATATTGTGGGGAGATAAAGAATAAGAAACATTGAGTTTTCAGAAACAGAGACTTTCGCTTACTGAAACTACGCATTGCTTACAACTGACATACATTAATATGCATACAAGATTATGTACTTAGAGTGCAATTTCGTTTAGCCGTTCTGTAATTGAGCAACAAACATGTTCACAATTAAAAAAAACAATTATAAAATTTACTATTTAAAATAAATTAATAAGAGGAAATATTAAAGTAATTTGTAATTACAATAGTTATCAAAATCAAATCAAATCTAATTTATTTCAGACATGATGTCCATAGTGTTAGTATTTATATCTTTATATATATAATTCTTCTGTGAGTGTGTATGTCACCGAACTTCTCTCAAACGACTGGACCGATTTTGATGAAATTTTTTGTGTGTGTTCAAGGGGATCTGGGAATGGTTTAGATTCGCAATTGGACCCGATAGGTGGCGCTGCGATCGTGTTTCAGGAAATTTAATTTTTCATCCAAGCGAAGCTGGGCGGGACAACTATTATATATATAGTTATATCAGCAACTGAAGAATTTTTTTTTTTTTTTTGTGTTGTCTCTCGTAGCGTGAGTTCCGGGAACTTTTGCTACTTAACCGGTCAATGGCGAGACCTAGGCCTCCAGCCAGGAGCAACTGAAGAATAGGCAGTTAAAGATTTTATATCAACTTGACAAAAACACTTTAAACTAACATAAAAAAACTCTTCCAAAATTATAGCAGAAGTAGGATTTGTATGATTAGATATGTATTGATATTGTTGGAATGTTTAAAATTATATGAGAAACGATGAAATGCAGATTTTAGCATTAGTTTTTAGATTAAATTTATGGGTTCATAATTAATTATGTAATAATTTTTTTTCATAAAGGTTTTCCAATAAATGTGTATCGGTTATTAAATATACGCAGATTTTTATACAATGAAACCAGCTATCGCTAATATCGCTTATTCCCATGGTGAAGGATTAGCAAAGTTTATGCACCTGTAATACTTAAGATGTCAATTGGGCTTTACCGATTGGTATAAAGGGCGAACGGAGTCGTCGGCTAGACAAAAACTATGCTTGGCTTGTGTTCTCTGCCCTAATATATTGAGCTATCAATAGAAAAAAAATAAAAAAAAAAACTTTTTTACAACGTTATTCAGATTTCATGCTCCCACTTTAATGGAACGAAATATTGGAAAAGTTGAAAGTAGAAGTGAGACTTTTTTAATAAATTTCAAAGGTGGAGAAATATAATATTAATTGCCTTTTTAAAATCCCATGGTCACCATACACAGTATGACTTCTCTTTAATTTGTCTCGCACTCACCAGACTCTGAAAAGATATGACCCAACGGTCTTTAAGCTTTTTACATGTGCATACAAAGGTGTATTCTGCTTTAGTGTTTCTTCGTAAAAGACATGGATACTAAAACATAAAATATTTTTTTAAATTTGCCGTTACTAGTATTGTAGTAATTTTACAGATCGGTGAAGGTAATTTTTCAACCAAACTTCAACTTCATTTTTACATACAAGACGGAATAACACAAACACGACTTATGCATGCGTCATTGAATTTCTTTTCAAACATAATATGTAGGTTTCCTCTCGATGTTTACCTTCATCGTAAAGCTCGTGTTGTAACCAAAAAAACTCATTGGTACCTACAGTCCGGTTACGAACTTGCAATATTTGTGTTGCACGCACCTACTCGAACAACTCGGCCACAACGGTTTATATTATTCTTGGTTAAAGGAATTACAGGGATGGAAATTTAAACCTTGGCTTTGGCTGTAAAGTTGTATTCGAGGAGAGGCGGCTGACTCGCCACGTCTTCATCACTATGGCAACTTTAATTAATTAAGTATCTAGGTAAAACAGAGTGACATGGTAACATATATTAAGAACATTAAGGCATAAATTCAATCACACTTAAATATTTTACGTGTTGGTGTGGCAAAAATCGTAAAAAGGTCGCGGAAATAAAACACGAGCGTTGCATTAGTGTCAATTGACTTATAAAAATGTTATGTGTTTACTTACTTACTCAGTATTTATGTACATGATACGATGTTACACTTCTGCCTACCCCTCCTGAAAGATTTGTAGGTAGGTTTTTTTTTTTTTTTTATTGTCTCTCGTAGCGTGAGTTCCGGGAACTTTTGCTACTTAACCGGTCAATGGCGAGACCTAGGCCTCCAGCCTTTGTAGGTAAGCGTGAAGCCGCTGTATTTATCTAAAACCCACTGTTATCTATCTAAGGGACTACTGTTGATGCACATCAAAAATGGTTCTCTTAATATTTTGATCATTACCATTGTTTGAGTATATTTATTTATACTATACTTACTGGCAGTATGTAGGTATATTTAGACTGAAGAAATGATTTATTTTTATAGGTAATTGTATTTTATCAAAGACTGTCGGGATAACAGACGTATGCTAATACGCTAAAGGAGATATCCACTTTGCCCTTTCTTTACTGATCTAAACCATCTTCGCATTATTACCTATGATTTATGCTTAGGGCACATCGGTAGGATAGTTTCGAATCTAAGTATAATGAACATATATATCCTCACGCCTTCCCACAAGGGTCCCCGAAGGGGTAGGCAGGGGTAGGTGTATAGGTAATACCCACACACCCACTTTCCGCCAGAGGTATATTAGGTGCCAACGTGACAGATGGCGAGTCCATCGCCGTTACTCCAGCACGACTATACATACGCCTTTGAATTTCTTCTCAGACGTATGCAGGTTTCCTCTCGATGTTTTCCTTCACCGTAAAGCTCGTGGTGTGACTAATCACTGTACTTAAGTTCAGAAAAACTCATTGGTACAGTCGGGATTCGAACTTGCGATCTTTGCGTCGCAGGCAACTGCTCGAACCACTCGGCCACCACGGCTTTTAAATTTAGACTGAAGAAATGATTTATTTTTATAGGTAATTGTATTTTATCAAAGACTGTCGGGATAACAGACGTATGCTAATACGCTAAAGGAGATATCCACTTTGTCTTTTCTTTACTGATCTAAACCATCTTCGCATTATTACCTATGCTTTATGCTTAGGGCACATCGGTAGGATAGTTTCGAATCTAAGTATAATGAACATAGGTTGAAATATTTTTGTATAAGTATAGCAAACCAAAGCATCGATCAGTGCCACTATGACACACGAACCTGACACTGTCGAAATAGCTTATACATACATTTATATTTATTATCTATTATCTTATCTATTACCAGCATAAGTCGCAATGCGTGCGCACGGTAATTTCATTGTGACATTGAATGGTACAGACGCTCATGTTCTGCAGCACCAGCTAGCGAGTTATGTTACAGTTTTGAGCCAGGAACCTTCGCAGGCGTATGAATAATACCTCCTCTAATATTCATTGTAATCGAGTGAACAGTTTAGAAGTACATAGAGAAGAAACATACTTATTTTGACGTATATCTAAACACATACATACATATCGTCACGCCGAGTCCCTAACGGGGAAGGCAGAGAGAAAAGAGCGCCAGTTCTTTCTAGTCTTGCATATCTCTTTCGCTTTGTCCATATTCATCAGTCTCTCCAAAACATGCTTGCCGGTATCGATTACTCTTGAAGTTTTCCCGTCTTCGAGTGTATATATTTACTGGTGAATTAGACCCAAGGGAACTACAATATACTTAGGTATATACATAATTGCAAAGCTGTCAGAAAATATAATGCTTTGTAGAGTGACTTTTCGTTTAAGCGACTTAATGGTATTTTGTTGTACATTCAGCACTCTTGACCACGAAACCTTTCATTACCGCGATACCGAGGTGTGAGAATTGACCAAATAAAAATAATAACTAGGTTCAACGCTCGAGAGATCGTAGTTTGATAACGCCTTCGGTAACATTTTGTTGAGCACAAGCCATTATGGACTCAAAGGCGTCTGTATCGCAATATGGAAATTAAATAACTCGCGTGCCCATTATAATTTACACCTACACCGAAGATTTTTAATTTTGCCAAAAGTATACTGTTGGAAAAATCCCCCCAAGTGTAATAAAATTTACCTAATTAGGCTCGCAAACAGGCGATATTTAGAGGCCCCAGTACGGTGCAAAGGTTTTTTACATCTTAACATACATATAACTTAACTGCCGATTAAAAATACAAGCAGTGGCAATACAGACGCAAAGTTAATTACTAAATAATGAACTTTGCGTCTAATTACAATCAAACTGAATAAGGAGTAAAGTTTTAGAAATCTTTTGATAAGACATTACAAAATGATAAATGCAATATTTTGTGAGAATGTTTGTTACTCGATTAGAACATGTTTGATTCATATATACACACATACATATCACCACGCCCCTGTTTAATATTTAATAATAATCTGTATAATATATAACCATAATATATAATTAAACATAGATTATAGTGGAGTAGTCAATTGTCACACCTATAGATTAAGCGACAAAGTCCTGACTCAGCAAGACTAGACTGAACTAGCACAGACTCTACTCTCTCTGCCTATCCTGTGAGGAACTCGGATTGTTTGATTCTAATGTTGATATACTAGAAGATAAATTTTACTCAGGAAGGTTTGTCAATTGTGTGATTTCATACAGTAAATATAAAATCATCAAAGTTTGTATTTGTCCGGAACGACTTGATCAGGTACTACTCGTGTTTTTACCGTGCGAAAAGTAAGGGCTCTTTAGGCGAGGATGTAAAAGGGCCTTGGGCCCTTGTTTGGTTTCCTCTCTGTGAACACCACTTTATTCTTTTCAAAGGATGGACAAAGTATCAAAGACATTTGTAAGCTTTGCCTTTTATGGTTTCTAGAGGCGGACAAAATAGATTCTTTCGTTTCTTAGTTCCGGAAACGGGAATAATTTCTCGAATGTCGTTCAATGTCCATCTAAATGAATAAAAATAAATGTTTGTATGTTCGTCCTCTACATATCATTGATCAGGAACGCATGGCAGCGCAGGCCGGGTGCAGCTAGTACTTGTAATGTTTCATATCTTTGATGAGTAATTTTAAGCCGATATTTGGTCGATAGAAATAGGCAGATACTTCAGTTGGCAAACAATAACTAGGGGATAAATGTCTTCACGTAAATTTGCGGGTCAGTTCGTTCGAACGTACGTACACCCCGATTGCTCGAATGTGGTAGTACGTACCGAAGCGTGTAAAGCGGCTTGTAGCTCGAAGCGAGCAAGTCAACAAAGCATATTTGATTAGTGCAGCACTGCAGGTTAGGTTTGTACTGAAATGTGATATTTGCATAAGCCTCAGGATCAAGATTTTTTATATTTTTTCTTAATTAAAAAAAGAGACTAACTGATTTTCTACTCGCACGTCACTAATTTTGAAAAACAGGATATTCTTGCGGCACGCTTGTGAATATATTCTTTGCTTTCCCACCTGGATCAATAGGTTCACTTTCATTGGCCGATCGTGATAGATGGCGAGTTTGTCGCCGAATCTCAAACACGACTATACGATACTATATTTAAATTATCTTAAGGTGCTTAGATGACTTTCCACATTTTTTCCCTTCATCTTTAAAGCATGTGATAAATCACTATACTGAAATTATGAAAACCCATTGAAAAATGCCGCCGAGGCTTAAACCTGTAATATTTGTTTCGTCGATTACTACTCACCCCACTCAGGCGCCACGGTTCTATACATTACTTTACAACACCTCAGGGAGTATATATATGCATAGCCTATAGCCGCTTTAAAAAAAAAAAAGCCGCATTTTCTGTATTATCATGTTTTACCTCCTCCTAGAAACATTTGCGTGAGGAACTATAAGGCTAATAATAATCTACAAGAAGATGTAAGATATAATATTTTCATAAGTTAAAGATACCTACTACAGTTTTAAAGGTGCAGCAGTGAAGTTTCTGTTTTAGTTTTCAGCCGTTGTGCGGTCAGTCAAACGTCTGCTTTTAAATACGCTCTCCGCAGGCATCCGTCTCATACATACGAAATAAGTGGTGGACTCTGACCTACTTGTGTTTGGATGCGAGGTATTCCACTGTGCTTAGTATATACTTACTGAATGCTGCGACAAGTACACTCAGTGCCGTTTGCTAATATTGTTACGCTATCCCGGGAGATGTGTTACTGTTGAAGTATATCCTCACGCCTTCCCACAAGGGTCCCCGAAGGGGTAGGCAGAGGTGTATGAGTAATACCCACACACACCCACTTTCCGCCAGAGGTATATTAGGTGCCAACGTGACAGATGGCGAGTGCATCGCCGTTACTCTCTTACTAAACAATTTTTAATTGGATCTTTTCGGGGACTAAGCCAGTTATATTGGATGCTGTAAAGCAATGTACATTTACTTACATTTACTTGTACATTTATTTACATAATACATTTACTTGTAAACCAAAATAGGCTTTATTTCAGGCTTCATTATTCATCAGAAATTATAATACTGTTTCGTATGCTGCATTAGGCTATAAGTTGGACAATTGAAATATACAGCAGTTTTATAATATTATATGTATGTATAACTTAATAAAAAGCCGCTGTGGCCGAGTGGTTTAAGCAGTTGCCTGCAACACAATGATTGCAACCTTAAATCCCGGCTGTACCAATGAGTGTTATGAACTTAAGTACAGAGATTAGTCACACCACGACCTTTACGGTAATGGAAAACGTCGAGATGAAATCTGCATATCAAGTTTGAGAAGTAATTCAAAGACGTGTGTATTGTGCTGGAGTTACGGCGATGGACTGGCTATCTGTCAAGTTGGCACCTGTAATATATCTCTAGCGGAAAGTGGGTAGGTAGTACCTATACACCTCGGTCTACCCCTTCGGGGACTTTTGTGTGAAGGCGACAAGATCCGCACTGTTAGGGAATAATTGTTGTTGAAAAATTATTATTGGAATTATAACGGCTCACGCCAGTTTGTTGTCAAGAAATAGTATGTTTTTTTAGCTCAAAGAATCGAAGGTATAAAGTGCCTCGTTAGAGTTTTGAAAAAGGCGAATGGACGCCAGTATAGAAGCTTTTCAACTATTATACGAGTAAGTTGATTGCTCCCCATAGTTGCGCCAGGAAATTACCGCCTCGGGCGCTCTGTGCGGTCAGGATACTTGGTAAATGGAACGAGTGTATTACGATTTCATGTGCTTGTGATTTTCTTGGAGATTTTCAAGAGCTCGCCTTGGGGTTAGTTTTTTAATTCGTATTATGTGGTTGCTCAAATAATATGCGCCAATGTTTCCACGATCATATTTCAAATAGTCACAATGAACGACGAATGAAAGGACGAAAGGTTATTAAAATAAAAATAGAATTGAGATGTTCGGTAGAAAGGCAGGTGCAAGACTCCAAATTCCAACCAATCGATGAAACAATCTAGTATGGGAACCAAGAGTGCAAAACGCTGAGCATGTATGTAAAAAAAATTACGAAAGTATGTTATGTCTAAAGAGAAACAGGCTTTCTATCTAATTACTTTGCATATCTCCTCTGAAGTCTCCATAAAGTCTGCAAGAATTAAATCAACGTCTCTAAATTTCATCTAATGATAGCGTTCACAAACGGGAATTTCTTTTTTCTTAAACCCTCACTGCATAAAGAAGATCAAAACGCTACACTATAATGGCAACAGCCGGAAGTGAGTTGAAATGACGACACGGCGGCCTCATTCTCTACGCTCCTGTCAGGTGCACGCGGCAAATGATTTGTAATAGGACTAAACTGTGCACGTGATTTACTACGCTATAGTACAAAGACGGCATAAACTTGAAACGTAGATACTTAACCGTGGATGTTTGATGTTTTTGTTGGGCTTTACGTTCCTATTATGAACAATTTTCGTTTAGTGCTCTGCGATTCCCACTCGACGTAAAAAGTATAGTGATCAAGTGGTTCGAGTCTGCAACGCAAAGATTACAAGTTTGAATCCCAACTGTGTCCAAGATGTTTTCTGAACTAAATAACAGTTTTGAGATAAAGGAAATTAAGGAGAGGAAACGTTTGAGAATAATTTTAAGGACGTACCTACAGTTGTGCTTGAGAAACGGCAATCGACACGCCATAATCAAAATGGTTTCTAAAGGTATTAAACTATTCCTACCTCTTTGAGCAACCTATTGGGAAGCGTAAAGATAAATTTATCGTAAAGGCGATCAGATGCTGTTTCGTGTACCTCACTATCTATGACGTTAATACAAGACGGATTTACAAAGGAAAATGCTTGCGGTATAGCGTTGTTTTCTCTTGTTGTTTTCGTCGAGAGAGTAGCAGCTCTACTCTCTCCACGAAAACAACAAGAGGCTTTGAAAGTCTTGGGAGGCGTATTTTTAATATAAAAATAAAGTTTTATTCATTTTAAAAATGCTACTATTTCTACTTCTATCGAAGAATACCTGAACTTATAACATATACAAATTTATTACATTTTCATTAATGTTACTACATTTATATATCTACTATATACTATATATATAAAGCCGTGGTGGCCGAGTGGTTCGAACAGTTGCCTGCGACACAAAGATCGCAAGTTCGAATCCCGACTGTACCAATGAGTTTTTCTGAACTTAAGTACAGTGATTAGTCACACCACGAGCTTTACGGTGAAGGAAAACATCGAGAGGAAACCTGCATACGTCTGAGAAGAAATTCAAAGGCGTATGTATAGTCGTGCTTGAGTAACGGCGATGGACTCGCCATCTGTCACGTTGGCACCAAATACACCTCTGGCGGAAAGTGGGTGTGTGGGTATTTATTACCTATACACCTCTGCCTACCCCTTCGGGGACCCTTGTGGGAAGGCGTGAGGATATATTATATTTATATACTATACTAATATTACATTTTTATATTGGTATAGTATATGGTGTAGATGTAGTATCAGTATTTTTTTTGTTCTTTGTATTTTTTGTTGTATAGTTTGATATTCGATCAATCGCCCAATATTGCAATACTCGAAAATGGCTCGAAAATGGCCATTAAGATCAATAAATATACGTGTAACACCAAATTAAAAGCAATGCAAGTTATGCCCCTAAACTGAACATGCACACTCTCTTATGAGTTAGTATGATAATTGTATTAAAGTTTATAAATTACCAATTCATTTTAAGGAAACATTTAAATACCACCATAAAGCGGGAGCAGTAAGTTAGGCATGATAGATAACATAATTGAAAATAACACTAACTATATAAAAACAAGCCAATCTGAATTCCAAACATTCTTAACGCCCTGCAATATTTTACACAAACAACCACACGCTACAGGCATCATGAAAGTTTAATGAGAAAATATATATAAATAAACGTAGCGTACACCGTATTGTGAGGTGACAGGAATGCGAGCGATCGTGTGAAATTCCTTGCATATGCGACGACACTTTCATGCATGCCTCTTGCATGATATTATCAGGTGGGCGCTAACAAACAAAAGACGATTTATCGCTTCCGTCCACCGTGACCACGGTACCTAAAGCTTAGAGTACACTGAGGTTGTTTCCATGTTGCACCTAGTCATAATTCAAGACTGCATTTTTATTTTGTATATAATGAAAAAAATGTAAGCAATGTTACAACTAATCGAACGAAAGCTGTTTAGTGGTATGTAGATGTCATAGTATGACGTGCTATTACGATCTTAAGTCAAGAACATTTAAGTGTGCAGATGCATATGACGTCTATAGTATAAATCAGCCTTATCGTATTACTGAATTGTGATGGTATTTTCTCTTCATGCTACCACTTCTGAATGCTATAATAATAAAGATAATAATCCCGTATCGATGAGAAGCCATATAAGCCACAATTTTTTTTCTCGTGAACTGCACTACTACGAAGACTGTATGATTGTACAACCTTCGTTATTCGAAACTAACATTTTCTTATTCTTTTACATCTAATAGCCGTTGGCGTGCTCGGAGGTCACGTGACACCCTCCCATGTGTTACCCGGTATTTTTACACGCTTTATATTAGCTTCACCTGTATGTATGTATGTATGTATGTAACCGACCCCTTTGAGCTCGATTTTGACCCACTTTAAACGGCCAGATTTCGTTCAAACTTTGTAGATTTATCGAGGACCGATGACAATACACTAATAACTAAACAGTAGAAAATAAATAATAGTTTAAAAAAAACTAAAAAAACACGCTTTTTATAGAAAACCGAACTAAAAAATTGAAAATAAATTTCGATAATATCTTAAAAAGCGTGGGGTGATTTTTAAGATATTACCGAAATGATAATCACTCTACTCATATCTGACAATAAAATATTTATAACTATTGACACCTTGCACCCCACGCTTTTTAAGATATTATCGAAATTTATTTTCTATTTTTTAGTTCGGTTTTCTATAAAAAGCGTGTTTTTTTAGTTTTTTTTTAAACTATTATTTATTATACTATTATATTGTTTGAAATAAGTCCCCGGTCTAGTAAAATAGCATGTACATAATTATTGAAAATATATATTTGAGGAATTGGTCTTGTAATATTAAGAATATAGTTTTGAATGGGCTCATGAATTCTTATTACATTTATTAACTAAAAAAGAGAAGCAACACGAGGTACACACAACGAAATAAAAGCAAAATGTCTATACCGCAAAAGTTTATTACCAAGAATATAATTATACTGAAAAATGCTTAAAAGATATTTTAAATTCAACCATACAATTTCTTATTAAAGGCTAGTAAAATAGCAACTTCATGTAAGCGAACCACTTATGAATACCAATTACATGCAACACAACTTTCCAGACGGTAATACCTTGTGGGGACATGGTATGGATCCTAATCTTACCGAGTTAGCTAAAGTCCTGTTGTGGTATGAATTGTGGTAGCACTGCGAGATTAACGATCATGTACCTTAAATTAAGTGTGAAGTTTGAATGGATAGGTACGCGAATAGAAAACTTGTACTCGCATAATCTGCAGGAGGGAGGGATCAGGAGGCATTTTATGATGTCTCTAAGGAGGGAATACATTTTTACACCTAAAGAGACAGGATCTCGAGTACAAATATTTTGAATGTTGATGTATTATATAAAACTTCAGAATATTTCCCGTATCTACCTACAAGTAAACGGATTTGGTGGAAATTTACTCAGATATTTTTTATTCCGCAAAAGAAATTAGGATCTGTAAGATATTTTTTGTTGGCATTTATCCGCGGGTATCAATGACGGGAAGTAGCAAGTATTCTTATAGCACAGTCGTCGATTTAATTCGACAGTAATAAAATTAAAATAACCACAGTATTGAATTTATTATCAAACCGGGTCGCGTCATCGCTGTTCAAATTATGAACATTATTCATTAATTATACCACTGACAATAAGTAATTATGCAATTCGCGTCAGTAATTGCCCAAAAATATACCAATTAAGCATTTGAACTCACGCCAGTTTATATATTTGCCTCGTCACTACTCTAGTAACATTGCTATTTATATCGCAATACAATTTTAAATTTGAGTGCTTGCAGCATGACGTCGCGAATGGGCTAGATATATGTGTGATGAAAGCTGGCATGCAACAATGTTAGGACCACGCACATTGAGATAATTTGTGAATTCATCCATATAAATATAGGTAAAGATGGAAGTTTGAAATTGGAATGGTGGCTTCTAACAAGTGAGCGATGACGAACATGTCGACCTTTGCATTAGCATATGGTCTAGCATTTCATTCATGTTTACTTATAGACTAATCAACATGTTATTATCATAGGACAACTATAAGAAAACAGATAACATGCAGAATGAGGCAAAGCTTATAATTAGACTGAATATAATATGTATATCAATTGCAAATGCACGACTAGTTTACTATTTAAGCATACTTTTGTAAGCCATTTGGTGAAATAATTATTATTATTTAAGAAAGAAAAACTATGAATTTTGGCGTTTACTATATTTTTGTTCGTAAGAAACTAAGAACTGTGAAGAAAAATTATACGGCTCGTTACTGAGCACATTGAAAGTGGTGTAACAAGTACAGGTACAAACGTTAAAATATTACTTTGCAAAATTTTATCCAACTCAAAGTTTAACTTGAAATAAAGCTAATATGGCCGGTATCCGCTGATCGCTTAATATAATTTTCAAAGAAGATAAAAGTGACAAATAAGTTGGGAAGTTTTCGTTGGACGCCCAATTAAATCCCTAGTCGAGGATCGGCATCGGCTCAGTATTCAATTGAAAATTGATTGTAACTGACACCAAGGCAAATTGATAACTCCCAGGAAAAGGCTCCCTAATGAATATGCAGTGGAGGAGAAAATGGTAATTAAAAATGAAGTCTTGCTCCGGTATTTAATAAAGAGAGAGTACATTTTGTAATATGATAAATTAATGTAACAGATGTGGTTGGTAAAGGAATTTCATAATTTCTTGCATATTTATATTTATCCATTGTAATTGGTGAAATCATGGTTTAATGATGAATGCACGCGGTATCAAAATAAATTTTGCAGACAAATCGATAGGTTAATTATTACGAAAAACCGTAACGCTTTTTCGTTATAATGTTCCAGGATCCGTTCGTTATTAGTCAAGTGTTGTTCTCCGGAAGCAACTTCTAGGTATGACAGACTGTTGAAATTCGCGTTCAAGAGATTCGCTATGCAACCTGTGTCAACGACGGCGTGCATGTAAAATAGGGCAGGAAAACTGATATATAATATCAATGTGGAAATGCATTTGATAAAAGTGATAAAATCGATCGAACCCTTACTGGAACGGGAACTTGAAGTGTACTCCAAGCTGGCGAGAATATATACCGTAGCTACCGAGTGGTTCGTGCAGTCGCCTGCAACACAAAGATTGCAAGCTCGAATCCCGACTTTACAAATGAGTAATTCTGAACTCGAGTGCAGTGATCAGACACACCACGAGGATTATGGTGAAGGAAAACATAGAGAGGAAACTTGCATACGTTTTAAAAGGAATTCAAAGTCGTATATATAGTCGTGCTTAAGTAACGGCGGAAAGTGGAACTGTGGTTCTACCTATATACCTCTGCCTACCTCTTTGCGGGAAAAAAATATACAATAATACAACAACATACATACATACATATACAAATTTAAAGCCTCATGTATACAGCCTATTTCATATTTCATAATACATTTTGAAGACTAAAATCAATTTAGGAACACAATTTAATCTCAATACTCGTAAGATCGTACACACACTGTGTTTCCTGTTTGATTAATTGTCACACGAACCGACGAGCGATTGTGCCACGCTATAGTTTACAAACTAATTTATTTACGTTCTCGTAAACAGGTTCAGTTTGCTCCACATCGACGTACGATCTTGAAATTTGATTTAGCTACGGAACGCGGTGCAGTTGATTTATGTGAGGGGGAGTTTCGTGTTATGCTGTAACGTATTATCATTTTACCTTCTGAAGTATGTAGATAATGATAATGGTAGACACAGGGATGCGTGTATGGAACAAAATATGTGTAATAAATAGAAATCTAGTAGGAAAATAATATCGTCGATTGCGTATAGTTAAAGTTAGTCTAGTGACGACTAGGCTATAAAACATAGCCATATAAAAAAATAAAATACTACAAAAAATTATACTCCCTCACGTGGTGCTAGGTGAGACCATGACAAGATTACGTCTTACAAAGAAATTTAAAAATTTTCTCCCATTTTTAACCGACATCAAAAAGGAGGTTTCTCAAATCAACCGCATTTATTTTTTATAATATTATTGAAGATATATCAAATAATTTGCGCGCATCGCCACAAGTGCCCTCTAAGGAGGAGGCAGACGCTTAACAACTCCGTCTTCTCGCCATACATATTTGTAGGAGCACCAAAAGTATAACTAATTAGTAAAGACACACTGCGACTAATAAGTTGTAATGGCGTGAGTTTGTCACCAAACTTTCATGGAATAATTTATTAATACCCGAGCAACTTACAAAGCGGGCTCAACATACCTAATAATCTGCCGCCAAAACTTGATCAATTAGCTCCTTATTAATATGAAATGAACCTACCGAAGGATCTACCTTATAAGTAACTCTACGTACTGAGTTGAGCGGTATGCACACTGAAGTATTTATCTTTAAGGTAAAAGATGTCTCGCAATTGAACATTAAAGTTGGGCTTCGAAGATGATAACAAGTGTCTTTTTGAAAACGTGATAGTCTTTATCTTTATATAAAGACGGTAAAGTACCATTACACTCCCATATTCCAAGGCAAAAATAGATTGTCAGCAAAAAAACTCGATAAAAATATATGCATAATTTAATCACACCGAGTCCCACACGGTATAAGCAACGATTAGAGCGCCAGTTATGTATATCTAAACTTACCGAGGCCTTTTTCGCTTCATACAGATTCATCAGTCTTCATCCATGCTCGCCAATAAAAGGCAAGTATCTTATTCAGTTAGTCGTATGTTATGGTAAAATACATGTGGTATTTCATCGCTGCTCTCATAATTTAAATCTCGAAAACAAGAAAAATTACAAAAGAAAACTTGTCAGACGTGCCATTATTCACCCATATCAACTTGTCAAATCAGTAAACCAGTTTAGTCCAGCTGTGTGGATTTTCAGGTTTCTCGCGGATTCGTAAATGTCTGGGAAACAATTGAACATGTTTGGTCTGTGTTGTGTATGCTGCCTTATGCGAAGTTAAACGCGCAATTTGCATAGAAATTATATCGCGTCCGCTTGTTCATAGGAAATTATAATTAAAACGCCTTCGTAGCCAGGATTTCGTTCCAATTAAAAGTTTGTACGGAGTGTGGCGTCTGTTCTATACGGAGAGCTATTGTATCCAAATTGATAAATTTCCGCTGGCGATGGGTTATCGGGTAGCGTGTGTCAGTTTTCGGCAGTTTGAAAAACTATGTACATATAATGTCGTTAGTAATAATGTAATTTTAGATTATTACATACATACATGTCATCACGCCAATTCCCTTACGGGGAAGGTAAAGAGACTAGAGCGCCAGTTCTCTCTAAAGTTACAGACTTCTTTCGCTTCATCCACTTCGAACAGTCTCTTCATTCATGCTAGTCGATTTCGAGTACTCTCGACGCTCCACTCCTTGAGTGTCCTTTAAAATAACTACACCATGTAGATACGCTTTGGCATAACCTGTATATTAATAGTCAAATGTAAAGGTATAGACGAGCCTACTCTACCCCTAGTATCTACTTGAAATTCCATAATATCTGAGAAACGAATAATATATTGCCCACTAGTGTATAAGCGTGCTACTGTATAAGTAGTTAAATCATGTCTGACCCTTGTGTAGTCTTGTTCAACACGAAACGACTCTAGGGATAACCTTTTCATACAATAAATTCATTACAATAAGCCTCCTGACTAGACTTGATGCGTTCATGTACAGCTACGTACACAAGTGACTCACGATTTAGTACGAAACGAGGCTCGTAGAGAGCAATTACTGACCATCTTAAACTAGCTTGTGCCCGCGGCTTAGATGCGCGTTCATTACAGATTTTTCCCATGAATTCAACGTCGTTCATATATAATCGGTAGTATTAACGTAAAGTGATCAGCTTTTCCCTATATTTTTGCTAAAACAACGTACCCTTTGTCCTTTTCTGATCGCATTTAATACATAGGTAGATTTTTTATATAGGTAGCACATTTAATAGATAGGTATTTAAATCATATTCATGATCATTAGTTGATTAGTTAAGTCGTGAAACCATATGATATTATTACTATAAAGATATCATAGTTACACTTCTTATCAGAAAAATCGAAACACCTTGCAAGTTTATTTGTATGGATTATCAGAAAAATTTGTATGTTTAATAGTGAATAATAAGTTATGAGGTATTTATTCACTATTAAACGACATTTGACATGTATTCCTAAATACACACATTTTTATACACCCACCCACTTTCCGACAGAGATACTATATTTTAGATGCCAACGTGACAGATGGCGAGTCCATCACCGTTACTCATGCACGACTACGTTCAAACAGACCAACGAACTCAGACTCTTTTATTTATATCATGAACAGTGCTAATATCACATGCCATTCTGTCGGGAAGGCGTGCTTATACTAATAGTGCATTTCATGTGCAGTTTCACGAACAATAGAAATAGAAATAGGGTGAGGTATAAACAATGCAGTGTCCTCCTGCCTTTGCGGAATTAATTGGTTGTCAATAAAGCGAATATTGTTTGTGGTCACTTTATTGATATCTCTGCATTGAATCGTCTTTATACTTATAATAATAATAAAATAATAATATCCTCACACCTTCCCACAAGGGTCCCCGAAGGGGAAGGCAGAGGTGTATAGGTAATACCCACACACCCACTTTCCGCCAGAGGTATATTAGGTGCCAACGTGACAGATGGCGAGTCTATCGCCGTTACTCAAGCACGACTATACATCCGCCTTTTGAATTTCTTCTCAGACGTATGCAGGTTTCCTCTCGATGTTTTCCTTCACCGTAAAGTTCGTGGTGTGACTAATCACTGTACTTAAGTTCAGAAAAACTCATTGGTACAGTCGGGATTCGAACTTGCGACCTTTGCGTCGCAGGCAACTGCTCAAACCACTCGGCCACCACGGCTCCTTACGGCTCCACGGTCTTTATACTTATTCTTTAATACATATTTTTTACACTCTCCACCCATTCTATGTATGTATCATGTAGGCAGTGGTGAGTTAGCACCCAAATTTTCATCATTTTGTATGTGTTTGTATGTATAATGTTAGATAATTATATGTTTAGAGTTGTTTACGTTTTGTTTATGTTTCCTAACTGTAAAATTTGTTGTGTGATAGTTTTGTGTACATAAATTCATACATACATATAATCCCGCTTCTTTCCCGTAGGGGTAGGCAGAGACCACTTCTTTCCACTTGCTACGATCCTTACATACTTCTTTCGCTTCGTCCACTTTCATTCATACATGCTCTTCGGTTTAGGGTACTCTTGACCTGGCCTTTTTTCAAGACGTCCCTTATTTGGTCTTGAAACGTCCACCTAGGTCTACCCCTTCCAACACTTTCATTCACACTCGCCTTATACACTATTTTCGTTAATCGTTCTTCATTCATTCTCTTGACATGGGCAAACCAACATAAATTCAGATCTAATGTATTGGTACATACCAACGGGATTTGAACTTGTGCCATTGTACATGTGTCTATTCTTACACTAATTAATAAACGCACCTTTTTTATTGAAATTCCAGATATTTTACACTCAATACCGTTGTAATTGAACCTTTTATTAACTTCAAAGCCCAGGATTAAAAAATATCCGATCATTAAAAATTGTTGAGTGGCGATCATGAACATGATCCATCTATGCTCGCCCCATCGTTAAATGCGGCCTCAAACTTACACTTTTCTCCCGCAACCGTGTCGACTTGTTAGCTCAAGTACTTTTAGAATATTCATAGACTGGAATCCTTTTAAAAGGGGAACTTGAGTGGTCGGCGATGAATAGATTCTACATCGATATCGGGAATTAATTGAATAAAAAGCAGTACCTACTGCCCAAGGGTATCTTACGAAGTATTGAGTACTGCTCATGAATATGGAATCATGTTAAAGTGTTCTTAACTTTGTAAAATTTTGAGTTATTGAGTTTGTGGGCCATTAAATGAAAAATTTTATGCAATACTTTTATTCATAGTTATTAAAATACAATTATAACAAGATACAGCTGAAGGAAAATGTATTTATTGTGGTACTATCAAATGGAAGTGTCGATCAATTCTCAGAAACGGCTCGACCGATTTTAACGGCATTTCTCTGGCAAATAGCCAATGCTGTAAGGATTCTTTTATTTCATTTAACTTGGGATTCTATAGTTTTTGTATGTTGTCACTTCAAAATGTATGTTTTATTCTTGTTGCTATTTATGCTAATAATTCTCTAACGACCTGGTAATAAAATAACATTAGATTTTTCACCGTTCTAGGAGCCAGCGAGCGTTAAACACTCGAGACGGTAGTTTGCTTGTTTTGCATTTTGTAAAACATCCTTTCTTAATAGTGAAATAAAGCATCATCCTTTGCGGGCCACGTCGTATGCAATGTGGAAACAAAGGCGCATCGTGGCTTTGTATTGCAGATACCCGATAAGGCTCCTGGAACCTTGCCAAATGTTATCGAATTTGTGTAAAAGATGGAAATTGAGGTGAGAAATTGCATGCAAAATACTACGGCTTAACTTCCGAATTGAATATTGAAGATTTTGGATTCTCTCTTAGATATTTTGTCAATGTCATGTGTCTTTAAAGCTTTCTCTAAATACCGAATATTCGCGGCGGGCAAAGGGCAGGCAGAGGTGTAATGAAACCCACATTTCACCGAACCAAAAACCTATAGGTTGTAACGTTATTGATAGCAAGATACGTCTACGGTGTATGCAGGTTTCCTCACAAATTATCCCATCAGCTTTTCTTCTTGTGTGTGAAGACCCTTGACTAAACTTTGCAGGTGACTACTTAAATTGGGCCAAAACTTAGTTAACGAAAATACTTTTCCTTGCCCCATAAGTATTTAATGAAATATTTAATTAAATTCTGGAGAACAAACTAAATATTAAATACTTAGTGTTCTCTAGGAACCTTATATTTACCCTAAAATAATGGAAAATGATTACTTTCACCGCATATTACGATGTATTAAAATGGATGTATAGTGCGCCATTTTAGCTTCTTCGCGTCATTTTAATGGCTCGCTTCGGAGGGCAGGCAGCCGAGACCCCCTACGTCTCCTGTCTGTATTTTCATATCTGGATGGCTTAAAATTTCACTCTCTTCATTTTCTGAATTATATTAAATACCTTGTATTCCCGTCCGAATTCTAAGAAATCCTTTTCTTATTAAAATTTATATGGCGTTGTTTTAATACCTACATACTTTAATATCGCTCGTCTTACGTTACTTTTTGCTAAGCGTCTATTTCACCCTTCATAAACATACATAGCGTGATGATATGTATGTATAAACATACATAGCATCACACCGAGTCCCTAACGGGGCAGGTAGAGAGAGTGGAACGCCAGCTGACTCTCTATTTACAGGCATCTTTCGCTTCGTCCACATTCACCAGTCTGTTCATACATGCTCGCGGGTTTCAAGTAATCTTGACGTTCCGGTCCTTGAGTGTCCAATCCTAGTAATTATGTATTTGGATATTATAATTTTGAAATTTAGGTCATGTGGTGTCAAATACTAAGATTGGGGATAACTTTTTGCAATGTTTAGATTAAAATATAGACTGCAGTGGGTTTAAATCTATCTGCGGTAGATTTAAACATACTTTGTACTGGTGAGTTTACAAAGTGGTGAATTAACAAAAATGTAAATCGACTTGCAACGATAAGAGTACGAAACGAGTATGAACGAAAAAGAGCTTGCGATATACTTTGTTTAATAATATCCATTACATGTATGAAGGAATGTATGTATGAATTATTTCTATTTGACGCAGTACGTCTCTAAAATGAATAAAATTGTGTGTTCCAATTATAATGTTCCAAGTCGCAAACGTAATTCTAATTACGACACTAAGCCAACTGAAAACGTAGCTGCCTTGTAATCTGTGAAATGACAAATTAGCAAGTTTGCTACAATCTTGTTTACGTTTCGTTTTTACTAAACTAAATTTGTTAGTGTTTGTTTACATTTGAAATAGTTGTATTTATTTATTCTTTCTGTTGTAACGGCCATTTGTTGCAAAATAATATTGTCGGCGGCTTGTAGCTTCCTGCTGCTATTCTATATAATAATATATGTATCATTATGCCTATCCTACAAGGGTTAGTGAAAGGAGTAAGCGGAGATTTAAAAAAAACCCTCTTTTAGCTGGTATTCAGGTATTCAGACGGCACGTGTCGCCGTTTCTTCTTTGAATTTACGTTCGCTCTATGAATTTCTTCTTACGAGTATGCGGGTTTCTTCTCGCGATTTTCTTTTACCGTAATGTTCGTGATGTTGTTAATTATTGGCACAGAGTCGACATCGGGACAGGCACTGCCTAGTGTGGGGGCCAGATATTAATTTGTAAAAATGTTTATTGAATAAAGTTTTATTATTATTATTATTATTATTATTTGAACTTGCAATCTTTATTCTTCATTAGGCTTCATATGAATGAAAGTTACATTTTTATAAAAATGATTACATATCATCACGCCGAGTCCCTAACCGAGTAGGCAGAAATATCAGTCCTTCGATGAATTAAAGTTAACTGACTCCTATAGACTACTTACAATTAATATTAATGCTAGCGGTCCCGTTCAGCTTCACTTGTGTTAAAAAATAAAATTGCCAGAAACACGATCGCAGCGCCACCTATCGGGTCCAATTGTGAATCTAAACCATTCTCGAATCTACCTGAAAACACAAAGAACATTTAATTTAAATCGGTCCAGGAGGAGTTCTGTGACAAACACACGCACAGAAGGAGGTTATATATAAAGCTATGCTAAAATAATTTTTAACATTACACCCAGATACAAAAAATTCCTCATCACATAAATTTAAACCGGCAGGGATCGAACAGACAAGGGGCCTTTAATTAGAATACTATACGATATCATAAATTATATAAAACCTTATAATATATATGTATATAATATAAATATATACGTATGTATATAAAAACTTTCAACATTAACCTTTGGTGGTTGGTTTTCGGTTATTTGTTATATCGAGCCCAAAATAAATCTTGATGAATATGAGGAAAGTTTTTGAAAAATCTAGAATGGTTTAAGAAGGCAAATAATTGCCTGCTAAGGAAGACTGAAGGAGTGTTTGCAAAGTAATCTGCGAGCGAGTGAGGGGATTACAAGCTAATTAATCCTTTGTACACTCATTACGCCCCATCGGATAAGGGCTTATCGCAATTGTAATTCTTGGAAGTTGTTATAGCGCCTATTACGTTGACATTAGTCAAGCATGTCGTCTAAGCTGAGCCGTTTTTGATACAGTCTTCTCTAATAGAACAAACACGTTGAGATTCAAGAAGGGAACTAGTCATAGACTTTATTCAAAACTAGCATGCTACAGATACAATATACTAATACAGGTTAGTTTCACACTAGTGACAACAGATGTCGGTAGCAGTATTTCATGTTGATTATTTAGATATAAATTTCAACACTCCCACTATATCTAATAATCATAACCATAAGCAAAAAATAGTAGAAGTTTCCCAGCGGCCTCCCCTTCCATATTAAAAATGGACTTTTGCAACATCAGGGGACTTCATTCTAATCTAAATGCAGTCCACCAACACCTTGAGACGACACAGCCGACTCTGCTATTTCTGACGGAGACGCAGATATCCTGCCCTGATGATACATCGTACCTGAACTACCCCGGGTACAAGATGGAACACAATTTTGTGCGCCGCGCCGGGGTATGTATGTACTTCCGGGAGGATATTTGCTGTCGACGTCTCCACGGCCTTGAAGACAGAGACCTGTCAATTTTGTGGGTGCGCGTAGACTATGGTGGCAACACCCGAATCTACGCGTGCCTTTACAGGTCCCATAGCGGTGACACAGACACAGTTCGCCTATTTGAGCACCTGCAATCGACAACGGACAAAGTACTTGAGCAGTACCCCTCCGCGGAGTTGGTGGTTTTAGGAGATTTTAACGCTCACCATGTTGAGTGGCTTGGCTCTCGGTCCACTGACTGCGCGGGGAGGGCTGCTTACGAGCTTGCCCTGGCTTATGGCTTCTCGCAGCTGGTACACGAACCAACCAGAATACCTGATATCGAGGGCCATACAAGCTCTTTACTGGACCTTCTGCTGACCACGCGACCGGACAGCTATTCCATCTCGGTGGGTGCGCCGCTTGGCACATCCGACCACTGTCTGGTCCGGACGCAAGTGCCGTGCGCAAAGGCCGAAGTGCCCCGACCCCCGGGGCGGCGGCGCATGTGGCACTACAAGGCAGCAGACTGGGATGGATTGCGTGAGTTTTACGCATCGTACCCGTGGAGGCAGATCTGCTTTGCATCAGAAGATCCAGACCCCTGTGCAGCAGCCGTCGCTGAGACGATACTGGCGGGAATGGAATGCTACATCCCAAACTCGCTAGTAGCTACAGGGGTAAAGAAACAGCCGTGGTTTAATAAGCCCTGCAAGGAAGCTAAATTATCCAAGCAAGCCTTGTATGAGGCGTGGACCACGGCTCGATCCAATCTGGACCCCAACATATCTGATGCAAAGCGGAAACTTAATGCTGCCTCGAGGCACTGTAAGCGAGCGATTGCCAGGGCGAAATTCGATTTCGTCGGCAGAATTGGTAAGAGACTCGCTAGCTACCCTTCTGGCAGCCGTGCTTTTTGGTCCCTTGCCAAGGCTGCTGAGGGAAACTTTTGCCAGTCGTCCCTACCACCACTCCGTAAGCCGGATGGTAACTTGGCCCACAGTGCCAAAGAGAAAGCGGATCTATTGGGCTCTCTCTTTGCCTCGAACTCGACTATGGATGACGGAGGCGCCACACCGCCCACTATCCTGCGGTGTGAGAACTCTATGCCGGAGATAAGCATAACCCAACGGGAGGTCCGGCGGGAGATGCTGTCTCTGGACGTCCATAAGTCGAGCGGGCCAGACGGTATTCCGGCAGTGGTGCTTAAGCAGTGTGCTCCTGAACTGTGTCCTGTTTTGACGCGCCTATTCGCGCTTTCCTACTCCACCCAAAAAGTCCCAACTTCGTGGAAGACCGCCCACGTGCACCCAGTGCCAAAAAAGGGCGATAGATCAGACCCATCGAATTACAGGCCGATCGCCATCACCTCCCTCCTCTCCAAAATTATGGAGCGAGTGATTAACACGCAACTCCTGCGATATCTAGAGGGTCACGGTTTGTTGAGTGACCAACAGTATGGCTTCCGCCACAGTCGCTCAACGGGTGACCTTCTAGTATATCTCACGCACCGTTGGTCACTCGCCATTGAGAGTCAAGGTGAGGCATTAGCTGTTAGCTTGGATGTGGCGAAAGCGTTCGATCGGGTCTGGCATCGCGGTCTTCTATCGAAGCTTCCATCCTACGGACTGCCAGAGGGATTATGCAAATGGGTCGCCAGCTTTCTGTCCAGCAGATGCATAAGAGCCGTCGTTGACGGTAGCTGCTCCGAAAGCATGGAAATTAATGCTGGCGTCCCGCAAGGCTCTGTGTTGTCCCCGACTCTGTTTCTTCTGCATATTAATGACATGCTTTCTATTGAAGGCATTCATTGCTATGCAGACGACAGCACTGGGGACACTTACTACACGGGCCGTGCTAATCTCCCTCGTTCCACTGTGGAGGAAAGTCGCGAACGACTTGTGTCTGAAATCGAGAGTACACTTCGCAGTGTCTCCGATTGGGGTCGACTAAACCTAGTTCACTTCAACCCCACTAAGACACAAGTTTGCGCGTTCACCGCAAAAAAAACTCCATTCGCTGTGGCTCCACAATTCCAGAACACTCCCCTGAACATCTCGGAGAGCATTAGGATCCTTGGGGTCGATATTTCTAGCGACGTTCAGTTCCGTGGTCATTTAGAGGACAAGGCTAAGCTGGCGTCGAGGAAGCTCGGTGTGCTCAACAGAGCTAAGCAGTACTTCACACCGCAACAAAGGCTGCAACTTTATAAGTCGCAAGTTCGGCCACATATGGAGTACTGCTGCCACCTGTGGGCTGGAGCCCCTGGATACCAGCTTGGGCCTTTTGACGCGGTTCAGAAACGCGCCGCTAGAATTGTCGACGATCCCATGCTCACAAGCGGCTTGGAATCACTAAGTCTGAGGAGAGACTTTGCCTCCCTGTGTGTGTTCTACCGCTTGTATAACGGGGAGTGTTCTGCAGAATTGTTCGATATGATGCCCACTTCCACCTTCTACCACCGCACCTCTCGCCATCGACGGGGAATTCATCCCCATACCTTGGAACCACAAAGGTCTCGCACTGTGCGCTTCCAAAGAAGTTTTCTTCCGCGAACGCTCAGGCTGTGGAATGAGCTCCCCGTTGAGGTTTTCCCTGGAGAGTACAGCATGGAGTTCTTCAAGAAGGGTGTGAAAAGATTCCTGCAGGGTCGGCAACGCGCGAGTGATACCCCTGGTGTTGCAAGCGTCCATAGGCGGCGGTAACCGCTTACCATCAGGCGGACCGCATGCTTGTTTGCCACCCAAGTGGTATAAAAAAAAAAAAAAAAAAAAAAAGCATATAAAAAAATATTAGGCAACCCAAAAGATTACCAATCCTTACAAGTCCTCAGGCGATGGAGTGAATTTTATAAAGATATGTATGATGATAATGCCGCTGATCTACTCATAGAGCTGCCTCCAACAGAATCTATCGAGGATCCTATAGCGGATAAAATAAGTATGGGAGAGATTATAAGAGCGATAAGAAGTCTGAAATGTGGAAAAGCTGCGGGAATAGATGGGATTACGGCTGAGATGATCAAGTATGGTGGACCAGCGGTCTGGGACGTCATCTATTTGCTATGCAATCTTTGCTGGGAAAAGGGTGATGTTCCGGACGACTGGAGGCGAGCAGTCATCGTGCCTTTCTATAAAGGAAAGGGATCACGATTGGACTGCTCAAACTACAGAGCCATCAGCTTGGTCAGCTTAGCTAGTAAAGTGTACACGAAGATCCTGACGATAAGAATGCAAGAGCGATCCGAAAGGTTTCTCTGGGAATCCCAAGGTGGATTTAGACCAGGAAGAGGATGTATGGATCAAACCTTCTCGCTTCGCGGAATCGCGGAAAAGTTTTTGTATATTAACCAAAGGGTTTTCTGCGCTTTCGTCGACTTGGAGAAGGCATTTGATAGAGTCGTACGAAAGGAACTCTGGGACGTGTTGCCTGGATATGGAGTGAGCAGTTCCCTACTGCATGCCGTGAAATCACTCTATAGTGATAGCGAGGCGTGCGTTAGGGTTAACGGTGAGATGTCACCCTGGTTTGATGTGAAGTCGGGGGTCAAACAAGGGTGTATCATGTCTGCCTGGCTGTTCATTATATATCTAGATAACTGTCTGAGAGCACTAAGAACGCACGGATGTGGAGTGAAAATGGGAAACTTAGTGGTCAACTGCCTATTATACGCGGATGACGCGGTCTTACTGGCGTCATCAGAGGGCGAACTGCAGTCACTAGTTACCATAATGAAAGAGGAATGTGAAAAAAAGGGGCTGCGCCTAAACGCTGGCAAGACTAAGGTTCTGGTATTCGAAAGAGATGAACAAGTGACCGAGTGTGCTATATCGGTAAATGGGCAAATTCTAGAGCAAGTGAATGAATTTGTATATCTTGGAAGCATGTTCACACGAGATGGAAAGTATGAAAAAGATATTGAAAGAAGGATAACTGCCGGAAATAAGGTGAATGGAGCCATGTCGGCGTTGATGGGCAGTAAAAGTCTGAGCAAGAATGCTCGAGTTGCTGTCCACAACGCGATATTGGTACCTGCCTTGTTGTATGGCAGCGAATCCTGGGTAAGTCAGAGGAAATATGAAAATAGCTTGAATGCAGTTGAGATGCGATCGCTTCGAAAAATGTGCGGAGTAACGATTTTAGATCGAGTCTGCAATGACGAGATTCGCAAATCAACTGGCGTGAATGAGGGCGTGATTGTAAAGATGAAGAAAGGCATGTTACGTTGGTTTGGACACATAGAAAGGATGAGCGAAGAAAGATTGACGAAACAGATATACAAAGCAAAAGTGTGTGCAAGAAGAGGCAGAGGAAGGCCACGTTCCAACTACCTGGATCAAATCGATCGGACTCTCAAGGACGGGAACGTTAAGAGTACTCGAAACCGACGAGCATGTATGAAGAGACTGATGAACGTGGACGAAGCGAAAGAGGTATGTAAGTCTAGAGAGAACTGGCGCTCTATACTCTCTGCCTACCCCGCTAGGGACTTGGCGTGATGATATGTATGTATGTATGTATGTACCAATCCTAACAACTCCATAAAGGCATAATGTTTCTTAGCACACAATATAAAGTATTTAGTTTACTTACATATTAAATCATTATAATATATATAATATAATAATATATCTTCACGTGTTCCCCCCACAGGTCCCCAAAGGCGTAGGCAGAGGTGTATCGATGGTACTCACACACCCCCATCGCAGTTTTTCTAGCACTACTATACATATTATGTCCTTGAATTTCTTCTCAATCACAGAGGTATTTGGAAACTGGCAAGTTTTATATACGTGTAATAAAACTGTCGTAGTAGTGTTATAAATTTTAAATCTGGGCATCTTAAGTCAATTTCAAACCAAGAAAAATTGCGTGTTATTATTTTTTTATTTAATAAATATAGGTTTCTGTTTGGTACTTTTATTGAAATGGGTTGAGAAAGTTTTTACTTACCTACTACCGATGTATTGACATTTAACGTACAGACACGTACTCAATAAAGGATTTCATTTGTCACGACTGTACTAGACACCTCGACACACACTGCACTCCAGCGCTCCATGACCCGACGTAAGCTTGTGTCACGTAGAGTTTACAGCACCCGGATTTCAGTCGCAATCTCCCGCCGTTCTCTGTTAGGTATTTATGAATCCTTACGATACCTTGGAATCGAAGGGGCTAATCACCGCCAGATTATTTTCAACTCAGTAGCGTGTCTTATAAAAAATAAGCAGTTTGAAATATTTTTCTAAATATTTCTGAATTGCTTAGATTATATATTACGTACATGTTCTTCTGATTTGATTTCACTCTACTAGAGGATTATGATACGAGTTATCATCGGAGATATATTTTTCAGGTGCCAACGTGATTGATGATTGATTGATTGATTCCATAAATTTCTTTTCAAACGTATGCAGGTTTCGTCTCGATGTTTTCCTTCACCATAAAACTCGTGTTTTCACAAATCACTGTACTTATATTCACAAAAACTCTGTGGTGCAATCGGGATTTGAACTTGCAATCTTTGTATCACAATCGACTGTTTAAACCACTCGGACGCATTTTAAGCCTAACACAATAAGTTTTGTGGACGCGGTCACACGACAGTTGACGTCAATCTAACTTTTGATCTAGCGCGGCGAGAGTAAGTTATATCTGACTCGTCCAAATGTTTGGTATGACCAAGTTACATGTGTTTGTAGAAAGTTGACTTACCTTACCTCTTACTTCAACAGAATTGATAATCACCTGCGCGCGTGAATATAGAATGAACTACTCTCACTCTCAGTAAAGTGATGAAGTTGTCGGTCGGACAAAGTTTTATGACGTGAAAGTACACGGCCGTAGGTATTTATTGCTAAGTGGCTATGGAGAAACTTTTGACGCCCTAAGCCGAGGTTCGGTCCCCACAGGGGGTGCCCTTAGCTGTGTGCTTAGTACTAAAGTGCCTGGCTGGAGGCCTAGGTCTCGCCATTGACCGGTTAAGTAGCAAAAGTTCCCGGAACTCACGCTACGAGAGACAATACAAAAAAAAAGGAGAAACTTTTGATTGAACTATACAGGGTTAGAGATACAAATGATAATGACAGGAGAATGATAATGGCATGAAAAGCGCTCTCTTTTTTGCCAGAAATATATTTAGAATCTTGACAAAAGGTGCGTCCGTTGTCGTTTCAATAGTACGGCTACACACAATTTATTGTGTTGTGTTCCTACGCGGTGAATAAGGTTTCCAGTAATGAGCTCCTTGGGGTGGGGGAGGATTGTTGTATTGTGTTGGCAGCAGAGGGATTAGTCCCATTATGCTGCCAACACAGTACAACTCTCCGAACACAGAGTGGCAACGCGCAAGTGATACTTCGGTATTGTAAGCGTAAATAGGCTGTGGTAACCGTTTTCCATCGGGTGGGCCGTATGCTTGTTTGCCATTCTTGTTGTATAAAAAAAAAAAAAAAAAAAATAATACACGTACGACTTTCTTCAGAAACGTATGCAGGTTACCTTCGCCGTAAGGGTCGTGATATGACCAATGACTGTAAGTTCAGAAAAAAACCCGGTGATATAGCCGGCAATCAAACATGCTATCTATCGTTTCAGGCGACTTCTCGAACAACTCGGTCACCATGGCCCATGTATTTTTTCCTTTTGATTTGTTAATTGTATATATTTTCATTTAATTCAGTTCTAAAGTAAAAAAGGGCAAAATTATACTCACAGTAAATTTTACCCAATTTGCTTATTCTGAAATTAGTTTCGTTGTCTCTGCAAGTCTGAAATTAGCAACGTTGGCTGTATTTAGGCACCGCCAACTTAAAGGTCCAGGATTAGCTGGCAAGCTTTGCACCGGCTGGGAAGGTTTTGCGTTGTCGACTCAGATTAGTACATAAGAGAAATGAAAATTAACGTTGCTCTACGTGCGGTTTTTTTGTTTTAAAGGAAGAAAAGAAGAAATGTTTAAAATCGCACACTAGGTATGGGAAAATGAAATATTGGTTTGAACATTCATTAATATATAGTCTAACCGTCTCGTCCAGCTGTGCTCAGGTGACCAATTAAAGATCGCCCGCTCCACAAAATCATCGCCGTTAATAATTATAAGATGGATTTTTTTAAGGGTTTAAGTTCTTTTTAGGAATAATGGAATTGTAACCAAAAATAAATTTTAAATATAATATACCATGGCCGGCCTTCACGAGTTTGCCATGGCAAAGTTTGCTTAAATGGGTCAGTGGTATTTGTCCATAATATATTTAAATTAAGAAGTTTTGCATGCACTTCTATAAAATTCGTTTTAAATGTTGGCCCACCGCTATATTAAAAGATAGGTTGCTGGGAATGGAAACATATACACGTATAATTAAGTTTACGGTTCGTGAACATAGAAAATAAGATGGTATTAGTTTACACAGGTATAGTTAGGTGCTATATTCCGCCGCTAAGAATACAAAATATTTGAAGTTTGATAGGTAATATTAGCTAGCGCTTATTATATGATATTGAGCTTAGACCATTACTCAAATAACTGTCCTTATTATACGCGATACGATATGATATTATATATTATTCCAGTATAGCAGTAATTAATTGAGGTATAGGAACTTTTGGAAAATTGTCAGGGACTTTTTTTACTGCTTTGATATACCTACCGTTGTTTCCCAACGTAACATCAATTACGTCAATATTTAACTAGAACACAAATTTTCAACAACAAACTTTCAATATAACGTGGATAATTTATTGAATAATTCTCCTCCTGGCGTTCTTTAGAGCACAAAAACAGTTCCCGTACAATGGAACGCCGAAGGACCGCTACTTACCAATGTATTGTTCGCGAAGATTAATTCGTACCTCGGGGGAAAGAAATGGCGAAGATACGGTCCACTGTCATCTTTGTAATGTTGGGGCGTTTCCTGATATTAAGGGCGGGATAAAACGCACGTGCGATATCGACTCGGTGAATTTGATATTAATAACACGTCTTATGTGGTACTATGTATGGATGTAGTCTATACTAATATTATAAAGAGGAAAGATTTGTTTGTTTGTTTGTTTGTTTGTAATGAATAGGCTCCGAAACTACTGGACCGATTTCAAAAATTCTTTCACCTTTGGAAAGCTACATTATCCCCGAGTAACATAGGCTATATTAAATTGGACCCGATAGGTGGCGCTGCGATCGAGTTTCAAGAATTTTACCTTTTTACCCGGGCGAAGCTTTCTGTGTGTTTCTGTGTGTCTTAAGCTAGATTCGAGAATGGTTTAGATTTACAATTGGACCCAATAGGTGGCGCTGCGATCGTGTTACGGGCAATTTAACTTTTTCACCCGAGCGAAGCTGGGCGGGACAGCTAGTTGTATTATAATAAGACTAGCGGTGTCGCCCAGTGTCGTATTCTAATGAATCAAGGTCGATAATTGTCTTGGAAAAGTATTTTTTTTATATAAAAATTTCTGACACTCAGTAAGAGAATAGACAAAATATACTATTTAATATCTTATCAGTTTGACCACATCTAATAATAGTAATATACTAGCTCTGCCCGCGACTTCGTCCGCGTGGAATTTTATAAAAAAGTTATTATTTAGTTTTAAATTAAAAGTAACCTATATTACTCCTTTTTACATCAGCTATCTGCCAGTGAAGTCCTCCCGTCAAAATCGGTCAAGCCGTTTCAGAGATTAGTCGGAACAAACAGACGATGTTTTTCTTCACCGTTAAGCTCGTGGTGTGATTAATCACTGTAGTTCAGTAAGTGATATAGTCGGAATTCGAACTTGCAATATTTGTATTACTGATAACAACCCACATGATGTAAATATGTAAAATTGTAATAAACGATGATGTCTAGGTATCTATAGTCCATGCGGACCCTTGTGGGAAGGCGTGAACATTTATTATTATCATATTTATAACATTCTAATATTATTCCTTTTTAACAAGAAATTTTGCTCCCAACATGAAACAAAATCATATGCTTACATAAATGCATTGGCTGTAATTTGCAAAGTGATTTATCTCCAAATCAGTTTGCACAAAGACGCGGCGGCACAAAGTTTGATAGTCGCCGCGAATCCGTCACGTAGACGCAAGAGAGTTAATAACGACCGAATGTCACGTCCCCGCATCCCTTCTGGTAAAGCTTGGCTGTAATTGTCAACAATATTCACACACACACACACACACACACACACACACACACACACACACACACACACACACACACACACACACACACACACAAAACATATGTGTATATAAATAGAACAAGTTAAATACCTATTATATAAATCTAGCTTTACCCCGCGGTTTCACCCGCGTAATATTAAATTTCAATGGTCGATGCTTTTCTGGAGTAAACATATCTTGTATATTAATCCAACTAATAATCTATATAAGCGCCAAGTTTTATCCGATTCATTTAAGCCGTTCTGGCGGAATTGATTAAAAAACATCCTTAAAAACAATCGCTTTTATAAAATTTTTTGGATAATTGTTTTTGGCATGCGGTGAGTAGTGGGTAACTGATGTTTAGACATCACTCTTGTGTTGTTCGAAATTTAAAATGTCTTTTTTTTATAATCACACTTGCATTATAATGAGGTTATAATTGGTTTCTATATAGACATTGATGAATTACAACGTATACGGCAAAGTGCAGAACCGTGCTGGTACGCTACACAAGAGATCCTAGAGCCCTCCTATCTTCACAGATGACGGCCGCCGAGGGGGTCTAAGTGGGCCCAAATCGCACATAGCCCGTTCGTACGACGGTACCTATTAAAAATTCCTCTTAAAATCCGTAGTTATTTATCTGATTACACAAGACATTAGTTAAGACGGTATGCAATTCTAATACTAATAGTTTATATTGATACGTTAGTAGCTATATATCCATCTAACGTTGCAAAGGGAGGAAGTTTCATAATCGCTGCGGATCCCTCACGTACGAGTCACATCCAAATATTATCTGCCGCTCAGGAACACTTACTGTAATAACTGATATATTTTAATTCGATAACGCGCTTTGGTACTTAACATTTTACTATTTATTTTTATTTATTAGAAATTATATTTTGTACTTAATTACTTAAAATTACATATTTGATCAATTAATACATACATATATATCTATTTTTTATACCACTTGGCCCGGCCCGCCTCATGTAGTACAGGATGCATAATACATTTTTGTTTTAAAAGAGCCGTGCTGGCCGAGTGGTTCGAGCAGTTGCCTGCGACACAAAGATCGCAAGTTCGAATCCCATATGTACCAATGAGTTTTTCTGAACTTAAGTACAGTAATTAGCTATACGGTGAAGGAAAACATCGTGAGGAAACCTGCATACGTCTGGGAAGAAATTCAAAGGCGTATGTATAGTCGTGCTTGAGTAACGGCGATGGACTCGCCATCTGTCACGTTGGCACCTAATATACCTCTGGCGGAAAGTGGGTGTGTACCTATACACCTCTGCCTACCCCTTCGGGGACCCTTGTGGGAAGGCGTGAGGATATATTATTATTATTCTTTTTTTTTCTGTCTGTCCTACTATCTGTCTGTCTGTTTGTTCCGGCTAATATCTTAAACGGCTGGACGGATTTTGACGGGACTTTCACTGGCAGATAGCCGACGTGAAAATGTTTAGGCTACTTTTTTTTTAGAAACTAAACAATGACCTTTTTTGTTTAATTCCACGCGGACGATGTCGCGAGCATATTTAAAGTAGTATATAATAAACGTATAAATACCAAAAAGAAACCAAATAATTTAAAGTAATGGAAAAACAGATGAACGCGGCTATTCTTCGAAACTTATTTCATGTGATATGTCTTTAGGAGTGAGGGTGTGTGTGCCTGGAACAATAATTGCGATTTACAGCTGTCTTAGACGCGGTGTTGAAGTTGAAAATTGCTGTTGGTAAAGTTTGACAATACTGTAAATTGATTTTGTTATCGCCCCCTTTGTGTGTTGTTGATGACATGCTAATGACGTTCACTTTATTTTATAAATTCGAGATTTAATACGAGTATGTAATAATTTCTGGTGCAAAGTAACTTTAGAGAAAGGCTGTGGAGATAGTCCATTGAGCCGTGGTGGCCGAGTGGTTTGAGTTGTTGCCTGCCACACAAGTTGGAATCCCGACTCTACGAAATAAAATATATCGACTTTTTTAACAGCTACAAATCCGCAGCTTCAATCGCACCACGATATGTTCCGATTGAGTAAATTGGGATCGATATCATCCGATCCCGTACGGATCAACCGTGTTGATTGGGTTTCCGACATGCAGCCTTGTACATTGGACGCTGTTGACTATTGTTTTTTTTTAGCTAGCAACAGGCCCGCCACTTTGAGTGCTGAACTTTTGTGCTCGTACCGTTTTTTGTTTGCAGGATAGCTTAGTTTTTGTTTTGTAGTATGAATTTTGAGCGCTGTTTGAATAAGAATGTGCATGGAACATTGTTGTATTTGATATGCGGCTAAATTACATCGCCGTGTCCATATTTGTTTAAGCAGAGTGTTCAGTGTCCCGGAGAACTGTTACATAATTTATTGCTTGAATTTGATCAAAAGTTAAATGAGGTTTAAGAAGAGATAGATACTTTTTATTCGCCCCGCTTTAATTTCTATTTATTATACAGACGGTGGATATTCGAGTGGTTGATCGGTTACAACAAGGTACTTGGAACGTGGTCTGCCTCTGCCTCTTCTTCCACGTACTTTCTTATTGTTCATCAGTTCGTCAAACTTTCGTCAGTCCTTTCTATATGTTCAAGCCTATGTCTCTCTTCATGTGTACTTTTGTCTAGATGTGCCCAGCGCTTTCATCTTCATGAAGTTTGCTTCCATTGACAGATTTTTTTGGAATAAAACATAATTATCATAGCTGTTAATCCAGCTTAAAATATATCTGTGGGCAAAATTTTGTTTGGCCGTAACAATTTTAAGGAAATATGATATGGGTAAGTAGGATTCCTTGAGTTATATAATACATTCGTGGGATATATACATATTGGCAATTGATTGAATGTGCCTATAATGCTACCACTGTACAATTCTATACACACACTTCAAGAGTGCCTGCAACCGACATACCTGACATCTAACGTGACAGTAACACACATCCCCGGGCGTGGATTGAGCCGCTTTAAAACTCCCCCGGGTGACACATCTTACCCCGTTGCTGTTGAATCGCGGGTAAAGCTTCGGCCACTATGGTAGCGGAGAGCGACTGTTAAAAACCTAAATAATAATGAATAATCTGGTTTACTTGTACTGTATCAATGTAAGTATATTAGAAAATTAATTTGGCTTTAGTTTACCTTCATTGTAAAGTTTGTAGGTTTACAAAGGCGTGTAATTCAGTTCAGAAAAAATCTTGAACCAGTCTTGATTCAAAATCGAATTTATAATATTTGCGTTGTAGATGACTACTTGAACCAGATGGCCACTGCTCCAATACCCATATTGTCAGAGATACGACCTACAATAAGGTACATGCAATACGCGTTTTCACTGCAATGCATTTGTAGCCATTCCACGACGTAACGTAAAAAAATTGAGAGGTGTCAAGGGACACCCGGATGGAACGAAGTTCAAGAAGCACACGTCACTCACACGGGGGTTATAAATATACAGCAAAAAAAAAAGTGTCGTGACAAAAAGTGTCGTGACAACTTTTCGTAAGATTTTTCCCGTCTAGCCCCTTTCACAACGCGCGAAAAAAAAAAGTGTCGTGACAACTTTTCGTAAGATTTTTTTTCCGTCTAGCCCCCTTTCACAACGCGCGATAAGGAACTTCGTTCCAATAATAATATATAATATCCTCAGGCCTTCCCACACCTAGGCCTACCCCTTCGGGGACCCTCCCCGAAGGGGTAGGCAGAGGTGTATTAGGTAGTGCCCATACACCCACTTTCCGCCAGAGATATATTTTAGGTGCCAACGTGACAGATGGCGAGTCCATCGCCGTTACTCAAGCACGACTATACATACGCCTTTGAATTGCTTCTCAAACGTATGCAGGTTTCCAATCTATGATTTCCTTCACCGTAACTTGCGAACTTGTAAACGTTCGATCTTGCGATCTATGTGTCGAGTAGCTGCTACTCGAACCACTCAGCCACCAAGCGCAAAAAATAGTTAAACCGCTTTTCGCTTATATGCTAACGGCAACCTTACCCCCATCTTTCTTACCCTGGGGCCTATTTGAGCGTATTGGAGCAAGCGCGCTAATTGAGTCGCGCACAGAGCTACGTGGCTAATTTCACGCATATTTCCATTCGTGTTTCATTATTTTCAGCCATGTTTTGCTGTCAGTTGTAAAGGGATCGTTTGATGTGGTCTTGTAGGTACCGGCGTATAATACTTTATGCTGTATTTGAGCACACGATATTGAAGCGTTCTGTGTACCTAGTAAATATAATTTTAATTAAATTTTGCTTTATTAGGCTATTGTTGAAATTTTAATCATCCCTCAAATTAATATATTTCAGTTATTTTCTCTATGGCTGCGTTACTTGTACCGAGTTGTTGCGAGACTTTCGGATGAAAAATGGATTACCTTTTGGGGACCAATTTGCAAAGACGTATATATTTGACTCAATTTTTGAAATAATTGTATTACTTCCAAAAACTATCAAATTGGGACGAATAAAGGAATAAATAATTTAATAAATAATACAAGTAACTAGCTGTGCAGCGAAGTAAAATTTAAACTTATAATAATAATAATAATATAATATATCCTCACGCCTTCCCACAAGGGTCCCCGAAGGGGTAGGCAGAGGTGTATAGGTAATAAATACACACACACCCACTTTCCTAATTACTTAATTAACAACTTAAACTTGCTATTTGGTAATCAAGCTCTGGGCAAATTTTCATCTAACTCCACTGTGGCGGGATTAAGTAGACACCCATAAATCGTCACAAACTTTCGCATCTATAACAATTAATGGATTTTTCATAGCCTTACTACTATTAGTAAGGCTATGAAAAATCCAGCAAAATTATGATTTATTGTTAAGAATGTAAAGTATACTAGCTTTGCAATACTTCCAAATAATTAATGTACCAGTCCTATTGTCACACCCTGTCGAAGCTTGACAAAGGCACAGTCACACGGGGCGAATCCTAAATCGCGATAAACGCAATTCTCAAGCACTTTATTGAGAGGCGTTAGGTCGCGGGTTTGAATCCCGTTTCAATTTGTTTGGGCCCACGTTCCCACGTCCGCCCCAAGCAGTGATGTACGGACCGAATGAAATAATTCAATTAATTCCGCGGGACATTCGAGCCGGCTGTTTTTCTGAGCATTTTTTTTGTTTTAGTCGAGTTCGAGCGTTCGTCGAATAATTGATAAAGAAAATTTTCTAACAATTACGATGATGATGATGATGATGATGATGGTTTTTTATTACCTTATCATTAGGAAATTACACTAAAAGTTGCAATACAGTTTTTCTTTTTAATTTCAATGATGGTTGCAGTTTTTATTTACAATGTTTATTATTCATGTAAATACTTGAAAAAATAAATTATTCACCAAGAATATTTTTTTAATAAACCACTAGACCGCGGCTTGATAGTGAAAATGTTTATTTTATAGGTAAAGTCAATAAAGCAGCTTAAAATTTTTAAGTCTGGAAAGTTTTATAACGTATAATTTTTAGTAAGCAAGTACATTTACTGCGTGCAAGAAAATTTTCACTGCAATAAAAAGTTTTCAAACCCTTAACCTGACGTTTTATATTCCACTCAATCCCATTGGGGGTTTTAAGTGCACTCAAGTTTAATTCTCGTTTGAGACACAGAAGCTTAAAATACAGGTGCATTTTTAAAGATAATAGACTGTTTAAAGTTTGGCGTATATAATAATAATAATAATAATAGTTTTATTTCAGTCACATTGGCAACCTTAAAAAGTACATCAATCAATTTAACACGTATACACACAAAAACACTAAAATAAATAACAATTACAATCCATTACATTAAATTAAATTAAATTCAATTCAAATTAGGCATACAATTGAATTCATTCTATAACATTATAATTTATTTAAAGATTATTAATTATTATTTCCTTAGACACAACTACAATATAAAGCTGGGAACTCAGGAATAAGAGTTATTTTACCGCCAATGTAGATACGAGTAGGTTTGACAATTGACTTGTTTGTCGATGCAGCGTTTATCGGGTATCAACGAACTGGTAGCATATTATATTCGTCGTTGTGGTCTTATGTTAACGCATACCAATTTAAGATTGTAGGTTCAAGCCCTGGCGATCTACTTAAATGAGTTGTTTTGAACATAATTGAGACATACTACTATGAGATTTATGGTGGAGGACAAGAGTAAGAGTGATTTAAATATACCGGCCAATGAAAGGTACCGTCATACCAAAGTGACGATGCATTCGCCATTAGTTATGCTGGCTAAAAGGATAAGAGTAAGAGTGGTTTAAATATACCGGCCAATCAAAGTTACTGTCATCCCCAAGTGACGATACACTCACCATCTTTCATGCTGGCTACATTAATAATAATAATAGAAACTTAAATATGTCTATCACGAAACGATGATTTTACATTTCTTCTCAACCATTCGGGAAGTTTGTAATTTTTACTCATGATAAGCTTCAGTGCTCCTTTTGCTGACCAGTTATGTGCATTTAGTGAAAATTGAAATTTTTATATAAGTATGCGTTAATACAATTTAAAAATATAATCCAATATAGTGACTTGGCACTTGCCAATCGACGTCAAGCTACAAGTCGTGGCAAACAAAGAAGGCGAAACATTAAGCTGAGTACACACCGCGTTAATCCGCAACGGTTGTAAGTTGTAATGCGGCGAAGTTGAGCTATGCCCGCGCGCCGCCCTCTTGATATTAAACCGGTTTAGACCGCTTTCGAGCGGTTTATACTGGCTTTATTATATTAGCGCGTCGACGCTTCCTCGTGAATTTGGTTTAATTAGGAGAGTCGAGATATGAATCGTGAGGTGAGAGTGAACGTTTCGAGTGCGTTCGCTTTATATTAAGTTTGGGAAGATTTATTTAATGGCCTGTCAGGATTATCTGTGTATCTTTAGGTTGGAAAGTGACAAAAGTTTAGGGTGATATTAATTTCACACATCTTTCCGCGGGCACTTCCAATATATTTTGTACTAATAAATTGTAATTTAATTACATTAAATTGAGCCGCTGACTGTAAAAAAATCTTGAAGAATTAGCTTTGGGGCCTTACAGCGTATGAATATAAAATAATGAAACATAACTTTTTTTACTTTTTTTATATTTATAAATGAATGTTTGTCTGTATGTCCTTATAGAATGGTAAACTGGCTTTCTGTTTCTTCAGGTGGATTCGAGAATGGTTTGGATTCACAATTGAACCCGATAGGTGGCGCTGCGATCGTGTTATAGCAACTTTTATTTTTTCACCCAAGCGAAGCTGGGTGGGACAGTTTTATTTATATTTTCTTTCCAATACGTGTGCGTGTCAGCACACTACAGGGAATTTCAGAATTCAACATTATTACACTATTTTAATGGCATATAAACCAACGGACGTATTAAGGTTTTATAGAGAGAATAAAGAAAGGGAAAATTAGGTTTCTTAAATACTTAAATCGATTGCCAATAAATACTAAGTGACCCTCTGGCCAAAATTAAGCCGGTCTAGCTAGTCAAAACCCAGTCTAGCAGACGTAAAGCATAGCTCCAAAGCATCGCATCTTTGAACAATATCCACTATAGAAACTGAAACAAGCCCCTCGTTGCGATGTACCTATATGTAAATGTACTGTTGAAACGGGAAGCTCTATCCATTTGATCCCAATGTTTTTCTTTTACTTTGCCGCTAAATCGGGGACAGGTGAAGGAGTTCACATAGAACCTTTTAATATAATTTACAAGTTTTCCGGAAAGGTATTACGGCTTTGAAAGCGCGCATGTCTTTTGGCTATTTCATGGAGTTCCTTTTTAAGGAAGGTTCTGCGAAGGGTTTTATATTCAGGTTGAAAATGTGCCGGAGGCCAATGAACTCTGTTGGCCTTGTGGTAAAGGGAATGCAGTGTTACGCTACCATCTGTAAAGACAGTTCTTGCGATACGAACATATTATTACGTCATTAATTTATGAATTGTCTATACAAAGATAAATATCGGGGTTTTTTTGGAATTGATAAATCAGAGCAGTTCAAATTTTTCGGTGTCTTGAAAATTTTGTACCGTGGTGGACGAGTATTGTAAGTAGTCACCTAAAATATATACATATCACCAGCGAAAAGTGGGTGTGTGGTACTGCACACCTCTGCCTACCCTTTCATAAATTCTGTGTACATTTGGTGTCTTTTTAAAAACTATTTATAATAATGTAAAATAACGATGATATTAACGTGCCCTTAATAAAGGATTTGTGAAAATAGTACATTAATTTTGTTAAGTGTAAATAATTCTGTTATTGTTTTCGATTGCCTTCAGAAATTGTATGCTTTATATTAATTAAACATTCAAAACGTATGCGACTGAATATCATGACTATAAAACAGCGAAAAAAACGTTCAACATCGAATACCAATAAAATGTATGTCCGCTTGAGTGCATGTCTATGGGAAGTAGGTACTTTTATTGCCAAACGACCTGTTTAACGACATTGTTTTCTTGTTTCAGGTACATAAAAATCTCCAGCCTTCCCGTAACTGCCGAGTTTTATCTCCCTGACAAATTAGTCTGCTCATTTGTTAGAGTTGTCGACATGTGAGGTTTATTATGCTACCTATTTTGTATGTAAGCTACATTTGGACGCCTAAGGAAATAATTGCTTGGATCAAATTTGTTACATAGCCTTAATTCAACTCAGTCTCTCAATTCAATGTTTGCATTGGCTAGACTGATGATGATAGGCAATATTTTTGATGGAATTGAAACATCTTTAGCCGCACGTAAAACTGATTGCTGGCGTGGAAACGTGTCGTGGCGTATGAATAAAATGTTTATTAAATAAAAAATGCCGTATCGGGATACGGCAAATTCGTTCAGTATTTTTTGAGTTTTTCACAAACATACAGACAGACGCGGTGGGGGACTTTGTTTTATAATATGTGCTGATAAGGTACATGTTCACATATTTTTGATAAGTTGCGAATACGTGCTGCTCCCCAGCTGATACTTGTACAAAAGCACATGGTGAGCGACCTGAACTAAATGGTGTAGAAATAAAACGATGCCGGTGGTCGTCGGCCAATCACCGACATTATCTTGTCCAAGACATGCCCCTAATGCGGGACATTACACGAACTAATGTAAATGTGTTTACTACACATTCATTGCGTCCATTTAGAGAAAAACTTTGCGGGCTCCCACGGGACTCCTTTTTCATTCAAAGCGGTGTAAATTGGGGTTGAAAAATCTGGCCGCGGTTATCGCATAACCGCGGTTGCAATGTAAGTGAGATTTATGTAATTAGATTTTGTTGCCGGAATATGCGGTTTGGTACTTTTATTGCTCCATTTATATGAAAAATGTGTATTTATTTATTTACTTGTCGTCAATTTGATGTATGCGTTGTGTCTAATTTCATTTTTTTTTTTGCATTTGCATTTACCTCAGGGGTGGTAAACAAGCACATGACCCTCCTGATGGGAAGCGGCTACCGCCTATGGAAGTATGTTATACCAGGGGGTATTAACTCGTGTCGTTGTCGATTAAATGTGAGACTATAATTGAAATATTCCTTCAAGAACCGGTATTATCCGGTTGTTTTTTGTGCTAAAATACTTTGACTTCGCGCAAAGTTGACGATACGCTGTTGATAACAAATCTTTGAGATCACATTTTTTTGTATGCAAACAATGCCATCTATGGGGTAGGTAGAGATGTAATAGCACTGTCATTTCGCCAGATATATATCGAGGTGCAAACAGAGCTATACATACCTACGTCTTTGAATTTTATCTTTAGCGTATGCAAGTTTCCTCACGATATTTTCCTTAATAGTATTCAAAGCGAAAGCCCAACGCCCGAGGTTTGAACCTGCAGTCTTAATTTTGCAGGAGACTTCCTATACCACTCGGCCACCGCCAGTTCTATTATAATTCGTTTCTTATATGGAAAATGCTACCTAAATAATACTTTTATATTACGTCAAAGTCAAGATTTAAATTTCCTCTTAGAAAAGCCAGTATAAGATAACAAAGTGAAACTTATATAATAAGAATAATTTTCAGTAACTTGTCACAACCGTAACAGTTAATTAACAAAGCGTAAACAATTTAACGCCGGCTAGCTGAAGTTAACTTCATCGCGCCCATCTTATAAAATGCAAAGTGAAAGTACTCTTTCCACTGTTTTATCATCTCAAACTTCATTCCGCACTTGGAGGTAAGTTAAGCTCGCTCAAACAACACTTGTTTTTCTCTCGGACCGAAACAAAGTTGCACGAAAAAACTTGACAAGTCGAGATACAGACTTATCATATTCGTAATCGGTAGGGTTGCCACGTGAATAAAGGTGTATACATTCGCAGTACATCGACATCGACAGTCGAGAATAGAAGAGGAAATATTAAAGGCCACCTTATACGACATGATAGCTTCTTTAGAAATATCTCAGAAGGAAAGGTAGAGGTAGATTAACATACATACATCAGATCAAAGAAACACTCTGTCTCTCATGACGATAAAGGGAGGTCAAAGAGGTTGCGCTGGACATAAGCAAATGGAAGGGACTGCCTCAGAGACACCGACAAGAGCCATACATACATAGTCAAAGAACTACACGATATAAATATAATTACTATAGTATAAAGTCTCTTGATCTAACTCGGTGCGAATCAATTACTTATATTAAAAGCCCAGCTTAGTGAGGGAATTGAGTACATCTATGTACATAATATTATTTTATTCGTGTGACGGTAAATATTTACTCACTTACTCTGAAAAAAGGCTTTGGAAAATGTAGCATTAAGAAAATCCGTCATTATTGTTATGTAGAAGGAATAAAGTATTTTCACTTGGTTTGGACATGTAAAAAGCATGAGTGAAAGTCTACCTGTTTCGTTAATCTTTAATTAAAGAAACAGATAGACAGTGCGAAAGTGTTTCGAAAACAAGGCAAAAGAAGACACGTTCCAACTATCTAGATCAAATCAATCTGACACCCAAGGTGGCGACCTTAAAGGGTACTCGAAACCGGCGAAAGAAGTGCTCTACTCTCTCTGTACCCCATGAGAGACTGCGCGAGGACTTTTTAAAGTATTTTTTTTGTACTATAAGCAACGACCATCCATGGTACCAATCTTATAACCTGACAAAGTAAAAAAAAATTAAAATGTTGAAGAAATACGATACCGTAACCCTAAGGTTCAAACTTGCCTCTTAAAATATTACGGCCAAGTTTCCAAGAACTTTTTGAGATAAGAGGGCCTATGGAAAGTTTCCATTTTGCTGTCAAAAACCCTGAGAGGTTGTGTTGCAAGAGATTGATGTAATTGATACAATCATATTTTATTGGCACCTAATATACCTCTGGCGGAAAGTGGGTGTGTGGGTATTACCTATACACCTCTGCCTACCCCTTCGGGGACCCTTGTGGGAAGGCGTGAGGATATATTATATTATTATTTATATTTTATTCTATGGTCTCGGCGTGATGATATGTATGTATATTTTATTATAACATATCTCCAGTGAAAAGTGGGTATGTGGCCACTACCTACACACCTCTGCCTACCCCTTCGGTAACTCTTGCGGGAAGGTGTGATGATATACGTATATTGTCGTATATTTATATATTTTGTAGCTCCAATTCTACAGATTAATGGACCTCATTTACTCCGTGATGGACTCAGAGTGACTTTTTTTTTTTAGGGCATTAATATATTTAACTTACAAGTGCACTGGAAAATACTTAAGATACTCATCACTTGTCACACCTTGGGCACAGACTCATGATAATATAAACTCGAGCGCTGTTAAATGATGAATGGTATTTCATGCCTCTTATACTTTTAACATAAGCCAGAGATCATTCTTCATCCCATAGCAAAGTAAAGTAATCGCACAACTCATAATGACTGGCAAAAATATTTTTAAAGCTTTCTCACTTTGCAAAGGCTATTTTGAATAACTTTTAGAGTACATGCCAAGTTTCGTAGTTACTTTTGATGGAGTTAACACACCTGTCTCATCTATAATTACGTATTTTTATATCAGTTATTTTTAACAGAATTGGAGGGTCTGTTTGCCATAACAACTTGTTTCTTTTCTAAATGCTTATGAAAGTATATGCGACAAACTTTAAATAAAATATATTTATATTTGTTCCGGCTAATTTATATATTTATATATAATTTATAATAATATATCCTCACACCTTCCCATAAGGGTCCCCGAAGGGGTAGGCAGAGGTGTATAGGTAATACCCACACACCCACTTTCCGCCAGAGATATATTAGGTGCCAACGTGACAGATGGCGAGTCCATCGCCGTTACTCAAGCACGCCTTTGAATTGCTGTCCTTCACCGTAAAGCTCGTGGTGTGGCTAATTTCCAATACGGCCATTCTGATTTTGACGAAACTTTCACTAGCAGGTATTTAATATTAAAGGACTACCGCAGTCTACTATTATTATTTTTCATCCATATATGTATATAATGTTATTTAACGCTGACGAAACCTAAGAAAACAGCTAGTAGGTTATTATCATGCGAAATTTAGTACATGCTTATGCAGTGATTAAAATTCAGTTTGACAAATGTGGATTTTAATTTCGCCTAAGTAAAAATAGCAACCCTTAAAAATAAATATAAACTTATCTTTTCAGCAGTAGAGGGTGGAGGTCGATAGACTCATTCTTCAATTTGATTTTCCCCTCAATAAAACCCTCTTACTGCGGACCGAACATATTGACATTCAACCCTCACATTCCTTGGTGGCGGAGAAATATAGGCGCAGTCTAAAAAATGCCCAAACGTAAATCGAATGCCGTCACTTCTCCAAATATCGTATGTGAGATAAATACGATCATATGTTACGCATGTTTTAAAGGTGAAATCGAGCTTCCACGCCACTTTAAGGCAAGTACACATGGCCCGAACCGGTCATGAATGAGGCATTATGCTCTCATTTTCAGTAGTTCTTAGTTCTTACTACTTACTCTTCGCTCTCGATCTATTTTGTTCGTGTTTATAATTATCTTAGTAGCTTTTAGCAATATACTACTATATACTAATTTTATATTAAGGCCGTGGTTGCTGAGTGGTTTGAGTAGTCGCCTATAACACAAAGATTGCAAGATGGAATCCCGACCGTCCCATTGAGATTTCCTGATCTTCAGTACAGTGATTAGTCACACCACAGCTTTACGTTGAAGGAACACGTCGTGAGGAAACCTGTTTATGCTGCGAAGAAACTGCGGGTAACTGTTCTGGGGCCCTCGTGGGCAGGTGCGAAGATATTTTCGTCTAAAATTTAGGGTTGACAACGTGCTAGTGACAAAGCGTCCATAGTTCCGAGAGTCCATAGAACCAGGCAGACCGTATGTTTGTTTGCTACATTGGTAGTAAAAAAACCTACTAAATCTGGCTTAAAACGGCCATGTTACGACTTGTGTTTTAACCTAAGTGTTTTGTGGTTACCATTGCAGTATTCGATTTTTTGGGCAACTATAAACTCGCATTGTGCTCACTTAATTGGTCTACACACTGAATATGTTCGGGAGAAGCATGATACAGCCAATTTACAATGTCGTTTTTTTATATTAAACTGATCTAACAGCTTATTTTACAAAGTTACTACATTTGCTAAATTCTCATGCTTCAAATATTGATAAATTTTTCAAGTATGTATTCAGCTTTAACGACCGTCTGGTCTGGTGGTTAGAGCTCCTGACTGCGACACTTGAGGTCGCGGGTTCGAATCCCGCGGAGGGCAGATATTTGTGTGATGAACACGAGTACTTGTACCTTAGTCTTGGATGTCCTATGTATTTATGTATATATCTATCTATATAAGTAGCTTTGCTTAATTTGGGACTAGGTCAATTTGTGTGGAATGGTCCCAGGTTTTTTTTTTTTCAATAATGTCAACTGAGCCGCTCGTGTGTGGTCACCCTAACAATGGTATCGCCACTTTAAGGTTAGGAATCTCGCGTACGGGATTTGGAGCACTCGCATTCGCTACATTTGAATGTGGTGTATTAGTGAATGGTTAGATTTATCGCTGTCGTAACGACAGCCGTCTCGCGATTTATGGAGGGGCACGCCTGGCGTAAGGGTTGTCAAATGCATTTACATGTTATGTTTGAATAAAGCTGCGGTGGCAGAGTAGTTCGAGTATTTGCCTACAACGTAATGTTTACTGATTCGTACTCCCAAGTTCACAAATCAGTCTTTCGGAACTAATATAGTGAATAATCACACCACGACCACAAACGGTGAAATAAAACACTGTAGCGAAATCTGTATACTTTTCACTAGAAATGCAAAGACAGCCCATTAATTCTCATACTTATTATATAAAGGTTCAAAATTGCTTCATCATATATTTTTTTCATTTTGGGCTCGCACTTACAGGTACATAAGAATAATATCTTATAATATGAATAATACAAATTAATAAAAATATGATATCGCCAACCCTAGCAAATAAGTCTTTTGCTATAATATTTGAGAAGCACGGATTGGTATTCGTGTTTAACGAATGTGTTTGCCGATATCGTTTTAAACCGCATAAGGTACGTGCTGAGTGTTAATTGTTTTTTTCATATTTTTTTATACCTAATTCAGAATCTGTATACTTCTGTAGTATATTTATATAATAATAATATAATACATCATATATGATGGTATGTATAGGCTAGAGAGTACTGGTTGCCCCTAGAGATTCTGCGGTTTTTTTCATTATCTACATACGTACAATACATAGGTACCATCACGCCAAGTCCCTAAAGGGGGAAGGAACCATTATCTTAAACAAGTTATAAAAATGTATAGACCAAGCAATATATGATCTAGTCACATTCCGTCAAACTCCATTACTGTTAAGAGAGAAAATTCGTTTTTCAAAAATAACAAAAATTTTAAGGCCATCTCCTATGTTTTTATTTATTTTTTAAATTGATTTAAGTTAAATTATGTTACAATTCAAAAAGTATATCGAGTTTACCGCCTATGGACATCATCAATACGGGACCCAGAAATCAAGTGAATAAAGTGAACTGCCAAATAGACTCTTGACTCGAGGAAATTTAAAGTATGTATTTTAATAATTTTATTAATCTCCATGAACATTAAATTAATGATCCGTTACGCCTTATAACTATACCAGCGGTCCGTCCCGGCTTCACACTTTTTTATAAAAGAAAATATAGCCAGGGTCATGTCATGTCACTCACGGTGGGAATGTAACTCTCCAATGGTGAAATAATTTTTCAAATCGGTCTAGTAGTTTCGGTAGCCTATTAAATACAAACATACTTACACACAAATCTTTCCTCTTTATAATATTAGCAAAGATAAGAAGACATATTAAAACAAATATAAATCATGATTAAAGCATTCGATTTATCATAATATTGTTCATGAAGATCCATCATCTATAAATAATACCAGGTACTAGTAATCACGTATCAACCCTATCAACCTAGGAACAAAACTGCAACACACAACAACAAAATATTTCTCATGACTCAAAGGTTTCCCGGTACCTATGTTACCGCAGCCGTGTCGCTCCCGTCATGCTCTCGCACCGTGGTCGGTGGAATTTATTACCGCGTCGGGAAGTAAATGGCTGTTCTAATGCGCAACGATCGTATTTAACCCGACGTTATACTCAATGATCAAAACCTTTTTGTTACCCTTTAAAGTTGGTAATTTATTGACATGTCATACTGTGAAAACGGCCTTTGAATCATTTTAATTATTCTAATCAATTTTACAAAGATTAAGATTGATTAAAAGGGGAAATTAACATTTTTAGTATTATCTCACGCCTTCCCACAAGGGTCCCCGAAGGGGTAGGCAGAGGATTATTTATTATCTGGAATATTTTAAATAAAATAAAATCATGTGATACATTTCTAAAAGTAAAATTATGTATTTCATACATTTTATATTTAAAAATACACAATATATCGATTCAAGGATGTTCCCAGAAAAAGAAGTACTAAAGTACTTTAGTTTAACTGCCACCAAAGTTTGAGGAGAGAGATAAGAGATAAACAAAGCGATGTTCATACGGTCATCTTACCTGCACGATTAAAAGTTACCATACTACAGTTTACATTATGTACAGTTTAGGGTATCTGAACAGCTAGCCTGTCCCCCGAAAGATGTGATTGAGAGTGTCGATGCTTGTTGGCAGTTCCTTAAGTCCAGCATTTTATGCGCCGCGAAAGAGGTTTGTGGCATTTCGAAAGGGCGGACAACCAAAAATGGCGATGGTTGGTGGGATGATGAAGTGAAAGAAGAAGTTAAAAAGAAGAAGGATACAAGGCAAGACATTTTGGCTATGTCCAGCTCAAGTGAAAGTATGAAAGAAAAGATGAAAGAAAAATATCGCCTGCAAAAAAATCGTACGAAAGAGATAATAGCTCAGAAGCGTGAGAGGTTCCAAATGACTGTAGACGAAAAACTGTCGCATAATTTCAAGGACAATGCAATACTTTTTTGGAGAGAAGTTAAGAAGTCCAGAAATTGTGTTACAGCCAGTAGTAGGATGAATGTGATTATTTCGAAGGACAATGACATACTTACTGACAAAACTGACGTCCTCAGGCGATGGAGTGAATTCTACAAAGATATGTATGATGATGATGCCGCTGATCTACTCATAGAGCTGCCTCCAACAGAATCTGTCGAGGATCCTATAGCGGATAAAATAAGTATGGGAGAGATTGTAAGTGCGATAAGAAGTCTGAAATGTGGAAAAGCTGCGGGAATAGATGGGATTACGGCTGAGATGATCAAGTACGGTGGACCAGCGGTCTGGGACGTCATCTATTTGCTATGCAATCTTTGCTGGGAAAAGGGTGATGTTCCGGACGACTGGAGGCGAGCAGTCATCGTGCCTTTCTATAAAGGAAAGGGATCACGATTGGACTGCTCCAACTACAGAGCCATCAGCTTGGTCAGCTTAGCTAGTAAAGTGTACACGAAGATCCTGACGATAAGAATGCAAGAGCGATCCGAAAGGTTTCTCTGGGAATCCCAAGGTGGATTTAGACCAGGAAGAGGATGTATGGATCAAACCTTCTCGCTTCGCGGAATCGCGGAAAAGTTTTTGGATATTAACCAAAGGGTTTTCTGCGCTTTCGTCGACTTAGAGAAGGCATTTGATAGAGTCGTACGAAAGGAACTCTGGGACGTGTTGCCTGGATATGGAGTGAGCAGTTCCCTACTGCATGCCGTGAAATCACTCTATAGTGATAGCGAGGCGTGCGTTAGGGTTAACGGTGAGATGTCACCCTGGTTTGATGTGAAGTCGGGGGTCAAACAAGGGTGTATCATGTCTGCCTGGCTGTTCATTATATATCTAGATAACTGTCTGAGAGCACTAAGAACGAACGGATGTGGAGTGAAAATGGGAAACTTAGTGGTCAACTGCCTACTATACGCCGATGACGCGGTTTTACTGGCGTCATCAGAGGGCGAACTGCAGTCACTAGTTACCTATAATGAAAGAAGAATGTGAAAAGAAGGGGCTGCGCCTAAACGCTGGCAAGACTAAGGTTCTGGTATTCGAAAGAGATGAACAAGTGACCGAGTGTGCAATATCGGTAAATGGGCAAATTCTAGAGCAAGTGAATGAATTTGTATATCTTGGAAGCATGTTCACACGAGATGGAAAGTATGAAAAAGATATTGAAAGAAGGATAACTGCCGGAAATAAGGTGAATGGAGCTATGTCGGCGTTGATGGGCAGTAAAAGTCTGAGCAAGAATGCTCGAGTTGCTGTCCACAACGCGATATTGGTACCTACCTTATTGTATGGCAGCGAATCCTGGGTATGTCCGAGGAAGTATGAAAATAGCTTGAATGCAGTCGAGATGCGATCTCTTCGAAAAATGTGCGGCGTAACGATATTAGATCGAATCCGCAATGAAGAGATTCGCAAATCAACTGGCGTGAATGAGGGCGTGATTGTAAAGATGAAGAAAGGCATGTTACGTTGGTTTGGACACATAGAAAGGATGAGTGAAGAAAGATTGACGAAACAGATATACAAAGCAAAAGTGTGTGCAAGAAAAGGCAGAGGAAGGCCACGTTCCAACTACCTGGATCAAATAGATCGGACTCTCAAGGACGGGAACGTTAAGAGTACTCGAAACCGACGAGCATGTATGAAGAGACTGATGAATGTGGACGAAGCGAAAGAGGTATGTAAGTCTAGAGAGAACTGGCGCTCTATACTCTCTGCCTACCCCGTTAGGGACTTGGCGTGATGATATGTATGTATGTATGTATGTACTAAAGTTTACCATCTGTGTTATAAACAAACATATTACCTATTTGACCTGTAACTCATTAACTTAAGTATTAATAAACATTACCATTAGCTACAACCTTGCTAATTCCCCCAGTACCAAGTTTCAGTTTTCCAACTTAGATATTATTACTCAAAGTAAATAACAAGTTTTCAAGTTATTAAAATACCGTAACAGGTGCTTCAAAGAAAAAGTTGTCAAAAGGGATATCTTCCGCTAATACAATATCCCCTCAGGAATGGAGGCCTAAGTTTGACCGAAGTCAGACACGACCGATTTGCATACTAGATGGTACTTTGCCATTGGAAACTCTGGTAATTAATTTTCGCCTTAAATAACAAAATTCCTAGTTTAAATTGTATTTTTTTAACCAGCATATTTAAAGGCAAGTTACGTTAGATTGGACACATAGAAAGGATGAGTGAAGAAAGATTGATGAAACAGATATACAAAGCAAAAGTGTGTGCAAGAAGAGGCAGAGGAAGGCCACGTTCCAATTACCTGGATCAAATCGATCGGACGCTCAAAATGGATCGGATGCAAAACTGCATTTGTCTGAGTATAAACTCAAAGGTTTACGTATAGTCTTGCTTTAGAAATGGTACCAGACTAGGCACCTGTCACGTTGTCGCATATACATTATATTCGTTGAAAACTAAGTTTGCCTCTAACTATCCTTTTCGGGGATGTATGTGCGAAAGTGTGAAGACATAAGCAATTTTTTTTTATACCTCTTGGATGGCAAACAAGCATGCGGTCCACCTGATGGTAAGCGGTTACCGCCGCCTATGGACGCTTGCAACACCAGGGGTATCACTAGCGCGTTGGCGACCCTGCAGGAATCTTTTCACACCCTTCTTGAAAAACTCCATGCTGTACTCTCCAAGGAAAACCTCAACGGGGAGCTCATGCCACAGCCTGAGCGTTCACGGAAGAAAACTCCTTAATATTCTTAATTTTATTACATATCATTTAGTACAAGCTGAACACCCCGCGTTCCTCACGGGATCAGATCTCCTTTTATTAGTACTACTTACAAAAAGAAATATTCAATCTCGACTCGATGTAGGTTTTTTTTTATTAGGTACAGGCTCATGCCAAGTTACCTGGTTCTTGGGTGTCGGTGTAATGAGTATGATATAAATAATATAAAATGATTTTATTGGTTTTTGTATGTGTTATATATTATGGGAAGTCTGAGCTGTGTTTTTCTATATGTTGTCGTTTTACCAGGATGTTTTTTTTTATACAACAAGAGTGGCAAACAAGCATACGGCCCACTTGATGGGAAACGGTTACCGTAGCCTATTTACGCTAACGATACCGAAGTATCACTTGCGCGTTGCTACTCTGTGTTCGGAGAGTTATACTGTGTTGGCAGCATAATGGGTTTAATCCCTCTGCTTCCAACACAATGTAACAATCCTCCCCCCTCCCCAAGGAGCTCATTACTGGAAACCTTATTCACCGCGTAGGAACACAACACAAATAATTGTGTTATTTGGCTACGGACTTCTATAATGCGGAGGTCCTGCCCCAGTCGGGCAGCTCCGAATTCGAACGGGAACCCGTTATGCCCTACCTCTCTTACTCTCTCTTGGATTTCGAGGTGTAAGCGAGGTTGGATTTTAAAAGTGGAGTACTATTAGAACAGATTTTATTATTAGATTATACAACGTTAATTGTATATTCTAGAACGTTAATAGGAATGTGTAAAACATGATCGACTATGTTAAGTGCAGCTGTAAAATATATGTTTGGCTTTAGCTATTTTTTATTGTAGTTTAATAAGACCATTACGTTGCCAGTTTAATTTCTGAAAATGTACTTGCTTATTTGTTATCTTCCGTACAGAATGCTTCACAATGATTGGATACCAATATTATTATTCGTAGACCTTTACGTAGGCTACTACGATAGCTCGGCGTAGCACTGCTACGTAGTCTACGTGTAGAGGGCTGTACAGAGTTCGCAGGCTAAAATTGCTTTGTAAATTTGTGTTGTTATATATGTATAGATAGTGTCATCCACGAAGACGCGCCCCACTATACTTCCGTAGAGTATAAGTGTGCAACCTTCCACTAATGTTTGAGTGTTATAGGTACACACTGATTACCTATGAGTGCACACGCACACCACAATTAATAGACTAGGGTTTTACTCCCCACATCCCGCGACCTCCTGACTAGAAATTTGTGGGGCACGTCTTCGTGGATGGCACTTTCTATACAATTATATACGTAAAATCACAGTTACAAGACGGCTTCGTGATGTTCATTAAACAAAATAATTTCATACCCTACGGTATAAAATACAATAAGAATATAATATTCATAGTCTATAGAATTCATAAGAAAAACATATAAAATAGAAGTCAATCTTAAGTAGGGAGTCGAGTTTACTAAATTGTAATAAACTTTACCAAGAGTTTGGCAATTAAATTAATATTCGCCATCTGCTTTGCCTTTGTTTCATCAGACGTTTCGTTGGAATTTAAAACGACCGAACCCCTAATGAAGCGATCGATACAGGCTTTACTGAAGCACGTAGGTACATTCTTTAATGTCACCTCGGTCATAGAAATTCAAGCACGACATATTCCAGACGACATTGAAGCACGCCGAGGTCAATGTGCACTGTATCGAAAGCTATGGCGCAATACATTAATAAAGTCAAGAAGAATTTCACACGCTAAGTTTTCGTAAAAAAAATACGAGAAAGATGCCGATAAAACTAGGGCTAGTTACAACTGAATTAAGAACAACTTGCTTAAATCTTACCGATAATTATATGCAATATAATGCAATGCTTCTCATATATATTTTTTATATGATTTAAATTGTACATACAGTATAAAAAATAATCATGCCAAGTCCCTCATGAGGTAGGCAAGGAGAGAAGGAAGCGCGAGGTCTCTCTTAACGTACAGACCTCTTTAGCTTTATTCACATTCATTATTCGATTTCGACTATTCTTGATAGTGAAGTGTCCGATCCATTCGATCCACTTAGTTGGGATATGGACCAAGCAAAGGTCGTTATTACAGATATGATATACTTACATTTATTTATTCATTGCATATTAACAGTTATTATCGATATAATATAAACATGAATTTGTATAAATATTACTTGATAGTGTTTTATTAATTACTGGCTGGACCCGGCAAACTTCGTACCGCAAAATTAAATTAGTGTTTTTTTACGTTAATCATTCCTATCTTTTAATATTTTTGTTTATTTAAGTTATTGTCAGATTAGACGAATCGAAAAAACAGAGATCATCAAAATCGGCCCACCCATTTTTAGGTTATAAATGGTGTAAATAACCTGACTTTGTTTAATTTATATAAATTATCATGTGGCGGGTGAATGTTCATTAGACCCGTATTTTTAACGTTTACAAAGAACAAGTAAAAAGTTTATTCTCAGGCCTAAGCATGTCAGACTCATTTTAAAACAAAATCACGCATTTGTATTCTGAATGAGAGCTATAGAAAATATTTATGTGGCAATCCCCGCTTGTGTTTCGCAAATAGAAAACCGCCAAGATGACTTTCAATCGTCCATAAGAATATATTATATTTATTTGGAATTATATCAGTGTATGCATGCATATGACCAACTTAAATAAGGGTTCGGTATTTATTATGTAATTAGGCAGAAGTAATACAAACTTTATTATACAAAATATTATGTATAATAAAGTATTTTTATGAATACACTCATAGACATGCACATTTATAATACTTGTACGATGTATCCAGTGCTTCTTTTATACAAAATAATGCACATACAAAAACAAACATATCATCAAGCCGAGTTCTGGCGCTCTAGACTTACATACCTCCATCGCTTCCTCTACATTGATCAGTCTCTCCACACATGCTCGCCGGTTTCGGGTACTTTTGACGTTCCGACCTTGAGTGTTCGATCGATTTGATTTAGTTAGTTGGAACGTGGTCTTTATCAGCCTCTTGTATAGCACACGCTTCTTTCTCTTTGTTTATCTGTTTCGTCAATGTTCTTTCTTCGTCAAATTCTTCACTTGTCGTTCCTATATGTACAATCCAACGTATCATTCCTTTCTTCATACATTCTTCACACCGTCGTTCAAGCCAGTTGTTTTGAGAATCACTTCATTGCGGATTCGATCTGAAATCGTTACGCCGCACATCTTTCAAAGAGATCTCCACTCTTTTTCCATACTTAGATTATTCTAACATACCCAGGATTCGCTGCCTTACAATAAAGTTGGCACCAATACCACGTTGCGGACAGCTACTCATTAAACAAACTTATTCCAATTTGCTTAGGCTGCATGTCTATATAATTCGGTGAGCTGGTACCACGATCTTAACATGATACCATCTGACCTTCGTAATCCTTTAAACGTAGAATATTTGTTCCCTAAGCTTGGACGAATATATCACATGAAACCCAAATAAAACACCAATATGTTAGTGATACGGCACGTTCGTTGTTGCGTATGTTAATATCGGTGTCCGATTACGCTGTCCAGCTCTTTGTATGTTTATTACGTCTCGGCAGGTTGCCGATTAATCTAATACGTATGCATAACATGCGTACTGCCCGCAAGCAATTTCCCGGTCGCACCTGTAGCGTTCCCTACAGACGGGCGGCTACAACTGGAGCGATTATGCGTCAGTATGCTCGTGCCTGTTAGGTTACCATTTTTTTAAATATGACAAGTTACACGCCATTTGCATGTCTTGATGTCTGACCTGAGGAAAATACATATTTATATTAAATTGGAGGGTAGTTGTCGGTGAATTAAAATTGCGAATAATCATCTTTTTAGCTCGATAATTTTTTCGTACGTGAAGCTTTAAAAGAAACATTTTTTTCAGTTCTATCATGTTGATATTCATTTCAACGAAAATATATTTGCTGTATATGCCCATGTATCATATTAAATAAAAATAAGTTTGAGATTTAATATTCACATGTTTATAACGTCAAGAAAAAATCCATCAAAGTCCGGGGACAATAGCAGTCCGTCCACAACCGAAGTGAATAATATAATGTCAGTGCCGGATTTGGCAACGTCACAGTGACAAAGGAAAATGCGCCTCGAGTTATGACCCTCTCGGCTCCCTTTTGTTTGGCTAATGTCGTCGTTTTTTATTTTTTTTGCTCGCATTTCATGCTTTTTTTAGGGAGAACAGGACCAGGTGTCGAGTTTTGTGACGTGTCCGCTTTGTTTATGTTGCGAAGGTGTCTGTCTTAATTTGGTCTGCATTTGGAATTATTTATTGCCTCGCCCAAGTGCCATTGCTACTAACTTTGGAAATTGGATGGGATGCGAATGTCTTTCCCTTTTTGGACTGATATGAAACTTATTATAAACAGCGTTAGGAAAAGGCGATGGACGCTGGCACCTAAAATATAACTCCGTATACCTGGAGTGAAAAATAAGTAGGTAGTATTTTTTTTCCTCACATAAATAATATCATTTTGCCAAATGCATTCATAAGATTCTTTATTATATGAGAGCCGTCGGTAGTGGCAGATTTTGGTGGTTTTTTAGGGAGAACAGGACCAGGTGTCGAGTTTTGTGACGTGTCCGCTTTGTTTATGTTGCGAAGGTGTCTGTCTTAATTTGGTCTGCATTTGGAATTATTTATTGCCTCGCCCAAGTGCCATTGCTACTAACTTTGGAAATTGGATGGGATGCGAATGTCTTTCCCTTTTTGGACTGATATGAAACTTATTATAAACAGCGTTAGGAAAAGGCGATGGACGCTGGCACCTAAAATATAACTCCGTATACCTGGAGTGAAAAATAAGTAGGTAGTATTTTTTTTCCTCACATAAATAATATCATTTTGCCAAATGCATTCATAAGATTCTTTATTATATGAGAGCCGTCGGTAGTGGCAGATTTTGGTGGTTTTTTAATGTCACCTTTAGTAGTCACCAAAATTAAGATCTCAAGTTTATACCCATGTTGTCTATATCAACTTCAGCTTATATATATCAGCTTTTTGAACTTACAAACACAGTTATTGGTTAGGACATGCTATATGGCCAATAAATATATCTTTAAACCTGCATACTTAAAAAAAAAAAAAAAATTTTACCCGAAGAAAGGCGTAAGACTCGTCGCCGGCCGTTTATCACGTTGTCACTTATACAAATATGCACTCATATCCCGATAAGGTGGGTAGTGGTATAACTATACCCACATTTTTCTTTAAGCATTTCTTTTGTATCCAACAAAATACCGCTAAAACGGCCTGAAAGACGCTTTCACTTGTCACAAAAGAACACGCCTGCTTCGTGACAATAACGAGTAATTGTTACCAAGCAAGTTATTTAATATTGTTGCACGATACTTATTTGTTGGTGGAAAAAATATTAAGCTTCTGTTCCGTTGATATTAAGGCTAATAAGAAATATGGGCTGTGACGTGTCACCGGCGATATTGCACTTTATCACGATTTTATTATGGTTCAGTTTCGGTTGTCGCCCGCACTATAGATTCGTATATTTATTTCGTACACGGAATTAATTCCGAATATTGTTTATTATACAATTTTGGAAGTTTCGCATTTATTGCTGGTCATTACACCAAAACTTCGTGTTTAGCTTTGTAAATTAACAATTGTGACGTCATAGTGATTACGTCAATACAACCTTACCTATGTATGTATATACAGTAAATACAAAACTTTAACAAAACATTCCTCACTCATATATCCTCACGCCTTCCCGCAAGGGTCACCGAATGGGTAGGCAGAGGTGTATAGGTAGTGCCCACACACCCACTTTCCGCCAGAGATATATTTTAGGTGCCAACGTGACAGACACGACTATTCATACGCCTTTGAATTGCTTCTCAGACGTATGCAGGTTTCCTCTCGATGTTTTCCTTCACCGTAAAGCTCGTGGTGTGACTAATCACTGTATTTAAGTTCAGAAAAACTCATTGGTACAGTCGGGATTCGAACTTGCGATCTTTCAACACTTTCGAAAGTTGTTATTTCGTTTCCCTTTTACAGTTACTAAATATTTACTTGATTTTGACGTATGATACTTAATTCTGTGTTTTCCTATAGTTGTAGTATTATCATAGTGAGTTTAAATATCTCTTGGGTATTAAACGTAAAACGTAAAAAAACCTAAGTTTCGATAAAATACATACCTACTAATCAATAAATTATATTCAAAAGTATAATAAAATAAATTGCTAAAATATTATCAGGTACGTACATCAAATAGAAGCCATGGCTTAACAAAGGTAATTTATACGCCCATAACAATAATTTTGTAATTTATACCGAGGCGGGGGCAGGCCACGACATTCATGCAATATGCATTAAGTAAATTTAATAAGGCGGTCGCCCTCAATGGTGATTAACTTCGAAAATTGATGTTATTTCGTAAGCGAATGAGTTACGTTTGATTTAATTTAGATAAGGCTTTTTTTAATACAAGCCGTGATGACGAAGCTTTTTGCAAGCCTAGTCAAGGTTGCAACTTGAGCGCCCGCGTAAATTAAAGCAACCGCGGTGGCCGACTGGTACGAGTAGTTGCCTGCGACACAAAGATCGCAAGTTCGAATCCCGACTATAACAATGGGTTTTTCTGAACATAAGTACAATTATTAGTCACACCACGAGCTTTTCGGTGAAGGAATACATCGAAAGGAAACCTGCATACGTGAGTCTTAAAAAAAAATATATATCTGGCGGTAAGTGGGCGTGTGGATACTACCTATACACCTCTGCCTACTCCTTCGGGGACCCTTGTGGGAAGGCGTGAAGTTAAACAACACGTAATTTCCAGCAACACTATCGTAAACACACTAAGGCTTTACAAAAATCTTGGGAATTGCCAACAAATTCCGGACACGATCTGGGGAGATCCCTTAAGCTCGAGGGTCGCGAATAATGTCCACTAGACCAACAATGCCGAGCTTCGTCGTTAGATCTCATTAAAACTCCACTCCCGTGAAAAACTTGAATCATTATTTATACTTTTTCAGGTGGATACACAGACCCCCCGACAAATTTATTATGATCTATTGATTCGCCGGCGTTCTCTGTCCATAAAACCACGTTGCCGCAGTGAAAGTTTGGTAAATCACTCGAAATTATGTCGCAAGTTACCCACCGCCCTTCAGTCAAAGTTATTTTACTACTCACTGCTCTAAGACTTTAAGTAAGGAATGAAGATGAGGTACCTGCAATAAAAATAAAAAGTCCGACTAAAATAAAAAGTAATGCCTATGCTTTGAAGTTGCGAGAGTCCGAGCTCGTTTCGTTTTATGTGTATTGTATTTTATGTGCGTAAATTTGTAGGCTTACCATGTGTTTCGGTAGTGGATATCATATTTATTTACGTATTTAACATGAACATCCCGACTGTACCAATTAGTTTTCTGAACGTAAGTACAGTGAGTAGTTACATCAGGAGCTTAGAAAGGTGGAGGAAAACATCGCGAGGTAATCTGAATACGTTTGAGAAGAAATTCAATCAGTCGTGCTTGGGAAACGGCGATGGACTCGCCATCGATCACGTTGGCACCTAAAATATATCTCAAACAAAAAGTAGGTCTGTAGGTACTATACACCTCCGCCTACCCCTGCGTTCCCACAAGGATCCCCATTTGTAGGAAGGCGTATGTATACATATTATCGGATCGAACATTCTTCTTGAGTAAATTATGGACGAAGTTCCTGGAATAATCAATATAAGAGGTAGAAGCAAGGATCTCCTCCCGTTCAAAGTTGGAGGGTCCCGACTGGGGCATTACTTACCTTAGATTATAAAGCCGAATGATGGAGGTATTGGAAAAAATTGGTTGTGTACTTAACTTTTTCCAAGTACGAGTATTGGAGTTATAATAACACTGCATCTAAACTAACAAATGCAACTTTTAAGACTACTGTTAATATTGAACATTTTGATATTTTTACTATTCCTGTATAATATTATTCCAAAAAAACATTACTTCGAAAACGATATGATGCTAACCTCTATTAATCTCTCTACAAGCATGGGGTCCGCCTGATGGTATGCGGTTACCGCTGCCTATGGACGCTTGCAACACCAGTGTATCGCTCGCGCGCTGCCGACCCAGCACGAATATTATCACACCCTTCTTTAAGAGCTCTATGCTGTACTCTCCAGAGAAAACCTCAACTGGGAGCTCATTCCACAGCCTGAGCGTTCGCGAAAGGAAACTCCTTTGGAACCGCGCAGTGCGAGACCTTTATGGTTCCATGGTGGTAGAATTTCACCTCACAATTTGTAACTCACCTCATTTTAAATTCAAAATTTAATCTCTTAAAGGCTGTAATTGTACCTCATAATTAATCTCATGGTATTAAAACTGGTTTCAACTCAAAGAAAAGAGCGAAAGTAATTAATAATTCAGGTGCTCGAGTTTGGGATAAATTCCGGGAAACTGATATTATTAATTTGTGCTCGCTCGACTGGAAACATTTCACCATGATTTATTTTACATATTTCAATATATTGAGCACTAATTGAAAAATATTTAAGCATTTCGTGACATATGCATGCGTGTGTTCATACACATATGTATGAACACACTCATGATATCTCTCAATGCCTTTTCTTCACCGCAAAAGTCTTAGTGCGATTTATAACTGTACTTTAGTTCAGAAAAACTCATTTGTACGATTCGAGATTCGACCTTGGGATCTTTGTATTTGCAAAGAATAACTAAAAAACGGATTTTCATGCTGTCTTTACAAATAAACAGTGTGAATCATGATTCAGGTGTTTAATTTGTAGGCATAATATTGTCGACTATCTGTGCGAAGCCGGGGCCGGGTGCTAGTCCAAAATAATAACATCATCATAAATTTAAGAGCTGGGCTCTTGACAGCGATTCTGATGCAGTCCCTTCCATTTACTTCTGTCCATCGCAACCTCCTTGACCTACCTAAACGTCATGAGAGACACTTTTTCTTTGATCTGACCCTGATATTTCTAAAGAAGTTATCATGTCGTATAAGGTGGCCTATCTTCTATTCTCGACTGTCTTTAGCAGTACTCTTGAATTCTTGGACTTTTTTGGGCACGTCTTTGTTTGTTACCCTTAAATAATGTTATGGACCTATAATTTTGCCAATTCTAGCAATCGATTCTGTTCGACCGTTTGGTGCAAAGTTCCTCGTCAATGATATATGAATAGGCTTTACGTAGATATAAATTTAAATTTGTACGCCACGCGGCTATAAAATATACCGTAGTTCAGATAGTGAATTATGTTGGCGAGCAATTTTTACTCTTTCTTTCCCATTTTTACTGTTCCGGTGGGATCTACGGGAGGTGCAATTGCAGGGTCGGTTTGGCTATTGACTTGAATTTTATTTGTATTCCAATACTTTCAATACAATGAGAGTCTGCGTTTTGTTTCTACGGATAAAGACAAAGAGTTACACTTGGAAAGGCGCTTACAATTTTTGATTTATTTTATTTCAACTTATTTCAGTAAGGTGGGCAAGGCAAACAAGCATGCGGCTCGCGTTAAAAATCCAAACCAATTTTTTTTTATTAAACGTAAGGGGCACAGAGATCACTTATTAAAATTGAAATCCACATACTAAATATAAACCTACAGTTTCCAAGGATGCAATTCATGGCCATCATTCAAATAAGCAGATGTTGTATAATAAGCTTTTTGAATTAATTTACGAAAATACTGATGAATGTGGACGAACCGAACTAGGTATACAAGTCTAGAGAGAGCTGGAATTTTATTCTCTCTGCCTACCCCGATAGGGACTCAGCGTGATGATATGTAGGTATGTAAGCGGCTATGACCACCTTGCACACCAGGCGTGTCTTTCCCGTATTTTGCACAATACATGTATTCACACAACGCCTTATATGGTGTTATTAAATATATTATGTAAGTCTAGAGAGAACTGGCGCTCTATACTCAGTGCCTACCCCGTTAGGTTATCGGCGTGTTGATATGTATGTAAATATATTAGAATAATATATCCTCACGCCTCCCCACAAGGGTATATAGAAGAAGTGGCAGGCAGAACACTTGGGTCCAAGACATGCCGTCATCGAACCGGCTGACGACATAACGGTCCTCCAGGACGCCCGACAAAAACATACCAACACTACACACAACCGACCACTGTTCCGTCCTCGCCGGCGAGGCTCGACGCGAATAAGCCGTAATGTTCCCCCCCGACCTCCGCCGCAAACGCCGGCCCGCGCCGAGCCAGACGCGCAAAACCCGCCCCCAAATAATATTTAAATAAAATTACCAGTCCAGCCCAGCTCCCTTGCTCGCGATCCAGCAACGCCCTAAGCCGAGGTTCGTACCCCACAGGGGGTGCCCTTAGCTGTGTTGCTTAAAAATAAAGTGCCTGGCTGGAGGCCTAGGTCTCGCCATTGACCGGTTAAGTAGCAAAAGTTCCCGGAACTCACGCTACGAGAGACAATACAAAAAAGAAAAAAAAAAAAAACAGAACACTTGGGTCTCACAGGAGTGAGGAGATAATATATCTTAGTGCTAAGGCGACACATGGAGAGCCTATCGCAGTTTCTTTCTTATTGCAGTGTGAAGTAAAACTTCACACTTCTCCATACGTATGCCGTTTGCCTCTCGATGTTTTCATTAAACTCGCGGTGTGATCAATCGCTGTACTAAAGTTAAGAAAAACTCATTGGCTCAGTCGGAATCCGAACTTCCGGTTGAATTTCGCCAGTTCTCTCCAGACTACTTGACTCTTCTATACTAATATTATAAAGAGGAAAGATTTGTTTGTTTGTAATGAATAGGCTCCGAAACTACTGGACCGATTTCAAAAATTCTTTCACCTTTGTAAAGCTACATTATCCCCGAGTAACATAGGCTATATTAAATTGGACCCGATAGGTGGCGCTGCGATCGAGTTTCAAGAATTTTACCTTTTTACCCGGGCGAAGCTTTCTGTGTGTCTTAAGCTAGATTCGAGAATGGTTTAGATTTACAATTGGACCCAATAGGTGGCGCTGCGATCGTGTTACGGGCAATTTAACTTTTTCACCCGAGCGAAACTGGGCGGGACGGCTAGTTATTTATATAAAAATATTACATTACATATCATCACGCCGAGTCCCGAGTATATAAAAATATATAACGTAATATGATTATTATTACGTTATCGTAATGTATGAATGTATTTTTTTTATTTGAATATAAAGGAATCTTGATGCCAAGATTATAATTTGAAATTAAATTTCACTGCTATTTTCGTGCTTATTCTATTTGCTTCGCATATACAATGAAATATTTCCATAATTTGAATTTGGAAATAAAATATCAATGTTCCTTTTGAAGTGAGCGCGCCTCTGTCGGCGCCATCAAACGGATGGTAAACAATCAAATGAAAATTAAATCTGTATTCGGAATCAGCATGACGACTTATCATTAATTATTCATTAATCCGAGCCGTGCTGACTTAATGATAGCAAAACAGAGGCGCCGAGTGTCTCGCTGTAACCATTTGTAGTTGTTGTACGCGCTAGAATATGCGTATGTTTGCGCGTATGAGAAAGCCAATGGTGAGATTGTTGAGACAAAAATGCCTTTATCCAACTAGCAATTGTGAAAGATGGCGATGTTCGGTCTGAGGGCTGCCGCGACGGACCATTTGCCTCACTGGCTGGGTGTGAATGGTATTCAACCTCTGTCTGTCCCAACGCAGGTGAAGGGTGAACGCATACTTCAGTTGGTATCATTATACTATTAAGATGTAATGATGAATGTGAACGATGCAAAAGTATGTAAGTCTGAAAAGAACTGGCGCTCTACTCTCTTATTTGATAGTTTGTTTATGTTCTACTGTTGATATAATTATGTAATTGTATTTTTCTTTTGTTTCAGGTGTTTATTACGTTCTGTAAAGTAGTTACAACGTACGCTTGCGATAAGTATGCTAATTCAATATTACTCAACTGGTTTATATTTCACGATATAAATTGTTTCCATACTTAAATAATTTGATAACTATCGAGCTGGATATTTTTAATCGTTTCTTTTATTTCATTCGCTTAACTTTGTTCAAAATAATACTATTTTGTTTATCCTCATAATATGAGTTATTTTGACATCTGAACCATTTACTGTTATTTATTATTATGTACTGTTAAGACATTAAAGTCGATCCCAGGTGTTATCGGATACTGGCTATTTATTGAGAATCTTACACGTAATATAAGATTCGAATTTTAAATACGTATTTGTTTCATTATTGAAACATACTATACTTTAAACTGATATCCATTTCATATTTGCATTGCCTTTAACTAAGTCTAACGAGCTGTTGTGGTCGGGTAGTTCGCGCTACCTGCGACACGAACGACTAATCTCGATTGTATCAATGAGATTTTCTGAACTAAAGTACAATGATCGGTCACACTATTAGCTATCAATGAAGAAAATCATAAAGAGAGGATACGCGGATAGTGGGTGTATGGTTACTACCTATGCACTTCTGCCTACCCATTCGGTGACCCTTGGGGGGAGGCTTGAAGAATGGATATATATATATATACATATAAAAATATATTATGCAAATGTAACTCACAAACATTTTCACGACAACTCACACCCCCGTGTTAAATAACAGAATGTAACACATAGTCTGTGTTTATATTAAAGTGTGTTTGTTTTTGTAACGCTGTTAACATGATTGTGATAACATCGCGTCGATTTGGGCCGCAGTGGTGTTGCCATACAATATTAAAGCTTTTAGGGTTGGATTAAAATAATGGGTTACGGGAATTGAGAGGTTAAATTGAAAAGTTAATGTTTGTATAAAAATCACGCTAATAATTACATAATATGTACGTACACATACAAAGAGAGAGTAAAACACCAGTTCTCTCTGGACTTACAGATCTCTTTCGCTTCATCCACGTTTATCAGTCTATTCATACACGCTCGCCAGTTTCGAATCTTTTCGAAGTACTCTTGACTCTTGTTACTCACCTAACCTAAATAATCGTGAACAATTTTTCTCTACGAATATTTTGTCTCAACTTCGCCTTTTATAAGTCTAGGCCATATTTCATCCATCCTTCAACATGACTATACAGAAGGGTCATTCATAAGCCCCCACATATTTTCACTCGATTTCTACCAGAATGTAATTATACGACAGTTATGTATCGCCTCAAAGTAAATATTCTCATATTATAAGTTACAGTGGGCAAGGCAATAACCTTCCCAAATAAAGGCATAGCTGGACGCTCGATCGAAAACTTGAAGATATTTGCTCACGAACTCGAGCACAAGTTTTGAACTTACTTGGAGGTATTAACTTGGTATGCCTTTACTAAAGTTAGCTGGTTAATATTAAGCGTTATGTTACAATTTAGTCGTATATATTATTAGGTTCACCTCGGTTCGTATTGATCGACATCGATATCGGAAGAAAAAAAAATGTGACCTTCGTATAAGTACCTATCGTGACATTGTCAAGCTTTGTTCTATTACATGTAAATAGTATCATGCCGAGTCGCTTACGGAGCAAGCAGAGAGTAGAACTCCAGTGCGCTCTTAACAAACAGGCCTCTTTCGCCTAATGTAATCCTCCGTCTCTTAATACGTGATTTTATACGTCAGTATATATTTGGTTAAAATTTAATTAAGGAATTACTGCAGTATGAAGCATTCATACGTACATTCACGGTAAGAGTAGGTACTCGAAACCGACGAGCATGTATGAAGAGACTGATGAATGTGGACGAAGCGAAAGAGGTATGTAAGTCTAGAGAGAACTGGCGCTCTATACTCTCTGCCCACCCCGTTATGGACTTGGCGTGATGATATGTACAGCACTTCGGCTCAAAATAGACCCTTGCAATTTATAAGCCTTGAAAGTACTATTACTTTTCTTGTTACTAACGTATATGAGAAGAGCCATGGTGTCCGCGTGGTTAATGTCACCACTTGCAACGCGAACTCTGCACCTTCAATCCCCGGTGCTCTGCACCAATGTATGGTATATTAGTACTTATATCAATAGGTAGATAGGCTGCGGTAACCATCGGGTGGGCCGTATGCTTGTTTGCCACTCTTGTTGTAAATAAAAATACAATACCCTTATAATTTTTCTTAGTTCTCCTGATATTGTATGCTTAAGTTCCAGCGTGACACATGTACATCGCACACATACAAATAATATAAGTGAAGAAAATAGTATTAAATAAACTTATTGGTGGCTGAGTGGTTCGAGCAGTTGCCTGCGACGCAAAGGTCGCAAGTTCGAATCCCGACTGTACCAATGAGTTTTTCTGAACTTAAGTACAGTGATTAGTCACACCACGAGCTTTACGGTGAAGGAAAACATCGAGAGGAAAACTGCATACGTCAGAGAAGAAATTCAAAGGCGTATGTATAGTCGTACTTGAGTAACGGCGATTGACTCGCCATCTGTCACGACACCTCTGCCTACCCCTTCGGGGACCCTTGTGGGAAGGCGTGAGGATATTATTATTATATTTACAATATACGATAGATCTCACAACCAATGCGTAATGTTTCTCATAACTACCCACATCAGTACACTCTGCTCCTACAAATTATACCGATAACGAAGTCTCCGAGTGTATCTTACCCTCCATATTGCCTCAGGCCGACTGTGGAACAGTAAAGCGTGTGAACGAATTACAGTAATTATGTCGGCGGTCCGGAGGGAATAATTTGCTGGTTTTGGACCCCTTGTGTGAAATGCAACGCTAGGGGATTGAAAGGGGATCGGACTATATACCCTCTTGTACATTTGGTGTTTGTCTTCAGAAGATGTTCGTTGTTATATTGGAAAAAATATACGGTTATTTTAACAATCTACGTGCGCACTCCGTGGTTTCGTCCGTGATGACATATACTGTGTCTCAGAAAATAAAATAAGCCTATCTACTACTACTACTACTGCTAGCCATTTTTTTTAGTATAACCAGAAACGTGGTGAAATGGTCTATTCGAAAAATGTGCGGAGTAACGATCTTAGATCGAATCTGCAATGAAGAGATGCGCAAAACAACTGGCGTGAACGAGGGTGTGATTGTAAAGTTGAAGAAAGGCATGTTACGTTTGCTTGGACATATAGATAGGATGAGTGAAGAAAGATTGACGGAACAGATATACAAAGCTAAAGTGTATGCAAGAAGAGGCAGAGGAAGATCACGTTCCAACTACCATTAAGAGAGGTAGGGCATAACGGGTTTCCCGTTCAAATTTGGAGCTGCCCGACTGGGGCAGGACCTCCACCTTATAGAAGTCCGTAGCCAAATAACACAATTTTTTGTGTTGTGTTCCTACGCGGTGAATAAGGTTTCCAGTAATGAGCTCCTTGGGGAGGGAGAGGATTGTTATATTGTGTTGGCAGCAGAGGGATTAGTCCCATTGTGCGGCCAACACAGTATAACTCTCCGAACCCAGAGTGGCAACGCGCAAGTGATACTACGGTATTGCAAGCGTAAATAGGCTGCGGTAACCGTTTTCCATCAGGTGGGCCCGTATGCTTGTTTGCCACTCTAGTTGTATAAAAAAAAAAAAAAACGGACAAATCTATCGGACGCGCCGGCGGGAACGTACTCGAAACCGACGAACATGTATGAAGTGACTGATGAATGCGAAGCGAAAAAGGTATGTATGTCTAGAGAGAACTGGCACTCTATACTCTTTGCCTACGCCGCTAGGGACTTGGCGTGATGAGATGTGTGTGGATTACAAATCCTAGCCAATTTTTTTAGTATACCAAGAAATGTAATCTAGCAATTGCATGCAAACTATAACATATAGTTAAAGTATCTTATTAAGGTTAATGCAAACCCCAGGAGTTTAGAAACTACCGTCGCGGCTAGACCGACGCTCTCATTCCCCGGTGAGGAGGTGTATCATTAGGAGACCGTGTAATATTACGGGGCATTGTGCTCGCTGGCGCACTCATATTTCTTACATCATTAAGTCGCCGCATACGGTGTAAAGATAGGAATACACTGACTCTTTTCATATTATTACAGACTTACAGATCTCTTTCGCATCATCCATAATCATCAGGCCTCTCATAAGTTATCGCTTCCACATTTTAATTAAACAAAGTTATAAGTTTTACATTTAAATAGCTATTTATGAATCAATAGTAATTACGCCTCTTCTCTCTCTCGCTAACGATTCAATACGAATTAATAGTAATAGAGCCGTGGTGGCCGAGTGGTTCGAGCAGTTGCCTGCGACACAAAGATCGCAAGTTCGAATCCCGACTGTACCAATGAGTTTTTCTGAATTTAAGTACAGTGATTAGTCACACCACGAGCTTTACGGTGAAGGAAAACATCGTGAGGAAACCTGCATACGTCTGGGAAGAAATTCAAAGGCGTATGTATAGTCGTGCTTGAGTAACGGCGATGGACTCGCCATCTGTCACGTTGGCACCTAATATACCTCTGGCGGAAAGTGGGTGTTTGGGTATTACCCATACACCTCTACCTACCCCTTCGGGGACCCTTGTGGGAAGGCGTGAGGATATTATTATTATTATAGTAATTACGCAAATACATACGCATACACGCATACATATCGTCACACTCGCTGGTCAGTCACAGGGTAGGGATAGTGAGTAGAGCGCCAGTTTTCTCTACACTTACAAAAAAAAGGTTCAATTGTCAGGAATCTAAACCATTCTCGAATCCACCTGATGACACACAAAAAAAATCATTAAAAACAGTCCAGCCGTTTAGGAGGATTTCAGTGACATACACACGCACACAAGAAAGGTATGTAAATATATATATATATATATATATATATATGTCCCGCCCAGCTTCGCTTGGATGAAAAATTAAATTTCCTGAAACACGATCGCAGCGCCACCTATCGGGTCCAATTGCGAATCTAAACCATTCCCAGATCCCCTTGAACACACACAAAAAATTTCATCAAAATCGGTCCAGTCGTTTGAGAGAAGTTCAGTGACATACACACTCACAGAAGAATTATATATATAAATATATATAAAGTTAAATGTGTTTTTAACTTTATGCTTATATTTCCGGTAGATTTCACAATCATGGGAGATAGTGTAAATGGATGTTTGTCATCATTATTTGGATTATTACTCGTCTATGATTCGTCTTGGCAAAGGTCCAAATGTGCGCAATAATAAGAAACATCACCGTTATGGTCATTTATTATATTGTATATCATTACTTTATATACTATTTACATGATATTTAGCCTCATAGTGGCGCCACCTCTATGCTATACGAAATTTTCTCAGAGTATGTCGTGTTGGGATGCACGGTTTCCCACCAATAGTACGTACCTACTCACCTCACATACCCATTTTCCGCCGGAGATATTATTTCTGCTCAAACGTATGCAGGATTTGTCTCTGTTTTTCGTTCTTTAAAGTTTTCCTCCTTTTTTTTTTTTTTTTTTTTTTTTTTTTTTTTTTTGTATTGTCTCTCGTAGCGTGAGTTCCGGGAACTTTTGCTACTTAACCGGTCAATGGCGAGACCTAGGCCTCCAGCCAGGCACTTTATTTTTAAGCAACACAGCTAAGGGCACCCCCTGTGGGGTACGAACCTCGGCTTAGGGCGTTGCTGGATCGCGAGCAAGGGAGCTGGGCTGGACTGGTAATTTTATTTAAATATTGTTTGGGGGCGGGATTTGCGCGTCTGGCTCGGCGCGGGCCGGCGTTTGCGGCGGAGGTCGGGGGGAAACATTACGGCTTATTCGCGTCGAGCCTCGCCGGCGAGGACGGAACAGTGGTCGGTTGTGTGTAGTGTTGGTATGTTTTTGTCGGGCGACCTGGAGGACCGTGATGTCGTCATCCGGTTCGATGACGGCATGTCTTGGACGCCTTATTTTCGAGATAAGGGAAGGAGTGTATCGGGCGGCCGATACGACGAGGGGGTTGGGGTGATTTACAGCAGAATCGAAATGACGTTTGGACAGTTTTTTCAAAAACTGTTTTATAGTGGGGACTTTGAGGTCAACGTGGAGTTGACTATTACGCATGTACCACGGGGCACCTGTGGCTCTCCGGAGAAACCGGCTTTGGAGCACTTGCAGGGGGTTAAGTGTTGACTTGCTAGTGTGTGCGAACACTACACCCGCATATGTCATGATTGGTCGAATGCACGTCGTGTAAATCCTCACCTTGGATTTCAATGAGAGTTTACTTCGTGCATTCAACATGCTGTGAAGTCTACCGAGCGCGAAGGCGGCTCGCGCGCGTACCGCCTTTACGTGGTGACGGAAAGAAAGGCGTTGATCGAGGATCACACCCAGGTATTTGGCTTTTTCTTCCCATGGAATGGGTTTGCCGAAGAGGGTGATGGGGGCTACCCGTGGGCGTTCGAGGCCTTTCCAGAATAGAATGGCTGCGCTTTTGGTGGGGTTCACTTCAATTCTCCACTTCCGGAACCACCGCCCTAGGGCTGTGACTGCGGATTGGAGGTTGTCGTGAATTCCCTCGGGAGTTCTACCCTTGTAGTAGATGGCCGTATCATCGGCGAATAGAGCGCTTTTAACTCGTCTATGGAGGGGAATGTCGCTAGTGTAAAGCGTGAATAGGAGTGGCGAGAGCACTGAGCCTTGCGGGACTCCTGCTCGTATGGGATGGGGGGAAGAGAGTGTGCCCTCGACTCTGTAGCGGAAGGAGCGGTTCGACAAAAAGTCCCGTACTATGCGTACTAGACGGTCCGGCACGCCCAACTGGTACAGCTTGTATATTAAGCCGTTGTGCCAGACCTTGTCGAATGCCTTCGCCACGTCGAAGAGGAGCATACCCGTGGTATAACCGAGTTGAAAGCCGCTACTGACGTCTTCCACTATACGGTGGACTTGTTGGATACAGGAGTGTTTGGTTCGAAAACCGAACTGCTGGTCAGGTATGACTTTCTTAGAGTCTGCAAAACTCTTTAGTCTATTGTAGATAAGTCTCTCGTAAATCTTGCCAAGGACATTGAGGAGACTAATAGGGCGATAACTGGAGGCTTCGGTCTTGGGTTTCCCTGGCTTGGGAATACCTATGACTGTTGCACTTTTCCAGGATTGGGGGAAAAAATTGTTGCTCAGTGCGGCATTGAAGATGGCAGTGAGCAAAACTATGAGATAAGGTGAGAAGAGTTTGATAACTCTATTAGCGATCCCGTCGGGACCTGGGGCTTTCCTGGGGTGGAGATCCTTGATCACTTTCCGGACTTCGTCGACCGTGATTGGGGCGATGGGGTGGTCTGGGTCTTCGGAGGGTGGGAGAGATAGTTTGCTTTCGACCTCGGCATCCACCTTATCGAGATGGCGCGGATCTACCGGCAAGGTGCTGGGCGTACATTGAGCCTCGAGACTGTCGGCCAGGCACTCGGACTTCTCGTCGTCGTCAAAGGCGGGCCCTTGATTTGGACGAGAGAGTGGAGGCATGGACGAGATTTTGTCTGATTTAAGTTTTCGTTGGAGATGCCAAAAGGCCAAGTGACTCGGTTCAAGTTCCCCTAGGAACTTGTTCCAGCGAGCGTCTCGCAGGTCTTTCATGCGGTATCTCAGCTTGCGCTGGAGTGACCTCAGAAAGGTGCGGTTCGCTTCAGTCGGGTGAGCTCTATGCGCTCGGAGGGCGGCGTTCTTTTCCGTCACCAGTTCACGCACGTCGTCGGGAAGTTTCCAGCGATGGTCTTCCATCACCGGAACTTGTCGAGAACAGGCGTCCACGGCTGACTGTACGTGAGCTGTGAGGGAATCGACCGCCTTTTGAGTGTCGGCTGCCGACTCTATGAGGGGCGGGATACTATCTAAGTGAACAGATGAAGAGGGCTTGAGGAGTTCCTCCAGTTTTCTCCAGTCTGTTATCTTTTTCTGAGGTGGGGACTGACCTGAGTCCGGGGGGCCTAGTCGGGGGGAGAGCGCTAAGGTCACAGGTCGGTGGTCGGAATCTAACTCGTCGTGCGACCCCAACGAGTGCAAACGGAGGTTTACATTCTTGAGGATCGCAATGTCTAGTACGTCCGGTCGGTGGTTGATATTCTCGGGATAGTGGGTGGGGTGCATAGGCGCAATGACGTCGAATTGGAGGAGCCCGCTGAGGTCCTCCAATTGGCGTCCTCTGTTATTTCGTGAGTGGCTGTTCCAAGCATCGCTCTTGGCATTCAGGTCACCCGCGATAATAACTGAGCTACTGAGATTGATGAGAGCTTTGATATCAGCTTTGATATCGGCCGTCGAGTTAACAGGGGAACAGTATGCAGAGACTATCGTGATCGGCTGATGGCCGGTCATTCCTAATCGACAGATCGAGGTCTCTATGTGGGAGAGGGTTGGTGGTTGGATTGGGATACAGTGCAGGGACCTCTTGTAATAGATCAAAGTACCGCCGAGGGCGGATCGAGATCTATCATTGCGAACTACGCAGTAGTTTGCAATTCTAGGGTCTCGGTGTGATGGTTTCAGGAAGGTTTCCTGCACTAAGAAAACGTCGATATTATTGTCGCGGAGGAACGCGGCGATCTCTTCCTTTTGGCTGTGAATGCCGTTGGCATTAAAGTAGCCAATTGAAAGCGATCGGGGTTTGACTCTGCTGTTTACGTTTGAGTCCATTATTGGTTGGACGAGAAAGTAGCCAGGGACTCTGATACATCGGCGTAGTCGCCGAGCACCTTGAGGAGGGCCAGAGGGTCCTTTCGGACGGCCCTGAGGCTTCGTGCCATCTCGTTAACCCTTGTGAGGTTGACGGTGGAGAAAAGGTCCGCCAGGAATGCCATGTTGGCGGAGGTTTCGGAAGGGGAGGAAGTGGGCTGGACCACCTGGGGTCTGCGCGGGGGAGTAGCAGCCTGGGGCTGTTGAGGTTTGGCGGTGGAGAGCGACGGCAGAGGTGTAATCTGCGGGCTCGGGGCCGCTGAGGGGACAGGTGGGGACGCTTGTGGGAGGGGTGGAAAGTCCCTCGGAGGGAGGACCCTCCACGGGGAAGGTCGAGGTGGGGCGGGTTGCGCGGGGGGGGCGTTACGCCATTCGCGGGCCGCTGCCCTCTTTACCACGACTGGTCTGGGTTTGGGGGCTTTAGGGCAGCCCCTGTAATTGGCCGGGTGGCCTTCCTGGCGGCATAGCACGCAGCTCGGAGGTGAGTCGGCGAGAGTGCGGTCCTTAGGGCGAGAGCAATCGCTCGTCCCATGATCACCCAGGCACTTGACGCACCTGGGTTTTGCGTTACAGTTACGCGAAGCATGACCGTATAGTTGGCAGTTGTGACACTGCCCTATAGGGCCACCCTTGTGGGGGGTTTCAACCCTTATGCCAGACAGGTGGCATATGGTTTTTATTTTGAAGACGGCTTTACCGTCGGCGGAGTTCTCGCAGATGGCGAGGACCATGTTAAATGCCTCTCCGGCATTTTGTCGGTGCATGCGGTGCACTTCCTTCACTGCGACATTCTGAGCCTTGAGGTCTTCTTTGATCGACTCTGTGTCGATTTCGCAAGGGACGCCGCGGATGACGACCCGGAGTAATCGGTCCTCCGGCAGATCATAAGTGTGGTATTCCACACTTCTGGCCTGCAGGAGCTTCGTGAAGGCTCGGAACTCGGTCGAGTTTGGGAGATGCACCTTAATGCCTTCGGCTGTGGCAGTAGCGCGAGTGAAATTTATGCGGTTGGTTTGGCACCAACCGGAGATTTCCGTCCACTTGGCCTTTGTGTGGACGAAAATAGGGGGACACGAGCGCTCCTTCGTCGAGGAGGGCCGCGTGGGTCGCGGGACGGGGGAAAGCCGGCTAGCCTGAGTGGCTTCGGCTTCCGGAGAGGCCTGGGGGGTGGGAGAGGGGGGTGCCGGGGAGGGGGCTACCGTGGAGGACTGTGCGGAGGGCACGGGCACGGTCTTGGGGGCTTTAGTGGGGGGAGAAGGTGAGGTTGAAGCCTCCTTCTTTTTTGCGCGTCTGGCGCGCTTCTTGGAGCCCGTGACGGGCGTAAATTCGTCCGAAGAGCCCTCGGACGACTCGGATTGTAATGACTCCATTTCGGAGTCCACAATGACAGATTCGGGGGACAAGGGGGAGTCTTGAGACTTATTGGCCTCGTTAGTGACGGCTATGATTGCGCTCTTGTCCAGCGCTGCAGTCGCCTCGGCGGTAGGGGTACCCGCGTTTATATCGCGGGTGTACTCGTCATATTGACGTCGGAGGGTGGGCACGGCGTCTAAGAGCCGCGCGAGAAAAGCCAGTGAGGCTTGGGGGTCAACACTTGTGGACATGGTGGATGCAGACGTGGGAGGGCAAGGCGGTAAGGGAAACGTGTTTCGGGGCGCGGTCGCCCAGGGGAAGAAACACGTAAAGAAACCCCTGGTGACTTAAACGTTAGGGACCCGATCCCCGGGGGGTTGACCCGGGGGTGTGTACTGAACCCTCCCTGTCGGGTGTAGACAGGGAGGTGAGTGTGCCTATGGTGTGAGCCCTAAGCTTGTATTCCCGCTGCCAGTCTTATTGTGCAGCGGGTCCCTGACAGTTCCGGTGTAGAGAGCACTAGTCCGTGGACAGTGCCCAAACTAACACCGGAGGGTAGGAGGTAAGGGATAGGTAGGGTGGGTGGTGGGTGATAACCAGGCGCGACTAGGGTAGACCCCAAGGCCGGTGAACCTGGTCCCGTCCGTTTGTAGCCTTACCCTGAAGGGGCAAGGCTAAGAGCGCAACGGGGCAGCGCCCCACTCGGTTTCGTTGGCACCGTTTGGTTTCCACCGAGTGACCACGAAACTGTGGATTTTCCCAGAAGGGGACAAATATTATTGTCGAGAAACAAGAATTGTGATTGTTGTTGCCTTGAAAAAGGCGACCAACAATCACCACGTGCGGTGCGTAGCGGCTAGCTAACTCGTGGCGATTTGCGTAGCGGCGGGTGTGGCTTCTGCCGGTCGTAACGGGCGCAGAGCGCGGGAGCGGTGGGAGCACACGTCTGCTCGGTACGGCGGCCGGAGCGAGAATGCAAGTTTTCCTCCTTTACCAATATACTATATATAGAAGAAAGTAAGTGAGGCATGCTACGTTGGCTTAGACATTCTACATACATACATAAATATCATCACGCCAAGTCCCTAGCGAGGTAGGCAGAGAGTATAGAGCGCCAGTTCTCTCTAGACTTACATACCTCTTTCGCTTCGTCCACATTCATCAGTCTTTTCATACATGCTCGTCGGTTTCGAGTACTCTTAACGTTCCCGTCCTTGAGAGTCCGATCGATTTGATTGAATTGACATTCTATGTGTCTAAATCAACGTAGCATGCCTCAGTGTGTAGGATGTGTGAAGAAAGATTGATTAAACAATTCGATCACGATCGAAATTTGTTAAGGTAAATCACAATCTACCTTAACAATTTCTTGTATGTAACTTTTATTTGAGTGGTTTATATCTCACGCAGAGACACATACACTCTCTCACTCACTCACACTCACTCACACACACACACATACACACTTACACACAGACACACTAACACACAGACACACTACTAACACACAATTATTTTCTTTATCTCCTGTATCTATAGGAACTGTGTCCATCTCTATCCGGGGATGAGTGTTAATGTCTGCGACACTGCGTATAACTACTGCTGGCATTATCGCATACAATTTTGTACTCAATATATTTTTGTTACTATTATAAATAAAAAAATAATTGCAGTGTTACATCTCGTCTTTGGGCTTTCATCGCCTATATAAAACAGTACACAATATTATCGGTACTATCCCCCCTATGATTTACACCGACAACGTGTGAAATATCGCACCTACGTACACCATCGATGTTGGTAAAAAGAATTTAAATTGCTCTTTTTCTCGTTCCCTTAACTCAATACCTGGTATCCGGGGGAACGTCTATCGTGGTCTCAGTTGTCCCGAAACAATATTTCTAAATAAAATACTATCTTAAGGGACCTCTGGGCGGTATGCTCAAGTTATCAGTGGTAGCGACGAATCCCTTTTTACATGGGGTTTAAATAAAAAATATGTTTGCTCTTTAATTGTTTTAATTTAGGCCTGTTCCAAGTTTGAATCCTTAATGCACTACTGAGCTTTTCAGAAGTTATGCACAGTGATTAATAACACATAAAACATATATATAAATATAAATAATAAAAAATATAAAAGGTCGCAAGTTCGAATCCCGACTGTACCAATGAGTTTTTCTGAACTTAAGTACAGTGATTAGTCACACCACGAGCTTTACGGTGAAGGAAAACATCGAGAGGAAACCTGCATACGTCTGAGAAGAAATTCAAAGGCGTATGTATAGTCGTGCTTGAGTAACGGCGATGGACTCGCCATCTGTCACGTTGGCACCTAATATATCTCTGGCGGAAAGTGGGTGTGTGGGTATTACCTATACACCTCTGCCTACCCCTTCGGGGACCCTTGTGGGAAGGCGTGAGGATATAAATATAAATCATCACAGCGAGTCACTAACGGGACAGGCAGAGAGTATAAAGAGCCAATTCTCTCTAGCCTTAGAAGGAAAACATCGAGGTGCCAATATGGCGACATATAGTGAGTCCATCACCGTTACTCAACCACGACTATTCATACGTTTTTAAATTTCCTCTCAAACATATTCAGGTTTCCTCTTGATGTTTTTCTTCACGTGTTCAGAAAAATTATATAAGTATATAATCGTAAAATATTTTAGACTTTTTATTATTTTAGACAGTGTCCCAGTGATTATTTCCAAACTGCTCAATGTTACTTAAATCAGTTGACATGGCTATGAATGTGTTTAAATCAGATGTTTAGTTATTTGTATCTAATAACACCGCTTTCTCCTGAGACTTGGACGTAACTCAAACGCGAGAGTAAAAATGCGCTATCGGTGAAGCGGTATCGTCCACATTATATTTAAGTGGGTAGTTTGAGAGAAAAACACCGTATTGTTGTCGAAATTGAAAATAAACTCCCGCCGTACTTTCGAGATGTATTGCTCGACGCCTGTATAATAGTGTGTTTGTAGACCCCCCATATATATATATATAGATATATCCCATGTCTATATACGCCTTGTTGTTTTTTTATTCGGTAAGGCTGAGTTGTTTTACCTGTGATCTTGTTTGAGTTTGCTTTGCGTTTTAGTGTTTCCTTGAGATCGAAAATAATTTGTAGGTAGGTATTCTCACCTAAAAGTTATCTCTGGCGGAAAGTGGGTTTTTGGGTAGTACCCACTACCCATACACCTCTGCCTACTCTTCGAGGACCCTTGTGACCAGTGAAGATATTATATAAATTAATAAAAAAATATCTGAAATTCAAAGGCGTACGTATAGTCAGTCGTGCTTGAGTAACGGCGATGGACTCGCCATCTGTCACGTTGGCACCTAAAATATATCTCTGGTGGAAAGTGGGTGTATGGGTGGAAAGTGGGTGTATGGGTACTACCTGTACACCTCTGCCTACCCCTTCGGGGACCCTTTTGGGAAGGCGTGAGGATATATTATAAAAAATATCTAGTCATATATATCAGTGTGAGTATCGAATCCGCGACCTCAAAGCGCGTAAAGCAAACCAATTACTTACTTAGGCAGTAATTACTAACTTAAACGAAGAAGGTAATTTGTAACTTTAAAAGTGTAAAAGTTTACCTCTCTTTGCTGCGCCCTTACAGGAGTTAGATATTACAATGCTATAATACCTACTGTACAATTTGTAATGTCTGACAATGCAATAAACATGATATGATATGAAAAATCAAATTTTCATCCTTATAATAAAACGAACAAATTCACATGTCTCATACAACCTATCAATCACATGTGCCAATCCATTGTCACAATAAGCAAAACTTCGATACAAATAAAGGTCTGTACTCATTAAATAGGTAGGTAGAGCCGGTTCGCGTATATCGCTACTCGAGTGTCTGCTCACTCAATCTGTCAATTAGCGTCCCTACGCCGCGCCGACTGTTACATGCGATGCTTTTATAGCGCTCACACTCCGGTGTGAGCACGCCCTTTGTATTATGATTTCATTTTATCGATCATTGAATCATTTCTGATTCACATGCGACTAATTATGGAAAAAAGTACTTGGCAATGGATCAGCCATGAAAATGTCAAATGTATAAATCGGTGCATTTTAATACATACCGTACCCATATTTTTATTCCACACCGGTGAGCATGTTTTATGGTAGGTATCTAGGTAGTTTGATCGTGGTCTTCCTCTGGCTCTTCTTGCATACACTTTGGGCTTTGTATATATTATGTTTCGTTCATCTCTCTTCACTCATCCTTTCTATATTTCCAAACCAACGTAACATGACTTTCTTAATTTTTATATACTTCACATTATATGTAAATATATTTATATATTATGTACCTATAACTTTTGTATCTCATTTCCACTGAACTCATTGTATGAGAATAAATTCTTTAAATCCAATTAAACCACAAGCTTTACGGTGAAGGAAAACACCCTTCGATTTCCGAAGACGTGGAGATATATATAAAATATGTAGCCCTAGAGGTAACCCATCCAATATTGACAACGCATTGATTTTCTTACTTATCTCTATCTTTCCTTTCATTTCAGTTTATAAACTGCGCTTACTTACTTAGCTAAAGTGCCTCCTCGATATTTTTCGTATATCTAACTATTATCTCAAGCAATGTGTTAATTCTTAACCAATTAGGTATAATTGGTGACAAAGTATCCATCGCAACAGAACAACGTAACTAACTCAAGACCCGAAATTGCTTAAATCGGGAGCAATTTCCACAAATCAGTTTTGTTCTGTTCTGTTCACTCGATCTATTTTGTGCGAGCCTCGGGCGACTAATCACGTCGGCTCTACTCGCAGCCGGCTAGTTCGGTAACTTTTATTAAATTACCGGTTTTGTGGGTAAAGAATTGAAGGTTTTGTAGTTGTACGGTGTAGAGTTACACGTTTTAATCATATAATTAATGTAAGTAGATATATTAAAGTTGTTAGTAAAGCGAACAGCTGTAAATCCAGAGAAGATTCGCTCTACACTCTCTATGGTTCTCGCCTACTCTGTGAGGCCTTACAGGAATATAATAAGTTTACATTTCTTAAGCAACAAGAATCGACTTCACATAAATATATATAACTTACGCTTTATTGTAGACAAGACGTGAATTTTGAAAGGTCTTGTTATACAACGGGGAATTAATGTCGGAAACAGGAGGAAAACTCATTAGAAAAACGTCCCTTCGAAGGATCGCCTTTAGACGTTAACATTAAAAGCAATGCTTTTAACGTACCAGTGGTCCGTCTGGGATGTCGAACAAAAAGCAGCCTGGGTAATACGTAATGCATTGTTCTTGTGCATTTCCATTTAGGTATAAGGAATATTATTATGAAAGATTCGGGCGGTTTAATGAGACATCGAGATTGCTAATATTACAGGTATACTGGTTGTATGTACTCTTTCGGTGATCTTTGCATCGAATGTTAAATGACTTATTAAAATTATATTTTTAAAGAAACATATTTCTCAACATTTTAATGAATACAGTATGTATACGTCTTAATCTACACAATTGAAAAAGCTATCATAAACGATAAATTAATTAAAAATATATTATGAATCCATCGTCACCGTTCAAATGTGATCTGCTGCTGAACATATCCCCACAATCACCCTAAAGACTGGTTTTAAGCTACATCTGTCCAACGTTAGACGTTGGGATGAGCGGACGTTTCCCAATCTTAACAAGTCTACTATAATAGTACACACTACAAATATTTTCCTTATCCGTAAAGCTCATGTTGTGACTAATGACTGTACTCAAGTTCAGAAAAACTCGTAGACACAGTCGGGATTCGAACTTGCAACCTTTGTGTTGCAGGCAACTCCAACCACTCGGCCACCACTACCCTTGTTATACATATATGTATTTTCTTTATATATGAGGATTGAATATATACATACATATATTAAATCCTTATTCAACCCTTTTGTAACCAACTTGGGTTTCCTGTATTCGGGTACTTAGGCTGAGTTGCGGTCTCGCGGCGCATACGTAATTTATTTGCTTGGTACCTACGCACCTGTGCTCGTAATTGTATTCAAACTTAGAACGTGGTATCAATAAGTCTCTCCTTTTTTATCTTTACGCTTTCTTCCCACACATTGTTTTTACGGAGATTACTTTAGTAGCGTAATATTCGGCGAGTCTCAAGTCGTCGTCCCTCAAGCACGCCTTCGCATACGTCTTTAACAGCGTTTGATGTAAAGAGTCTCTTTGAGACGATATTGCCATCTTGTTTCAATGTCCACGTATCACATATTGGTTTAATATGTATAAATATAATACTTCTGTAATATATGGTGTACTTTGTCATCTACGTGTATTTCGTCATCTGACTTATCTTTAACGGCCCTATTTCGATGTATTTTTGTGTGTATATTTCAATGAATAATTATCTGGGAAACTGGCTGGGACAGATAGTTTTTCTATTTTTATTATTATTTGCTTTTATTGTTATATCGACGGGGAATTCATCCCCATAACTTGGACTCAAAAAGGTCTCGCACTGTGCGCTACCAAAGGAGTTTTCTTCCACGAACGCTCAGGCTGTGGAATGAACTCCCCGTTGAGGTTTTCCCTGCAGAGTACAGCATGGAGTTCTACAAGAATGGTGTGAAAAGATTCCTGCAGGGTCGGCAACGCGCGAGTGATACCCCTGGTGTTGCAAGCGTCCATAGTCGGCGGTAACCGCTTACCATAAGCCGCATGCTTGTTTGCCACCCATTTGTTATATTAGTAGCGAAGCAAACAGCGATCAGGGGTTCTGACCTCACATCGCTTTAAGAGGTTGCTCGTTTGTGAGCTGGTCTTCATCATGCTCACACTATACCTACGACATATCGTGGATGTTGTAACATTTCTCTTCACTGGATAATTAATACGACATTGAATTTGCATAGCCCTATTCAAATTCATGCCGATAGAGGTATGTATATATGCATTTTTTTTATTACTGATTTTTATTCCCAGAGCTCATATATATAATATGTTTAATCACAATATCATTACGTGCAGTATTTAAATAGATTTCCATATCAAACTCACACATAATGGCCGACCTTGCATTTGGTTAAGCCGCGCTTATAATTAATTCGCTCAGATTTCATGAAACGGCCCGCCGTTGGGAGGCGGAGGGCGTTGTCCATTTGTACCATCAATTATTCGTTTAGCGCCGCGCGAGCCTAATTTATTATGTTGCCAGTTTGACCTATTAATCCCCGCTAGGCTGTAATTGTTTACAGTGTAATATGTCTACTTGTATGGTGATTAGTCTTTACTGTCGAATTGTAGAAACTCTCGAATCCTGAAAACACACAGATTTTTTTATTGAAACGTTTAGTTCAGTGACAAACACACACAGAGGAAATATATATATATATATATATATACCCCTTCGGGGACCCTTGTGGGAAGGCGTGAGGATATATATATATATATATATATATATATATATATATATATATGTATAGGGTAGGCAGAGGTGTATAGGTAATACCCACACACCCACTTTCCGCCAGAGGTATATTAGGTGCCAACGTGACAGATGGCGAGTCCATCGCCGATACTCAATCAATTATACATACGCCTTTGAATTTCTTCTCAGACGTATGCAGGTTTTCGCTCGATGTTTTCCTTCACCGTAAAGCTCGTGGTGTGACTAATCACTGTACTTAAGTTCAGAAAAACTCATTCAGATCGCAAGTATATATATATATACTAGTTGTCCCGCCCAGCTTCGCTTGGGTGAAAAAAGTAAATGCCCTAAAACACGATCACAGCGCCACCTATCGGGTCCAATTGTGAATCTAAACCATTCTCAAATCCATCTGAAGACACACAGAAAATTTCATTTAAATCGGTCCAGCCGTTTAGGAGGAGTTCAGTGACATACACACTCACAGAATAATTATATATATAAAGATATATGTATATATATATGTATAAAGATATATCGACGTCTTTTTTCGTTTAATAGCCTACAAGCTTTTCCATTAGGCAATAAAACAACGTGACTGAGTAATGCGAGAGGAATGAATTGGTGTTCATGAAATTGTACTCTTTTAAATAGCACTTATCAGTCACACCGTCTCATTTGGGATCCCTTATGTTCGTGAGGGAAATGGCATTGAGTAGACATATAGGATTAAATATATTTTAGGCTTGTCTTAATAATACGTAATATGTTGAAATGTTTGGAAATGTTGGGAAAACCTTGCAATTATTATCGTCAAAGGCTTAATCTCTTTAATCACTGTAAATGAGTTCATCGAGAGGAAACCGACATACGTTTAAGAAGTAATTCTAAGATGTATGTGTAGTCGTGCTTGAGCAACGGCGATGGGCTCGCCATCTGTCACGTCACATATATATAATAATAATAATAATAATATATCCTCACGCCTTCCCACAAGGGTCCCCGAAGGGGTAGGCAGAGGTGTATAGGTAATAAATACCCACACACCCACTTTCCGCAAGAGGTATATTTGGTGCCAACGTGACAGATGGCGAGTCCATCGCCGTTACTAAAGCACGACTATACATACGCCTTTGAATTTCTTCTCAGATGTATGCAGGTTTCCTCTCGATGTTTTCCTTCACCGTAAAGCTCGTGGTGTGACTAATCACTGTACGTATATATATATATATATATATATATATATATATATATATATATGTATATATATAGACATATACATATAATCACGGCAAGTCCCTAACGGGGTAGGCAGAAAATATAGAGCACCGGTTCTCTCAAGGCTTGGATATCTCTTTCGCTTTGTCCACAATCATCAGTCTCTTCATACATGGTAACTACTACTATATATATGTATATATACTATCACACCAACCTTTTTACTTTTTTCTCTATTTCTTTTCTCTCTAACTTGGTTGCCTGGAAGAAATCGCTTTTGCGATAAGGCCGCCTATTTGTGCGTAATACATGCAGTTGTTCTCTGTTTTTTTGTCATCCTATTTGTTTTTTGTAGATGTGTGTACAATAAAGGATATTATTATTATATATATATATATAATGTGTTTATAATATAAAGTAGTAGGTTGTAGTTTTGTGACATATGCCAGTATTATTTTATGGCGGCAACAGACTGGCACATTCAAAATACGAGCGTGTCCAAGCGTGTATTATTATTTATATTGACGTACAGTAGGAGAGTCACAGTCTCGTATTTCTGACAAATAGTCGTCGGTCATCGAAACGTGAGCCTGCCCAAATTAGACTCTAGCCGTACAAAGCGAATGAACCGCGCTCTCGGATTTTGTACTACCGTATATTTGACGTCAAGCAACGCTGTCAATGTGAGAGCTGTAGTACGATACACTGTAGGTATTTAGAATTGTACATGCCAAAGGGAATCTCTGTTTGAATACTAGAATGTTTGAGGTAAATTTAATAGGACTACTAGAGGATGGATGTCATTGATCTGCTTATCTTATTGATACATACATATCATCACGCCAAGTCCCTAGCGGGGTAGGCAGTTCTCTCTAGACTTACATACCTCTTTCGCTTCGTCCACATTCATCAGTCTCTTCATACATGCTCGTCGGTTTCGAGTACTCTTAACGTTCCCGTCCTTGAGAGTCCGATCTATTTGATCCAGGTAGTTAGAACGTGGCCTTCCTCGGCGATGGCGAACGGCGAACGTGGCGATGGACTCGCCATCTGTCACGTTGGCACCTAATATTCCTCTGGCGGAAAGTGGGTGTGTGGGTATTACCTATACACCTCTGCCTACCCCTTCGGGGACCCTTGTGGGAAGGCGTGAGGATATATTATTATTTATTATAAAAAACGATCCTAGAAACCATTACTTGAACACAACATCACAGAGAAAAGCGCATCAAATAAAAGATTCTTGATTTTGATTTTGAACGAACAAACTCAACCCTCAATATACTCATAGGTATGCAATATGACTTCAATGGTTAGAACTTCATTCATAAATAATCAGATTTGAGATCTTACATACATACATACATATCATCACGCCAAGTCCCTAACGGGGTAGGCAGAGAGTATAGAGCGCCAGTTCTCTCTAGACTTACATACCTCTTTCGCTTCGTCCACATTCATCAGTCTCTTCATACATGCTCGTCGGTTTCGAGTACTCTTAACGTTCCCGTCCTTGAGAGTCCGATCTATTTGATTCAGGTAGTTGGAACGTGGCCTTCCTCTGCCTCTTCTTGTACACACTTTTGCTTTGTATATCTGTTTCGTCAATCTTTCTTCACTCATCCTTTCTATGTGTCCAAATCAACGTAACATGCCTTTCTTCATCTTTACAATCACGCCCTCATTTACGCCAGATGATTAGCGAATCTCTTCATTGCGGATTCGATCTAATATCGTTACGCCGCACATTTTTGCGAAGAGATCGCATCTCAACTGCATTCAAGCTATTTTCATACTTCCTCTGACATACCCAGGATTCACTGCCATACAATAAGGTAGGTACTGATCTTATTGATCTATTATATATATTTCTTGTGTCCTTGTGTTAGTCATTGAACTCCTCCTAAACAGCTTTAATAATTTTTTTGTGTTGGTTTGAAATATTTTATCAAAATAATTTTCATAAAAGTGTCCTTGATGTGGTAGGAAATAGTTTATTACACATACTTTTGCAGCTATATTTACGGCCTACCGTGACGGATGGCGAGTCTTATTCGTAATCAGCTTTGATTCATCAAGGGTGAATTTTAGTATAAATTCACTTATATCATAAATAACCTTATATCACAGAAGCCGTGGTGGCCGAGTGGTTCGAGCAGTTGCCTGCGACGCAAAGGTTGCAAGTTCGCATCCCGACTGTACCTATGAGTTTTTTCTGAACTTAAGTACAGTGATTAGTCACACCACGAGCTTTACGGTGAAGGAAAACATCGAGAGGAAACCTGCATACGTCTGAGAAGAAATTCAAAGGCGTATGCTAGTCGTGCTTGACTAACGGCGATGGACTCGCCATCTGTCACGTTGACACCTAATATACCTCTGGCGGAAAGTGGGTGTGTGGGTATTACCTATACACCTCTGCCTACCCCTTCGGGGACCCTTGTGGGAAGGCGTGAGGATATATTATTATTTATTATATTTATTTATCACAAATAACAATTTAAATCTTTCTCGTAATAACTCCCTAGTCCTAATTTTAAAAAAATGTCTAATTAACAATTATTTTGTTAGTATTTTAGTACTAGTTGTAGTAGACAGTACCAATCAGCTGATTGGGAATCGAACATGCCCATACACAAAAGCCACAAAGTCCCTGCAAAACCGTAAAACGACCGTTAATTATTCATTTATCCTATCCTACCCTGACGGTTATTTACGACGGTCCGTTTAACGGTTGGCCGCCTGCTACGGTGCTACGGTGCTACGCCGTAGCCACCGGACTCGGTAATAAAGTCAATTGAGATTAATATTTTTTACTCGCAGGCTATTTGAGTAAGTGAAAGAATACAAAATGTAGCAATCAAATGTTGGACTTGATTTTATTACGGTTGGTAATTAATTACACACTCTTGGCTAATTTGTTTTTACGCTGTAAAGTATGTAAATAGGTTGTCTTCAGTATGTAGAAATGAAAATATTTTGTAGTTTTATATTATATTATGTATCTTTAAGTCTTCTCACAACTATCCCCGAAGAAGTAGGCGAAGGTGTGTAGGTAGTACTCACATCACGTGGCAGATGGCGAGTCCATCGCCGTTACTCATGCACCACTATACATACGCCTTTGAATTTCTTACAATAAAGTCGGGACTCGAAATTGCAATCTTTGTATAGAAGGCAATGTTTCGTATCGTTTACTCAAACCAATCGGCTTGCATAATTATTAAAATTATTCTCCTACCTACCCTGTACACGATATGATATTAGTAGTTTCTGTAAATAAATTGTCAATAGCAACTGTAAGTATATAGTTGGCTTCACTCGATATTTTTATTTATATATATACTAGTGGTCCCGCCCAGCTTCGCTTGGGAGAAAAAATTAAAGCCACGGACCCAGTGGCGCCACCTATCGGGTCCGATTGTGAATCTAAACCATTCTCGAATCTCCACGAACACACACAAAAAATTTCATCAAAATCGGTCCAGTCGTTTAGGAGGAGTTCAGTCACATACCCACGCACACAAGAAATATATATATTAAGATGTAGGTAAGTAATAATTCGGTTTGTATAAATTATCAATATTGTATATTAATACAAAAGTTTCACTTGCACGTATCTTTATTGGAATAGTTAGTATTCAGAATTCCAGTTCTATATTATGAGGTAAAGTTGCAGCGAACGCTCCTCTCGTTGCCCCAGCGTCGGGTCATAGCGCTTAATTCGTACGATTCATGTTATCTAGCAACCACAGTCGGGTGCGTCCAGAATTCCACACTAAATTGTCCCCTGGCTATTTACTAAGGACTGTAAGGACAAATAAAATGAAACAATAAATATATAACATTACAAACGAAATTACTCTAAAGGTGTGAAACAAACACTAAACCTATCTGATGGTCAAATATTATATTTATATATATGTATTCATGCCTTCCCATAAGGGTCCCAGAAATGGTACTCGTAGGTGCCACAGTAGCTGATGGCGAGTCCATCGCCGTTTCTCAAGTAAGACTATAAGTACGTCTTTGAATTTCTTTTCAAACTTTTGCAGGTTTTCTCTCGATGTTTTCATCACCGTAAAGCTCGTGGTGTAATAACCGTACTGAAGTTCAGAAAGGTCCATGTTCATGGCTCCGATGGTGCATGCAAAGGTGCGTAGTATCAGCACCAACTTTATATATACGCAACAGTAGTAGTAGTTTCGCTTACGTCAAAATCAGTTGATGAACCGGACTTAAGAATTGGCTTGGAAATTTATTCCACAAAATATACTAGTTAGGCCCTGGGGTTTCACTTGCATTAAATTAAGTACACATGACTGCTCTTCTCTCTTGGGTAGCGCAAGCACATATTTTAGCCTAAAGCCTTCAATAAGTGGGTTTTTAGTGCAAAAATCTCCTACATTACGTATTTTTGAACGTAATGTCTCTTAGTTATTATTTTAAGTGCCTGAATGGAATATTAGGGCTATCAGGTCGCGGCCCATACGAAATACAGAACAACCATTTTTATTATTTATGTCACCATGCAACAGCTGTGGCTTGGCTATAAATCCAATTCGCCACACAGCGACACCCACGTTATTAAGTTAACGCTACAGGTTGCTTTAAATAAGTATTTTGTTTCGAAACTTTCACATAGCAGAGGTATATTTTTTTACACGTATACAATGGCATAATCGTATTGTGTGCCCAACAAACGTCATCCCACATAACGTGACGTGCGAATAGGGAGGCCAAGAATAGGATGGTGGGACGAACTGGACATGCATCTCAATAGATTGGTCGGAGTTGACGCTCGATCGCGGGGAGTGAAAAGACCTCATAAAATAATAATCATCATCATATCATCACGCCGAATCCCTAACGGGGTAGGCAGAGAGGATAGAGCGCCAGTTCTCTCTAGACTTCATACCCCTTTAGCTTCGTCCACATTCATGAGTCTCTTTTCTTCATATATGCTCATCATAAAATAATAAAATAATTTAATATATCCTCACGCCTTCCCACAAGGGTCCCTGAAGGGGTAGGCAGAGGTGTATAGGTAATACCCACACACCCACTTTCCGCCAGAGGTATATTAGGTGCCAACCTGACGTATGCAGGTTTCCTCACGATGTTTTCCTTCACCGTAAAGCTCATGGTGTGACTAATCACTGTACTTAAGTTCAGAAAAACTCATTGGTACAGTCGGGATTCGAACATGCGATCTTTGTGTCGCAGGCAACTGCTGGAGCCACTCGGCCACCACGGCTCGATTTATACTAGTTCACCTTTATTACTGTTTTCCATTAAGGAAATGGCATAATATTATAATGATAACGAACATTGTTTATGCTTGTTGATATATATAAGCTACAACGTTGATTGCATTTACCTGTCGACTGCTTGTAGCTTTTTGTATGTCATGATATCTTACTTTAAGGGTTGGTGCACACCCGGTACAATATACATATTTATTTATTTTGTAATAATAAATAATAGTATATCCTCACTACTTCCCATAAGGGTTCCCGAAGGGGTAGGCAGAGGTGTATATGTAGTACCCACACACCCACTTTCCGCTAGAGATATATTTTAAGTGCTAGCGTGACGATTATGATTCTTTAAAATAAATGTTTTGTTTTGAATTGGTGACATTGTGAAATTTGGAAAAATATGTGAAATGAACATTATACGAGATATACAATACATACTGCTATAGTATCGTACCATAGCTTTGCAGAAAAGGAAAACACCGAAATAATATGTACATACAACTGAATAGAAATCCTAAAACCCAATAATAAATATACCTCCAGCGAAATGTGGGCATTATTACACCTCCGCCTACCCTTTCTGGGAGGAGATATATCACATTATCAAATGACAAACAAAAAATATTGGCCGAATGACCATTGTAAAATCCCTCGTGAACCAGTGACTTTAGGACGGCAATCGCGTGACACGTCTTAAACAAGTCGCCACGACGATACCGAGTACGGACAGGCCTGACGTACCTTCGTAAACAACACTGCAAAAATGTTAATGTCACGTGACGGGTTTCTTTCATATCTTCGTTATTTATTGCCGAGGTCGAACTCAATCCGTGACTCAAGCCAATGTGTATTTTAGGGCTGCGTTTAATGCGATGTAGTTCCGTAGGTTTATTCGCGATGAAAGTTTATTTAGGTTTTGGGTAATTCAACATTTTTATGTAGTCCCCTAAAATGTTGTTGTACTGTCAAGTACTAGTACAATACAGTAGGCAAATAAATGCGTTAGTGAATTTAAATTATTTTATAGAGACAGTTTTATTCATACATACATACTTACTTAGTTAAAATAATTTGTTACTTAAATAACAGAATAAGAGTGACCTGGTGGATTAGAGCAAAGCTTGAGTTAAATTTCGTAATATTTGTCATTCTGGGAAATGATTTCCGAGGATAAAATAATAGTAAGTTTTAATCATAGAATAAAACTTGAGGCGTGAGTGTAAAGTTATAATTCTCTAGTAATTAAAAAAATACTAACTTATTTAGAATATATAAATATTATTATTATTATATTTGAAAACACATTTGAAGCTCTTCCACTATTTTTACCACTGTTTTATTTATTTTCTTTAGTCTTTCTTTTCTATTGATCTGAAAAACTATAAAGTTTTCTATATACTGGAAAAAGATGGCGCTAGTAGTATCATAGATATATTTGTCTGTATATGAACTTGATTGAGCATGTATTTTCGTGTCAAAAATACCCTGTCATCATTTTTCAATAACGCGCCAAAGAAGTATATCTTCAAAACTTTCTTCTTGAAATTTTAAAATATTATCGTGTGTAAAAGCCATGTGGCCGTCCTTTGAGCATATAGAAGAGTTCTGGACCTGGCTCTCTTTTGGATCGCACCATTGCCTTCATGCATTTTCCCTACCACGCCTCAACGGCGACTAACTTCGTCCATAGCACCCTGTCTGAGTCATTGGTAGCCGGTTCCTGAATGCAGCTGGTAATCAGATTAATGCTTTTCGTCATTTCGTACTGATCTTACTGAAGCAATATTTCACCAATTTAAAGCGAAGTCTAAGATTGATGGCTACCGACAAAAGGTTTCATTCACGTACCTGCGACGAGGATGATCTCCCGTTACAAATCACTTTCTGGCGCTACTGCTGTGTACTAACGCGCATAAAAGTGTTACGTATGTATTTATTAGTCGTGCTTGAGTACCGGCGATAGACTCGCCGTCTGTCACGTTGGCACCTAATATATATCTCCGGAGGACGGTCGATCTGGGTATTGTAAATACACCTCTGCCTACCTCTTTGGGGATACTTGTGGGAAGGCGTGAAGATATATATTTAACATAAAACACTGTGCAACCATTCAAACATTTAACTCATAATATATCATCAGGTCCATCGCTTTATAATGTGAGTGATACACTTAACAACGTGAAAAACATATTTTATATTAAGTAAAAGGTTTTATCTGTAATAATTTTGTATGGACCACTTTCTTGCTCACCTGTACCCTTCAAACAGTACAGGGGTAAACAAGGCACTGTAATATCTCACAACAAATGACCTGTCGTTAGTTTAACGGCGGAATTAATCGCTGTTTTGTCTACTCTTGCCAGTGACTATCACACGATTTATTAGTATCCGGAGAGATCTATGATAGAAGCAACAGTGGTTGCTGTATTATATATTCAATTTACAAGCGTGTATGTACAAGTTTTGTTTTTGACTGTACATTGATTAATGGTAGCACAAGTGAATATGTCCTGATTGATTGAAGCTACTTAGCTTACTATATATTATGGACTTTTTAAATAGTCTGTTGTAGCTTTTGGCGTTAATTCATTTTGGAATTAAGAAATATTAATTTTTTTTTATTGTACTTATAAATGAAAAATTATCATTTCTTTCTACGGAGATTGCCAGAGGTATCACTATACATTATTTTTTGGATTTGCTGCCGTCTCTCATGCACGACTTAACATAATTATGTACCTACGCCCTCGCTTTTCTTGTCAAACGTTTGCAGGATTTCTCACGATGTTTTTCTTCGTGTGTGGTAAAACACATTGGTACTAGCCGCGCATTAGTTAGCTAACAGCTAAAATAGAAGCTACAATCTTAAGTCTTCACGACTACTTAAATCACTCTACCACCACGGCTTAAAGTAAAACATGTTTATTTCATTATTTTAACCAACAACACAAATTTAAAGTCACAGTCGAACAAATTTAATTCAATAAATAACTTCCACGATTCTATAAACGTATTGTATATTCATGAGGGCACAGGTGAAAAGTTTCATCGCCTTATTGTCTAGAAGCAGTTGTGACAATATCAACTCTAACGGCACGTAGATAAAGTTGATAATTAAACAGTCAGACCGTTATTATTATAGCATTGTGTTGCACGGAGTTGTAATCATCGAGAGATAGGACACAATAGGCAAATGGACTTTATCTGTAGTTATTATGATATGACTTTCACGTAACTTTACGTGGAAAATATATAAAATATAACTCTAAATGTCGCAATTCGAACGCCATTTTGTTCTGTTTAATAGCAGACCTAGAGAGGCCAGTAGAAATTTATTATCAGGTTTCAGTTTAGTTAACTTTTCTACAATATATTATAATGAAAAAAGATTTTATTGTTTATAAGTTTTTTCATGATGCAGTTACAAAATTTTACTAAAATGTGATAAAAGCACTCAATATCTCACCAATTACGAAGCAAATTACACCCAGCGGAGCTAAACTCGCACCCAAGAGTCGTAACATTGAATCTGTGCGAGTAGCAGTCGTTGGCAACAAATTGCCATCCGCAGTCGTCGTTCCGAGACCGAACTCGAATACGACTGTCGCAACCGTCAACTTTTCACATAACCATTATCACCGACTCGCCCTTTGTTGGTGCAAAGCAACGGTGCAAGCGTATACTTTTACGACAGGCAGAGAGAAATTGAGCGCCAGCTTGTTTAGGCTTTCGTACGTGGCCTCTGGTTTCCTTGAGGGTTCAATCGATTTGATCTAACTAGTTGCAGCGTGGTCTTCCTCATCAATCCAAACATCATTGGTTATCATCATTGTTGTATGCATCATTAGTTATCAATGACATGGTGGTACCTATTGCTCCAATCGGGAAATTTTAATTTAAACCGGAGATTATTGAGTGCCGTGTGTTTTGAGGTTACATAAAATATCATGCAAAGATAAGATTATTTGTATATCACCTCAAATATCTGGTCACACAGAGAATCGAGCCCTACAAAGATGAAATTCACGTCCATTTACGATTTAAGTATATGTCGTAAGGCAAATCGCTTATAACTCGTGCCAAAACTATTTTTTCCGCAGTTTCTGCGGGCGAAGATTTTTATACGACGTCTCGCCCCGTTTATTGCTTAAAAAAGTAATTCACGAGGACTAATCTGCATAATGTGGAGTTGAAAAAACAACTTGTTTACTTGTTCTGTTTCGCTTCAGGCTTTCAGTATTTAATGTATACAACCTTTTGGAATATATTCGATTCAAATTTGGATGATAACAGGTTGGACATGAATATTGTTGATTTTTTTTAATTGTTTATTTTCTTTACTCACTTCATAGCGAAGCATACGATCATACGATTGAAGGTGTTAATCCTGTTTAATTTGTGTATATAGAAGAGCTGGCAGGTGAACGAGCCGGCAGCATAATAGGCCATAGAAGTCTTCCACTGCTAGCAATAATGCTTTAACAATATACTGGGTACTTATTCGTAATATAATATAGATTTTTTATTGCGGCGAGCTTGATGATTATCAAAAAAAATAAATTTTACGTGGAAAGGGGGTGCCAACATCAACGAGTGATTCTGAGCTTAATAGCTGACGCCATAGAGTTGATATTTTATTACCATGATGATCATATTACCATAAAGCCTCATCATCGATAATGTTACCAGTGAAGCTATTATTGATGGGGTTTTTAACCACTCAATTTAGCTCAAAAGGAAAAGGTCTTAAGTATCATATATACATACATATCATCACGCCGAGCGCCAGTTCTCTCTAGACGTACATACCTCTTTCGCTTCGTCCACATTAATGCGTCTCTTTATACATGCTCGTCGCTGTTGAGTACTCTTGACGTCCCCGTCCTTGAGCGTCTAATCGATTTGATCTAGATAGATGGAACGTGGTCTTCTCCTGCCACTTGCTCACACTTTCGCTTTGTATATCTGTTTCGTTAATCTTTCTTCACATCCTTTCTATATGTCCAAACCAACGCAACATGCCTTAAGCATCGTTTTAATAATTTCTTTTGAAATGGGAGCGATTGCACTTTTCGTAAAATAAGCCTTACACTCACTACAACTATAGTATATCACAAGCTAGTATTCACTCTATCTACCTTTGTGATCGTACCTCAACTCCCTGTGTAAGTAAGGCTTAGGCTTTTTCCTTTGTACGTAATCGTCTGAACCCGGAATAGTGGCGGCTCGTTAGTATAATGGTTGTATTAATTGCCGGCAGTATTGTTTGCGATCCCGGGGACTGCGGGATTAACGACTCCCGTGTCGCGGCGGAGATATCCATAATGGTCGTAGATGGGTCCCAATGATTTTTGGGGAGTTAACGTCTATTTCAAACTGATTTGTTCTATTGCCTATCATATTTTTTTTATTATACATTACTCTGTAGTAAGTCATTTAAATAACTTTATTAAAAGTTATGTACAAAGAATAAAACGCAAACACGATGATAAAAATAAAACCACTGAGTTAAACGCTATGAATTAGTGATAAAAAGGCGGCATTTTGAAATAGCTAGCGAAGAAAAATAGGGCTGGCACTTAGTTATCGCTGTATTGTGACTTGGAGTGTTTTTGAAACCATTATTAATGTATCTATAGCATCTAGTTAAGTGAAGAGCCAGTATTTTAGCAACTTATAGTAATTAACGGCCCATCCCTTGCGAGATGATCCGGATTCGGCCTTCTACGATAAGATACTTTTTCTGAACCTAGTGGTTAATCATACCACGAGATTTATGGTGAAGAAAAACATCGAAATAAAACCTGCATACGTTTCTGCGTCAGAAATTCAAACACCTAGTCAGATACAGTCGCGGTTGAGAAAAAGGCGACGGACTGGTCATCTGGCACGTTGGCACCAAAATATATCTCCGCCGAAAAGAGGATGTGGACACCTCTAACAACCATTTCCGGGGCACTGGTGAGTAGGCGTGAATAAGAACATGGCACATTATGAATGATAACTTTTTTAATTGGTAACAACCCTATGACGTTATCTGCCCTTTGGCTTCGTTAATTAACAGCAGTCTAATTAAAATTCCATTCATTCATCTGGAAGCTCGCCTTCATACTGAATATCTTCCTTTACCGTCTTTTGCATTCGCTTCCTAGACATGCGTTTGAAGCCTCACATTTTTTAATTGTCTGACAAGCGTCCAACTTATGATGTTAAACACTGTCGAGTTCAATTATGAGTGGGTGTAGTTTTAGCTCCAATTTTGCTAGTTTTATTCTGCAAGATCTTTTACAATATGCACGTGAACTTAAAGATTACCTTCCGCTAACATAGTGGCTGGAATAGAATAGGATGCCCCTGATATTTTTATTTTTTATATATTTTTTTAAACTAGCTATTACAATAAATGCCTAAAATATATTTCTATAGTTTTTCAATTACTTGTAAACTTATCAGCCGTCTGGTCTATAAGTAAAAGTAAGAGCTCCTGGCTAAGGTTTTTTTTTTTTTATACAACAAGCTGTACTAATATAATACATACTAAGTAATACAATGGCAAACAAGCATACGGCCCACCTGATGGGAAACGGTTACCGTAGCCTATTTACGCTCACGATACCGAAGTATCACTTGCGCGTTGCCACTTGCTCACTCGTTCGGAGAGTTATAGTGTGTAGGCAGCATAATGGGTTTAATCCCTCTGCTTCCAACACAATGTAACAATCCTCCCCCCTCCCCAAGGAGCTCATTACTGGAAACCTTATTCACCGCGTAGGAACACAACACAAAAAATTGTGTTATTTGGCTACGGACTTCTGTAAGGTGGAGGTCTTGCCCCATTCGGGCAGCTCCGAATTGGAACGGGAAACCCGTTATGCCCTACCTCTCTTGAGTTCTTGAGTTCTCTACGGTTCTCTACGGTTCTTGTGTTCCTGTTCTTTGTTGTTACATAAATATACCGCAATTGGCAAGTATATATATGTAAAGATACACATGAATGGGGTGAAAATAAAGAGGTCTGTAAGTCTAGAGGGAACTGTCTTTAATATCTAGGTATACTATGAGGGGCTTGGTGAGATGATGTACAAGCTTTTTGCTAGATCTCATACATAAAAAGGCAAGGTTATATATATTAATATAGATAGACATACGTATACGTCAAAGGCCATCCAAGACTTAGGTACAAATACTAGTGTCCATCACACAAATATCTTCCCTCAGCGGGAATCAAACCTGCAACCTCACGCTTCACAATCAGGAGCTCTGATCACTAGACCAGACGGCCGTCTGAGTATAAATGCACGAAGGTTTTAATCAACAAAGAATCTTATAGCCTCACCGTTAAAGCTTAAAATATATATTGTTTGACTCTCATTACCTCGTCTGATATCAACTTCTGACGGTTATTACGTTTTTGCTAAATATTTCAATATTTATCAAAAGGTAGCTCGTAATTAAAGTTCAACCCTATCTATTAAAGGGCTATTAATTTTCAGTGAATAAAATTTTCAATATTATTTTATGAACCGTCCGCTCACTTTTCCCTTGTTAAATATTGAATTGCTTTGTAAGCAGAAATTATAGACGTCCTATTTTGAGAAACATAGATGATCATAGATAATCATAGATTAATATACAGTTGTGACTAAGTGGCTTGGTCTCCATTTTAACCGAGAAAATGAAAACGTCGAGATGGTTTTTATCGTTTTTGAGGCGGTTTATTATACATGTACAGGGTGTATGTAGCCAATATAGTAGTCCAACGTTACGGACATAATAGTACAGGCGTTCACCTATCACATAAAGAAAAAACATTTTTAACCATTGGTTTTTGGTTTTGTTTTTTTTTTTATATTTGCCCAAAATCAGTAATAACTTTACTATAATCGATATTTTCGAGGTTGTGTTGCACGGGGCAATACTAGCACTAGCACATGCATTCCTATTTAAATGTAAACTCAACTTATCCTCACGCCTTCACACAAGGGTCCCCGTAACCGACCCTTGTGGTCAATCCATGTTTCTAAGGAGTTTCCTTCCGCGAATGCTCAGGCTATGGAATGAGCTCCCCGTTCAAGTTCTCCTTGGTGAGTACGACATGTTCTTCAAGAAGACTGTACAAAGGATGTGTCCTGCAGGGTCAGCAACGTGCGAGTGATACACTTGGTGTTTCTAGCGACCATAGGCGGCGGTAATCGCTTATCATCAGATGGACCGCACGCTCGTTCTCCAGCAATTTGGTATAAACAATATCTTTTTCTATCAACTTAGTATTTTCGAGACTTTATAAAACATTTCTTAATCAAGTCCATTGCGGGAGTAACATTAAAATACTGTATCAGTCAAAGTTGGTTAGAGTAAATTTGAAATGGAAACTTTTTCAATTTTCGGCTGTTGCCGGCGGCCCTCTATTGATTACACCGTTTTTGATGCTCGACTAGTCGGCTCGTCTTTATCGGCCAAATGATTTATAACATTTTCTGATGTAATTTATAACAACCAATAGTCTTTATAACGAGATGCAGCCGTACCAATATCAACCTTATTGTTATATATTTCTGGTTGGTTTTTGTATGGACTAGTATTTTAAATAGCTTTGCTCCGCGGTTTTGATCAGTTAAACCGCTTTAAATGCATATAGTACATTTATAAAAATAAATTGCCTAAGCTTTTTTTTTGCAAACATTAACTCTGACGTCTTTCCGTCTTTCTAATGTCTTTAGTTCTGTCAACAACTGAACAAACGGACTGTCCATTTTGTTCTATTGTGTTTTTGTTATCAGTGCTATATACAAATGCATAAAAAAAAATTATCTTCCAAACACTGTCCTCAGTTTTCTTACTTATAAATAAAATTCAAAATAAAGTCAAAAGATACTTGCCACGGATATTGTGTTATATGGATGCGAATACTAGTACAGATAGTGCCATCCACGAAGACGCGCCCCACTATTCATCCTTATATTTTATAGTGTAAGTGTGCAACCTTCCACTAATGTTTGAGTATTATCTGAACACACTGATCACCTAAGAGTGCATACGCACACTACAATTAATATATTCAGGTCATGCTCCCCGCATCCCGCGACCCCCTTCGACTAGAAATTGGTGGGGCGCGTCTTCGTGGATGGCACTATCTATATAACATTCTAACTACTATATAATTGATGGAATGACCATATATAGGAATTTATCTGTGCAACTGGTATTCTACTATCTCTGTCTACCCAATAGGGTGCGTAGTTCAACAATATATTCATATTAAAAAAAATGCCTGGATTTTTAAATTGTATGAAGCCATGTTCTCATTGCAAAATATAAACGTGGGGGAAGTATGAATTTAATAAAACCAGTACATTGTTTTATTAAGCTTTTACTCCAGAGAAATGTGGCACACGGCACTTTAAAACAACGCTACATACACACATAAGCGCATTGCAGCGCTTTAAAATGAAAATGCCTCGCCCAAAAGTAGATTTAAATATAATAACTTTAGAGAAACAAACTGTGATTGTCGTGAATGATTTAAAGTTTGTTGTGTGTGTTGAGAAGTAGTTGCACAAGCACTTGGTGTATTGCCGTGACGTAACAACGCTATCGTTATTCAAGATTGCGAAATTGTTTATGTGTCCTGTTAATAGGTCTTGCTTACTGCGGGGTTTAAAAGAAGTTTCCTTCCCCAAACACTTAGACTGTGGAATGACATTGACGTTGTTCCTACAGGACTTTGAAGAAGGATTTTAAATATTGAAAAGATACGTTAAACACTACGCAATTGAATAAAAAGTTTCTGGGGTCAAGGTTCTGTTCACTGTCAGAATCTATCGACATTGATCCTTTAATATACAAGAACATTGATACCTAACAATGTATCTAATGTGTATAATTTTCACGCAAATGTATTTGTATCGTTTGAACGCTACGAACTACTACGATACTTGCTACGACGTAGCCCCGTAGCAACGTAGCAATGTAGGCACCACACACTAACCGAGAATCTTATTAAAAGTTGCCACAGTCAAGCTATTTGTTTAACTTTTATTCCTATACACCGGCCCTCGTCGAAAATGTCCCGCGTTTGTTCCCCAACTCGAGTTCGAACTAAAAATGTTACTTGCAAGAGTTGGTTGGTTACTTAGACTAGTAGTTTAAAACTTCCCACTGTGGGGCAGGTTGGAGATAAATCAACGGAAATATACAAGATGCACGAGAGAATATAAATTTATAGTAAACCTGACGTTGATGGAATGATGGCTTATATCACTTTTTAGTATGATTTTTAGACAAATCTGATCAAAACAAACACCTTTAAAGCAGCTATGTGGTTTTTAAAGACTGGTCTTGAGACGTGTATAATGAAATATCTTTGAATAGCTGTAGTTCATAGAACAAACCTTCAAAATCCAATTTAGGCAATTTCTGTCGCTAATCCGGAAACGGAAGCCTAAAAGCTAAAATACAAAAAATAGGTGATGTGCACGTAGACGTAGCACGTATCTTCAATTTTATTCGTAATCTCTATAGATGCACGGTGATAAGGAATGGAATGCTCTAGATTTTGCTTTGCTTTAGTTTGAATGCCACATTTTAAACTGTGGCCATAGTTTAAACTTTCGCTCTTTTTCAATGAACACGTTTCATTGGTGGGCTCCTTTCAAGCGAGCAATCTCAAGATAAAGTTTTTTTTTCAGATTAACATTTTAAGCAGTGTTCATCAACATTTTAATACCTATTGAGCGACACTTACTTTGCACAGACTGTCAACTTTCCGCATTTAAGCTGCCTTTGGTTTTATTGAGGGAAAATCGGAAGACGTCATTTTTTATGTTCGAGTTCTCTAGCTGAGCTTTATTAGAAGTTTTTACTGCTTTTGTTAATTGCGTTGGACATTTTATAGGCCTGACAATTGGGTTTTACAAAATAACTTTATCGTTTATAGGTTTATTTGAGTTAGAATTTGTGTTTTAATATTTTATTAATTTATTTCATTACTTACTTGGATAATGTCTCTTGTTTTTGACGCATTTTAGAAATTTTCCTAAGTGGTGGATTTTTGCTCTCTTTGACCAGTGATCTTAGTTATGATATTTGTCAATAGATGGCGCCAAGTGTAGGGCATACCTTGCATCCCTCACTACTACTTCTATAAATATTAGCAGGAATTCTAATTTTAGAATTACATAATAAACACTCATCAAAAAGAGTATATATACTTTTCTATAAATAGATTTCAACATAATTTATTATTAAATAAAGGAACTCTAATGAATATCTATAGGCGCACGCTCAGTCTCCGATCCCGAGGTCACTGACAGCACTCAATGCCCTCCTGGAGTCAAGTGTAAATCCTGAATGTGATGTGCTGGCAGGTGAATGGAAGGTGATTATGAATGAGTGTCTGGCATACGCAGAAAGAAGGCCATTTTCTTCTCGGTAATACATTTATATTAACCTTATTTATTATTACTCATATGTTTTTTTTTTTAACTTATACCTCCACATTAGCGTAAATGACCACGTTGTCATGCTAATTGTAAATAAATAAATAGGTGTGGTGAACATCAAACTATTTTCATTCAAAGGGTTACGAATGTCGCATTTAATTCTTATAAAATACTAGTCTTATAGGGATGTAGATATTAATCGACCCATTTTAGTTTCGATCTACCTATTAATCACGTACAACGAATGCAACTGCTAACTGTAATGGGATCATTAAAGTCGACGGCATTTATTTTAGTTTAAGCTACAATAAAATTACAAAGTCGGCGACACCGTATCAGTAAATCGCCCCCATATAGTTTGCGTAAATAAAGTCTAACTTCACTTACTGGAAGAGGTGAAAACACTCGGAATGGCCTTGTGGGTGAAATCGTTGCGATGGTGATGAGTTTTCATCGAACGATTTTGTTTTGTATATATATTTTAGACCATGTGATAGATGGCAAGCCCATCTCCACAATGGTTGATGTTAAAAACTGTTTGAGAAATAATTCATAGACGTCTGTGATACGACATCAAATTCGATATATCTCCGGTGAAATTTGATGTTTTTATAATAATATTTTTTAAATCACATAGAAGAAAAAAATCATGTTTGTAGTCTTTTTAATTTGTATGCATGCTGTCGCTGCTTGTTAGTGTAGTATAGTGGCATTTAACTAATATTTAACATCTAGTTGTAAGGTTATCTTAACTGTCAATATAAAGGCGGCCTTAATAAATAAATAAATAAATCGTCTTAAAGATACCGCAAAATGTTTTATATAATTTATTTTCAGAATAATATATTCTCCACGATTCTCTTTACAAATATTCAGCCGTGTGTTCCTACCGGCAGGCTTCCAAGCCGCATTTCTGCCGCCAGGTGCACCACTGCAAATTGTTTCGCTAGTCCAATGTAAATATTAGTTAATTAAGTGGAAACCGACACTGGCGTCTGGCATTTGTTTTCAATTGGACTTACCTAAAACTTGACTTTGTTCAATACTAGCATAGTATTAAAATCTATATAAATAAAAAACTCATGTTTGGTCGTCTAATGCGTTCCAAAAGCATTAAGAAGATTGTGATGAATTATTTAGCAATTTAATATAACTCGTATTACTTTGGAAGAAACATCCTTACCATAAGCTGAATATAATCGGTTAAGTAGTTCTGAGGTGTGTCCATTACAAACACTAGACTCTTTCCTCTTATTAATATCAGTGTTCCAGTAATACAAAATGTTTACGTAAATTGTAAACTACAAAGTCGCTCAATACAATTTTATTGAATCTACGTATTGTTTTATCGTTTCCATCTCAACGTACGATTCTCAATAGAAATTGTAGAAGCGCAGATAAAAATCTGAATACTGCCACCACTCGATCTCAAAGGTTTCCTTGAAAATCTCCATGGGGTGGATCGCAGAAGTTTCAATATTTTGTTTCAAAGAGCTACTCGCTATCTCAAATACGGTTGACTTGATTTCCAAGAGTAAATTCAATTCCTCAGTGTCGGATGAAAGTAAGAGTTACAATTTTATCAACGCGACTTGATGTGTTTGCGTTTGATAGCCACCAAAAGGTTAAATATTTCAATTTTCTTGATGGAAGCTTTCGATTGCACGTCGATAATAAACTATACAGTTACTCAATTTTTTTATTTTTTTTTATTTTTATAAATTGACTAATAATAAGTTATAACGAAGTATAAGTAAGAATAAGTAAATAACGAAGAAAGGCATGTTACGTTGGTTTGGACACATAGAAAGGATGAGTGAAGAAAGATTGACGAAACAGATATACAAAGCAAAAGTGTGTGCAAGAAGAGGCAGAGGAAGGCCACGTTCCAACTACCTGGATCAAATAGATCGGACTCTCAAGGACGGGAACGTTAAGAGTACTCGAAACCGACGAGCATGTATGAAGAGACTGATGAATGTGGACGAAGCGAAAGAGGTATGTAAGTCTAGAGAGAACTGGCGCTCTATAATCTCTGCCTACCCCGTTAGGGACTTGGCGTGATGATATGTATGTATGTATGTATGTAATAATAGTACAGGGTCCACTTATGGTAACAGTTACAGTAGCCTAGGATACCGTGTATACCTACATACATATCATAACGAGTGCCTCGGGCTAGTCCAATACTGGAAGGAAGGATCAATAGTGCCCTATCTTTCTTATAAAATAATAATAATCATTTAGTTTATAACAGCTGCGGTGGCCATGGATTTTATCGCTGTATTAATTTGGACGGGATTCGAAGCCGCTTCCACCGAATTGCATTATAATCTTTTCTCATTAGTCGAGCTACCAGTGGAACACTATTTCGGGAATGTGACATTGTTTTCTTATTAATACGGCGTACCAATTACGTGGCACCGTGGAAACGGATGCCCTATACACGCCTAGAAGGGACATCAAAGGGAAATAAATAACTACTTTGGGGGGAGTAACACCTTGCAATTATATCTGTGTAATATCAGTCTCATTCGCAATCAGAGCAATTTCTGCCCGGTGATTGCATTTCAGATAATCAATGCGTGAATAAAGCCAGAATGTTGATTATTCGTGTTTGTAACTCGTATATATTACAATAGAGTTGGTTTTAGCTTGGATATCTTGATAACACGTCATTACTTATTTTTACAAAACCTATTATATTATATATATATTCAAAGATATTATTCTAACAGAAACATGTTCATATTGCTCTTGGCATCTCAATTTAAAATTTGATCAAATATACTGGAAAAGAATAAAATTTTCGCAGTATAGCAAACCCAGTAGCCGCGGTGTGCCATATATTTGAACTGCGATCTTAGTGGTATACAAAGTAGCAGGTAGGATGCACTTTTTCCATAATAAGTCGCGCCTTAAAAACCAAACCAGCCAATATGTAGTTCGTTTTGATTACCGATTTCTGTATACTAAAAATTGTAACATGAAAACGATTGCAACTATCTGTAGCTTCACGGCTTGACTTACAATTTTATACGTAATATCGAATATATGTACTTACCTATGAAAAATCACAGCGGTGGTGGCCGAGTGCTGCAAGTATAAATTTGCCTGCGACTCAAAGACCGTAAGTTCGAATCTCGACTGTACCAATGAGTTTTTCTGAGCTTAAGTATAGTGAGTAGTCACACCACGAGCTTTACGGTGAAGTAAAACATCGAGAGGAAACCTGTGAGAAGAACTTCAAAGGCGTATGAATATACGTGCTTGAGTAATGGCAACGGACTCGCCATTTGTCTCGTTAGCATCTATAATATATCTCTAGCGGAAAGTGGGGGTATTACCTATAATTCGTAAACGCTTGTGGCAAGGCGTAAGGATAGGAGGAGGATATACCTTCTTTTGAAAAATGAATGTAAAGCTGACAAATTGTGTAAAATAATATACAATACGCCCCGGCAGATCCTTACTAATATAATAAATGTGAATGTAAGTTTGTTTGTTACCTTTTCACGTAAAAACTACTTAACCGATCATCATATTACTTTGTACACATATTTTTGGAGGTATTAGAAGTAACATAGAAATGTTATTTTGAAAAAAAAAATTTTTTACGAAACATAAAAAAGCCGACAACGCCGACGAAGTCGCGGGCACAGCTAGTAGTAAAATATTCACGACATTGCGACCGTTTCTGGTAGTACGATGAGTATAAAACATATTTATCTGTCATAAATAATTGTATATTTATCAGACTGTTATATAGAAGATATGCCGTCTGACTTCAACTGAACTGAAAGATATTTTGCAACCGGAAATGTGCAAATAATTTGGATACTATTTTGAGTCTAATATAACATTTTTGCTTTTATTTTTCTACCCTATAGGATGAAATTTAAAATGTAAATGGATTCAAGCAGAGAGTATACTCTACGACACAAAAAAACAACTGTAATAAAGTTGAACCATTTTTTTTTGTTAAAACGTTCAAAAATGTTTTTATTAACACTTATAGACCTACCTATATACCTACTAAATAGAATATATTGTCTCTCGCATATACTATACATACCTAATATTACACTATACCTAATAAATATGTTTTGCATACTATTAGACTACAGGTAAAAAAGTATATATCGAGTTCTTCTTCATAGACATGTTTCGCACCGGTGGGTCACTGTGATATTATCGTATATTTACACCGTGTTCGATTAATTTCTTATTGTTTTAATTTCTCTTTTCTGATTAGTCACACCACGTGCTTTACGTTGAAGGAAAACATCGAGAGGAAACCTGCATACGTCTGAGAAGCAATTCCAAGGCGTATGTATAGTCGTGCTTGAGTAACGGCGATGGACTCGCCATCTGTCACGGTCTAAAATATATCTTTGGCGGAAAGTGAGAGTATGGGTATTACTTATACACCTCTGCCACCCCTTCGGGGACCCTGGTGGGAAGGCGTGAGGATGTAGTTCTTTCAAGGTGTAAAAAATAATTTACTCAAATATAAACATCCCGACGTTCTTAACCCAATCCCACGACGTTATATTAACGTGATATGCGGTCCACGCGTAATATCACAGGGTGTAAGAGGTTAGGGGGTGGTGGGGGTGAAAGTGCAGTGCCGTCGGCAGGAAAACATTGCGGGTAGGAAATCACGTTTCCGCGACGTACACGCCGGCAGAGGTCGCCGGGTGCTCCTAATTTGCTGAATAATTGCGGGGGCAACGCGGGGTAGCACGCTCCCAGCAATCTTACAGGTGGGGTCGACGAGATGAGCTGCTTCATTTTGGCGTATAAATATTGTATTCTTGTGGTTTGAAAAACGTTTTGTGAGGACGTAGCTTGTTATGAAATCAAGAACAGGAAATTGTAACAAATAAGAGAAGCTATAGAATACAATATACAGAAACCATTCTTGAGCCTTTGGCCTTTAATTTACTCGACTTTACTTTTATCAAGACTTTTGCATGACTGAGTAATAAAAATACCGTCGCTAAGGCACGAGTTTTACAATAAAATTAAAGGATGGTTCGTAATTCACGACCTTCTTTTGTTAGTAAAATTGAAAATAATATGTCTACGATATTTGAATGATCAAAAATCTTCATCCCCATCCTCACGTCTTCCCACAAGGGTCCCTGAAGGGGTAGGCAGAGGTGTATAGGTAGTGCCCACACACCCACTATTTGCTATAGCTATATTTTAGGTGCTAACGTGACAGATGGCGAGTCCGTAACCTTTACTGAAGCGCGACTATACCGTATGTATTTATTCATTACCTTTGAATTTATTCTCAAACCTATGCCGGTTTCCTGTCGATGTTTTCCATCACCGTAAAGCTCGTGGTGTGACTTATCACGTACTGAAATTCAGAAGAACTCATTGGTACAGTCGGGATTCGAAGTAATCACTTATTAGTATCAGTTATTATGCATATGCATATATGCCTAATAATTGTTTAGTTTATTATGAGTACCCTCAGGTTTGTTTCAGAACTTTATTATCTTTCCCGTGTATGTATGTATTATTTTCCCGTTGTTATGTGAACTTGAATTAGACCGTTAATACAATAATTTGAAAACAAAATTCAAAACAAAGTCGTGAACGTCAGATCCGTCTCACACACCGCGGCAGACCGTTCATGTAGATTAACCCATTTAACTTTGTAATTACACATTTTAATTAACGTAATCGTCAGAAACAGACAAGGAAGTCGGGAGCCAAGGCGAACGGGCAAACCGAAACTATAAAATTATATTTCACCAACGGCTTTGAAACGATGGAATCCAAAACAGAACAACTCTTAGGTAGCAGGAAAGTTGGCAGAATGAAAATTAATGAAATTTTCCAACACCGCGTTGGTCCGTTTACAAAGCCAGTGTCCGAGAGTTTACAACATTGAATTATGTTGGCTAGATGTTGCCAAGAGTTCACCAGTGCTGGCACAGTGCAGCGACTTAGTTTTAGAGTGTGTTAGTTGAATATGGCACGGCAGATGATGAAACATACGGAGTAGTGTTTATAACTAACTTTTATTGTGTTTAAAGTCCCCGAAGACGCGCCCCACAAATTTTCCCCTTAGTTTATAGTGTATGTGCGCAACTTTCCACTAATGTTTGAGTATTGTCGGTACACACTGATTACCTATGAGTGCCCACGCACACTAGAACTAATAGACTCGGGTCATACTCCACGCATTCGCGACCCCCTCGACTAGAAATTGGTGGGGCGCGTCTTCTTGGATGGCACTATATACTATAGTAATAGAAAATATGCCACGAAAATAAACTTGTTATGTATTCTGTGTTCGGTCATGGTCTATATTTGAAGAGCTTATTATGTAGTTACGTCGCAGTTGGCAGTACTACAGTTAAATGTTTGATGTACGGATAGGCATTTACATTAAAAAAAATATTATTGCCTCGTGTCTATTTTTGTATTATTTTGATATATTGAACATTTTATACAATTCAAAACTAAATTATAATAATTTTAGAAAAAAAATGTTTTTTTTATACAACAAGAGTGGCAAACAAGCATACGGCCCACCTGATGGGAAACGGTTACCGTAGCCTATTTACGCTCACGATACTGAAGTATCACTTGCGCGTTTGCCATTCTGTGTTTGGAGAGTTATAGTGTGTTGGCAGCATAATGGGACCTACCCCTCTGCTGCCAACACAATATAGCAATCCTCCCCCCTCCCCAAGGAGTTCATTACTGGAAACCTTATTCACCGCGTAGGAACACAACACAAATAATTGTATTATTTGGCTACGGACTTCTATGAGGTCCTGCCCCAGTCGGGCTGGTCCAAATTCGGTCCGATTCGGGAAACCCGTTATGCCCTACATCTCTTGAATGATTTTATAATCGCCTAAATACTGACATACCTACATATATACAATTAAGCGTTGCAGAGAATATAAAAGCAATAGAGTTGCATACTCAAAATTCTCATAAATATTTCGACAACTTTCACAATTCCAGCATGCTGCTAGTTGTTCAATTGTTTGTCCCCACTGCACTTGTAACTTTGTGGAGTGGCAGATTCACTGCGTACCAGATAATTAGAGGTCCTACCAGCGGCTGAGAGCACTCGCCATGAAGTTTGAAAAGATCAAGTGCCTTGAAATCCTTTTATGGCGAATCGTTGAATCATTTGCGACGTCATATTTTTGTAATTCTTAGAAAAAATCTCGTAATCAAAAAGTATTTGTTGTTTTATTATTTTGTACATTAATTACTGGCGCTGAATTTTATAGCTCTACTACTTTAGGTGATTTTACATCTAGAGAATCACACGTGTTTTTTTCTCCTCGTCCCTTGTGTTGTCACCATCATCATCATAATTATCATCACGCTGAGTCTCTAACAGGGAAGATATGTCACCGACGTACTTAACACGTTGGATGGTAAAAATTTAGAAGTTTGAAGTCTTTGAATTTGATTTACCTCCAGCATTGTTTATGTATTACAAATATTTGTATTTAAAACTCTTGTAATAATATACATATTAGTAACTAGCTATGCCGGTTTTACCCGAGTAAACTTGATTTCATTTGTAGATTAGTATCCTAAGAGTTAATCCATCTAATAGTCTATCTTCATGCCAAATTTCAATGAATGCCGTTTTGTAGTTTTTGCGCGAAAGAGGAACAAAAATCCCAACAAACTTTCGCATGTGTCATATTAGTAGAAAACTGGTGAAATCTCACGTCTCCAATTGCCGTAACCAAGTGCGGCGGAACCAACCTATCAAATTGAAATTGCAAATTATCTTAAGGTACGTGGGGACGGTGCACGCCCTATTCGTGACGTTGCCGATTTGCCGAGCTCAATATAAAAAAACACAGTTTATGTTCACGTAATGGCCACTGCGGATAATTCGCGTTAGTTCCACGTAGGGTTGACAAATTATACTTACTCGCGCCGTGTCCCCTTTGGGAGTAGTCTGAGATTAAACTTGTCTTACACGTCCAGGTCAATGCACTCCGCCCTCATTAATGTCATTTTAATAATCTGTTGAACTTACCTTCAATGGATACCGACACCAATGGAAAACATCGAGAGGACACCTGCATATGTTTGAGAAGATAATAATAATAATAATAATAATATCCTTTATTGTACACACACATCTACAAAAACAAATAGGATGACAAAAAACAGAGAACAACATGTAGTACGCACAAATAGGCGGCCTTATCGCAAAAGCGATTTCTTCCAGGCAACCAAGTTAGAGAGAAAAGAAATAGAGAAAACAAAAGGTAGGTGTGATAGTTTAGCGGATGAAATATACACAATTACTATAATATAAATATGCTAAGCAATATAAATAAAAAATACGAAATATATATACTTACAATAAAATATACATAAACATACTTATAAATGAATAAATTATGAAGAGAAATAGTGTTCAAATAAAAGATTCTTAAAGGAGTTCAATGTCTTTGCCAGTCTGATGTTCTGGGGTAGCGAGTTCCATAGACGGACAGCTTGCGCAGTGAAGGATTTGGAATAGGAAGAAGAAGTGAAGGTAGGAGTTTTAAGGATGAGTTCCCTGGTTTTACGGAGAAGGTGCAGGTTGGAAAAAAGAAATTCAAAGCGTTCCTGAAGGTATTTGGGGGCTCTAGGATCAAACAAAGTTTTGTAAAGAAGTGATAGGATATGAGTATTCCGGCGAAGTCGGATGGGTAGTCACTTGAGCCTACGGCGAAATTCAGTAATGTGGTCATATTTGCGTAATCCAAATACGAACCGTATGCAGAGATTTTGAAGGCGCTCAAGTTTATTAAGTTGCTCCTCGGTAAGGTCAAGATAGCTGACGTCAGCATAGTCAAGGATAGGAAGGAGCAATGCTTGGGATAGCGCAATTTTAGCGTCTATAGGCAAGAAATTACGTAGGCGTCTAAGGGACCCCGCGGCAGCAAACATCTTCCGACCTACCTCTGCAACCTGAGGTGCCCATGATAGAGTTTTGTCAAGAAGAATACCAAGATCCCTGACTACATCGCTATAGGGTATTATAAGAGAAGATATTCAAAGGCGTATGTATAGTCAGTCTTGCTTAACTCAAGGCGATGGACGTGCCAACGTGGGCACCTAAAATATATTTCTAGCGGAAAGTGGGTGTATGGGTACTACCTATATACCTCTACCTACCCCTTCGGTGATCTTTGTGGCGATATATATTCAATTTTAAAATCCGTAGCAATTATTGATATCAGCTTGCGCCAAAAAGCTGATTTGGCTTATTACCAATTCCGCTACAATGCGGTTGCGGTCTGACTTGTCTAACCATCGTACAGGATAAGCCCGATATGTTGATTAGACTGATTTTGTTTGCCCATTGTAAATATTGAAATTAGCATTTATTAGCGGCCGTGGTGGCCGAGTGGTTCGAGCAGTTGCCTGCGACGCAGTCGCAAGTTCGAATCCCGGCTGTACCGATGAGTTTTTCTGAACTTAAGTACAGTGATTAGTCACACCACGAGCTTTACGGTGAAGGAAAACATCGAGAGGAAGCCAGGATACGTCTGAGAAGAAATTCAAAGGCGTATGTATAGTCGTGCTTGAGTAACGGCGATGGACTCGCCATCTGTCACGTTGGCACCTAATATACCTCTGGCGGAAAGTGGGTGTGTGGGTATTACCTATACACCTCTGCCTACCCCTTCGGGGACCCTTGTGGGAAGGCTTGAGGATTTTATTATTATTTTTATTATTATATTTTTACAAGACCGAAAAAAATTAGGGCCATTACACTGAAATGTGTAGCAAAAAAAAAACTGCCTACCCCTTCGTGAACCCTTGTGAGACAGCCTGAATATGCATTGACTGAATGATGTCGGCATTTTAAAGTAAATTTCAAATTAATTAACAAAATGACTCTCTCTGAACTGAAGGCGTGACAATATGTATCTACGTATTCGTATGCCGACACTTATACAAACAACAAGGCAACGCTTTTAATAAAAGGTCTTTATTTTGGGCCTAAAAGTTATAACATCGTTTTGTGTTAACGTAAGATACTATATATTATGTAATAAAACATTATTACTCAGCAGAACTTCACAACCAATTAGCCTGCCTGTCTTCAAACAAACAAAGTCTGCCTCTTTATAATATTAAGTAATATAGACAGGACAAACAAATTTTAGTACTAAAGAATTTATTACCAGCGAATATAAATAGCAAATTGAGTATATTGTTTTAATTTTTTCCCCCAATTATTTCAAAATCTCATCATAATCATAATTCTTTATTGCTCTTCCACTTACAATAGCTAACACTTACAATCTCAGCAACATTATCACTACAAAACTCGAAACTAACAAAAAGCCAAGATGCTATAATATAATCTGTTATGTTAACAGAATATAAATAGCAGATTTTGAGTATATTGTTTTAATTCTTTCCCCCGATTATTACGCGGCACACTATACAATAAATTTCAGCACCATTATCGCCACAGAGCAATAAAACTCTAGACTAACAAAGATGCTATAACATAATCGGTTATGGTAACAAGTAAACAAACATTTGGCACCATTACAAGCCATTACGAGGATGGCTCGCTCGAAAGAATTACCACCGGAATGACGTTAAGGAAATTTATATGATTGCGGTCGAAAACTAAGTAAGTACATACGGTTGACTCTGTTTAGATTTCGAATCCATTTTGAGTATAAATAATAATAAATTAATACCATATACCTCTGGCGGAAAGTGGGTGTGTGGGTATTATACTATACACCTCTTGCCTACCCCTTCGGGGACCCTTGTGGGTATATAATATATAATATATATATATATATATATATATTTATATATATATATTATATAGGATATATTATATTATAAATTAATACCATATCTATCACGTACATAGAAGTATATAAGTACGATTATATTCGTATTAAATGTGCAATATTCTTCTCTACGTGTGTTTGTCTGACTTTGAAATTAAAATAACAGGGCGTTCGAATAAAATTTATTTGAATTTCGAATTGCGCCCAATTCCACAGATAGTTGCATCTGAAAATACTGGTTATAGAATCTCCAATTTCATAATATGTTAGACTAGCTTCTGTCCGCGGCTTCGCCCGCGTGTAGTTCGAAAAAGTAGCTTAACTTATTAAATATTGTGGTATTGTGGTAACTTATATAAGTGGTAGCCTATGACCTAATCCTATGTATAAGCCATCAGCATTTCAACTTTCAGCCAAATCGGTTCAGCCGTTTTGCCGTGAAAGAACCGCAAATATTCAAACATCCAAACTTACAAACTTTCGCCTTTATAAAGATAAGATATGTTTTATCCAGATAAAATACTTAACTTGATTGGATCCCAGATATCCATTACACTATTGTAAATTTAAGTTTTAATCTCAGATAAGAACGTGGCTTTATAAAGCTGATGCCGTTTTATTCCGTTCACATACAAGAGTCGGCTGTCTCGAGAGACATCGAGTACTCTTACCTTTTTTAGGAGCCGTTATGGGCATCCAATTAGACTAAAATCGCTCAGGGTTTAATCAGATCGTTACCAATCTCAGCGACGGCGTTAGTGCGAACGAGATGCTGCGTTAGCTTCACGATATCAGCAGAAAGTACAGTAAACATTCTGCTTAGCATCATATAACTAACTTGGACTTGAGGTCGTCGTGACCGATTGACTTAAGCGAAGGCAGATGTGGGAACATAAGGATATAGGTAGGTACTGATCATCAAGCCGAGTTTCTCACAGGGTAGGCAGAGAAAATATAAACGCTGGTTCTGTCGAGATTTAAAGACTCTTTCACTTTAGCCACATTCATCAGTCTCTTCAAACATACCCGCCGGGTTCGAATATTCGTTGGATTCGGATTCGTTGGGTTATCTAAGTAACTCGAACATGGTCACCCTCTGGCTTCCTTCTTTTGAGATTAAGTACAGTGATCTATCATACCACAATTTTACCGGGGAAGAAAAACATTGTGATGCCAGCTGTAAAGCTTGAGAGGACATTAAAGACGATTTAAAAATGATGACATATGGTGGTCCATAAGGACATATTATTAAGATCTAATTGAACTATACGTAAATTAATACACATTGATAAACTTATTTTTAATAGCTTTGGTGGCCGAGTGGACTCGACTCAGTTTCTTCGAGATCTGCAACACCAAGATTGAAAGTTTGAAACTAGACTATACCAATGAGATCTTCTTAACTGAAGTACAGTGATTAGTCACACCATGAGCTTTGCGGCGAAGGAAAACATCGAGAGGAAACTTGCCTACGTTGGGCTCGCCATCTGTCACATTAGCACCTAAAATATATCTTCCACGAAAAGTGGGTGTGCGGGTACTACCAGCACACCTCTGCCTACTCCTTCGATGACCCTAGTGGGAAGGCGTGAAAATATTATAATAAGCATAGTACATATCTATATGTACTACGCCTTAGTTCTTGGACAAGTCGAAAATGGGTTTGTAGTCACGTATTTCATAGGAGATTTATTGTTAGGTTTTGGGGGATTCTGCTCGCGTCCGTAGGCTTGACCCCCGATGCCCCATACGTGATCTGACCTCTCGGCGGTGTTAATTATTATCTCCTCAGATTGTCCATTTATGGATTGTTCGATTAATAAAATAAAAATGTAGGTAGTAATTAAGCTAGCATCTATATTTCCCTCATTGAATATTTTCGAGGGAATCTTCATAAGTTTGAGGTACATAATTATACAATCTAACTTGAGAAATGGCGATGGACTCTTCATCTGTCACGTTGGCACTTAAATATATGTTTTAAAGAAAGTGTGTTATACATCTGCCTACCCCATCGGCGAGCCTTGTAGGAAGGCGTAAAGATATATAAAATTCAAGTATTAGAGGAGCGCGGAATCCTAAAAAGCACAAATGAAAATAACGGGTCGCCACACAAACGCCTGCGATCACATATTTCATTGCGAGACGGATACACTTTTGTTGCTATTCGGATTTATTCACGCGCCTTTGTGTAAACAACACCTCGCCTTGAATCATTTTTTGCGTTCTTATCTCCCTCTGTAGGTAATTTAACAAAATTGGTTTTTATTTATTTGAACAAAAAAGAGATATTATAAAGTCATCAAAGGCGACGTTGTTCGAGCAAACTGGCAATCTGCTGTGTACGACACGGTATTGTGCGGGAAGGGCTTACTCTTTGAATAAACGATGACAAAAATATATTATGAACCGTATAGGAAGCACCTTTTACGTTGGCTGAACCTCGCAACTAATACCGTCTCCTTAATCCAACAGTTCAATACAATAAAGTGATAATAAATACATTTTAAACACAATCTCACAATCAGTGCAAATAAAAACTGTAATAAATAAAGTTAAAGTATGAAAAAATGCCAAAAAAATGTGTGAGCCGGACAGGACGCTGACCTGGTGCCGAAGATTAGCTAGACATACAAACATAGGTGTCGGTGTGTGTGCGTGTGATAGTGTCAGGTGGGTGATGAGGCGGGGGGCGGTGCCCCCGCGCCTCTTATCAGCAGATAAGGCATCGTGGCAGCCCGCAGGCACCTTGGCAAACGGAGACGAGTCCTCACCGTGACCAGGCTGCTTGCTAAGCGGCCGCCGCCGGCAATGTTGCACTCGTTGAACGCACTCGCCGGCAAGATATCGCCGGGCGGCGGCCTAGACACCAATGCGAACAGGCACTCTCACCCCAACAAGAACCACAAGGGATCGTCGCCTTCCTCGCCTTACAGCAAGCCCAAGTAAGTGACTCACACCATTGTCATAAAAGCCCGGATTGGGATCGAAGCTAATTGTATGAATATAAGAAGAACACTTGATTGAAAATTCAATCCCTATATTTCCGATAGAACAGTTATTCTAATATCTATATAACCAAGAGAAGATGTATTCTGCCGTCGCATGGACGTCAACCTCGTTAAGTTATTGTAACTGTCCAATGAGGGATGCTAGTTTATTTAGTATAAGCTGGTATAAAATTTATTCTATAAGTAAAACTTTTTATACCATCTGAGTTGATATTTGAATTGACTACTGGCTTATCTAATCAATACTCATATTGTAATAAAAGAAATGTTCTCTATTCAAAATGTTAAGAATTTCAATTGTTTGCCTTTATAATAATCTTGAAATGACTAAATTAGGTCATAAAGAGCTCTGTTTTCACGTATCTCATGCAAGTAGCGCATTTTATTCACTGAATTTACTAACGCTGATATAACGTGATATCGGTTTGGGCCACAAATACATATGATGGTGTGCTGCCTTCTCAAATGACGTTAAATGTTTATATGGGAATTAAATAGTTCAAATGCTAACTTAGTCCTTGAGAACCAATCATGGAATACAATTGGTAATGTGTAATTAATTAGATTCTATTAAACAAAATACGTCCCTGATACTCAGAATCTTCGTGATTTTGGTATAATCTCGACTGTAATATAAGTAAATGCAATTTTCCAATGTACCGTACGTTAAATTATTCAATATCAAGGAGTAAAACTCTTCTAGTAGTACTAAATGATAAACTCTTGAATTACCTGCTTATATAAATAAAACGCTAACAAGTTCTTTTGTTCCTCGTCTCTTCGTCATTTGGTGTCCTCTTTTGATCCAAGGAAGACACGTAAGCTTAGATTCACAATTGGATTCGATTGGATGCCGCTGCGATCGTGTTTCAGGAAGTTTTTTTTACACCCAAGCAAAGCCGGGCGGGTCAGAGGTTAATATTTAATAGATAATTAAAATTCCACTGCTATTTATTTTGCTAATACATCACTACCGTGTTACTGGGGAGCGGTTACCATCAGGATAGCATCATCCTGATGTTTGCCTCCTTAGTTGTATAGATAAATAATATTTATATCTCAAACTAATACAATATACCTATATATTATCTATATGTCATGTCCTTATGTGTTTAGATAAGATACTTGATTGATATTAATGGTCCTTTAGAACTTAATCTATTATTGCATTTCCCGTTTATTTCTAATGTAGTAATATTAATGTCAAAAAAAAAATTTATAATTACTGACATACAACATAGGTGCATATCATCATCGCGCCGATTAGCTCACGGGATAGGCAGAGAGAGTAGAGCGCCAATTCTCTCTAGAGCCTAGAGTCTCTTCATACATGCCCGCCGGTTCGAGCACTTTGACTCAATCTTTCAATAGTGTATCATTAATAAATCTTTCTTCACTCATCCTTTCTATATGTCGAAGCAATTGCTTAATAATGTTTATCTTTACAGTATAAGAAAGTATTAACAAGTTGATTTAATATAGAATTTGTTCCAAATATGATTATCTATTCAACATACAAGAATAAGTTAGCCTTATAGCGATCCGTTTGTCGTTAATTTAAAGTTTATCCCAATGTAACTTGAAAATTGTTCTCGTCTATTTTGGCAATTATAATAAAATCGCTGGTGGCCCCGAATTGCGGTTTGCAGAGACTTATTGCGCTCATTATTCGCTATTAAGTTGGAACGGCCAACCCCGTTTGTTTAGCACGCTTTATGGTGTCTGCGTAACTACCGTCGGAAAATATTGCCGAGGCGCTTAATTATGATAGCTCCACGTTCATTATTTGAGTTGTTTTTAGAGAAAACATAGCACTGGATCGTTTACGGATGTGTAGGTATTTATTTTCTTAAAGTCGCATACTGCAGTTGTTTTTTTCTTAGAAACGGTGGTAACAATTTTTTTATTAAGTATGTGGCGCTCAATAAGTTTTTCCGGTGCATTGACTAAAAGATTTTTGATTTAATTTGATTTGTCATATTATCTTCACGTCTTCCCACCAGGGTCTACGAAGGAGTAGGCAGAGGTGTAGGTAGTACCCACAAACCCACTTTCCGCCAGAGATATATTTAAGGTGCCAACGAGACAGATGGCGAGTTCATCATCGTCACTCAAGCACTAATATACATACGCTTTGATTTTTTTCTCTAATGTAAGCAGATTTCCTCTCGATTTTTTCCTTCATCGTAACCACTGTACTTAAGTTCAAACTCATTCGTACAGTCGGGATTCAAACTCGAACCACTCAGCCACCACGGCTCTTGCAGTAGTAGATATATTCAAAATGTATTTACAAACACTGAAATACCATAGACAGACACAGACACAAAATGACATGCAAAGTGCATGAGATGTTTGCACGTGTTTTGTAACCTTTTATAAAGTATTTGAGCGCTTTGTCTGCTGTCTGACTTAGTGGTCAGAGCTCCAGACTGCGAAGCTGAGGGTCACAAGTTCTGTTCGCATTAATGTTGTGCAACTTTGTAATGAAAAAAATGGGTGTATTTACCTCTCCCTGCATCTTCTCTTCAAGGGGTTTTGGGATACTTTTTAAGAATTCTTCAGGGGATACATTAATATTAATAGCATAGTCAAAGTCAAATTTTCTTTGTTCTAACTCCAAAGAATTAGATTCCATGAATACGTGCAAATCTTTACTGCAAATCTGTCACACTCTTCTAAGAACTACATTCCAGGTCAGAGCGCCAATGACATCACATGCTATGATTTCATAATCCTGACGTCATTGCCTTCAGCTTTAGTCCAGCTAATCGGTCCCGCGAGTAAATATTTGCGAAAGGCGACTGTCCAAACGAAAACGACCAAAATTCTTCTTCTTCTTAATGGGAATCTTAGTGGGCATTTTGATTGGTCATTTGAACTGTATTTATACTATTTGTCCCGCTCAGCTTCACCCGGGTGAAAAAGCTAATATTGCCCGAAACACGATCGCAGCTCCACCTATCGGGTCCAATTGTGAATCTAAACCATTCTCGAATCCACCTGACGATACACAGAAAATTTCACTAAAATCGGTCCAGCCGTTTAGCAGGAGTGCAGTGACAAACACACGCACAGAAAAAATATGTTAAGATATAGGACCGCTTAAAAAGTTATTACAAAGTGTAAACATTAGCATAAAATAAAAGAGTTCCAGTGGTTGTTTGCAACGCAAATATTGCAAGTTCACGGCTGTACTAATTAGTTTTTATATTTACTTAAGTACAGTGATTAAACATATCACTATCCTATATCGTACAGTGATTTTTACGGTGAAGGAAACACTTATTTCATTATAATTTAAATTAAATCCGTTTGAAAAATATGAATCACGTACGAGGACTTACAAACATTGGCAATAAAAAATCTTGGGTGTTTAAATAATGTATAACTTAGCGTGCTTAGGTCTACTCTAACTGCTGGGTTAGTGGGGAATATTTATTTTTAACGTTTAAGGTTACTATATATCTAATGAGTACTTGCACCGTGCACCAGTAATTTGTCCCCGATCTCCGCCGCAAACGCCGGCCCGCGCCGAGCCAGACGCGCAAATCCCGCCCCCGAAATAATATTTAAATAAAATTACCAGTCCAGCCCAGCTCCCTTGCTCGCGATCCAGCAACGCCCTAAGCCGAGGTTCGTACCCCACAGGGGGTGCCCTTAGCTGTGTTGCTTAAAAAATAAAGTGCCGAGAGAATACAAAAAAAGAATACAGTAATTTGTAGATAAAATTTATTGTGTCACACATATTCAGTACTGCTTATATCTTATCTGGACGGCTACAATGGCACTGATGCTAACTTGTACAATACCGGTAATTACCTAACCCAAAAATTTACACTATACATACATAATTATGGAGCCGACACATCCTGGCCCTTTTTGGCACGAAACAAACTGATAATAATAATAATATTGGAAATGCCTTCGTGAAGAGTAATTGAAACTTAGACGGCTGCATTACAGAGAAGCTTTTCTTTTGTTTAAATACGATGAAAGAGTAACCTTTACTCTGGTTATTGACTCAATTGAAAATTTCGTTACAATGTATGCTAAATTCCTCACAATATTTTCCTTCGCTATAAAACCCATAGTTGGTAATTATTATTGACACTTAAGTATATGAATACTTAGTCTAAACCAAGGTTTAAATCCTGATGATCACCTAATCCTCCGGCCATGATTTCTAAATTTAGGTGAAAATAGCTGGTTGGATGGAGATGTGTTGTCTTATCTATATAGAACTGATAACATTACCACGTGATGTGGGAAATTATGAAACAAGGTGTAAATACTCTTATTGTACACAACTATACAAAATTATCTAGTCCAAAACTAAGCAAAGCGTGTGCTATAGAAACTAGACACCGATAGACATCCTCATATAAAAAGAAAATATTATTATTAAGTAAATATATAGAAAATCCAACACTATGGTAGGTAGGTACATATACTCGGATTCACTTGGACAAATATCTGACCTCAATGGATGTTATCACGCTGAAATCCACACGTGGTTGGCAAAGAAGCTAAAGCGCCAGCTCTCTCTAGAGTTATACACCTCTTCCGCGTCAACCACATCTATACTCTTGAAGTTTCCATCGTTGAGTGTATGTTTCATATTTGTAGGGTAATATTTTCGGTAAGCGTCTCGGTGTTTTGATGATTAAGATTCTTTAGCAACTCATGTGTACTAAAAACCCGTCAAAATGGCGCACAACTAGTACAATGAAACTACGAATAAAATACGAAACATGTAATCTGGCCGTTATCAACGAGGTAAATAGCTAGCTGGCTGCGTCACAAATGATTATGTACTCTCGAGTCATATCAGTGATAGCCTACATACAAATATTGCATCTTGTTTTGTGAGATATGGGAGGAATCATACCAATTTTTCGAAATATTTAATATGCTAGCCGTCCCCCCAACTATGACCGGCTGAATATATTCTATTGTTATCACTTTAAAACCATATGTTTTGGGTCTCACCAGCGCTCTTAGTTAGAATGCCTTTATTTCAATAGGTGTTTTTTTTTCTCCCGGTCCATCGTGTAATCATAACATGATATTTGTCTATATATATATATATAAATACATATACAAAGTGAAAGAAGCGACAGAGGAAGACCACGTTCCAACTACCTGGATCAAATCGATCGGACGCTCAAGGACGGGAACGTCAAGAGTACTCGAAACCGATGAGCATGTATTAAGAGACTGATGAATAGGGACTTGGCGTGATGATATGTATGTATGTATCTAAAAAAAAGCCGTGGTGGCCGAGTGGTTGAGCAGTTGCTTGCAACACAAAGATTTCATGTTCACATCCCGACTATACCAATGACTTTTCTTAACTAAGGTACAGTGATTAGTCATATCAAGAGTTTTGGGGTGAAGGAAAACATCGAGGGGAAACCTGGTGTACGTTTAAAAATAAATTCAAAGACGTATGTATAGTCTTGCTGGACTAACGGAGATGGACTCAACATCTGTCACGTTGGCTACACCTCTAGGCGGGAAGATATTAGATCTAAAAAATAAGGTCGAAATTAAAATAATTTGTGATGAATCCAATTTACTTTAAAACTATTTGAGTACTCACTATTTGCCTTGTAGCTAGCTCGATTGAGATCGAACCCTTGAAAGGGAATAATTTAATTAACCAACGGTAACTGTGTATTCAGGATCGAAACTATTCCGTTCAGGCCAACGGACACTCGGAATTGCGTAAACAATATTATCTTTATGTATATAATTTTACTGTAAATGTGTATGTCACTGAACTCCTCCTAGGCCGGACCGATTTGAATGAAATTTTCTGTGTCTTCAGGTGGATTTGAGAATGGCTTAGATTCACAATTGGGTCTGATAAGTGGCGCCAGTGGGTCCGTGGCTTTTATTTTTTCACCCAAGCGAAGCTGGGCGGGACAGCTAGTATATTATATACATACTAGTTAAGAAACATCTATCAATACCATCCCGCTGAGTCCTTCGCAGTATAGATGTAGAAAGTACAGCGCCAGTTCACTCTAGGCTTACCTATTTCGCTTCATCCACATTAATGAGTCTCTTCATATATGCTCGCCAATTTCGAATAGCTAAATGTACGTTCCCGTCTTCAAGTGTTTGATCGAATTGATCTACCTTCTTCCAAACTATTTACCTCATGTTTCGTAAAACTTTCTTCACTCATCATTTCCATATGTCATTTTAATTATAACATTATAATAATAATAATATATCCTCACGCCTTCCCACAAGGGTCCCCGAAGGGGTAGGCAGAGGTGTATAGGTAATACCCATACACCCACTTTCCGCCAGAGGTATATTGGGTGCCAACGTGACAGATAATATACAATTATAACATTAGAGTTTCAATATTCATGTAGCAATAAGTTTCAGCTTACTATGTACCTACAATGATATAGCATGGAATGATAGCGTTAAATAAGAACGTAAAGTTAATGACCTATGTAGGAAGGCGTTAAGGTATAATATCTATTGTAAAATTTTAAATTAATTTTGTTAATTAATTACAACTAGCATACGTCTGAGAAGCAATTCAAAGGCGTATGTATAGTCGTGCTTGAGTAACCGTGGTGGACTCGCCATCTGTTACGTTGGCACCTAATATATCTCTAGCGGAAAGTGGGTGTGCGGGTATTACCTATACACCTCTGCCTACCCCTTCGGGGACCCTTATGGGAAGGCGTGAAATATATTATAATTATAAATAAATATCCTCACGCCTTCCCACAAGGGTCCCCGAAGGGGTAGGCAGAGGTGTATGGGTAATACCCACACACCCACTTTCCGCCAGAGGTATATTAGGTGCCAACGTGACAGATGGCGAGTCCATCGCCGTTACTCAAGCACGACTATACATACGCCTTTGAATTTCTTCTCAGACGTATGCAGGTTTCCTCACGATGTTTTCCTTCACCGTAAAGCTCGTGGTGTGACTAATCACTGTACTTAAGTTCAGAAAAACTCATTGGTACAGTCGGGATTCGAACTTGCGACCTTTGCGTCGCAGGCAACTGCTCGAACCACTCGGCCACCACGGCTCTCTTATTATAATTACAAATACGTCAAATCAGGTGACGTGACCCATTACATGAAGTTTAATTGTGGGTTAAAATCTGTGGCGTCACAACATACTCGTAAATGTCTGGCGATGGGCTACTGTCGCCGCCGACTCGCGTTGTTGTTATTCTGAGGGTGTCGCGACACGAAGGCATAAAAGTCCCCACTGTATAGTGTATATTTATTTGTAAAAATTACGGATAATAAAAATAATGTACCTTCTTGAATCTCTTTTGGTAAGGAAATTCAAATTTCAGACAAAGAGTCTGATCAGAAGGATTAATATAACGTGTAAAGTAGATAAAGCAAAATCAAAGATATAGGCGAGAAAAATAATATTATATCCTTCCTATAAGGGGTCCCGGTATAATTCCCTGAAGGGTTAGGGTAGGTAGGGGTATGTAGTATCCACACTCCCACTTTCCGCCAGAGATATATTTTAGGTGCCAACGTGACAGATGGTGAGTCCATCGCCATTACTTAAGTACGACTGTACACCTTTTAATTGCTTCTCAGACTTATTTAGATATCCTTTCGATGATTTCCTTCACCGTAAAGCTGGCGATGTGACTAATCTGTACTGTACTGTAGTTCAGAATAACTCTTTGGTACAGTCGGGTTTCGAACTTGCGATCTTTGTGTCGCAGGCAACTACTCAAACCACACGGCCACCACGGCGGTGGTAAGAACTTTGTCATTGTAAAAAAAATTACTGCATATTCCATAGTTACATAAATACATATCATCACGCCGAATCCCTAACAGTCCCTATGTCATAGTTTTGCAAATAAAATATGATTGTATCAAAACTCTTGGTTTACAGGTAGGTGATACAAATAATATAAATATTTATTGAGTGTGTGTCCTGTTATTATCATAAAAAAAACATATCAATAATAAATTATAAGGAATCACCATAAACATCGGAAGAGGTAGGTATTACCTAAATTTTAAGCGAAAATTATTGAATTTATCGTAAATATAAGATAATAATATTGTTACTAAGATGCAAACGCGTGGTCACCATACCCGAATGGCATTTGTATGGCCAGCGGGGTGTAACGTGATGTGAAAAAAATCTGGTTTTTAGGCTTTTGTTCCCGATAGCAATTTTTAATTTACGCGAAAAATATATAGGCATTAAATACTGGTTTATGGTACCAAAATGTGATCGCTTTGTCTATATTATATTTTATATGGACTGCTGATAAATAAATACATTAAGGCTATGTACAGTACAAGAGAATAATATGCGTATAGATCTTTGTATGTTATTTTTATCAATTTACAAAAACGAATGTCTGTCATGCATCTAAAAGTACTACCAATAAAATGAAATTTTACGTGGGTTGTAATTCGAGGCACAGCTTGTTTCAAATGAATCTAAGGATAGCATCATTATCTTTTTTTTTTTTATACCACTTGGTTGGCAAACAAGCATGCGGTCCGCCCGATGGTAAGCGGTTACCGCCGCCTATGGACGCTTGCAACACCAGGGGTATCACTCGCGCGTTGCCGACCCTGCAGGAATCTTTTCACACCCTTCAACCAATAAAAATAATTACAGACCCATCGCTTTCCTAAATACAGCATCAAAAATTTTTGAAAAAGGTATGTGTTCGCGTGTATATCAGTTTTGTGAAAAATACAATATTTTTGATAACTCACAAAATGGGTTTAGAAGAAAAAGGTCAACGTCATTAGCAGTTTATAAATACATTCAGGAAGCTCTCTCAATAATGGATAAAAAAAACTATGCAGCGGGCATATTATTAGACATGACAAAAGCTTACGATAAGGTACGATACGATATACTGTTAAATAAATTATACGGCATTGGTATAAGAGGCATAACACATAAATGGTTCACCTCTTACTTACGTAATAGAGAACAATATGTCGAAATTGAATTCCATAACGAAGTTACAAGACAGATAGAGAATGTGCGATCAGAAAGAAAACCTATTGACGCGTCCATACCACAAGGAAGTGTAATTGGCTGTTTGCTCTTTCTCATTTACATAAACGACTTACCAAAAATCATGGATGATACGTGTATTCTGTTTGCAGACGATGTATCGATTCTAACGACTAGTAAAATTCCGGATAACCTTGATGATAAACTTACTTTAGTTCTTAATAAAACAAAAGCATGGCTAGACGACCATAATCTTGAAATAAACCTTAATAAAACTAAAGTAATAACATTCCACCCACATCAAAAGCAACCCCTAAAGCTAACCATTCACTTCGAAAATGTACTTCTAGAACACGTTAATGAATTCCCACTCTTAGGTATAATAATAGATACCCATATCAAATGGAAACAACACATACAAAAAATTAAATTGAAAATATCTCAATTTGTATATGCTCTCCGTGAAATAAAAAAATCTACCAACTTTCAAACTGCACTCAATTTATACTACGCATACGCTTACTCGTGGTTTAACTATGGGATTATACTATGGGGAAATAGTACAGATGCGTCATCACTATTTACCTCACAAAAGAAACTTATTCGCATTCTAGTCAATATTAATAACACAGAAAGTTGTAAACTTATCTTCTTAAAGTATAAAATACTAACCTTGACATGCATATATATTTTGGAAATATGTAAATTCGTTCGTAAATACCCAAGCTTTTTTACTAAAAATGAAAATATTCAAAGAAAATATACTCTAAGACGCGAAAACCATCTCTTACTACCTCCCTCACAATTAACTTTACATTCAACAAGTCCTCAAATAATGTCTATCAAAATATATAACAAGCTACCTGATAATATTAAGAAAGAAAACGATATAAGTAAATATATAAAACTAGTAAAAACATTATTGAACAAAAAAGCCTACTACACTATACAAGAATATTTAGATGATAAAATTAAACAATAAACAATACTTAGGTATTGTTTATCACTTATTCACCATGTATTATAAGATAGATATATACTTTATTATCAAACATTAAGTTGTTGTCATTAGTTATAGGGATTACATTATAACATTAAATTCTAACTAGCCTTGATCTCAAAACATTTCAAATTATAAATGTTATCATAATTTTAAGTAAACTTAATTATTTTAAGTATGTATTATTTTAAGAAATAGGAAAATTATTGTGTTGCTACGCCCATCAGGGTATACTATCAGTTTATAAAAATTGTAAGCTGTTGCAAAATATTAAATAAATTCTTGAAGAACTCCATGCTGTACTCTCCAGGGAAAACCTCAACGGGGAGCTCATTCCACAGCCTGAGCGTTCGCGGAAGGAAACTCCTTTGGAACCGCGCAGTGCGAGACCTTTGTGGTTCCAAGGTATGGGCATGGTATATCTAGGGCAGATAATGATGCTCTCCGACATATTTCGGACATAGCGATCATTTCAACTCCGACGTAGATATCTTTCGTAGTCCATTTTGTTTTAGAAGGCATTCAAAATTAGTATTGACTAGCTACCCGTCCCGGCTGCCTACACGTGTGACCTTTTAACGTATTGAAATAATTTTAATATATTGAAATACGGATGGATTTAAAAAACTTCACTGTATCAACAATCTGGTTCCCAGATCAATGTACATCGCTTAAAAAATTATTAAACGGAAATTGTTAATGCGTTTTCCGCGTCAGGGACTTATATGGCGGGGACCTTGTTTTTTAATAAGTCGAGCCTGACATCAGCACAGCTCAGTGTGATTGTAATAAACACACAGTCCCCCCAAGTCTATGGAAAAGCATATGGATCAATAGATAATAAGACAGATAAGCGTTAGCTATCGTTAACGCACCCGAGTTGGCTATATTGCCAGGTGTGAGCTTACTACGCTGAACAAACAAAGGTACTATTACCAAACCCTCACCCTAACCACCCTCATTCGCCAAAAATCTATTTACGTGACAGATGTCAAATCTATTACCAGTGCAATAAAGCAATTAAGTTAATTAGGTTTAGATACAGTTAAAAATTATCTAAGTGATTTCGCAGTTTCTTTCCGCGAATGCTCAAGCCGTGGAATGGGCACCTCGTTCAAGATTTTCCTGCAGAGTACAGTACGGAGTTCTTCAAGATGGGTGTGAAAAGATTTTATTTTATACTTCTAGAGTGGCAAACAAGCACATGACCCGATGGGAAGCGGCTACCTTAGTCTATTTCATCTCGTTACCGTATCACTTGCGCGTTGCTAACCTGTGTTCGGAGAGTTATACTGTAGTATTGGCAGCATAATGGGACTAATCCCTCTGCTGCCAACACAATATAATAATAGTCCCCATGGAGCTCATTGTTGGAAACCTGGCGCAGAAACACAAAAATCGTGTTATTAGGCTACGGACTATAAGGTTGGGGGTCCTGCCCCTGTCGGGCAGGTTTCCGGTTTAAATTCGAACGGAAAACCTAGCTTCGAATGACCTATCTCTCCTTCCTGCAGGATGTTGAAAGTGACCATGGTCGGAGGTAACCGCTTACTATCAGGCGTATACTATGTATGTCTGCTGCTACCTTTGTCGTATAGAAAAATAAATGATGATGAAAAATAAGTGACAAAATTATATCGCGGTAACAACAAGATAAAACACAAACTACCGTCCAACAAATAATAATAAAATCAAATCGACGAACGGTGTCATAAATTGTTAAATGGAGGGTAGTTAAACAATACGTACGGCGTCAGTTTTGACTTGTAGTCCCAGTCTCGGGCCGTGGTACACGCAGCGCGTAGTGTTTGCTGATCGACTTTGATAAGAGATAAGCGGGCTCGCAATCCAACGATGTACGCCCTTATCGGTGAAACTGCCGCAAACAAGTGCAACCAATATGGAGTTTGGAGCCTCGGCTATGGGTTTTCAAAGTTTTTGAGGTATGATAGTAATATTATACGTAGTTTACCTAACGCACGAACAGTGTTAAGACAATGCAAGTACTCGACTACAAATTATTATCTTTTCACTCTGCTGACATCGCCCACGTGGGATAGTTTACATAGTGTTGTAACAAACAGCGTAGGTATATTACTTACATACTTACGTAAATGTCAACACGCCGAGTCACTCTCGGGGTAAGGAGTGCCAGTTCTCTCAAGACTTTCAGACTTCTTTCGCTTCATCCCCATTCCTTGGTATCTTTATAAAAACTCGCCGGTTCAAGTACTCTGGCCGCCCCCATTCTTTTATAACTTATAATAACACGTCTTTTATAGACTACTAGCTGTCCCGTGCAGCTTCGCTTGGGTGAAAAATAAAAATACCTAAAATACGACCGCAGCGCTACCTACCGGGTCCAATTGTGAATCTTGTGAATCTAAACCATCCTTCTTCTTCGAATCCTCCTAAGGACAGAACATTTCATTGAAATCGATTCAGCCGTTAACGATTCTATAAAAGAACATATAGGCAAATATTAAATTTTATTTATATAGATACATACATAAACATTTATTATGTACAGTCCGTGGTTACCGCAATCAATAGACTTGCTATTTCAAGATATCTCCAATCTGTGCTGAGCTTATAAACTCGCATCCTAGGTTTAGTCCGAATATTTATAATGTATTCTTTATTACTATCATAATGAGCCAGTTTGCTTGTTCGAGTTTGCTAACCTCAGGACTACTTATCCACATTTTTGCATTACATTGACCCCTTATAGAGGAAGGCTTATTTCTTATCAATGATTTCTTTATGATGCCCACTTCCACCTTCTACCACCGCACCTCTCGCCATCGACGGGGAATTCATCCCCATACCTTGGAACCACAAAGGTCTCGCACTGTGCGCTTCCAAAGAAGTTTTCTTCCGCGAACGCTCAGGCTGTGGAATGAGCTCCCCGTTGAGGTTTTCCCTGGAGAGTACAGCATGGAGTTCTTCAAGAAGGGTGTGAAAAGATTCCTGCAGGGTCGGCAACGCGCGAGTGATACCCCTGGTGTTGCAAGCGTCCATAGGCGGCGGTAACCGCTTACCATCAGGCGGACCGCATGCTTGTTTGCCACCCAAGTGGTATAAAAAAAAAAAAAAAAAAAAAAAAAATATCACGCTACTACCAAGCAAGCCAGCAGAGTAGTAGTCATATCGAGGGGTTACACCCACATTCTGTAAAATGTCGCTTAAAACAAATAGCCTTTCACCTGGCGATATAATTTAATTTACCGCAGATGAAAGCGCGTGGCAAAGCTAGTCTAGCCATACATTCTTGTTACGATAAAGTCTGTTAAATTAACAGCTGTAGCCCCCATACGTACCAGGTGCTATTGCGTTCGTTTTTAAAAAATCTTAGGTGACAGATGATAATTACGTCTGTAAATAAAAATTATATATATATATATATATATATAACAATGTACATATTTATGTATTATTGCACTAGTAATATTACATGTCACGTCGACAAGTCTAAATTTGCATACTATAACTTATTATCAAAAATAAAATATATATACGTTTAAAAAAATATAATAATACATAAGCTTTATTTTCCACACATTAGACAGACTTATACAATTAAAATTGTCATGATAAATAAATTGTTCGATTAATAATCGTTATAAAAATTACACAACTAGAACGTGTACATACTTACGCCTTACATTTTTCTTTGTATGTTACCGTTGGACTTATTATATTGTGGGTAATCGTGTTGCCTCGGTCAATGGTCAATGGAAGATCATAACATTGTGTTTTTTTTTCCAGTGGGATGAACATAACCAACAACAATAACAACACGAGCATCAACAACAACAACAATGAGGAGAAAGTTGACATGCCAGACCCTGATTACATCAAGGTAAATAACTGCCTATACTAAGCGAGTATCCGACCGAGTAACCGAAAAAGAGAGCCGTGGTGGCAGAGTGGTTCAAATAGTTGCCTGCAGCACAAAGATTGCAAGTTCGAATCCCGACTGTACCAATGAGTTTTTCTTTAAGAAATTAAGTACAGTGATTATCCGCGAACGAGGTTTGCGGTGAAGGAAAACATTGAAACATGAAAACTCTCATACGTTTCAGAAGATATTCATAGACGTTTATATTGCCTTGCTTGAGTAACCATGATGAACTCGCCATCTGTCACGTGGGCACTTAAAATGTATTTCTCCGGCGAAAAGTGGATGTACGTAGTACCTAACCACCTCTGCCTACCCCTTTGCCTTCCTGCCTTCGCACAAGAGAGGAGCTTTAAAATCTCTCTGAAAAGGAAGGCGGAAATTATAATAGCCGAATAATCAGCCCTAAAATTATTTAAATAATTTCACCCAGTCCAGCCAAGCTCCCTAGCTCGCGAATCAGCAAAGCCCTAAGCTGAAGACCGACTCCTATAGGGGTTGTCTTAGGTGTGTTCCCTAATGTATCTAGTTGGAGGCCTTACCATTTTTCGGTTAAATAGTAAAAGTTGCCAGAACCCGTGGAATTTTTACGCGGGTGAGACCAAAGGCCACCGCTGCTTAGTTGACACAATGCCTGCAGTATGCAATTAATTAGCAATTTCACCCTCATTGAGAATGAAATTTGTAAATTAACAAATGAAGTGATATACGGGGGTAATTAAAAAGGTTCCACTCTGGCGCCACGCGATGCCTCGCTGCCACTCCAGGCTCCGCGCCATACCAAGCGCCAATTACCAACGCATGATTGCCTTTTGCCATCTGCTTTTGTCGACTGTAACTGTATCCCTTTGTGTTAATGAGTAAGTTAATTTCGCATTTACACTTTTTAAATTAATCACATTGCAATCACAAAAGTTGTAGTGCACAAAATACCTGCAGCTTGTGCACTACGCTATAATATTTATTTCTGATTTTATGTTCATCGTACGGAGCTGGTTGGTTCGCTAGTGTCAATAGCTCAATTCAAAAATGTATTTCACGAAATGTTTTTCTAAATCGCAACTCCTGCCCATTCCAGATGTTCGTCGGACAAGTTCCGCGAAGCATGGACGAGAACGATCTTCGACTTATGTTTGAAGAGTTTGGGAGAGTACACCAGATCAACGTGCTGCGGGACAAGCTCACTGGCGCGAGTAAAGGTTGGTAGTACCTACTTAGTTACCGTATCTTTTTTTTACTTTTTTATCTCCAGCGAAAAGAAGGTTCTAATACACATGTGCCTGTAACTTTGAAAGCCTTGGACCTCTTTGGGAAAGGGTGAAGATATAATACACACAGTCTCTCATAAACGTTCATCATTACATAATTAAAGTCAACGGTTATTTGTTTTCGACGGATTGCTCTTGTCGATGAAGAAAAGAACAGAAGCGAAGAAGAAAATGTTTCTTTATTTCTGTCTTATGCTTAAAAGCAGATTAAGTTAGTGCTTCTTATACATATGATGGCGAAAAGCGACCTACGCAGATATCTGACCAAGCCCAAGTCTGACTACCTGGAATAACCCCAAGCAGTTCTATTTTCAAATCGTCAGGGGTCAAAGGGGTCCTTTGACCTACTATGCAACCCACGGAGACGCCAGTATGATGTTGCCAATTCAGCTTCTACAATATTCCTTAATAATGTTGCAAGTGTTTGGATATAATAAGAATAAGATCACGATTAGCCAGTAGATTTACAATACAAAACGTCCTATAGTTTGCGTCCTACAGTTATAACTGTATGAAAATTATTTGGAATTTACCTGAATTGAAATAAGATTTACTTTGATCTTATCTTCTAGCTGTTACTAAACATCAAATTAGGCTAATGTCACAATCTCAAACATACTCAAATCTCATGCATAAAAAAGTAAAATTGTGAAGAATATAAATCTGATTATTTTTGGAAGATCAAAGAACCAAGATTAATTTAGGCAAGTTTTGTCTGATTAGAAGAAATATCCTCTTTATTTTCTTTATATTACTGGAACGTTGAGAATGGAATTATTTCATGCAATTATTTTCAGAACAATCGAAAACTGTATGAATGAAACAGACAGACGAGATGCGTAAAACTGTCGATATGTATGAAGAGACTGATGAATGTGGACGAAGCGAAAGAGGTATGTAAGTCTAGAGAGAACTGGCGCTCTATACTGTCTGGCTACCCCGTTAGGGACTTGGCGTGATGATATGATGATGATGACTTATTATACGGTAGCACGTTTACATAAGCTATGCCCTAGATAGATGTGGAGAATGATGTAATGACTGGTGGTAGTGATATAATATTCAGGACCTAACCAGTATTTTCTGTATAAATTATTGTTGCCGTTTTAACAAATGGTTTTATTTATTTTATCATTTTTGTATTTCAATATAAAACGTCCTTCTAGCTCTACTGGCGTATCATTGTTTTGCGTCCCAACAATGCGTCCTCTATATGTTGACATTTTGTTTATTTGTCTGTTTGTTATCGTCTTTTGTGTGCAAAATCTCCTTTTGTCAGCTCATGCAGACGAGGGCCCTTTTGTTAATGCTACAAGGTTGCAAACGTACCACAGTACCCTGAGCAATGCTGGAATGTATTCATACACCGCAATGCGTGCTTAAAATACGACATTGAATTCTATTTAGGAAAGCAAGAAACCTATAAAAACTTCGAGAGGAAATCTACAAACGTTTAAGTAATTCATTTAAAGTAATTCAAAGTCGTATGTATAGTCGTGTATTAGTGTAGTAACGGCGACGGACTCGACATCTGTCACGTTGGCACTTAAAATATATCTCTGACCCCTTCGGGGACCCTTGTGGGAAGGCGTGAGGATGAGAAACCTATATATAAATAAAATATTTTACATATACAAATATTTATATATATATAAATATGTAAATCATGCGTGATTATCAGAATAGTGACTGTTGCATAGTCATAAGCTTTTTATAAAATTCAATATTTATATCCTCAAAGTAACAGTATAGAAACGTGTAGAAACGAAATATTACCCAACCAGCGAGCAATTACATATGAAGAAACTGAGTGTAAATGAAGAGGAAGAGGTCTGTCAGTCTAGAGAGAACTGGCGCTCTACTCTCTCTCGTGAGGAATTCTACGTAAAGATGTGTGAATGTCGTACCTAATTGCTAAACAAGGATACATGTTTGATGTTAAGCGTTTACCTAGCATATGGTCCGTTTTACAAAGGCCTTTTATTCGAACGTTATTATCCAGGATACTAATGATACAATTAAATTGATTAATCTTTGTATATGTGCGTAAGCTCGTTAACGCTGGCATAAGCCCCCTTGCGTACTTGTACTGATGTATGCACCGCACCGTTAATGCCTTGTCGATCATTTTGTTAAATGAACTTCAGACACACCCCAACCCATACGCAATTGTAGATATGTTTCAACTCGACGAGGAATAAATGATATGCGTGTATTTACATGTAGACCAAGCTTGCTGATATTCAGATTTCTAGTAATGTTTTAATCACGAGTTTTTTGTCACCAGAAAAAAATATAACATCTCTTCGAAAAACGCTCTAGATTTTATTCATAGGTATCTATCGTCGCTGAGATGGAACTAAATCAGTGCACGTTATCGTCGTTAAATATACAGCAATAAATTACAAAGTGTGATATCGCTTGGTACGATGTAATTATATGTATAATGCCTTACGTGTTCATATGATTGCCTGCAATTCATGTTTATTGTATTTTTGTTTTAGAAAAATATTTCAAGTAACAAATCACACTTCATTAATAATAATGTGTCGTCTCACACGTAAATTTCTATCATCCTCAACATCAACCTTATGAGTAATATATTTATACCCGTATATACATATATATATTTATATAAAAATCTGTCACACTTGTCACACTGTCATGCATTTTATATACAAACCGGATTGTTGTTTTTATGTTTCTGTGTACTTACATAATAAATGGTATATTTTTCTAAAACAAACCCTAGACCCCTTTGTACTTATGTCGTGTGTATGTGTGTGTTTGTCATGTTATGTATGTGTGCGCTTCTGTTACAGGGTGCTGTTTTGTGACGTTTTTCACGCGCAAAGCGGCGCTGAAAGCCCAGGACGCTTTGCACAATATCAAAACATTGAGTGGGGTAAGTGCGTTTTATATGTTAGTTTTTAAACTGTGGCACTACTAGCGATTCGTTTTGTATATACATTTAATAAGCTGTCGCTCATTCTTTACGTACCTACCTTATAGAAGCAGGTATATAAAATATTGATAGTCTTCCAGAAAATAGAAGCTAGTACAAACGTTTAATTGTGTATTATTTGTGTTTGTGTATATAAGAACTAAGCGTCATTCACGTTAACGTCTGCGCGTTTAAGTGCCTGAAATATTTTAAATACGTAAATATATGAAACTGTAGCATATTAATATATTTTTATATTACTACTGGTGGTAAAGGAGCATGCGGCCTGTCTAATGTTATACAGCAAATCTCACTCTTTCAACGCCAAAAGTAGTAACTCGCGCGTTTACGATCTTGCATAAATCATCGCTCACACTTCACGAAGAACCCAATGCTGTACTCTTTTGGGAAAACCTCAGCGGAAAGCTTTCACGTTCAAAATGTGGATATAACTCTTCGTTGCAAGTTATCGGTAAGCGCGGCGGGTCGTGGGCCTACGAAATATTAAGGAGTAGAAATGGAAGGAAAATTAAATGCCTTCGTTAGTTGTGACCTGAAGTTGGATACATAATTTTAGAAGCCATTTTAATCTGTATCTATTATTATCAATGAAGTTTCTATAAGTCTGTATTTTTTGAGCAACTTAATGTTTTTAGAAGGCAAAATCCATTTTAGGGGACACAAAGTACCAGTGAAATTTCCTATTGGATAAATTGCCCATTGCGAATATATTTTCCGAGAGAGACGCGAACGTCGCGAAGTCAAACCTGTTGCAAAGTCAAGTTCTATAACAATTTTCTTTATAACATTACTGGAATGAGGGGTGGGCGTACAAACATTCTATCCGATACTCCGATTGTTACCGAATACAATCGAATTACCGACTCCTTCCGAGCGCGTCGCGGGCTGCGGTGTCATCCGGACCTGAGCGGTAGCGGGAAGCGACAAACGTTACAACGTCATAAATTATTAAATACTATTTGCATTAATATTACACAAGTATCAGACTACTACTTAGTTGTACGTACTGATACAATCAAAGTCTAATATTTAATATGTGTATTTAATTACTAACTCTAGGCTAAGTTCATACAGGTAATCTACTAACCCATGGCCCCTGATGGTCGAAATAAATATTTTATTATTATTATTATTATTATATTAGCTATAAATAATAAAATATATTAAAAATGTTTCACGTAAGGAGAACCTTAACGTAATTCGTATGAATCCTTGCTTGTTTTGCGTAACTTTTTAATTGACTTCATCTTAATGAATTTTTATTTATGAGAACGAACTTTAAAATTATCTGCTTATTATTTATCGAATTCTGAAAGTCTAAAGTACAAATGGGAAGGCGTGAGGATATTATTATTATTACTACAAAATAAATTAATTGACCAATTTAATTCTTTAAGCAAGATATTATTTAAAAAAATTAAATGCTTTTCAAATTAACAAAGAAAGCTTGCGACTACTTTAGTTCACTAAAGTATACATACAATATATATATATATATTTAATTGTCTATGGGCTTACACATCTATTAAATATGTATATTGTACCTATACATTGCTCGCTGAGAGAGAATGAATGACGAACGATTGACGAAAAAAGTGTATAAGGCGAGTGTGAATGAAAGTGTTGGAAGGGGTAGACCTAGACGGACGTTTCTAGACCAAATTAGGGACGTCTTGAAAAAAGGTCAGGTCAAGAGTACCCTAAACCGAAGAGCATGTATGAAGAGAATAATGAAAGTGGACGAAGCGAAAGAAGTATGTAAGAATCGTAGCAAGTGGAAAGAAGTGGTCTCTGCCTACCCCTACGGGAAAGAGGCGTGATTATATGTATGTATGTATTGCTCGCTATATACGCTTACTATCAGGTGGGCCGTTTGCTTTTTTGTCATCTTTAAAAATAGTAACAACTAAGTCAGACTATACCACTACCGACTGTACCAATGAGTTTTTTCTGAACTTAAGTACAGTGATTAGTCACACCATGAGCTTTACGGTGAAGGAAAACATCGAGAGGAAACCTGCATACGTCTGAGAATAAATTCAAAGGCGTATGTATAGACGTGCTTGAGTAACGGCGATGGACTCGCCATCTGTCACGTTGGCACCTAATATACCTCTGGCGGAAAGTGGGTGTGTGGGTATTACCTATACACCTCTGCCTACCCCTTCGGGGACCCTTGTGGGAAGGTGTGAGGATATAAGTAAGAGTATGTTTTACTTATATACCCACTTTTGTATCTAATTAGTCTCTCTCATGACTTGTCCGCTTTCCGGACGACGCTAGCCCCAACCCTACGTTTCGTCTTCATCTTGGCGATAATTCAATTCCATTATATTATCGGGGTTTTTTCTCTCTCGATTGATTCGGAAAGGGCCGCTCTTTTGATGGAAGTGGCAGGTGGGCACGGGAGGGAAATATTTGTTGATTGGTCGCATTGTTGTTTTCTATTTATTAACTTCTCTCTCAGGAGGGGTGCCTTTGTTGGTCCTGTCTAATCAGTTTATAGGTTCCGGGAGGTAGTTAAGTATTTAATTGAACAAGAGTACAGAACGTACTCTGCTTTCTTTGTTTTTTTTTTTTATACGCGACGGTGGAGTACCTTCATATACGGGCTATGTTATTGTGTGTGAAATAAAAGAGCGCGTTATCTCTTGCACGTTTTGATACCACCACCACATGGGGTACCAGCATAGGGAGACAAACGTACTCTCAGACTGGAACAATAAAAACGGGCGATTCAAGTTATTATAATTTAAGTAAATATTCTTGCTTTCATGAAGTTTTTGTTAGTTCATTCTTGAGAACAAAAACTGTATTCCGAAAATGCTTGTTAACATTAAATAATGTTTCCCTTAGGATGAATACATTGCCGTCAAAGTGAATTGATTTAAGCCGTATATTGAATAGTATAGAGTCTATTATGGCAAGCAGGCAAAAGTTTACGGTACTTTGCTATCATGGGATGGGCATTCAATCATTATTGAATCTTAGTAATTTGACGAAAGGCTTGTTTCGTGTTTATGTTTAATTTAGTTTAGTCCAGCGGCTACACTGGCGTTAAATTTATATTTTTATGTATATCATTATATTTTGTTTAAATATAGAGACATATAAAATAATTTGCGCTTATTTTTAACCGAATGTATGTTTTTTTTGTATGTACTTTACGCGATTATTTCGATGATTTTTATTGTTGTAGAGTAGTGAATATAAACACGTAATATTATAAATTTATGATTATTATAAATTAATTTAAACAAAGCTTATCTAAAGCTAGTAATAAATATATTAAGGCTAAGACTTATAAATAATATTCGTGTATGTTTTACACAAATTTTGCATCTATCTTGCAACAAGCTTCACAGTCGGTAGCTTTGTCTACAGACAAGGAGTCGCAAAAGATTTTTTTGTTATGACTTACGTATACAATATTACAAACAAATCGAATATAAACTTATTCGGGGTAAGATAAGATATGATACATAATGTACATAATAAATATTATAAAGAAGAAAGAGAATTAAGATAGGTAGGGCATAACGGGTTTCCCGTTTGAATTTGGAGCTGCCCGAGTGGGGCAGGACCTCCACCTTATAGAAGTCCGTAGCCAAATAACACAATTTATTGTGCTGTGTTCCTACGCGGTGAATAAGGTTTCCAGTAACGCGGTGAATAAGGCTCCTTGGGGTGGGGGGAGGATTGTTGTATTGTGTTGGCAGCAGAGGGATTAGTCTCATTATGCTGCCAACATAGTACAACTCTCCGAACACAGAGTGGCAACGCGCAAGTGATACTTCGGTATTGTAAGCGTAAATAGGCTGCGGTAACCGTTTTCCATCGGGTGGGCCGTATGCTTGTATGCCACTCTTGTTGTATAAAAAAAAGCAAAAAAAAAAGAAAGATTTGTATTTTTTGCTATAGTTATTGCAATATAAATAAAAGGTAAAAATATAAAAAAAATCTTAAGTCCACCCGTGTGAAGACAGGACAGGCCGCTATACAAAATGGATTATTCGTTACTCAAATACTGCTGTTGTCCTACATCGTTACTCAAACCATAGTAATTCCCATAAAGACTAGGTACCTATACAAGAAATACAATTGCAATAACAACTGGAATATCTTTATACATATATAATGAGAACTCCGTATACAATTATATATAAATAGAACTGCTAAGTTAACGTCTAGTATAATTAATGGTTCCTCCTCTGGAACGAATTATTAGTTGGGAATATTAAGGACAAAACATAATTTACCACTCTGAAAATGTACCTACCAGTAGAAATTATCTTTGATGTTTAGTTTGAGCCGGTGCTGCCATCTGTTGTGGTTGCAAATAGGGAACTTGCTTGAACTATAGGCAACAGTGCTTTTGAGACATAACTATCCCTGTTCTACGGTTTCAGCCGCGTACTATTCGATTTGTTTGAATTGTAATAATATTTTGATTTTAAGTAGCTTATGTATGTAGGACGGCTATAGACATCACGCTATGTTATCTTTTAAGGATGGCTTAGTGTAACCTTTTTAAAGGTTATGAAATATGTTCTAAAATAACGCATTATTTGCTAAGGTGTTTGTTTTTATAAGCGTGGTATTAATCCGTATTCAAATTAATATTCGCAAGGACTTGTTACATTATGAGCAAAGTTGGCCTTTCAAATAAATTCTTGGCAGATAACTGTTTTAAAATAGCTCTGGAGCGAAATAATTATCAAGATTAGGATTATTATTATCTCTCGCGTGAGCTCCGGGAGCTTTTGCTACTTAACCAAACAATGGCGAGACCAAAAGGCCTCCAGCCAGGTGCTTCTTAAGTGCTAAACTAACACAGCTACGGGCAGCCCCTGTGAGATTCGGTCCTTGGCTTAGGGCGTTCGCGATCTAGGGAGGACTAGGACTGGGCGATATTATTTAAATTATTTTAGGTCTAGTGTACTGCTTGCTTGATCATTTTGAAGTAAAAAAAGTAAATTAGGGATTATTAGCAAATAGGTATAGCGTATAGCTTTGCGATCTGTAGCAAGATACCTATAAAAGTTGGTGTTCATGTTCAGCAGCGCCATCTAGCGACTTCTTTGGTATCGGAACGCATAGAGGATTAACCCAAAGACACTAGGTATATCAATACATAATTATAAAATACTGTATTTTTTTATTTTACTTTGTATTTGTAGTTTATAACTGCATCAGAGACGCCGACAAGAGCCCAGCACTTAAATTAGTGATGATGAGTAGTTTGTATACGCGCCCCTCATTGCTCATAAAACCACGTATAATCTAAACATAGTTAAACCAAGTTATTCCTTAAAAGTAAACACCAAGCCCCTAAAGTTACGCTGTAACTTACGTCTTGGAACATTCTGGCATAGTTGGAAACGCAACCCTCGGTCGCTGTGCTGACCAAGGGTTTACATCAAAAGTGAGGAATTTTTGGATTAAGGTTAATGCTACTGACACGGAAATATATTTCCTGATTGTAATAAATCTATTTATGGGTCAATATTATTCAAGTTTTAATATCGATTAGCCAATAATATATTATGTGGATCACTTTGTTATTATATATCTAGGAAATTATGAGATTCTAGAAATTCTATGTCGTGCTTCAAAAACGGCTATGGACCGCCATCTTCACGCTGGCACCGAAATAATTATTCAACGTATTAGCAAAGTATCTTTACGACATTTTGCTATTTATGTTCTATAGGCGCGTAGCCTACGATATGCGCCGTTCGCCTACGTCCTCACTTCCTAAGCATTGCCCACGTCCTTAAAGCGTTTTGTGACTAAATACCCAACTACTCTAGTGATCCAATGAACAAGATACACTAATTTCAAGATTTTTTACCCGTATGGATGACCTTAGCATGACGTGCTATCGTAATTCAAGTAGGCTGAAGAGAGGAAATCTGCATATGTTTGAAAATAAATTCAAAGGCGTATGTATAGTCGTGCTTAAGTAATGGACTCTCTACCTGTCACGTCGGCACCTAAAATATATCTCTGGCAGAAGATATATAAATATATATATATATATATATTACATACATACATACATATCATCACGCCAAGTCCCTAACGGGGTAGGCAGAGAGTATAGAGCGTCAATTCTCTCTAGACTTACATACCTCTTTCGCTTGGTCCACATTCATCAGTCTCATCATACATGCTCGTCGGTTTCGAGTACTCTTAACGTTCCCGTCCTTGAGAGTCCGATCGATTTGATCCAGGTAGTTGGAACGTGGCCTTCCTCTGCCTCTTCTTGCACACACTTTTGCTTTGTATATGTTTCGTCAATCTTTCTTAACTCATCCTTTCTATGTGTATTATATATACATATACACATATATTACACACGGAACTAAAATATCTAATGAGGATAAAATCACTGGCTAAAACCGGACTAAAACAAAAGCTTATATGAAATAAATCAATCACATACACCTTCGGTATTAGCCGGGCGCTGTGACCGGGTGGACGCGGGCGAACTTTGATCGATAACCCGGATTTATGATCGAGTTCCCCCCGTCTTAAGTAATTGACTGACTCCATTAGTAAGGGAGAAGCCTTTCTGAGTTGCTCTCGTGTTGTGTTACCGAGTAGTTTATTAGTTTGAAAGTATTAATATTAAAAGTTTTGCCAGGCATGAATTAGTTACTTCTTTAGGATTCAATCATTCCGAAAAAGATACAACGGCGTATGTTATATCCAGTATGCATGTGTTTTAATGCATATTTTTTGTATATTTGCAGATAGGTACCATTAAATGTTTAGAGTAATCACAAATTCTAATTATCCGCACCAAAAGTCAATGTCACTGAAAACCAACTATGCTGATTGTCATTTGTTATAATATCCTCTTTTTATTCTAGTTGTAAATGTAACATATTCAACAACTAACAACCTATATATCAAATTTATTTATATACTATATATTATATAGGGTCTCTCGTGGGGTTAATAGATGTGTAATAACTCCCTGTTTTCGCCAGTTTTTTATGTATTTAGGTGACAGATGGACGACCATTGTCGTCTCTCAGACACAGCTCTTAGCATACGCATTTAAATTTCTTTTTAGTAGGAATAAAGGTTTCCTTATGATAGTTTTCTTCATTCTCGAGATATTAGAAAACACTGTACTTCAATTTAAAAAATATATGTATGATCCTACAATTTCAACTTTTCAGGTGACTACTTAAACCACTCTGTGACCACTATAACAAAAATATGTTTGTAGAACTCGCATTTATCATCATTTCGTCGTGAGACTGTTGTTTATTAACGTTTATAAATTAATCCTTTCACAAGCTTCGCTTGAACACGCAAAGCGAAAACTATTTTTACCCAAACATGTCATAATTTTGCCGCGTACAATAGGGCAAGGCGACAAACCGTCTGCATTGTTTAATTATTATGGTCCGACGCGAACGAACGGGTAACACCCAACTGTTCATAAGTTGTTGCTCTTGTAATATGCTACATTTGGGGGTGTTACTCAAGGTTGTGTGGAATACATGTGTTTATCAATTAGTTTGAATGTTGATAGCACTGTTTCGTGAGTGTAGCGATGTCAGTGATTTGATTAATAACGGTTGGGTCGAGTAGGCTTAATGTCGCCTACTCTGGTATCGTTTTCAGTAATTGCAAATGAATTCTCACACTTGTAATATTCAAAAGCCGTGGTGGATTAGTGGTTCGAGAAGTTGTCGTCAACTCAAAGATTGCAAGTTCGAATCCCAAGCTCTACCAATTACTTTTTCTGAACTTAAGTACAGTAATAAGTCACACCACGAGCTTTACGGTGAAGGAAACATCGAAAGGAAACCTGCATATGCTTGAGTAACGGCGATGGACTCGCCATTTCTGTCACGTTATCACATAAAATATATTGCTGGTGGTAAAATGGGTGGGTGGGTACTACCTATATACCTCTGCCTACCTCTTTGGGGACCTTGTGGGAAGGCGTGAGGATATAATATATATTACAATACACGATATAAATATAACTAACGAACACAATATATTTGCCTAAACCTTGTGTATTTAAAAAAATATAAATATAAATTTCAAGTTGGAACACAAAAAAAAAATTGTAAAATGAGTAAAAGTTAAAAATACGTTAGGAAATTATAATAATTTTTGAAAATCTAACCTCGAAAATTATGTCTACAAAGTAAACTCTGAGCCAACACAAATTTTAATCACAGGAGAAAGTGCTTTCTCTAGGGCACTTTGCGGTGGAATCGACAAAGCACTCGGCAACCCTCGAGACCCACGTAATTATATGAGTAATTATATATATATATATGTGTGTTGCTTGTAACCCAATTAGTCAATTAGTAAGCTGCTCACGTATGCGGTGGCCAACACTCTGCGGTTCGGTTGGCTGACCTCCATGAGTGATGAGAAAGATGATATCGACATTGCTTTTCATTGGTTCGACTAATCGTTTGGCACTGTTGCTATGCCATGTGTGTGCTAATAAGCCGCGAGTCCTAGTTGTTGCGAGCGAGTCGTTGCTCGCGGATTTGTGTGATTTGTCTGGATATAATGTACCTTTACTGCTGGTGTACATATATAGAACAAGCGTCTGATTCTGCCAGAATATTACAATAGTTTGTACATTCCTGTGGATCAGGCGTTGGCCAGTTTGTCAGTTGACTCTTTCTGATGTTCACAATATTCTTAAAAAACAACTAAAATTATTAATATTCATGAGATGGATATGATAATATTACCTATTTTACCAGCTATGTAGAATACAAAGAAAGAAAGACAGTTCACATGACTCTTCGAAATATATATATATATATATATATATATATATAAATATATATATATATATATATATATATATATATATATAAAAAACTTTAATTGTTGATAAATTTATTGCACCAAACGCCCATATAAATATAGTATAAAGTGTAGTTCGAGTAAAACCATAATCGCAAATTAACTTAGGCTAGGTGCTACGATAGGTACATATCAAGTCGAGTCCCTCACGAGGTATTTATAAGAATATATCCTTTGGTTTCAAGTATTTGTTGTATGTCTAATTAATAAAGCTAAAAACATTATATCCCATATCGATAACCTTATTCGCGAAACATCCCTTCATTTACATTATTGTTAGACCAACTTACAATGTCGGGTTGTAGCTGTTTAGTTTCCCAAATATCATATCACAATACCTACTGTGCTATTACAATGTTAATACGTGTAATGGACCACATCATTTGATTAACTTGGCCCTTTGTCTGCCACTGGATGATAGTAATACCTAAATTCTCGGAATAATTATTTCATTCTCTCTGATCTGATCTCGAAGAATAGCCAAGTATTTAACGACATCATTAAATAAAAAGCTGATAAGTCCGAAAGCAATTATCACTTCTGTCAGCTTTCGGGAATTAATTTGTCGAGTAATTTAACGAGAATTAATCTTTGGAGACGTTATTGTTAAACTCGCAAAGAATAAAGGCAATCAAGGAGACGTTAAATTTTTACGACTCCTCCGCCATCAGCTACTGGATATAAAATAAAATGTCCGGGGTACCATCCTTTAACATTCCCCCGGCGATAATGATGCCAACCGAGTGAAAAGTATTTTATTATTCTCCCTTTAAAAACTTGAATCTAATCGCAACGGGTTGATTCCGGATAAAACTTTTTTAATTTCACGAACAGGTGCGATCGAATTTGTAACTCTATTGTCCGTGGAAATGAGCAATTTAGTCGGAGTCAGCGAGAGATTAGCGCCGACCCCTTAATCCGAGTATCGGGCGGAGATGTGGCCCTCATATTTCATAATGCCCCGTACCCTTCTGCCCCCTGCTCCCCCTGTCTTTCACGATAATACCGGGCGGGGTCACCCCAAAAGGTCTTACATACTCGTCCGATTCCTGATATGTTTATTAAGACCCTGGCTTGATTATGTTTATGGCTTCCATAGCTCCGAGCTTCACGTCCTTATACGATTCCGAGCTGGGTTTTGATGTTAGTTCGTGAATTTTTTCCTGGTGCTAAGTATCTGATACCAGTCCCTTATTTTGGAATATTAATAAAATAGACACTATAATTCTGTTACAAATTTTACATACTGTCTACATGCATTGTATCTCTCTTCGTCCTCTTCGTCGTTCGTTAGTCTGGCAAAAACTTGAGAATGGTACAACCAATTTGATGAATTTGTGCGCATTGGACCCGAAAGGTAGTTCTTCGATAGTCGTAAATTTTTATTTTTTCTTCTAAACGGAGGAAGAGACCACAAGTCAATCGATAGATAATAATAATATAATATATATAAATCCCAAAATCTCGAGTGATCCCCTAATAATGGTTTCTTTTTCTGCATTATAATAACGAAAATATGTCCGTTCTAACCCCAACAACTCTAGTGGAAGAGGGGTGTCGTGAAGCCGTAGGGTTTATTAAAATAACCACAACGTACGGCGAATGTGGAGCATAGGGGTTATTGGTTATCGGCATACGATCGGTCCCAGTGTAACCGGGCAAGATGATGCACGGCCGGATAAGACAATGTAGCGGAAAGGTACCCTGCCCGGGTCGACCTTTCAATTTCCTTGATTGTCCGGGCCGGGCGATATCGCCGTCTTTATTTCTTTATCTGCATGGCCCCGATGATTTTGTATGGTCACTACACACCGATTTGAATGTAAGTTCTCCAGATGTCACTGTGGCTTGTCGAAGAGTTTTATGTGCATATTGGTAATATATCAGAGCTGATTATGGCTGAGTGGTTTGAGTAGTCGCCTTCAACAGGAATGCAAGTTCGAACCCTAACCGTACCAATGACTTCTTTTCCGAATTTTATACAACCATTCCATAGACATAATTATAGCCGTTACTCAAGCACGACTTTAATTAATTTATTGATTTAAATTAAAATATATACATATTTAAATTTAACTTCTTTACACGTTTTTTTCCTTTTTTTTCTTTCAACGTAATGCTCGTGGTGTGACCAATCACTGTACTTGAGTTCAGAAAAACTCATTGGTATCGTCGGGATTCGAACTTGTAATCTTTGTGTTGCAGGCAACCACTCGAACCACCCGAACTATAATAAATATATTTGTTGGAACGCGACACTATTTCCATTCCGTTAGATACACATTATATCACGAGCATTAGATTACAATAGCAAAAAGCAATATGATTGATGCATGACGATCTAATATTATGATGGAGAAAATGGAGTACCTTGAAAAAATATTGCCAACGTACATTTCATGAGAAAATGGTCTTAGTATACATATAATCACGCCTCTTTCCCGTAGGGGTAGGCAGAGACCACTTCTTTCCACTTGCTACGATCCTTACATACTTCTTTCGATTCGTCCACTTTCATTATTCTCTTCATACATGCTCTTCGGTTTAGGGTACTCTTGACCTGACCTTTTTTCAAGACGTCCCTAATTTGGCCTAGAAACGTCCGTCTAGGTCTACCCCTTCCAACACTTTCATTCACACTCGCCTTATACACTTTTTTCAATCAATCGTTCGTCATTCATTCTCTCGACATGGCCAATACCATCTCAGCATACCTTTCTCAATTTTTGTCACTACATCTTCTCTTAGTATGGGGTTAATAATATTGCATATTTAAAGTCGTACTAATATAAAAAAATGCAAAACATTGCACGGATGTTTGATCCCGTTTTGCGCAAAATTTGGCTAAATCAATTTCGGCACACATATAGATTATCAGCAGAAAATGTCTCATACCCGAAAAAAAATGTACCAATGAAATCATTTTACGCGTGTGGGTATAGCTATGTAGTGTATACTATTTACTACTAAAAGACTAGTTCACTTCTTTTTAACTTTTTAATGTAATGTTATGAAGGGATTTGTTAAGCCTCATAAACATCTGTCTAAGTTATTTTAAATGTATATCCCTAGTTAGAAGTTACCACCGCCTATATAACGCTTGTTATATAGATAGTGCCATCCACGAAGTCACGCCCAACTATTCTTCCTTATGTAAGTTTGCAACCTTCCACTAATGTTCTTCGTGTATGGCACTACCTTTAGCAGCGGTATTGCTGGCGAGTCACCGGGCAAGAATCTCTTCACACCCTTCTTGAAGAACTCCATGCTGTACTCTCTAAATAAAGCCTTCGCGGAAGGAAACTCCTTTGAGTGCAGTGCGATAAATATATTCAAGTGACTGTTCCCATGTGTAGCAGTATGTAGTACGCTACGTCTATATTTGCAAGCGCCTATTAGTCAGCTTAATATACGATTCTCGTAGAGCTGCTACGTTCCGTAGGTTTCGTAGCAGTGTACACTGGACTGTGGCTACGCCGCTCATATATACATACAATGTATGTAATTTTTATTTGTATTTGCAAAACATGTTACGATAATACTGAGGTTGAATGGTAATTGATTTAAGAGAGGTAGGGCATAACGGGTTTCCCGTTCGAATTTGGAGCTGCCCGACTGGGGCAGGACCTCCACCTTATAGAAGTCCGTAGCGCGGCCAACACAGTATAACTCTCCGAACCCAGAGTGGCAACGCGCAAGTGATACTTCGGTATTGCAAGCGTAAATAGGCTGCGGTAACCGTTTTCTTGTTTGCCACTCTAGTTGTATAAAAACAAAAAAATTGAAATATGCAGTTTCAAACCACAGTGTACTGTTTGAATAAGTGAAATGAACTTGAGTGCAGTGATATATCTCACTGAGAGGTTAACGGTATAAGGAATATCATTCTGAAGAGCTTTACTAGTTTGGAAAGGATTACAAACACGTGTAAAAGTCGTGTCGGTGACTCAGTCTTAATCTGGGCATCTGTCACGTTGGTAGCTCGCAAAAATTGCGATGTTTCCTATTTAAAAGAAGTATCGCGGGGACTATAACTTGAATAAGAATATTAGCTTGTTCAACCTTTATATGGTGCAGTAAGTAATGCTTAAAACTAAACGATATAAATTCAATATTTATTGAACTGCACTTAAGCAATGGAGCCGGCAAACTAAATTTACACGAAATTTTCAACACCGATTCAAATTCGGAGCGTAAAAAAATATTACAAACACTAGATGATCTTGTGTTATCTAACGCTCAGCTCATATCGATGGGTTCGTTAGTTCGTTCATAGGCAATACATTTTATGCACACACACACACACACACACACACACATAACTGTATTATATACTCGGCTTAAGTTCAATAGCTGTGCAGAGTTGCAAGTTGTATTGGTACGTGAAATATAATAGAAATTGTTGTATACAGTATCGGTCTGCAGTCGCTCCACGTGGACTAAAATCGTCGATCTATCTATTCACAACGAGTTTCCTATGTGAAGTGTACCGCGGATACCTTTATTTTGCTTATCTTACGTGAATTCGCTTTATACTGGCAATATTATTAGAACGGCTAAGGAATTGATTTCAACCGCGTTTATGCTATTGTTTGGATAATTCGCAATCTTATTGAAATAGTGATTGATTTTCAAAGATATAATATTCTTTACGTCTTTCCACACGGGTTCCCTATGGAGTAGGCAGAAGTGTTACAAGACCCTTTTTTACATCTTTACAGCACCCTTTTTTCGAATCATTGCGGTCGTGTTTGTATTTATCTCTAAAATTATCTTTATAATTAAGATCAGATACATTTTATTTCATGTAGTAACCGTCAGTTAAGCACATACATACAGTACTGTTAAATATTTGTACATAATAAAAGCACATAAGCGGAACAAGGGAGGTACAGAGAAACTCAATATTATAATATTGCGCTCACGATAGTTTTCTGCTATTACACAACTTTAAAGCAAAATAAGTCTCTATACCCTTCCTAATCCGTCCGTTGAATGCCATTACAATGCTGATATTGCCAGTATAAGTCTGTCAGCAAACACGAGTGGGTCTCGACCGTACTTTGTGCTGACTGGGGCGCATGTCACAGGAAAAAATTCAAAGGCTCTTCGTGCTACTAACGATCCTCTTCTGCCCGTAGTACATATTCATAAGTGACCATACTGGTCACTCACCTGCCCCTTTAGTATAAATATCGCTGCTTTACATGTACGCAAAGCGATCTATATTAACCAATTTTTTTTTTAATTTCCAACTATGCCTGCCAGTGCATTGTACAGTATTTCATATTTAATGAGATTAAAACCTTGATCGTTGATGTATGCGTCAAACTGTATTCGCTTAATAATAAATAAAATAAACTAAATAAATGATTGTTTTTCTTTAAACTACCAAGATGGCAACCATGCGCTCTGACTGATGGCAAGCGGTTACGATGTAATCCTAATTAATATGGTTAATCTCGTCAAATGTAATTTTGCGCTGTAAAAATAAGATTCCATATAATTTTGAACACATTTACGACCGCGAGTAATAACCTCATTTTGAACGAGCTAACCCAAAAATTGTAACCGATAACTTTCCCTTGAACGGATTCATAAAAATTGAGCTCTAATCAAAAATGGCTGGCTTTTATTTAAATAAGGTTCCATTAGGTTTAATTTAGTCTCAAGCGTGTTATTTATATACTTCATACATTCTCAATATAACGAGGTTTAATAACAAGAAGAAATGCAAAATGCATTGAAAGTTAGGATCTCTTAGTCTAGACTGGATGTCGGTCTAATTTTAAAAGACTTTTTTTTATTCATTTGTTTTATTCTATTCGATATTCTAATTTTGAACTTTGATTTTGAATAATGCATGAAAAGGTTCATGAAGTGAAAAAGTCATCTAAATCCAGAGAGAACCTAGCGCTCTAGACTCTCTGTATACTCCGTGAATGAATCGGTGTTATGATATGTACGAGTGAGTATGTATGTACAATGTATTGATTCGCAGATAACGTATCTACTAGAATGTAGGACGTAGATAAATAACAATTTCATTATAAGAGTTATCTTTTAATACAGATTTTGTATCATACATTTTGAAGGAATATCCAACTAACAGTGAAAATGGCAAACATTAGTTTTTTAGTTTTAAATTTTTCAAATTCAAACATTGGGAAACTATCAGGGCTTTGAAACATTATAGGATGTATATCGTATGTTAATCGTATTCAAAAATTATTAAAAGATGCCAAATATGATAATATCGGTACGGAACACCAAGAAAGTGGGTCAAAGATCGCTGAACCGATAATAATAAAGAGTACTTACGCTCCAATGTTCCGTAGAAAAATGACCCGTTGATAAAGTTATTTTCTACTGGTCTTTTTTTTTGGTCGTTTGCAAACTGAGCACGTTGTAAAACTGACCATTCACATTCCGATTTTTGGTCATTTTTAGTTATTAAAATCGTGTGATGCATGCTTCTAAGCGATGCATTGTGCCTCAATTCCATTTTTGATGTGGCGAATAAATTAAACTAAACTCGATGGCGCACTATATTCATTCATTTTGCAATAATATTGACCAAGTTTAAACAAACGCTGGTGGGCTCTCGTTTTTTTTATAATCTGTTGAGAGCCCACCAGCGTTTGTTTAAACTTGGTCAATATTATTGCAAAATGAATGAATATAGTGCGCCATCGAGTTTAGTTTAATTTATTTATTTTTCTACGGAACATTGGAGCGTAAGTACTCTTTATTATTATCGGTTCAGCGATCTTTGACCCACTTTCTTGGTGTTCCGTACCGATATTATCATATTTGGCATCTTTTAATAATTTTTGAATACGATTAACATACGATATACATCCTATAATGTTTCAAAGCCCTGATAGTTTCCCAATGTTTGAATTTGAAAAATTTAAAACTAAAAAACTAATGTTTGCCATTTTCACTGTTAGTTGGATATTCCTTCAAAATGTATGATACAAAATCTGTATTAAAAGATAACTCTTATAATGAAATTGTTATTTATCTACGTCCTACATTCTAGTAGATACGTTATCTGCGAATCAATACATTGTACATACATACTCACTCGTACATATCATAACACCGATTCATTCACGGAGTATACAGAGAGTCTAGAGCGCTAGGTTCTCTCTGGATTTAGATGACTTTTTCACTTCATGAACCTTTTCATGCATTATTCAAAATCAAAGTTCAAAATTAGAATATCGAATAGAATAAAACAAATGAATAAAAAAAAGTCTTTTAAAATTAGACCGACATCCAGTCTAGACTAAGAGATCCTAACTTTCAATGCATTTTGCATTTCTTCTTGTTATTAAACCTCGTTATATTGAGAATGTATGAAGTATATAAATAACACGCTTGAGACTAAATTAAACCTAATGGAACCTTATTTAAATAAAAGCCAGCCATTTTTGATTAGAGCTCAATTTTTATGAATCCGTTCAAGGGAAAGTTATCGGTTACAATTTTTGGGTTAGCTCGTTCAAAATGAGGTTATTACTCGCGGTCGTAAATGTGTTCAAAATTATATGGAATCTTATTTTTACAGCGCAAAATTACATTTGACGAGATTAACCATATTAATTAGGATTACATCGTAACCGCTTGCCATCAGTCAGAGCGCATGGTTGCCATCTTGGTAGTTTAAAGAAAAACAATCATTTATTTAGTTTATTTTATTTATTATTAAGCGAATACAGTTTGACGCATACATCAACGATCAAGGTTTTAATCTCATTAAATATGAAATACTGTACAATGCACTGGCAGGCATAGTTGGAAATTAAAAAAAAAATTGGTTAATATAGATCGCTTTGCGTACATGTAAAGCAAAATGTAGGTACCTATTTCTTGTTTAAGCGTAGTACGTCAAGGAAACATTGAAAGCCAACTTCAAACAAAACCTCTTGAAAATATTATTTCTATAAAATCTCACGATACGACACAGAAATTCGCGATTGAAAGCCTCACACAACCCCAAATTGAATGAAGTATAATCGTTGTGACACGAAACGTCAATTTCGGCATTTTCGACGATAGCGATAGGCGATATTCGCCTTACGCAAAAGGGCCGTGTTGGTTGGTAAGTTTTAAAAGTTCATTTTCTCACTCGCTCCATTAGTTGGGCGGATTTGTTCCAACGTTCTAACATTTGGAGCCCAGTGTCCCCGCCACTGGTTTACAGGCGAAAATAAACACGGATCAGCGGCTTCCACCGCGATTACTTCCGCTTTGCCGGTCACAAGCGGTTTATTTTATTTTGTGTCGTGTATTTTGATTTGATACTTGTGTAGGTTGATTTTTTGTCGATATTATTTAATAAACGGTGTAATTTTATCAAGCTATCATAGAAGTTAGAATTTCTGTATCCGTTTAATGTTTGAAACCCAGACGACAGAGAAAGTATTGTTAGTATTAGATTCCTGCAGGGTCGGCAGCGTGCGAGCAATACCCCTGGTGTTGCAAGCGTCCATTAGCGGCGGTAGCCGATTACCATCAGGCGGACCGCATGCTTGTTTGCCACCAAAGAGGTAAAAAAAAATATGATTTTTGGTCTACGGCCTGGCCTAATCAACAGATTATAAAAAAAAATTGTAAACAGATAAAATACTATATTATGCGGTCTGATCTAGTACCTATTCAGAAGCCTTGAATGCAACTTGAGATTTCAATCTTGGGGGCTTAAAAATCGGTGTAGGCAATACATATATACAATGACGGGAACCTTAAGAGTACTAAAAACCGACGAGCATGTATAAAGAGACTAATGCATGTGGACAAAGCGAAAGAGGTATGTAATGCTAGCGAGAACTGGCGCTCTATCCTCTCTGCCTACCCCGTTATGGACTCGGCGTAATGATATATGTATGTATAAAAAAATACGTACTTCATATAGGTAAAAGGATCAGCATTCAAGCTACCGTAGACTGGGGATATTTGAGCCACACGGTTATGCAACCTAAATTAGTTCACGACACAGGAATTTATTATCATCACAATTTATCATTCTGTTACTTAAGACGCGAAATCTCACCCTAATCCTGAATAGAGCCGTAAGGGAAAACTACATTAACAAATTGTTTAGGCAGTTGTTCATCATCTCGATCTTAGCCGCGTGACACATAAGTCTTATGCCCCAATTAATTATGTTCGCGAGACAAATAGTTTCAGGGCGATTTATCAAAGTTTTCACTTGCCACGTTCAATTTCTTTACCAGTTTAAATTATGTTCGAAACAAAAACATTTTCGATTCAACGAGAACGCAACAATTTCTTCGAGTCGGCATTCCGCCCATTCATAATCGTATATATACAATTGTATTTATTATCTTAATATATATATATATAAATTACGTGTTACGTTGTTTGTCCGCGATGGGCTCCTAAATTACTTAACCGATTTCAATCAAATTTGCATGCATGCAGTTTGATTCAACTTGAAAGATAGGATAGCTTACATCACAATTGGGCCCGATAGGTGGCGCTGCGATCGTGTTTCAAGAAGTTTAACTTTTTCACTGTGGCGATGGACTCGCCATCTGTCACGTTGGCACCTAATATACCTCTGGCGGAAAGTGGGTGTGTGGGTATTACCTATACACCTCTGCCTACCCCTTCGGGGACCCTTGTGGGAAGGCGTGAGGATATATTATTATATTATTATTAACTTTTTCACCCGGGCGAAGCTGGGCGGGACAGCTAGTATATGTATATACTTCTCATCAGAAAAATATTTTTAAGGATAATCAGAAAAATATGTATATTTAGGAATATATGTCAGGTGTCGTTTATTAGTGAATAATATGAGGTATTATGTATCGGATCTCTGAATGGTTTAGAATCACATTTAAACCCGATTTCTGGTGATACGTAAGTCGTGTTTAATTTAGTTGTTCTACCCAAACGAAGCTGGGTGGGGCCATCTAGTGTAGATTCATTCAATCTCAAAGCGACACACACAGAACATAGGCATAGATAAACTAGAACAAAACACAGGCGTAATGGTAACTTTTCGTCAGGGGAAATTACTGGGGTCGCAATCGCAAGTTTTGCAGCACTCGTTGGATACTATTCACTTAACAACAGAACAAGGTCAAACTGTAAGGAAGTATCGTCGGCGGCCCCACAATAAGACATGAAAATGTTGTACAGTTTCATGCCAAGTACGTTGACAACAGTTTTGGTGGCGTCTTATTTTCTTGTAAGGAAGCTTAATGCCTTCTAGGGAATGCTTATCATAATGAGTTTTATAACTAGGGAGGTTCTGAGGTTGCAATGGAAAAGTGAATGCGTCAATCGAGAAAAAAATACGATATAAAAACTTTTTTCGGTTATTACGGCTTGCATCGCGTTCATCAAAAGTCATGAATCTGTTATACATCAAAACATATGTTCAAGCTTTCCCTCGAAAGCTTTTCCTTCTCCCCAAAGGGCTAGGCAGAAATGTGATAACTTTATTTTTTCGCCGAGAATTTTTTTCTAGCACGATTATAATTATTTATTAAATTTTCTTTCACTAACGACCACGTGGTGTGATTAAACAATGTACCTAAAGAAAAGCATATTAACTTTGAATCACTTTGCCACCATAGGTGTTTTACCTTTTCCTGATCTAAGGCTTCCTTAGGCCAAACCTCAAGTAGGCGTCCATATATTTGTACTATAGCTTAATGTAATATTGTTAGACTGCCCAAATGCCCAATTGATATTGTCGACGATCAAAATTGCGAATACTCTTGAAACTTGGTCATCTATCGGAACAATGCGGCTCTCATCGTAATTGCCGTCCGGCGAGCATTAGCGTTCGCCCCATTCGGTTCAGAAACAAGGGATTTTTTTTCCATCGTCCGTCCCTCCAACCGTGTAATAAGCCTAAAAGGGACCTCCTTTGATTTCGCCACTGGCTTTTAAATGTAGGTTTTTCATTCACCTTTGAGTCGACTAACGATTTCGTAACGCAAAATCGTCGAAACCACTTTGACCGCCCGTCCCGTGACGCTTACAAAGACATTAAGTGGACCCGGTTTTTGTTTCATTTTGCGCGAGTCGTCTTTAAGCAATAATATACATACATGCGTTGGTGGAAAATCCTTTGTATTTTGTTTACGTGGCGATTTTATGAAATGTATAAGAATTATGTCTTAACTTGCTCCTTTGGTAGTCGCTCTAGCGTATGACTTGCTTACAATAGAATACGTGATTATTCAAATACCAAAAAAAAATAAGAGATAAATATATAACAAGCGGTATTATCCTTTTTCTATCAAAATTTTTGTGTAAAAAGTCGAGTTCAGAAACAAGTATTATAGACATTCTGGTATCTTGGTATTTCAAGTTGAAACCAAGATCATCATCACAATATATGACGTATAGAATAAATGACACCACTCACTATTAGTCAATATCTTCTGCTCCTTTACATATCAATATATTCACACTTTTTCAGAAGGATTCCTGGGTTGGTAGTAGGGTTGAGAGTAGAGTTGCAGTAGTAAAAATCTCTTTTTCACCGGGAGTCTATCGCCGTCTCTCTGGCTCAACTTTACGTGAATCGTTGTATGCAAAGGCCGTGGTGGCCGAGTGGTTCGAGTAGTGAGTTGCCTGCGACACAAAGATCGCAGGTTCGAATCCCGACTGGACTAATGAGTTTTACTGAACTTAAGTATAGCGATTGGTCACACCACAAGCTTCGCGGTGAAGGAAAACATGGACAGGAAATCAGAAATCTGCATACGTCTGATAAACCAATTCAAAGGCGTATGTATAGTCGTGTTTGAGTAACAGCGAAGGACACGCCATCTGGCATGTTGGCACCTTTCTGGCGGAAAGTAGGTGTGTGGGTACTACCTATACAGCTCTGCCTACCCCTTCGGGGACCTCTGTGTTAAGGCGTAAGCATATATACTAATTACTATAATAATAATTATTATTATAACTAATTACCGTGATGTGAAATTGCAGTCCTTAGCTTTGCCGGTTGATTCTTTAACATGTCTGTCGCTACGGGTGCGGTATGTTTTTGCAATTTTTATAACGGTAATATATTCCGGTAGGTATTTAAAATTTCGCACAGTCTGTTATCTTAAATATCCGTACATTAGAATGTTCCCCGGGTGTAATCAAACAACTCGGATATTTTATATCTATCGTATTGCCCAACGCTTGCCATGAAAGTGCTGTGAAAATAGATGCTCCTAAAAAAAGACTAGTAAAAATGTTGCTTGGATTCCAATCGCTCGTGAATAAAATATTTTGAAACTATCGTAGAGAATTGGCGACCTGTGATCGTAGCATCGTACAAGCACGAGGGTTTGTTACTCAATCACGCCAGGACGGCTCAACGGTATTGTATGGAATTTGGCATAGAGAAATCTCTACCAGTTTGGCATAGAGAAACCTCTACCAGTTTGGCATAGAGAAACACTCTAGTTTGGCATGGAGAAACACTCTAGTTTGGCATAGAGAAGTTTTGCACGGGTGTAATTAAGTATTCGTCACAAATGGCTTTGGTCTGACTGATGAAAACAGCATCAAAATCCTTTCCGTAGTTTCCAAGTTTATCACGTTCATACGCCGTTTGGGCCTGTTTTAAAAACAATCCCATAGCAATTTAACTGTGGACGGTTTAAAAGTTGGTGTTCTGCAGTGCCATTTAGCGGTCCCCAGGACACTACCAAAGTTTCAACAGAATGCCATCAATGGTTTCGGAGCGCATGGTGGTCATACATCCATTGATTGTTATTTAGATAGAGCAGAAACTCCTTTGTATCAAATGTTCTGAATAGATATTTCACATAGATATTAGTTTCAACGTACTACAAGTGTCTCAATCCTCATACATTTTGAAGAACGGCTTCATTAAACGTTGTCAGTATTTTCGTCATAATGTGTATTTACTACCTACTTAAATTTACGATATTTATTTTTTATCACCGCCAGTGAATATCCATGGCTGTAAATTTACTTCTCCAAAATGCAGGTTATTAGTAAAAACAACAGTTTTACGAGGCTCCATGCTATAAATTAATTTGTTTGCGGCGTCTCTAATGAGCTTCGGACGGTGGTCTTGGCGTGAATCGACACGCCTCATTTATTTTTAAACGGCCTATCTGTCCGTCCGTGAGGCGCGTGCCTTATACATAGAAATATATAGAGATATTTGGTGAAATTTTATTAGAACATAGAGATTGAAAACACATGTTATGGTATATATGATTTATGTGCCAATTCAATTACAATAGTCGGATCTTCTTTATGTAATAATAAAGTTTATGTGTTATAACCACACGTTTCTGTGTTATTCGGAATTAATTATACATTTGGAGCACAGCCAAAACCCAGATTTACAATAGTTTAAATATTAACATTGTATAAATGCACCCGTGCTATTGTCAAAGCAACATCCACTGTAAACATTTTGTATGTTTCTCTTGGGATTATCTCGGATCGGAATAACAGACATACATACATACATTTCATCGTAACATACACACGCCGAGTTACATTGCAGACATTGTTTTTAGACAATAGTAATATTAAAGTCCCATAATGAAGCTCTTTAAAAGTAACGAGAGCTGACAATATACATATGAAGCATGACAAATATGACACAATCATAACCTTTGGAAATTTATACGACTAACGTACTTGGAACCACAAAGATCTCGCGCTGCGCGGTTCCATAGGAGTTTCCTTACGCGAACGCTCAGGCTGTGGAATGAGCTCCCCGTTGAGGTTTTCTCTGGAGAGTGCAGCATGGAGTTCTTGAAGAAGTGTGTGAAAAGATTCCTGAATGGGCGGCAACTCGCGAGTTATACCCCTGGTGTTGCAAGCGTCCATAGGTGGCTGTAACCGCTTACCATCAGGCGGACCGCATCCTTGTTTGCCACCCAGGTGGTATAAAAATACGTAACTATACAAAATATCACGCTGAGCCACTCACGGGGAATAGAGAGTAGAGTGCTAGCTCTCCCCAGACTCTCCTCGTTTCATTTTCATTCATCAGTCTCTTGTTGCAACGTGGTCTCCAGATTCCAGACACACATTTCACATTGTAAATCTGTTTCGTTAACTTTGCTTCACTCATTCTTTATTTCAGTCCAAATCAACGCAACTTGCCTTGCTTCATCTTTACAATACGTGATAACAAACATAATTTACATGCTTAGTATTTTCTTTTTATATATAATATTTTCGTCATGTCATTGATCAATAAATCAACAGCCTATTGAACTATAAAACCCTTTAATGCGCTCTAGAGTGGCTGGAAATAACGAAATAATATTTACAGGCAACCGATGTAATATATAATTAATTTATAAAGTGTATTCATATGAATAAACTCCGATGCTTATCTTAATAAATATATATTTTTATTTTCACAGTCATCCTTGACTTCTTAAAGCGCCAAGCAATAAATAGCCCCGGGGTTGCCCCTTGAACATATGCTCTTAGATCCCCTCCTCCCCTCACACCTAAAGAAATGCACACCTTATTCCTTGCAGACATGTAGTCGACCGTGTCCAAAATAGCCTACTTATCACTTCTAAGCCACTGGTCATAATCACCCCTAGCAGAAACCCCCGGGACAAAGTCCGTTAACTCCTACAAGACATTTAACTGAACTATATATATCATAGTCTGAGAGCGAATGACCTAAATAATTGCCGCTTATTTTTTGACGGGTTTTTTTTCTAGGAAACGGTATTAGCGGTAAGCTATGACGTTCAATAAATTAACAGTGTTCCCTAGTGTATCTTACGTTGAATCAAAATGCTGTGTCGACATAAATCAGAATATTTATTCGTAAGCCTGTAGTAACAAAATAGATCAAGTCATCAAGTAGTAAATTTTTTATTTCATACATTTTGATAATCAACGTTTTTTCATTAGTATTTCACGTAGTAGTTAAAAATGTGTGTAGATCTCGGTGTTGGTGTTAGAGTACCGTAGAAATCTTGCAGAACCTATGGTTGTGTGCCATCTTTGAAGCATAGGCATGTCCAACCAAGATAAAAAAAAATACCTAATAACCTACCTTAAGAATAGATTTACATCCACAATATCATTTATATCAGCTACCTACACAGTAAAGTTACATTATTATCAGATATAAGCGTAAATACTTGATCATATAAGATGGCAACTAACTCCCAACGTTACAATAAGTACTGCAATATACAAAGCCAACAAAATAAGTGCTTGGCATTAATACACTGCCAACGGTTTCGGTGAATACACTGCGTTTGATAAGTGTTTATCGCCAGCTCCTGTGCTATTGCAAACATTTGTCCAAATCCTCCTTCATAATGAAACGGCAGTCTCCCTCCATTCTCTATATCCGAGGCTTCTGTTGGTGACAAATTGTGCAATGTTTGTTATCATGCCCACGGTGATTGATGAACACTTAGTACTAATTAGATAAGGAGACAGAGGACATTATTCTCGGTAATAATATGCATCCACATGCTGCAAGGTCGGTGGATTGATAGTGTCAATAGAGTTTTAGATAATTTATTGGCATTGGGTCCTACTATTATAATAATATATATGTCTCCATGGCGTCCCCAAAGACCCTCCTTAGATAGACCCTCTTTTCGCTGAAGATATATTTATATGGAGTTTCTCAAGCACTATACATAAGTCTTTGAATTTCTTCTGGAACATATCAAGGTTTCCTCTGGATGCTGTGCATACTGCTGCACATGCACAGCTGCTGTACAGCTCGTGGTGTGATTAATCACTGTACACTAGTCCGCAAAAATCTCATTGTATTTGCGTTCTAGAACCTCTCGGCCATCACGGCTCTCTATAAATATCCGATTGTTATGTAACCTTCGTTTCATCGCATCTCATACAAAGCAATACCGATGATGTCTCAATCGCCGACCATTCCCCACAAAGAACAGCGTCTGTGGTGAGGGTACTGATAGTTGTATCCTGCCAGACTGCCAGTCTTCGCGTTCAATTCCGGCTTAGAATTCAATAACCTCCACTTGAGTATCAAAAGGAAAACTACTGACACACTACTATTTCTGTTAAATTATTCAAAAAAAATTTGAGATTAAAACCCAAAGATTCTTGTGTATCATCTAAAATTATATTCTATAGCAAGCAATCTTGAATCACGTGTACAACATTATTCATCCGCCGAGTTTTTAATCTTTATATCTATCATTTTACGAGACAGAGAAATAAAAAGGTAACTTCACATCTCAGTCAGCATAAATTTCCGTTGTTTATATCATTCACTGTACGTGGTCGTTGATGACGTCATAAGTGTTGTCGAAGCTCTCGTACGGAACGGAGTTCCTTCAGATTTTAGAAAATATCCAAATTATCCGAATGAGATAATGCTAAAAGTGTAAACGGATTTTGATCCGGATTTTAACGTCAGTTGGATAATTATTCACAATAGTAATGTTAACATATTATACTTCTCATCAGAAAAATTAAAACACCTTGCAAATTTTACGTTTGTCACTCGCGAAAAATTATAATTCATAAGTATATATTTCTTTTAATCCTAACTAGAATAATGTTCCTAATCTTTGGACCCAATCCTATCAATTCAGACGTTCTGGCGTGATATAGTAACAAACATCCCGACAAACTTCACACATTTAATATTTTGTATAATTCCCCCTTAAATAAATATATAAATAAATATATAAATTAAGGGTCCCCGAAAGGGTAGGCAGATATGTATAGGTAGTACCCATACACTCACTTTCCGCTAGAGACATATTTTAGGTGATGACGTGACAAATGGCGAGTCCGTCGCCGCTACTCAATAACGACTATACATACGGCTTTGAACTTCTTCTCAAACGTAGCTCGTGGTGTGACTAATCACTGTACTTAAGTTTAGAAAAACTGATTGGTACAGTCGGGATTCGAACTTGCAATGTTTGTCTTGCAGGCAAATGCTCCAACCACTCGGCCACCAGAGCTATCAATTTTTTAATACCGCTTGTATTTGCACCTTTTTGGTTTTGTATTACATGACACATTGGATTTTAATGCTTGAAAGCCGTGCGATCACTTGCCTGCCAATAGGTCTCCGGTCGTTACTCAACGGGCGACGTTGATGGTCGTCCATTTATAAATAAACACATTTGTTGAAAGACAGACGCGAGAGTCGTGCTCTTCCAGCAAATTAGTTTTCGATATTCGATTGTATGATATTAAAGAAAGTTTTAAAGAAGTAAAATGTTGCAGTCATGATAATATATGACTATAAGTACATAGCTTTAACAAAATCTTAGGCGAATTTATCGAGATGTTAGATTTATAATAATATATGTCCTCACTCGTTCCCATAAGGGCCCCGAAGGGGTAGGCAGAGGTGTATAGGTAGGTCCCACACACCCACTTTCCGCCAGAGATATATTTTAGGTGTCAATGTGACAGATGGCGAGTCCATCGCCGTTAGTCAAGCACGACTATGCATACGCCTTTGAATTGCTTCTCAAACGTATGCAGGTTTCCTCTCGATGTTTTTCTTCACCGTAAAGCTCGTGGTGTGACTAATCACTATAGGACTAATACTCAAGTTCAGAAAAACTCAAAGATTTATTTCTTCAAATTGAAAGTGTAAATTTATTAGCAGAAAAAAACCAACACACCTTTTCTGACGTTGCCTTATTATTTCTGCATGCAGTATGCTTATTGTCATCAAAATTAGCACGAAGAAGGTCGTTCTTGAAGGAGGGCAAGCATTTCTAGGCATATTTTATACGGGCAAAATAACATCGAGGAAAATATAGATAAGAAACTTGCATACGTTATGATGAAGATGCTTAAGAAACGGCGATGGACTCGACAATTGCCGGGTTCGCACCTAAACATATCTCAGGCGAATAGACGGTGTGTTACTACACACATTTGCCTAACTATTTCATCTCTTTTTTTAGAAATAATGCATAACCCAATATATAATGATACTAGACGGTGCTAACGCCCTAAGCCGAGGTTCGAACCCCACAGGGGGTGCCCTTAGCTGTGTTGCTTAGAAATAAAGTGCCTGGCTGGAGGCCTAGGTCTCGCCATTGACCGGTTAAGTAGCAAAAGTTCCCGGAACTCACGCTACGAGAGACAATACAAAAAAAAAAAAAGAAAAAAAAAAGTGCTAATTGTCAAGTCTTGTTCTTCTTCGTCTTGCACCAAACCTACGAGCCGTAGGTTTAGTAGCAGGTATGGTTGTATAAAGAATATGGCATTTTGTTAACAGAACAGTTTACGTACGGCAGCCCAATCAAGTCAATCGCACCACAATATTGACAACGATATGTTTACACTCTCGCAGTGTTTACGAATAATTTAAATAGTTCACCGTTGTTTGCATGACTCCATTGTTAATTCATAAATATACATGTACTACGGGTATTGTACGTCAATATTTTATTGTTGATTAACCTCTAATAGGGCTAATTTTGTTTGCTTTTGTGATCGTGTGAAAACCGGGTATTTTGCGGTAATTCTGTACGTACATTTTGTACGTAACCAACCATTACTGAACTGAATTGTCGAGAGATTTGCTTTATATCTTTGATGGTTGGTTAATGTAACTAATCAAGTACAACGTTTACTAGTTTCATATATCAATATGGTCGATGAGTAAATAGCTTCCATCTTCAGAATATGTATAACAAACAGGTTGTACACTAATAACATGACGTAACGTAGCAAATTTGCCGAAATAAAATAAACGTTTTTTTTTCATTATGCATTGAATAGATGTTGCAATTCAAATAAATGTTTCCTTATATTTATATAGGAAAGTATTTTAGGTTATTCGTCAGTGACATTAGCATACAATGACAAAGCCGCTTGTTATCATGTGGGATAAAGATATATTCATATTAAAAATGTATTTATTGAAGTTACGTTTGTTTTTTAAACACACCATTTAATGTATAATACAAAATCACATTGTATTAGGATACAGCATTATCATAGGGTCTGTATTAGTGTAATCGAGACTTAAACAGAATTAAAAAATATGCATGATGAGAATTAATATTTGAATTGAAAACTGAACTGAACGAAATAAGAAAGACATGAATAATAAACATCTTTCCTTTTACAGATGCATCACCCCATTCAGATGAAGCCGGCTGATAGTGAAAATAGAAATGGTAAGTAATAGATTGTAATTCTAACATATTTTTTGCGGAATTTTCAGATCAGTGCCCAATATTTTAGGTTCAATAATTGCTTGTACTATTTATCCTCTAGAGCAGCTAAATATTTTGAGAAATGTTGAGTTTATACTCGTACCTTTATAAGCTTAACACTCTTAAGTGTTAAGCCTATTAATAAAAAAACATAATTATACTCTGACTTGGTGGATATCTTCACTTGGCAATAGATGTCGCTATGATAGATTTACAACGCGCAATCGTTTGGCGCTACATCAAAACTATACGAAAACTCTGGCGACAGTTTATCAAAGAATTTATTGTTTGTGTAAGATTGATAAGACACTAATGGACATTAACCGGACTCCGTCGAATTTTTACTCGATGCAGTGGTCTCGTAGATCATTTGATATACGAAATGTAGTATTTGAAATACATATATAGATGGTGACATAGCTGCCATAGCGCTTTAAAGAGGCGACGGACGTTCAGATTTCGAATTCAAATATGAATATATTACTTAGCTTACAGTTTTGCTTGAAATAACGGTACCTGAAGTGAGAAGAATGCATATCATACACCCACTTTTTGCAACATATGTATGTATAGCACGCGATTGTATCGGTCAGCGTCTTTCAGAACGACTTGAAACGTATTTCTTTGAATCTCTTGTCAGAATTGTGTGAGTTTTTCTGATGTTGTCTCTTCTTCCCGTTAAGCTTTTATAAAAGCACAATATTTACGGATATTCGTAAAAACTTCATTCATTCTTAAATTTCATCCAATGAAGATCTCAAATCTGATTATTTATGAATGAAGTTCTAACCATTGAAGTCATATTGCATACCTATGAGTATATTGAGGGTTGAGTTTGTTCGTTCAAAATCAAAATCAAGAATCTTTTATTTGATGCGCTTTTCTCTGTGATGTTGTGTTCAAGTAATGGTTTCTAGGATCGTTTCTTAATACAATTTAAATGTTCATGCATTAAGTTTGCATCAAGGTCTTCGAAGGTGTTTGAGCGCCTAACAGTGTTTGCGCACCGATGTTTAACCACGATAAGCGGTATCCAAGGCCTTCCCAAGAACTGCATGACAAATCGATTATAGCTATCAGCAGAAGGCATTTAATCCTTACATATGTCTATTTTTAACTTCATCCGTAAATTTATATCGTTTCATAGGGGTTTAGGAACAAGTTTTTTTAGATAAGAGATTAATCCAGTAATACGTGGATATGTTGAACATAATTTTCGTATGTAAGCTCTATTGTAAATATTGTATTAAATGTTACCCAATTTTTACACGCTTTATATTAGCTTGGGTTGTATCTATGTATGTATGTAACGGAATCTTTGAACTTAATTTTCACCAGTTTCTAGAAGTCTGATTAATTTGAAACTTTGCATACGTATCAAGGACCGATGGCAATACACTAATAACTAAAAAGTAGAAAATAAATAATAGTTTAAAAAACTAAAAAACACGCTTTTTATAGAAAACCGAACTAAAAAATAGAAAATAAATTTCGATAATATCTTAAAAAGCGTGGGGTGCTTTTTAAGATATTATCGAAATGATAATCACTCTACTCATATCTGTCAATAAAATATTTATAACTATTGACACCATGCACCCCACGCTTTTTAAGATATTATCGAAATTTATTTTCTATTTTTTAGTTCGGTTTTCTATAAAAAGCGTGTTTTTTTTAGTTTTTTTTATTAATAAAGACGTGTAGACAAGCCGATTTTATGAACAAAAATTGCTTTCCAAGTTTTATTCTAGTATCAATCCTAAACATCACATCGTAGCTTGAATTGTTAGTGAATAGTTTTAAATTTACTATTTACTCTTAGTACAACTACATTAACTAAATATTATGTACATACATACATATCGTCATACAGTTAGGCACCTCCTCACCAAATAGGTAGAGAGGGTAGAGCGCCAGTGCTGTGTGTTCATACATGTATATTAGATTTTTTTTTAAATAATGGTCCTTCGAGCTCATTGTATTTTTTCCAAATTTGAATTGCATTGTGATCATACTTACAGATGTGATACATTTCCGTTAAGTATATTACTGAATTGTTTATATAATATACGCTTACTGAAGACACGTGCATTGGATACAATGCGGTGCACAGGATGGCAGACATTATTCTATTCTATTAATACAGTCATCAAACGGATTAGCGCTCTATACATGCAATGCAGCATCAATCGTGCGAGCCAATACATTCTAGCATACCTTAGGGCGAAGGTACATTATAACAACACGTTAGTATATTCTCAGGTGACGTTTTATAAGTGCCTTATGTGAAATAATTAAGTGGCTTATGTGAAATAAAATAATTTATAATATCCTCACGCCTTCCCACAAGGGTCCTCGAAGGGGTAGGCAGAGGTGTATAGGTAATACCCACACACCCACTTTCCGCCAGAGGTATATTAGGTGCCAACGTGACAGATGGCGAGTCTATCGCCGTTACTCCAGCACGACTATACATACGCCTTTGAATTTCTTCTCAGACGTATGCAGGTTTCCTCTCGATGTTTTCCTTCACCGTTAAGCTCGTGGTGTGACTAATCACTGTACTTAAGTTCAGAATAACTCATTGGTACAGTCGGGATTCGAACTTGCGACCATTGCGTCGCAGGCAACTGCTCGAACCACTCGGCCACCACGGCTTTAAAATAATTTTATTTAATAAATGTGATTGGATAATAATGATTATTGTTTTCAGTTAAATAAATATGAAGGCGTCTGTTCTATCATACAAGAGGTATGAAAATCTAGAGAGAACGGACGCTCTACTCTCTCAGCCAACCTCGTAAGGGACTCGGCGTTAAGGTCGATTTTAACATAGCGTGCCCCGTCAGTTTGATGCATTATAGTTTACAATAAATAAAACATGTATAGGTAATCGAATCTATTCACGTAGTGTGCCCGCCACGGTAACGTCCGGGCCGAATCGGCGTGTAGTCACCTTTAGCAACAAACTCACTCGCCTTAGAATCCCAAGCACGTAGCGACCACCACTCAAAGTGGGAGCAGCGTGACGATTCTTACACACCAACACTTCAGTATTCCATCAGTTCGACTCGTGTAAAATATAACTATGGATACCGACGTACCTCTATCAATGGAATGCATTGTGTGTTCAGTGTCGCTAATAGTCAATGACACCAATTTTACATAAAATAGAGCGGTATTTTTTTTGTGATTGAGCAATAAAACGTCGCATTGCCAGAGCCATTTGTCACGACGGCGATAGTCTCTGTTTTGATATTTACAGTATGAGAACAGTCGTGGACAAAGGTGTAATAGTGCTGCGACAGGACGGAGCTCATTAACTTGCGCGGGTCGCGAGGGGGGCTTTGAGGTGACACGGACCCGCGAAGAATGACTGATCGTTGTCGTCCGTCAGCGCGCGCGCAATCGTACACGTCGCGTGGTTAGTAGAGTCCCGACCGCGGGTGAATGCAGTCGTGTGTGTGTCATGTGATGTGAGTGGAGTGAAGTGAAAAGGATGCGAGGTGAGGCGGGCGGCGCACGCAGCAAGGCGGGCGGGGGCCGCAACAGCAGCAACTATCCGCCTATCAGCGCCGCCTACTGGCTACCGCCTTCAAACCCTACCCCCTATCATGTGCCAGGTGCGATCATACTCTACTCAGCGTTTCAGCCGTCTGCGCACGTGTTGTGTGTGAAATCGATATTCCTAATCGGACCACCAATGTTTGAACAAATGCACTAGCGTTGCTCATTAAGTTGGTTGACGATATTATTGCAAGAATTGCCGCAAAACAAGGTGAATGACGTGTACTACTCAAAACAGTGTCGTTGTTTTTACGCGACTTTTTTTCCCCATCCGTTGGAAATGGAAAGCGTTGCTGGCATTGACCGATATGCCGACTGAAAAACTATATTATCTTTTGTGAACGCGTCTCCTGTTGTAACTGAAATGAGTGATTTTTCATTTGTAGGTACACCATTTAACAAAATTTTACGCTACATTTGTTAGTGTAATGAGCGTGATGAGTTAGATAACAACGTGTCATTACGAGTGACTAAAGTCGATACATTAACATAATGTTAATGTTAGAAACCTAACATAGGCGTTAAACGTGCTTGCTGGAAGGAAAATCAAACGCTTAAATGGATTATCGTAATACGACGATTTACTGCTATTTTCCTGTCATAAATTCTTGCTCTATAAGTATATTATGTAACCACATGATTCGTGTTTCCCATGTCCCATATTAAATAGGTAGTATTATTCTTTTATTTCACAATGTTTTATTTGTTTAGGCAAATGGCAAAATATTTTTGCTTGGCAATAATAATTGTACGAGCATGTATGAAGAGACTGATGAATGTGGACGAAGAGGTATGTAAGTCTAGAGAGAACTGGCGCTCTATACTCTCTGCCTACCCCGTTAGAGACTCGGCGTGATGATATGTATGTAATAATTGTCCAAGCATACGGCTACCCAACGCGTGCACTAGCCATATACCTGCCTGAGTGTAACCGCGGTCTATCCCACCAAGTAATTTTGAGTACTGTTGAGTAATAGGCTTAAAGAAATGTACATAATTATATTTATTATTTACATAAATAAAGCCATCGCCTCCCCATCGCCCAAATCGAGCGCTACTCTCGCCTGGCCTTCCACCTCTGCGCGTCACGTAACTGTGGGCTCCATTGTGCCCTTTGTTTTCGCCTACAAGGAGAAGATCCATACATACATATTATCCCCAGTTTTCTCTAGCTAGACTAACACTATCACTAGCGGATATCCTGGCCATGATATTACGCTAAGGAATAAATACACTTTATCATTTTTTTATGACCGGTTTCTAGCACATCTGTGGATAATTTTAAAGTCTATAACTGTAACTATTTATACACATATATCATGAAAGCAATACAACCAATCACACTGCAATACAATATAGGTATGCATATTCAAACTTAAATACTCTTATGGATTAATGAGTTACTTTAAGTAAATCACTATATTTCCTCGTTTGTCATTTTCCTTGTGGAATTGACACCTACCGGTACTCGTTAAAGGAACGATGTTTTGTGGGCGAAACGTTATCGCATACCAAATAACGTTGCTTGTAAATCGGTTACCCTTAAAATTATATATTTCTCTAATATGCCTAAGCATATAGTATTTATTTGGTAGAGAAAAGAAAATATTCTATGAACTATCAAACCATGAGATTGACAGCGAATGAAACCGTCGCGAAGAAACCTCCGTTCGAGAAGAAAATGTTAAACGTATGCGTTTCACCCAATATATTTGAGACTAAACTTATCTACAGATGAAACCAGGGTAATATTACACACTTTCTACCCTCTCGCGGGACCCTTCAGGGAAGTATTAAGTGAAATAAAAGAAAACTCTTAACATACAAGGTTGTCTGTCTGGTTCTTACTAGGAATGAGCTACAATGTTAAGATTATAACAATTTATATTTTCTCCTATTTTTTTTCTCTCCTATCTATGAGATATGTCACTTGTTTGACAATGTTGACCAGCGTCAGGCAAATATTTTCCTTTGTGCGCCACTAGCCTTTGCCCGTGGTCTCGTACATATGAAGTGTTCCTAATAACTATAATAAATGACAAAGTTTGTGAGGATGTTTCTTACTCAACCGCGCCAGAACAGAACAGCAAAGATGTAATATTTATTAGCTGGATTAAAACAAAAGATATATTTTATTCAGATAAAAGTCTACCACTGAACTCTACGATTTCGCATGTGAAAACTCGGGCACAACTAAATTTAAGATGGAGTACTTCTTTGTTAATGAAAGACAATCTTTTATCTGTTTTGTACCCCTGATAACTTCAACCAATTAAGTTAAGATTTTTACGGTATGGGTATGGGTATTTCCTCCTGTACAGTACCCCTGAATGCTTGTACGCACAAAAGTTTAAAGTAACAAACAAATTGCTTTTGCATTTCTATTCTTATTTCGAATTCAATTTGTGTCCACTAATTATACGTTTTCATTTAAGCGTAATTATGACACAATATAAATGCACTGTAATGAGTCAAAACGCCCCAAATGAGTTAAATTAACTAATTCATTCCCAACTGCAGTGTTGATATCAAACGACTATATTGACACTTGGTGACAATCGTGCATTCCTCCAGGCCGTTTGTTGTCAACACCAAGAGTAAAATAAACAAGCAAGCGAAGTATCATTGCATACCACACAAGCATTGTAGTTGCTATCTCTCTCGAGCTGAGTGGCGAAGCAAAGTCCGTCTTACATCACGTATTAAAATATCAGTATATCTCTATGCTTATAATAATATTAATAAATATATCTCCGGCGAAAAAAGGTTTTGCTATACGCCTGCCTACTTGTTCGGAGACAACAGTACCACTGAACCCCTAACTAGGTAGCGCCTGCTTGGAATGTGTGAAGCAGCATACTTAGTTGTTCAATAATACCACCAATCCCAACCAGAGACAGAGATAGAGCCAGGTAGGTAAGAGAGAGTGGGGTACCAGTTCTCTAGACTTGCTCACCTCTTTCATTTACATTCACATTCAACACAATGAACCGCGATCATTATGATCGTTGTCGATATACTGTTCATCTTGTTGAGAAAATTTGTTGTTTCTATCCCACAATGGTTCCCAAATGGGAAGACACAGGTGTAATAGCACTAATATAATTGTACAAGCGAATACTACGCTAAAAAATAAATATATTTTATCTGTTGTTTTAGTGGTCGGAAACCATCTTCTTCTTTGTTCATTGCCTTTCCAATGAAACCGCTTTGGGGCACGTCGGTTGGATAGTTTCAAAGTCTATAAAAGGCATTGGATGAACTTTATATAATAGGCTTTATACGTAGGCATAGGTGTGTAGTTAGTACCCACAATCCCACTTTCCGCCAGAGATATAATATTAGTTTGAAATATATGGAAGAAATATTAACATTGCAAGTGACTTGGTATATGAAACTAAAATAAAACGAAGAGCACACGTAGATTTGAACTATGCGTAAACATGGACTCGTAACCTGGTCGCTTAATCCTAACGCTCATAATCATACATAATTTACACCATAGAGCACGGCACTTTACGACCTTATTCCGTGTAATCTGTAGATCTTTTTATCGGGAAAGGCTGCGCGCGCGACTATGTTTGAACAAGTGTGTGCTTGCGTAAGCGTCGCGTCATACAATGGCCTCTTGATTTACATTAATGCTCGTCGAAGCTGCTCTGAGGGTGATAGGTCGATAGTCTTGAGCTTCACTTGCCTGAACCACTTCAGGCCTAAATACTGTCAATAAACGCCCTCCCAGTACCAACGTACTAGTTTTAGACTATAGTCCATTTGACTGATAATCTTCCCCGACTCACAAACAGTTTGAATGACGCCTCATATCCTACATACATATATATGATCAATGTAGAAGTCTTGAAGGGTATTTGTTACTCGCTTGTATCAAGCGAACTGCTGAAGAGAACTGAATGAAATGTGTCACAGAGATTAACACATTGATTATTTTTTATTCCACAAATAAAATCTTTAATATATGTATATATATATCCTCACGCCTTCCCATAAGGGTCCCCGAAGAGGTAGGCAGAGGTGTATATGTAGTACCCATACACCAACTTTCCGCCAGAGATATATTTCAGGTGCCAACGTGACAGATGGCGAGTCCATCGCCGTTACTCAAGCACGACTATACATACGCCTTTTGAATTGCTTCTCAGACGTATGCAGGTTTCCTCTCGATGTTTTCCTTCACCGTAAAGCTCGTACTACTACTTCAGTACTAATACAAAAAGTGTTTTCTCATATTATTAGTTTCTGGGCTTAACGTGTTTAAACAAACTGCCTGTTTATAATATTAGTACAGATTAATTACTGAAAGAAGCGCAACAAGACGTGCCGATTGAAGGTTAGGTTACAAAAATTCCAAATAAAGTCGACTGATAATGCTCTTACGCACACCTCGGCGCATCAGGTTGCAAGGCAAACATTACGACACAGTGCATTGTTCACTTCACACATACCTCGCGGCGAGTCATTCATATAAATACTGCGCTCTAGCTAATTTCTACCGAAATAACAGATACCTACTACGAGCTCTTACTGCATCGAATAACATTGCAGCTCTATAATTTGAGTGAGTCACAATGCTATTACATGCATATCCGATTGTATTCATTTGTAGGTTGCTTTCTTATAGCTTTGGCATTTTTGTTAGTTCATTGAGGAATGTGAATGTTTTTAGCAGCAACAGCAACGTGTGATGAAGCGATTCCCATTGTATTGAAGGTTTTCATTGGCGTCGGTAACCACTTACCATCAGATGAGCCGCATCCATAGCACCTGAAGAGTGTACAAAAGAAATGTTACATATGGGCCTAGATCACAATTTACCTGCTTCGAAACATGGGTACCTACTTCTTTTTTTTTAAGCCTTCCAGCATCTTAATAATCTGATTGTTAGATTAAAATTGTGCTATTTATCTAAAACTAAAATCGTCGACAAATTTCATGCTTCGAGGTGCGAATAATTTTACGCCTGCCCGGGGCCGTAACTATGATAGTTTTTTAGTACACCGCTTGCACGGTCTTTATACCAGGTCGTATAGCGTGCACCCAGCCAGCCATGTAAACATGCAGTGGTAAAACGTCGACTCGATGCACTATGCGCACTGCGTTCCTATTGAACACAACAGTCAGTAGTTCAGGGTTGACACAAATATTTTTGGTATCACGACATGGTGAGTCCGTCGTCGTTTCCCAGATAGGTTTTAATTTTATACGTCTTTTATATCATATACAATTTTTACATTACTTTACTTTATAAACAACCATGTCGCCAAGTGCCAAGTATACCCCCTAGCAAAGTAACGAGAATAAAATCAAATTTTATTGTAAATAATGTAATACATTTAATTCTCCAGTCTCTCTCTCTCTCTCTGCCCTCCCCATGAGGGTCGTGAAAATGATAATATGTATGTATGAAAACTTCAACTTAAATATTACACATAAAAAAAGCGCAACAGTTATGAAACTAGTACATTATACTATGCCGAATAATTTGAATTATCACAATAAAGTATTTTAATGAATCATAATAACACATTCCAGGGCAATAATACATATTTAATGACTTTACAGCATATTAACACTTGACTTACTGTGATATAAAGGTCATTAATGGCTAATTGAATAACCAATTAATTCAGCTTCTATACGAAATATTTTTAATGCCTCGAAATATTTTCAGAATATTAGAATAATTGTTATATTACGTAAATAGTCGTTTCTTTTTTACATTTTTGTGAGTGTGATAATTTACTATACGTTTTATATAACTTCATTGTGGCAGCCCTAAAACAAACAAGCTAGTATTTAATCGGCAGTGTGCTTCGCGATGCATCTATTCTCTTTAATCTGTGCCACTGCTAGTAAACCAGAACTGTGTAATCGTGATTTGAACGCTTTTACGTCTGTTTCGATGGAATTCAAATCAGATTTAAGCTTTTGTAAGAGCAAAATTGGAGTTCTCTCTGCTTTCACTCATCTACGACTAAAGGGTCAAAATAATCTTGTTTGATTTAATTATTTTAAAACAATATTAATACATTGTATGTCGAGAGGAATCCTACAGAAGCTTAAGAAAAAAATTATGATGTATGCTTGAGTCTAGCACCTTTAAGTTAAGAACTATGAGGGATAAATGTATAAGACTTTCATACTCATTTAGAAATATGAGTTATAAAATTTAAATATAGTAAAAGAAATACAAAGACCAAAGCAAGACTTGTCACACTTTCCTGAAAGCTAAGTTAAAGTAAGTCCGACTTTGGAGATTGCAAACACAACAATCCGCCGAAATCCACTTTGCCGCCTGATCTACGGCTGGCGGTCTGAACGCGTGCTTCGCGCACACAGACGCAGCGTTTCGCACGAGCTGATCCGCACAATAATACGTTTCCATTTCAAAACATAACATTAAAAATATACGACATATGTATAAGAAAATAAATATACATATTGGGACTAGTTTCAACAGCTCACTTTTTCAGTCACGTAAAGTAAAGCAATATTACTACTAATTAAGCAATATAACAATTTATAGATACCAAAGTTATTCTCACCATTGGGCAGTGAATTTTAAATTTTTTCCACGAGCTGTACGAACTGTAATCAGTTACAATACATAGGTATATTTGTTTTGAATAACGTTGCGTCTTTTCTCCGTTGACGCGTAACTGTATGCTTAAATCACTTTACCAGCTGTAACCTTCGGCTTAGCGTGCGAGCCGGCAAGTTTTAATTGAGTTGTTAGAACAAAAGACGAGCGGTGTCGCAAAACTGGACAAGGTAACAGCGGAAACTTGGGGATTGACGGATTCATCTCGAGGATTGTGGTGGCTAATTCCCTTTGAGGTTGTTGCAAAAGTTTTGCGTTTATTACCTGTAGGAATTTTATTTGCCGCAGTTTGGACTCGTCCACAACTAGTTGTTTCTATAAAGTAAATGCTGTGCTATTTTATGATAAGTTACACCAGGAGCTTTACGGTACATGCTTACGTTTCAGAGCAAAATTCAAAGACTTATGTAGCCCCGCTTGTGAATTGGTGATTAGCCGTAATTGTGTCATTCGGACGAAACAAGGTTGTTATTACACCTCTACCTACCTCTGCGAAGACCCTTTGGGAAGGTGTGAGGATATTTATCTAAGAAATTGTTGTTTTATTGCGATACTTCTGAAGTGTCACAGCTTTCTTCCAGCAGTAAAGGTCCAGTCGGGCAATTCCAACTCACAAAGGGGTCGAAAACAACTCGATCTGTTGTGCGCTACCTCTTTTGTTAATATTGAAATAATGAACGGTAATACCACGATGTCGTGTCATTAAAACATTACAGTACAAACAAAGAACTAATCGTTGACTATATTCATTCACACAGCATTATTTATATGCCAACCTGAACAGTAATTTCCCAAAGTAGCCTTCGAGCCCACTCGAAGGCAGCAAGTTGCGCCAAAAGGTTTTTTCGAGCACTGTTTGCTCGACTGTTGGCGACAGCCAGCAGGCAGCCTACAGGAGGCACGGACCGATCTCGAGATCCTTATCGTTGCGTCACTTCCGGAACCAGTAACTAGTGGTGTTACAATTTCATTCAATCGATTAATAAATGCGAGGAAATAATTTTGAAAGAAGAGAGAAATTTGAAAGATGCATCAAATTTCTTCGTGTAATATAAAATGGTGAAAGTAACTGGTCCTCTCCTATTTAAATGATAATTAAAAATCGTAATAAGAGAGTAAGAAAAGATTTTCTATATTTTGGTTTGGATAGTTTTGAACAGCAAATGTGAGGATGATTCCGTTGATGAAGCCACGACACACGATACGGTTTTCAGACTTATGGCACAGATGCACGATTCATGCGGCTTTGGATGAATTCGAATAATATTTGATAATGAAAATATGCAGTGCGAAGTCTACTTGTAAGAAGACCACGTTCTGATTATTGAACTATTAAGGAAAAGGGTATTTAAAACCGATGGCATTTATGAAGAGATTGATGATGATTGATGAATATGGACGAAGCGATGGAGTTGTTTACCTCATTCTAAGAGTTAAATAGCTCTATCCCCCTATTAGTCATGACAATATCCATGTTTGAAATAAATAAATGCAAATGCTATACTTAGTTTCATGAAGAACGACTAAAATATCAGCTGATTCAAATTAATTCATAGATTGTATTACAGGTTGCAAGGTTATTGTTGCAACAACAATGTTAGAATTTTGCGAAATAAGTTAACTATTTAACAGTCTTGCTTCGCGACTATAGTAGTAATTGTATTGCCCTCGCAGTCGCCCAAAAAGTTCTGTCAAGGTATGCGATGTTTGTATCGGTCAAATAATCGATAATTGATGTGGCAACACTAGCTTCAGTTTGCATTTCGGATAAAACCCTTGGGAGGTACACTTAGCCGGCGATGTGCCTTATCATGCCTGTCTCCTCGCTCATACGTATTTTGTTGGCGGAGCAGGTATCGTTGGCAGTTATTTAATCTTAAATATCTACCGATCTGGTATAGCAATAATGGGATCGACACGTCTGTTTGTATGCGCTATGTTATCTTACCGATCGTTGAATGCAATTGTTTAGGTAAACCTACTTATTGATCTTATAATTCAAAATAACTCGCTAATATCACTAATAGCTTCACTAAGGTTTTCAGCGTCCACGTCGGGATTATTATCTCGTTATGTATAATAATTATTTATTTCTTTGAGCACGGTAATCTCAGAAACTACTAATCCACTTTGAAAAAAATAATTTATTATGCATTGAAGAAGGTTTATTGGCTATATAACATCGCGCTTCGACTAATAGGAGTCCCTCGCGGGTAGTATAAGAAATTTATTATTTTATATTATAACATTCCGAGTGATGTCGGGCGGAGTCTCTAGTCAAGCTTCAAGTATTGGGACCATAAGCTAATGGATTGTTATCAAGTCGGCTGCAGCGAAGATGGCCTTCTCGAGTACATATGTGGTTTTGTTTGCACGGGAAAGTTGTAGTGCGTTGAAGTTTCTAATAGGATTTGACACACAGTTGTGAAAATATTAACCTAGTCCATTAAAGGTCTGTTGACGATTCGCGGTCTAAGCATTATATTCATATGATGTTCATAAGTGTTGTTATGAGGTTAGCGTATAATGGAGGGATATTCCCTAATGATTATATGGTTGGATGAGAAGGTCGCAAACATAGGACTCTCGTGTATCGTTGAGTTTTTACTGTGTGTACAATTTCCATAATTACGTTCGAGAACAAATTCTGAAGATATATGTATAGTCGTGCTTGAGAAACGGCGATAGATAGATCTGTCACATTGAACGTAAAATATATCTCCGTCGAAAAGTGGGCGTGTGAGTGCTACTCACACACCACTGCCTACCCCTTCGGGGACCCTTGAGGGACCCTTGTGGTAATACGTGAATATATTATGAAGAACTTGAATTCTAAACAATTTTTGACTGTTTCTGCGAGTTTTGTCTGGCTCTGGTGATAGATATCGATATACTTAGACATGGCACTTATTAAAATGATGGCTCTCGATTGGAGAGCGTATTATCCGAGATTCCCAGAGAAACCTTTCGGATCGCTCTTGCATTCTGATTTGTTTTTAAGTATTTATTTCTCTGGTGGAAAGTTGGTGTGTGGATACTACCTACTTTAGTAGTTAGCACACCTTTGCCTACCCCTTCGGAAATCTTTATGGGAAGGCGTGAAGTGATAACCATTTCGTGTGTTCTGTTTCTTTAAAATCTCCATATATACCGACTTAGCAATTGATAGAACTGAGACTTGAAACAAGACTTAAAGGCTTGCAGTTTGAAACTGCTTCCGTATATTAGGACAGTAACACTGGACAGTTGAAGCGCTGTCTTATCTGAACTTTGCGCACGCTTTGGGTTGTTTTAGGGTACCGTAAATAGAAGGTGAAGTTTTAAAAATGTTGGGTGTAGCATGTAATGTAGGTCGTATCTTGTTTGTTATATAAATTAAAATTTAAAAAATACTTTCTGAATGTTAAGAAGCTAAAAAAATTACATAAGTAAGTATATAAAAGCAAATAATTCGGGTTTAAAAAAAAATTGCGAGGAGTTGCAGGAGATGGTAACTGCTATGAGTGGAGCTTTTATTAGAAAGGGAATGAAGATGAATGTAAAGAAGACGAAGGTATTGGTGTTTGAAAGAGACGAGGCAGTGTCAGAGTGCAATATCGTGATTGGAGATGAACAAATTGAACAGGTGAATGAGTTTGTGTATCTGGGTTCAAAGGTTACAAGAGATGGAAAGTGTGAGAGTGATATTGAAAGAAGAGTGAATGCAGGAAACATGGTGAATGGAGCTTTGCACTCCTTCATGAGCAGTCGGAATGTGTCTTTCAAGGCTCGTTTAGCTGTGCATGGAGGAGTGTTGGTTCCGACACTCATGTACGGAAGTGAAAGTTGGGTATGGCAGAAGAAGCATGAAAGCCGAATAAATGCAGTTGAGATGAGAGCGTTAAGAAGTATGATAGGAGTTAAACTGAGTGACAGGATAAGAAATAGTGAGATAAGGAAACGTTGTGGTCTGAAAGAAGATGTAGTGACAAAAATTTAGAAAGGTATGCTAAGATGGTTTGGCCATGTCGAGAGAATGAATGAAGAACGATTGACGAAGAAAGTGTATAAGGCGAGTGTGAATGAAAGTGTTGGAAGGGGTAGACCTAGACGGACGTTTCTAGACCAAATTAGGGACGTCTTGAAAAAAGGCCAGGTCAAGAGTACCCTAAACCGAAGAGCATGTATGAAGAGAATAATGAAAGTGGACGAAGCGAAAGAAGTATGTAAGGATCGTAGCAAGTGGAAAGAAGTGGTCTCTGCCCACCCCTACGGGAAAGATGCGTGATTATATGTATGTATGTATGTTAAAATAAACACTTATTTAAATTATATAATAACGAAGGCCCTCTCTAAAAATGCTGTGCCCCACCGGGTCCATGATACAGCTTAAAATAATAATAATATATCCTCACGCCTTAGATATAAGTGGAAAGCAATAATGAGTTGAATTTAATTCAATTGAATTGTTGGCTTTGGATATGTTTGTAGGTTCTTCACATCGATGCTCGATTTAATGTAGTAGGTACTATAAATGTTGAGAAGACATTCATATACGTATGTATAACCGTGCTTGAGAAACGGCGATGGACTCGCTTACTATCACGTTGGCACTTAATTATTTTTCCGGCGATAATAGGGTGTACCTTTGCCTGCTTTACTATGTAAGAAAACATCGCCTGCTCAAATCAGTCGCGCTGGAGAAACTGCGTTTGATACGGCAGTCACGTTGACATCTAAAGGTATCTCGGGCGTAAGGAGTGTTTGTTACACTTCTGCCAACCCGGTCAGGGAAGACCTTAAGATATTTATGACAAAACATTCCATACGCTCTATCAATTATCAGGTCTGGCAAATGGATGTACGGAATCTTTCACGTAATATACCCGTCGAATTTGGGCATTCTTTTTCAAATATTAATGTCACTCGCGATACAATTCAGCCGGAGCGAGCGGGTATGAAATGTTGATGTTGATTCCATCGTCGCATCGCCCGCGCCATCTCGAATGCAAAATTGCCTTTAATATTACACCAGTTCGCTTACTTTTTTTAGGCACTTCTGAAAAATTTACCCAATTTGTTTGGACCAGTCAACGATTGGCGACATACATATCATCACGCCGAGTCCCTAACGGGGTAGGCAGAGAGCATAGAGCACCAGCTCTCTAGACTCACATACCTTTTTCGCTTCGTCCACATTCATCAGTCTCTTCATACATGCTCGCCGGCTTCGAGTACTCTTGAAGTCTCCGTCCTTAAGTGTCCGTTCGATGCAACATTCTTAACAATTTTAAATATAAGTACTTTTATATATAAACAAAGGGGTAACATTCACTTTTGGTCAGATATAATATTTAGGTGCCAACTTGACAGATGGCAAGCCTATCGCTCTCTCTTACGCCAACGCGGCTGTAGGTATAATAAATACGTAATTGAAATTATTCTCGAATTGTTTACTTAGAATATTTTACTTCACCGCTGAATTTCGTTGTGTGATAAAACACTGTTCCTGAGTTCAGATAATTAATTGATACAAACCGTCTGATTCGAACTTCCACATCAATTTGTAGGTGACTTACACCACTCGACCTCTAGAAGTTTTTATTGAGTAAAACTTTTTATTTTTCTCTTAAGCTATATTACATACCTTATCACCTCTAACCTCAGTCTAAGTACCTGTAATCTCTATTGGCACCATCTTATCGTTTACGCTGTCGACTGAAGCTGGTGTTTTCGATGTAATAATGAACGGATTGTAGTACATACTTAGCAATGTGCTGTTTACACAAACGTTGCGCCTAATGGCTATTTCACGCCAAACCACGGTATGTATGTCATTAAGAATAGGGTTGCCACTTTGCTATTTAATATTTGCTACATCGCTAGTTCTCACAAATCCCGCCCCCAAATAATATTTAAATAAAATTACCAGTCCAGCCCAGCTCCCTTGCTCGCGATCCAGCAACGCCCTAAGCCGTGGTTCGTACCCCACAGGGGGTGCCCTTAGCTGTGTTGCTTAAAACTAAAGTGCCTGTTCAATGAGTGTTCCCTGTGTCCCTTAGATGGTTGTCTTACTCACTTGGTCTAGTGGTTAGAGCTCCTGACTGCGAAACTTGAGGTCGCGGGTTCGAATCCCGCTGAGGGCAGATATTTGAGTGATGAACACGAGTATTTGTACCTTAGTCTTGGATGTCCTATGTATTTATGTATATATCTATCTATATAAGTAAATATATCGTTGTCTAGTTACCATAACACAAGCTTTGCTTACTTTGGGACTAGGTCAATTTGTGTTCAATTGTCCCAGGTATTTATTTATTATTATTATTTATTTTGTACAATGAACATAAGATATAGCGCAGGTATTTGTACATAATGCCTATCAATACTTGTACCTCCTTACATTGCTATCCTGGGTTAGATCCCCGCCGGAAGTAAGCGTATGTATAATTAGCATAGTTTGTTTGTTTTGTGGCTAATATGTTGAGTATACATAATTACTTGTAGGTATATTTATCAGTGTATATGTATACACATTTTTTATAAATAATTTTGTATACGCCCGTACACGACGTCAACATGCTCTATCATTATAAAGGGCTTTTAGCACTAGGCCTAATCCTTTGAGCAACCGCAGATCCGATATGATTATGTGATCTGTGGCGAATACCCTCTGTGCTTTGGAGCTTGGCAAGTTAATCCGTTTGAAATGGTCGCCAATTTAGCCTCTTTGATATTATCGTTACGGGCCTACTTATAAAGTGTGACAGGTAGTAGTCCCCCCCCCCTCCCCTCCGGGTTACCCAGGTAACCGATCTTCTGGGTATATATAGATGGTAACGAAGATCGCACTAATACCTTGGTCAATTAGCCTTCATGGTCTTAACCATGTTCAGATCATGTCGTGTTGTTGCTGTCGTCTTTCGAGAGTGCAGATGAGACACATTTTTTTTCTTTGATATTACTAAGTTTGATACGTCATAGTAAGTGGTTTTAGCCTAAGACGCTTGCAACACCCAGAGCCAATCTCGCGCGTTGTCAACCATGTAGGAATCTTAAAAAGCCATTTTATTTACTTATTTTAATTATTTATTAAGTTCGTCAGTACCTGTTCCCCAAGCATTCTTGAATCAAGATTTCTCTAGTACTTCAAGGTACATAGGTGCATATTTGAAGCCTTTTAATGTTCCCAGTGTGAAAGCACTATTTGAACAAAATTATGTATGCATTTTCTTACGTGAGGTATTTGCAATTTAAGTTGACCCAGTTTGATACGAGACGGTCGCAGACAATCGATTACGTACGCTGCATCGATATACACGCGACTATTCCATTGTCAAATGCATACTTAACTATGTAATTTACTTTTTCTGATGATTCGATTCGAATTTCAATTCGAATGTGCTGTGTACATTCAATGTGAGAACAATGTGAAAAAGTATTTTCTCTATAGTTGCAATAATCGTTTAATTTGAACGTTTGTAGCAGTTTTGATCAAAGGCTTAAGTTTTAAAATGTTTAATCAGGTATAATATTATGTAGTAGTAATAGCTATGTTATACAAATACATAATTATCATTGATCCGACTCCCTTAAGAGAAAGTAGAGAGAGATATCGGCACAGCACTATCAATAATACACTACTTATTATTTAAAAAACCCTTTTCTCCACATTCGCCATAGTCCTCAAAACTAGGTCTCTTTACATTGTGTTAATACCTGTGTAAAGAGAATATACCCTCTACTCTCTCTGCCTGCCGTGACGTGTTGATATACCTATGTCTGAAAATTGTCTTCCCAGAAGTTAAACTGACATTTATATAAACAAAGACGGTAAGGTGACAGATGCTAGTAGTTTGTCTAACTAATTTATATATATTATTATAAACCATATAATAATATGTCAGTTTGAAGAAACCATTAACATATTTATGTGTTTACACGATGCTTAGAATATCACTGAATATATGCAAGAAACCTACATATTTTACTGTGGTACAGTTGCGCACAGAATGTGCTAACTAAAACTGTTATTTTCGTTGCAAAAATACAATAAGCCCAAGGGCACGATGATGAAAGCACTAACTGTAAACACCAACGAAAACGATAACTGTTTTGAAGTTATATTTTCACGACAATTATTTTTCTGTTTATTGCCAAACATTAATATAAGTTCAACCTGCAATCCAAAAGAATATTATGTATATAGTAATTAGATTAAACATTAACATAATAAAGAGAGCCGTGGTGGCCGAGTGGTTCGAGCAGTTGCCTGCGACGCAAAGGTCGCAAGTTCGAATCCCGACTGTACCAATGAGTTTTTCTGAACTTAAGTACAGTGATTAGTCACACCACGAGCTTTACGGTGAAGGAAAACATCGTGAGGAAACCTGCATACGTCTGAGAAGAAATTCAAAGGCGTATGTATAGTCGTGCTTGAGTAACGGCGATGGACTCGCCATCTGTCACGTTGGCACCTAATATACCTCTGGCGGAAAGTGGGTGTGTGGGTATTACCCATACACCTCTGCCTACCCCTTCGGGGACCCTTGTGGGAAGGCGTGAGGATATTTATTTATTTATTATTAACATAATAACAATGAGAATCTTCAAAAATCCGCACTTAGGTATATAGTATCTAAAAGAACTGATCACCCTGTAATAATACCAAATAATAAATCAAATCTGAGTCTTACTTAATTCGTTTCCGAGAAAATATACCTATGGATCACTTAATCCGGGATCTTTCCAGATAAATCCGGTTACACGCTTAGTGACAATAGGCGTTTGAGTTATCGCCTGTACGTAACGTATAATATCAAACCAAACGTGCACCTACACTTTGCGGCGCTCTGCTAATCAAGGCAGAAGGCTACACTCGGCCTTCGACGACCAACTGTGCATCTATTTAAATTTACATACATGTGTGTTAGACTGTATGTAAATATTTCTGAATTGTTCGAAAGAATAATAAAATGCTTCGTTATTAGGGCTTACTAAGTTTTCCACACACCCACTTTCCGCCAGAGGTATATTAGGTGCCAACGTGACAGACGTCGCCGTTACTCAAGCACGACTATACATATGCCTTTGAATTTCTTCTCAGACGTATGCAGGTTTCCTCTCGATGTTTTCCTTCACCGAAAAGCTTGTGGTGTGACATGTACTTAAGTTCAGAATAACTCATTGGTACAGTCGGGATTCGAACTTGCGATCTTTGTGTCGGAGGCAACTGCTCGAATCACTCGGCCACCACAAGATTTTCACTACATATGCTAAGTCGTGCTCGAGTAGAGGCGATGGACTCGCCATCTGTCACGTGGGCACCTAAAAAATACATCTTTGGCGGAAAGGTTGGTGTGTAGGTACTAACTATACACCTCTGCATACTCCTTCGGGAAGCCAAGGCGCGACGATGTATAATTTTAACTATCTTATTTCATAAGATATGCCATACTCAATATATGTATACAAATAAGAAATTACTGATGCTGCTGGGAATTGAATCCATTAGGACTGAAGAATACAAAACAAATCTGTATAAAAACTGGTGAATAGTAAGCTCTAGCGTGCGCCAAAAGTTGTATACAAAAATACTAGGTAGCTTGTATAGCTACCTAGTATTTTTGTAATCAATAGTTAATAATGAATATGACTGTGAAAATTAACACAAAAACCACCGCCCTCCATAGACTCAATTGTAAATACACGACATTCAACTTAGCACTAAGGTTTGCTCGTGTGTAGTGAAATCTGTGAAAAAACACAGTTACAGCCTCTACTCTACTCTACACAACCGCTGTGTAAACGTTCCACTGCGCGTTTTCTTACCGAGAAAAGCTTTCTTAATCAAATAAACGTTCAATAATTATGTAACATGTTTACCGTCGATCGCTTGTGACGTCTCATAATCCAGAGTAGATTTGCAAAAACGCTATGTATGGTTTCATTGCTCTGGTATTGAACACTCGATATAATTATCTCGTATATAAACACTCAATGGATAGCTAACTCTGAGATGTTTACTTATGACGTTTCATAATTTGACCTTGAGTACCGTTTCCACTAAGCCGCAGCCTTCTTGCAATAAGGTTAAGGATAATAGATGAACAATTGTTTGGTAATATCTTGGTAGGCTGTATCTCATTTCATAATCGTTTGATTGTCGAACTTTGCCTATCGCTTCTCTGGCAAAATTGGTCGAAGGGAAAGTCAAACCGTAAGTACTTTATTACTCTATTTTATTACTTTATTACTAGAATAACTGATCAATATGATGACTGGTGAAGCGTGGGAAATTAATTTTCGTCGTAAAACTGGCACACCCATGATACGTATTATTTTTATTTTAATGGTCCATTGTGGCCGAGCGGTCTATTTAATAGTCGCCGGCAAGGTCAAGATTACAGGTTCGAATCTCACAATGCCAATGAATTTATTCTGAACATATAAGTCGACCTTTATGATGAACGAAAATATCATAATGCAACCGTCTTATACATATGCCTATGGATTTATTCTCATACTTATGCAAGTTCTTCTCGATGTTTTCCTTCACCGTAAAGCTCGTGGTGTGACTAATCACTGTACTTAAGTTCAGAAAAACTCATTGGTACAGACGAGACTCGAATTTGCAATATTTGTGTTGCAGGCAACTACTAGAACCTCTCGGGCACCACGGATCTTAGATATTTAATTAAATGTATGTATAATAAATAATAATAATAAATACCTGGGACAATTCCTCACAAATTGACCTAGTCCCAAAATAAGCGAAGCTTGTTTTATGGTAACTAGACAATGATATATTTACTTATATAGATAGATATATACATAAATAGATAGGACAACCAAAGATACCTGCCCTCAGCGGGATTCGAACCCGCAACCAACCCAACCCAACAAGTTTCGCAGTCAGAAGCTCTGACCAGACGGTCATCATTCATCACGTCGCCATGAAATACATATGAGCTTATGTTAGACGTGATACAAAAGTGCTTTACACATTACCATACTACCCCAAGAGGATAATACTGCGACGCGGCATAAAGATAACACACACACACACACTACATACATATAATTTAATTTTTGAATTTCGAATACTGTGACAATCCGCAGTAGTAACTGATACGCTCTTGGGGGTAATAATGCAGTGTTTTACACCCTTACACCCCGGTTCAGTGTCAACCCCACTGTTTACCGCTCGCCCGTATCATATTCACCCCTTACGTGGCTTAATAGTGCCAATAACGAAACTTTTTCCAATCCCACTATAAATTTCACTCCTGAATTATAAGTGCATGTATCATTGGATGAAGCGTGCCGTTTTTCCGCGAAAATTTGTACCGCTTTATTTATGTTGCAGTGATCCTCTCATTTGTAATACTGTCGAACGGGATAAATGAACTGCTGATTGCAAGAAAATTATGTTCTATTTATAGAAGGAAATAGTGGTTATTTTCCCTTAAAATTGGAGTTGTACGACTTTATCTGTTACAACCTATTAACTATTTAAATGTAAGTTTACGAGGACATATATATACGGACGTACATATAGCTCATGGAAAGCGTTCGGTGACGATGGCGCGAGTTCCATGATTTTTGTTGACCCAAAAAACGTTCAACGCTCCAAATAAGTTTTCACCAATGAAATCATAATTTACTTGGTACATTTTTTTCATGTAATGATAGCAAAATGGCACTGCTTCTGGATAAAGGTATATTCTTGCAGTGAGAGTACCTAAGATTTCTGGATCGCTAATTATAATGGTTGCGCGGCAGATGAAAGATGGAAGACTTTCGGGGCCTCGCTTTGACGTGCTATTGCAATCTTAACTTAATAATGTTTGATTATAGACCACATTTGTGTTAAAAAAACTGAATTCTAAATATAAATTACAACAGATTTAAATACTAAGCTGATGCGCAGCGTCAGTTACTTTGAAAAAAGAATCATTGAAAATTTCGAAGTCGCAAAAAATCGATTATTCGTAGTAGGTACAGACGATACTTTCCCAGAACAAGGTACCGTACAAAAATGCACCGGTTTCTATGACTGACGGCAGCAAAAAGTGTGTAGGTACAGATTCTAGACTACATTTTTTGCTGATACCTGATCACGTCCAAACTGGAGGGCACTACTCGACTTCAATTACGCAAAAACAATACATATTTAATAGCTTAATCTTTATCCGTACGCCTACCCACAAGGGTGTGTGAAACAGTAGACACAGGTGTAATAACTTTGCCACTTTCGCCGGAGATATATTTAAGTGCCGAAGTGACTGATAGCGAGTCTGTCGCCGTCTCTCAGGCACGATTGCACATAAGTATTTGTATTTCCTCTCAAACGAAGCGGCAGATTTTATCGTGTGTTGTATCTGTCGCCGTTAAGTTCGTATTCAATTACTTTAAGTACTCAAGTTCAAAATATTACGTAACTCGCGAAAAATAATGGCGCCCTTTGACGCGACAGACGAATGTATCTCGATATAATTACGACGAAGTGCTTTTAATATCGATTATCACATCATTTAAATAACGTCCCACAGAGTGTATTCGATAACGATACAAAATCGATTCTCGAATTCTACATCTTCATTATTATTCTAAATCTAGAAGCAGACTGTGCACCGCTTTGAATACACGTGACAAATACAAACGAGCATTATCATCGAGCCATTTGTCTTGCAGTAAGTACTCGGGTGATTAGAATAATGTATATCTTATACAACGAAGCTTCTGTACCGGTGCTTTATGGCCACCGAGGCACTGATACGCCGTTGTACGTTAAATGGGAATTGGGTTCTTTTCTTGCTCTTTAAATTTATGATGCGTTGCGCGTATCTTATATCTCTTTTAACGCATATCTTATTTAAAACATACACTGGACGACAAATATTAAGATGCATTGGAATAAACATTTAATAAATACTAATAACATTTTACGTCTAAGCTTATAAGACGTGTACGACATTAATGTAATGTTAATGAGACGTACGACATTAAGTCGTACGTCTCATTAACATTACTTGTATGTAATAAATTGAGATGGCTTACATTTATATATATTCTCATCTTTTTGAATGTAAAATTTTTACATTATAATTCGATATTTTTGGTTATAAATGTATATTATATTGTTAGAAAAGTTTTTTTTTATATTTTGCAATTTTACAGACTCGAGTGAAATAAGTGGTGATCGAAACGTTGGTGTTTAAAAATAGAATTAAAAATAATATATACGTCGTTTCGTTTATCCGTCGCTTTCCTAGTTCGCAGATGCGATCCGTCACGACAGGGTGTTACGTCACTCTTGCTTTCCGCGTATCAAATGATACACAAACATAATTACGTTTCGTTTCACTCTTATAACGTTCAACATACAGTTTAACTTGGTTCGGAGAGGTGAATGAGCTAACGCAGTTCAATTTCATTAAGATTTTCATTTGCGTTTGTTTTTTGTTGTTTTATTTTAACGCGCTTTATAGAAGACAGGTGTCTAATGTTGCTTTGACGTGACAATGCGTTGGGAAATTGAATGTAAATATATAATAATCTTTGTATTATAACGCTTTGTATTATAATGTTGTATGAAAGGTTGACAATGTATGTTTTATATCACAGTAAAATGACAATTACCCTTTACATCCACAAAGGGTATGAAATGGTGTGGCAAAGGTATGAAATGCTGTTAAAAGCCGTATCATAAGAAATCTATTGACGTCATAAACATTTTTTAGTCATGATTGCTATCTAAATAGTTTAATTTTTTCTTATGAAGAACTGAATTTGTCGATGTTTACGTCATTCTTGCTTTAATGGTTTTCAGTCCTTACTTATTATTATTATTCGGATTTCCTAAGTTCGTTTTGAATTACAATACACGTTGGTAGAAACTGGCTTAAAAATAAAGCTCTATATCAATTATACAAATGCTTCGTCGGAGGACTTGAGAGAAAAGTAACATCATCAAACAATTTAAAAAATACATACTTAATAAATAAAACGATATCATACATTCAATACATTTAACCTATGATCGATCCGACAGAGAACCAAAGTTACCGACATAGCTCAAAGAATTAGCAAGCTGAAGTGGCAGTGGGCCGGCCATATCTCGCGAAAAACCGACAACCGCTAGGGTAAACGTGTTCTACAGTGGAGACCACGACTAGGCAAACGTAGTGTAGAACGCCCTCCGACCAGGTGGGATGACGATTTGCGAAGGACTGCTGGCAGATGTTGGATGCGGCAAGCTGAAGACAGGGCGCTATGGCGCTCATTAGGGGAGGCCTATGTGTCCAGCATTGGACTAGAGTGGGCTGATGATGATGATCGATTGTATTATGTAAAATTCTAAGTTCAATCTCAATTATGACGGTTCAAATTACGCGAATCGTGTGTCGTTCAGTGAATATTACTCAGTTCGCGAGACTGCCAGAGTGGGTTACCAGACTCGACGACGTTGATTGATACGCACACATTTACGTTATTATCAATCACCGGTCGAACGGCACCCGGACGGCAACCGGACACTATCCGGACACCCGGATGGGTGGGTATGCCATACGCGCAAATACGCCAGGTATTGTGAAGGTTGGAAACTGATATGAATGTCGTTCACGACTGACTAGGTTTTTATATTTTGTATGAAAGGCGCTGACGATACAATGCTTTGGTACGATTTCTGGCAGGGGTCAAGGAAGGTCTTCTATTGGTAAAGTTTACTGAAGCGCTTTGAATCGTACCTACTATATTGGTGTAGCGGCTTAGGTGTGGAAACGTAGCAGACAGACTAATAGTTTACGCAATGACATAGTCTATATGTCAAAGTCATAGCATCATCTCTATACCAAAACCAGCCAAATTTGATTTAAAGACGGACAGATAACGTTACTTTCGCATTTACAATATTTGTACATAGATATTTGTAATGGAATGTCGATATCCGACACCGAAACAAATGTTGTATCTAAGCGGCTCCGTTGGGAACACCGGCGGTGGCGATTGACGAGCACTGTCCTGGATCGGTATTCGGGAACCGAGCGACGCGTTAACTGACAACACTATTTATACAACCCACCATTCGTGTAAGAACCTTGTCACCTGCACCGCACATAAATTGTCCAGTACATCGATAATGATAGTTGAGGTCTACGCAAACTGGTCGGCGTATATTTAAGTCGGACTCTATAATACTAATGACCGATGCGTCATGTCTGTTATATTTTTTTTGAGTATTTAAAGACAATGGACGACGCTCAGTGATAATGTAAATGTAATTTGTAATAAATGTTACACGCGACCGAATTGAGGAGATCTGCTACTTTTTGTCGTTGCTTGATTTAGCGATTGGTTCGTTCTAATAGAGGTTTATTAAAATTACAGGATAATATAGGCTATGCTCTTGGTGAATGGTCTTCTTTAGTATTATTCCCCATCGATAGAGAATTCATCCCCATAACTTTGAGCTCGCACTGAGATCTCACAGTGTGTGGTTTCGTTGCTGCCCGTTGAGGTTTTCCCTGTAGGGAATATACCTTTCATAAACTTCTTAAAAAACTGTATATATCTACATAGCAGCATAAACATTTTCTAGTATAGTATGCAAAGATTCCGTCACGATTGACAGCGTACAAGTGTTAAAGCATTGGTGTTACATTGGTGGCGGTACCACTTACCATCAGGACCGTAAGATTGTTTGCCACATCAACGGTATAAAATATACTATATAGGCAAAATATCGGCATCGTTAGAAATAATAAGGCAAGGGAGTGCATTATTAGCGTTGCTGGGGAACGCCCGTATCAATAGCGCTATCAGGCAAAAGCGACGTTTGAATACATATACAATTGGACCCGGTAGGTGGCGCTGCGATCGGCTTTCAGTAACTTTTACGCCCCAATGATACAAACATAAGTATGTAAATAAAGAACATGAAATTTATTAATTTAAAAAAATACTTGCAAAACCATCAGTGGAAAAAATAAAGTATGTAAATCGTTATCCAGTTTCCATAGTACAAGTTTTGCTTAGTTTGGGATTAGTTCAATTTGTGTTGTATTTAACCAAAAAAATATATAAATGTACACAATATTAAAATAACTTGACATTAAGTTCGTAGACTTCGCCCCGCCCGCGTGAATGCAGGCCGGAGCTCTTGCCATGCAGATGCTAGTAGAGAGCCAGCACGTGATCGAACGTCAATCAACACTGGCAGATAGATATCCGAAGCATGTATGTTGCGTCACACGTGATAAGTCAATAACAAAGGTGTGTCAGGGCTGTCTCAAAGTAGGAATGCATGCAACACGTAAGTATCGTTCAAATACATATTTATGTACATCTCGTGTCCGACTGTTGAGATCATCCGAAAAGTCAAAATTGTGAAGTTCGGTCAGTGAAGGGGACACACTGCCATTGTTCATTGGGTGAGCAAACACTTCAAGCCTCCATACAATTTGCGCAGAAGCATTATCTGTGTTTTGGCACTGACTATAAATCTAATTATCGTTGTGTAGACCGGCGTTAAACCGGCGGGCATTGTATGAAAAGTCATGAGGACAAAGTAATCTGTAAGTCTAGAGAGAGCTGTCGCCCCACTCTCTCTGCCTACCCCGTGGATAGCTCGTGAGTACAATGTACTCGCAGTAGCATGCTTACAAGTTTTTAGCACATTTTTTGTGGTTGATAAATACTAAATGAGGTTTTGTGTTTTTAAACAACATCAAAAAAGAAATTGGTTTTCAATTCGACTGTTTTTTTTTACTCACAGACAGTGATTTAACTATACGCTGGTATTCTACGAAATAATATTGACTCGCAGCTTTTGAAATTGGAATGTTGTTTTAAACCATCCCTTAACAATCAGCAACGTCACAACCCTTACTGTTGCATTTACGTACCGGCGGCGTATTGTTTGATAGAGCGACCGTCTCGGGACTTCGTATTACGAAATGTAATCAGATAGGTATTTGTGACCTGACACGCTGTTAGTGAGTATAGTCGAGTTCGTTAATATATGTATTAACATGATACAGGTAATAAATATTTATTAGCTCGACGGCCGTCTGGTCTAGTGGTCAGAGTTCCTGACTGCGAAGCTGGAGGTCGCGGCTTCGATTCGTATATTTGATAATTGTCACACCACATGCTTTACGGTGAAGGAAAACATCGAAAGAAACCTGCATATGTGTAAGAAGCAATTCAAAGGCATATGTATAGTCGGTGCTTGATCAACGGCGATGGACTCGCCATCAGTCACGTGGGCACCTAAAATATACATAGCTCAGGCGAAAAGTGGGTGTGGGGGTACTACCTGTACACCTCTGCCTTCCCTTTTGGGACCCTTGTGGAAATGCGTGAGGATTTGTGAATTATCTTTATCTGTGCCAAATATCATTCAAATAGTGTGTGAAGGGAAGATATATATATATATATATATATATATACTAACGCTGCCCGCGGCTTCGCTTGCGTAGAGTTCGAAAAAGGTAGCTTATGCATTTCCTTGCTTGAATCGGTGCAACTGCTATGCCATGATAGAGAAACAAACTAACTTTTGCGTTTATAATATTAGAGCTTTGAATTTTTCGGAATTAAAGATTCTATGTCCTAATCCTACGCCACCACCATTTCAACTTTCAGCCAAATCGGCTCAGCCGTTTTGCCGTGAAAGAACAGCAAACATGTAAGCTAACAAACTTTCACATTTATAATATACTAGCTGTACCCGCGACTTCGTCCGCGTGGAAGTGACATTGGGCAGCACTTAAAATTTTTCATCTAATCATTGTTTTCATCCCCTATTTTTATATTACCCCCTGAGTGGTAAAATTTATACAAGCTTTGAATGTCACATTAATGTATATGTAATCAAGAGCCTAAAAAATAAGTTTCAAGCTTCTAGCTTAAAAAAATACGAATCTTCCATACAAACTTTCATCCCCTATTTCTACCCCTTACAATCCTTATTCGCATTAAAAAGTAGCCTATATCCTTCCTTAGGCTCTAGACAAACTTTGTACCAAATTTCATTTAAATCGGTTTAGTCGTTTAGGCGCGAAAAGGTAACAGACAGACAGACAGAGTTACTTTCGCATTTATAATATTAGATAGTAGGGAAGATAAGATATTAGTAAGACTATTAAGATATATAATATACACATACTAGCTGTCCCGCCCAGCTTCGCTCGGGTGAAAAAGTTAAATTGCCCGTAACACGATCGCAGCGCCACCTATTGGGTCCAATTGTAAATCTAAACCATTCTCGAATCTAGCTTAAGACACACAGAAACACACAGAAAGCTTCGCCCGGGTAAAAAGGTAAAATTCTTGAAACTCGATCGCAGCGCCACCTATCGGGGATAATGTAGCTTTCCAAAGGTGAAAGAATTTTTGAAATCGGTCCAGTAGTTTCGGATCCTATTCATTACAAACAAACAAACAAACAAACAAATCTTTCCTCTTTATAATATTAGTATAGATGACACCAACTACAAACCTAAATGTCTCAACTGTTTTGTCGACCGCGAAGTGACAAAAACCACTAAATATGTATACGTATTTTAAATTCCCGTAACCATTATGAATGATGTTAGTGATACATCATTTGCTTTGAAGTTTTTTGGCCTCACATCACATTAGGCAATTCATATATCATATCATTTCCACGAATTCCCTCAAAGGTTTTCAAATGTTCAGGCGGAAGTATTACGATACCATGTTTAATGTCGAAGATTTATATATAATTTATAGATTTATAGAGTGAGCCTATGACGCATGTATAACGAGTCTATCGCCATTTTTTATGGCATGGAGATACGATGCATAAAAAGGGAATTTAACAAAACTGGGTTTTTTTATTTTTTGTACTTTGTGTACTGAACTTGACGATGAAGTTCCTGAAATTACTAGATACCTACATACGTAAATTTTGATTGATTTAATTATACGATAACCCATCCCGACTGTACCATTAAGTTTTTCTGAATTGAAGAACAGTAAATCCACGTAACATCAGCTTTACCGTGAAGGAAAACATCGAAAGGAAACCTGCATACGTTTGAGAATAATTTTTTGAGAAACGGCAAATTTCGCCGTCTGCCGGATGATGTAGGTCCTACACACCTCTGCCTACCCCGTCAAGGACTCTCGTGGGAAGGCGTGAGGTTTAGTTAATTATCTTTCTCTGTACCAAATAGCATCCAATTCCGTTCAAATGGTGTTTGAAGGGAAGATATATATATACTAGCTGTCCCGCCCAGCTTCGCCCGGGTAAAAAATAAAAATTTCTGAAACACGATTGTAGCGGCACCTATCGGGTTCAACTGTAAATCTAAACCATTGTCGAATCCACCTGAAGACACAGAAAAGTGTTCGGACTTTTATTAGGCATGGGTGTAAATAAAAGCGGTACCGCAATATTTTTTTCCGTTCTTGCAACATATTTCATGTATGCTTTGCTCCTATTGGTCGTAGCGTGATGTTTAATCCTAAAGCCTTCAGAGAGAAATGGACTATCCAACACAAAAATATTTTTTCCATTACAACCAGTAGTTCCTGAGTTCAACGCGTTCAAACAAACAAACTCTTCAGCTTTATAATATCAAAGTATAGATATCAAGAATCTAAGATATAATATATACATATATATCATTAGAATGAAAATATATATATCATTAGAATGAAAGGAAGATATATAAATATCATATATATATCGAGAATATATACTAGTAGTTACTTAAAAACTTATGTATTTTCCTGCTAGAATCGGTGCAACCGCTATGCCGTGATAGAGCAGCAAACAAACTTTTGCCTTTATATTTTGAAGATATATCGATTGTAATTGTAAATACAAATATGTATGTCTGCCCTCAGTTGGGACCGAACTTGTAACCTTTCGAAAGGACCACTGACCACAACAATTCAATGGACGCTGTTTCCGTGTTTCCACCAGTGTGTACGCATGCCAACAAGTCAATTGTGAAGTGAACGTGAATAGCGTCATAGGCTTAATAGAAACTTCCCGCCCCACGGATTTGCACGTATTTACTTACACCTATATTTAAAAATGTATCCTATTCTTATATGCACTTAGAGTTAATTTTGCGCAAATATTAACATGTCAAATAAGTTCCTAACGTGAAGGTATACCTATTTTTCACGAGACATTCAAAGATTCGTCAAAGTTCGTGCTTGAGAAATGGCGATGGACTCGTCATCTGTCACTTTGGCGCCTAAGTATATCGTAGGCATGTGAAAAGTGCTGTCTCTGCCTACCACTATGTGGACCCTTGTGGGCACGTAATAAAATAAATATGGCATATTAAAAAACAATATGCTATTCTTTCAATCTATCGCTTAATGTCTTCTTCTTCTTTAAGTGCTTCTCCATTTACGGAAGGTTGGCCGTCAGTTCAGAAAATGTCTGTTTGTGCTTCGCGAGGCGAAACAGTTTAGCAGCATTATCGATGCCGGTCCACTCGCGAATATAGCACAGCCGGGACTCGATGTATGCTACAAAAGTTCAATCAATAATTAACAATAAAATATTAATGCGACCAAATCCAATGTTTCCAAGTGTCAAGTGGGTTTGTGGTTATTATTGAACAGTTTATTTCTGTGAGCCGTCAGCATGCGAATCTCACGGGATGGGACTATTTCGGTCACAATTCTTGTTTCCGTATGATGTACGATCGCCGCGTTAATATGCCGAGCTGATATATCTGTCGGGATGCTACTTCACACATTAAATATAATTGTTGGAATCACGTGGCATATGTATATTCAAAAACGTATGTACAGGTCGCGACTGAGCAATGGACTCGCCATCTGTCACGATGACACTTACAATATGTATATATACATAAATCTACGCGACGAAAAGTGGGTGTGTGGATACTATATACACACTTTTGCCTACCCCTTCGGTGACCATTGTGGCAAGGCGAAAGATATATACATAGTATAATAGTGCATTCATTAATAAGATTAACGAAACAAAAATAATGCGAACTTGTCTGGAAGAAGAGGTAGAGATAGACCACGTTCCAACCACATGATCAAATCGGTCTACCACTTAAGTATCGAACGCGCCAAGATCTTCAAATGTATTATTAAATGGAATTGTTATTATACACAATAATTACTCTTTGCGATCGCTAGTTGTATCTAACTACATATTTAGGGTAACCGCTTACTATCAAGCGATGTGTATGACCTTATGCGTTTCATTTCATCAGACTCCACTATCCCTGTAAAGCCGCGTGTGAGGAACTAAACAAATATAAAATTATTATAGTTATATAATATTTGGTCCCAATTCAAACTTAGATACATAAATACATATCATCTAGCCGAGTCCCTAACGGGGTAGGCAGAGAGTATAGAGCGCCAGTTCTCTCTAGAGTTCGTCAGTTCAGCTACATACCTCTTTCGCTTCGCATTCTTACATACCAATTTAAACTTGATTCGTAGAAATTACGTGCAAGTTTTTGAATCACAATCTAAGGTAAATCATACTCTAGTATTCTTACATCAACATTAGGATAATTTACATGTCCCATTAGACGCTTCGGAACGCGAATATGTTAATTTTTGCCCGTCTTTAATTATGAAACTGTACCGAAGCATGCTATAACAGCTGATAAATAAATCAAGAGGCTGATTTACAATCTACCCGTTACGAGCGCGACGCTCGTACACTTTGTAAATCACTCATAATGGTAATTAGAAGCGTTACTTGATTAATATAATTATTCACGCTTTTCCATAAAGTTCCCCGAGGGGGTGGGAAGTGGTGTAATAGAACACCCTTTTTTCCCATCCTGGGTGAAAAAGGGTGTTTGTTCTGTTACATATTGGGTATGGGTGCTAACGTGACAGACGGCAAGTCCATCGCCGTTTGACAAGCACGTATGTATACGTCTTTGAATTTCTTCTCAAACGAACGTATGCCGGTTTCCTCTCGATGTTTACCTTCACCTAAAAGATCGTGGTGTGATTTATCACTGTACTTATGTTACTGTAAGTACGGAAAAACTCATTGGTATGGTCGGGAATCGAACTTGCTTTGCAAGCGACTAGTCTAACCTCTCGGCCAATGCGGCTCGAATTCATTGTTTTAATATAATTGTCGCGTCGTTCTAATTACTAGCTGTAATTATGTAAACAGTAAACCATGCGCTACCTTAATTACTAATAGCGATGTTTCATTAGAAAAAGAAGAAAAACTTATATTGTTTGAATAAAAACCCCTAATTATATTTCCCTCACGTAAAAGTGGATATTTACTTAATATGCAGAGCGTGGGCTGGTTTTGATATCTCTGTACTTTAATACATCTCTATCTACTTTGATACCTGTCATTTGATCATTTGTGCATTATTGTAACTTCATAATATCTATTCTACAATAGAGAGACTGATGAAAGTGGATGAAGCGAAAGAGGTGTGTAAATCTAGGGAGAACTGGCACTCTACTCTCTCTGCGCACCCCGTGAAGGATTAATTCAAATCATTTTATTCATTCAACGTGACAGATGGCGACTCCATCGCCGATACTCAAGCAAGACTATACCTAAGCCTTTCAATGTCTTCTCAGACGAATGTAGGTTTCCTCTCGATGTTTTCCTTCACCGTAAGGCTTGTGTTGTGACTAACTTACTTTCGTTCGTTCTACTTTGGTTCGGAAAAACTCATTACTACCTACAGTGGGGATTCAAACTTGCAATCTTTGTGTTGCAGGCAACTTCTCGAACGTCTCGGCCACCACGGGTCTATAGGTCATTTCAATGTGTATATTAAATAGCTCCGTAGTAGTTATGGCATTATTATACAAGTTATCACATTAAAGATTAAATATCGTTAGTAAGTTAATGTTAAGTATGCGTTAAGCTTTATTCAAGTAAGTTTATAAAACAACTTTGTGCAAACTGGTATCAACAGTAAGTATTTTATAAGTAACGCGAAGTTTTCTTTGTACGTCTCTTCTTCAACGTCAAAGTTGACAAATTACATTTTGTAAAAATAAGTTAGCTGTGGTGGCCGAGTGGCTTAATTCGAGCCACCTGCCAAATCATGATTGCAAGTTCAAATCCCGACGGTCTGAACATCGAGTTTTTTTTAATCACGCTGTAAATACATACATATAATCACGCCGAGTCCCTAACGGGGTAGGCAGAGAGTATAGAGCGCCAGTTCTCTCTAGATTTACGTACCTCTTTCGCTTCGTCCACATTCATCAGTCTCTTCATACATGCTCGTCGGTTTCGAGTAATTTATCTAATAGATTAAATAAAAAAAAACTGTAATTAAGTACAGTGATTAGTCACATCATTAGGAAAACATCGAGAAGAAACCTGCATACGTCTGTGTAGCGTGTTGCGTACAACTACTTTGTAGGCTAACCTGGGGTTATAACATTGGTTACGAAAGAATGTGTGTAAGGTTTAATGGGTAGCCCATAGTGTTGTCTCCGTTGGTCGACGCCGATTCCCGACACTCGCAGGTTATTGATCCTGGGCGAACGTTTAAAATTCAACGCGCGCGCGCCGTGCGGCCGCCGCTATACCGTATCTGCGTACGCGCACCTCACAAGCTAGAGTTTGTGACACATTCTAATTCGTGACCCACCTTGAGCGATGTCTTTGTATGTACTCGCATTGCTGAATACCTGCGTACGTCTGAAAACGATTAGTTTTGTGAAGTCTTATTAGATGATCGTCTGTTCTATAAGTTAGAGCTCCTGACTGCAAAGCTTGAGGTCGCGGGTTTTATTCCCGCTGAGAGCTGATATTTGAGTGATGAACACAATTATTGGTCCCTTAGTCTTAGATGTATGTATGTATTAGTCATGTATGAAAAGACTGATGAATGTGGACGAAGCGAAAGAGGTATGCAAGTCTAGAGGGAACTGGCGCTCCATACTCTATGCCTACCCCGTCAGGGACTTGGCGTGATGATATGTACCTATGCATATATAAATATGTAGTCTTGGATGCATTACTTATTTATGTATGTATGTATATATTTATCTTTATAATAATATAATATATCCTCACGCCTTCCCACAAGGGTCCCCGAAGGGGTTGGCAGAGGTGTATAGGTAATACCCACACACCCACTTTCCGCCAGAGGTATATTAGGTGCCAACGTGACAGATGGCGAGTCCACGCCGTTACTCAAGCACGACTATACATACGCCTTTGAATTTCTTCTCAGACGTATGCAGGTTTCCTCTCGATGTTTTCCTTCACCGTAAAGCTCGTGGTGTAACTAATCACTGTACTTAAGTTCAGAAAAACTCATTGGTACAGTCGGGATTCGAACTTGCGACCTTTGCGTCGCAGGCAACTGCTCGAACCACTCGGCCACCACGGCTTATTTATCTTTATAAGTACGTATATCGTTCTTAGGTATTCAATTATTGGACATTGCATCACTAGGCCGGCGTATTTTAGTTTTGTTGTTCTGTTGAGAATAGTCACAGACTTTATCAAAATATATATTCTTAAAGCGGCCATTTCAACGTTAATTTTGTTTACACTACACGTACTGACGTCACTGACTGGCGTTCAACAAACAAAATTCACCTGTTTAATTCACTTCTATGCACGCTCCAGTCCGCCACATATTTCAATTGTACCATTAAATTCAATAGAACACTTTAATGTAGGTACCTGTTTCCATTAACAAAATTTGAGACTTCACATACACTCATTCAAATTTCAAATTTGAGTGAACTCCGGAAGAGCGAATGAATGATAAATGAACGAGAATGCGAACTAGAGTGGTATTGTGCGGTGTTGGGTTAAACCTATTTTGCATTTGACTACTTTGATTGGGTTAAATTGCTTTGATTAAGCCGATTCGATACTGTATAGGCCTCAGTGCAAACCGGTACATTACTTTCTTCATTGTATTACAATGGATGTGTTCATACATTATGCAAAATTGTATACGTCATTGACATTTAGGTACAGTGTATCAATAAACAAAAAATAACACTTATTACCCGCTTAGTGGAAGTACTGTGAATATACTTATTTATGGGTGTCGATTTTTTGTTGATATTGCGTATAACGAAATGCTTATTTTACTAAATAACAATTGTAAGATTATATTTACATGGTATTTGTCACTATGCGATGGATATTGAAAACCGTTTACCGTCGTAAAATGTGTCATATATAAAAAACATATTAATAATCACATGGAGTGTCTCATAGTGTAGCCAAAAAGAGTAGAGCGCGAGTTCTCTCTAGACTTGGATACTTCTTTCGCTTCATCCACATTTATTTGTCCCTTCATACATGCTCGTCGGTTGTGAATACCCTTGTCATTCGTTGGAACGTGGTCTACCTCAGTCTCTTCATGCACACTTTCGCATTGTACGTATGTCTATTCATTTCATGTTATTTTTGTGTCACTTTTGAATTAATACTTCGACGGAATACAAACATGTAGTTCCTACTTCAGAAACCAGTGCAACTACAAGCATTTTGCACGAACATAGGTGTTCCGTTTCACAATTATCTATGAAGCGTTCTCGCGAACAAATGAGTAGATAATTCGATGCCTGCTTTGTAGGGTTGACATCCGTTAGAAAATATATTTAACTACTTAATATTATAATATATTTCTTTTATATTGTTCGAACTGATCTCGATCGCCTGATGAATACAACAGGTGTACATTGGAAACTGTTGAAACCTATATTGTGAAAATGGGTATCTTATCCTCACGCCTTCCCACATGGGTCCCCGAAGGGGTAGGCAGAGGTGTATAGGTAATAAATACCCACACACCCACTTTCCGCCAGAGTTATATTTGGTATCTTATCAATCCTTTTTATTACTAACATTGACTGCAGGTTGCTTATTTAGCAGGGTTAACCAAGATATATAAATATAGGTCCATCAGGCGGACCGCATGCTTGTTTGCCACCCAAGTCGTCTAAAAAAAAAAACTTTGTAGGCGCACTGACACATGAAAACGTACTTTGTCAATATACTGTGACACCCCTACGTCCACGTATGTCGCGCGTCGCTCGGTTCACCACACCGCGCCCGTGGCACCGCGAGTGAATCACACCACTTGTCAAATCTGAAGCGATCCGTTAGGGTTGTCAATTACTTGAGGACTTTTGAATAGTTCTGAGCGATATTCAATGTTACGCGTTGTAAGATATAATGGACTAGCTATGCACCGCGGTAAGTTGGATTATACAATGTATATAATAACTGCTCCGTTCGAATTCATAGTAGCTTAATTCTATATGTATAGCCTATTGTAGCCTTCCTGCGTAAACGGGCTATCTTATAATGCCTTGGATTAGCGTGGTAATAAAAAAAACTGCTGAGCTATAATAAGCAGAATAGCTGTTATTGCAGCTTTTATTATACACTAGCTGAAATTTGAAGAAAAAAAATTTTTTGTTTAATAAAAATGTAGCCTAAGTTACTCCTTTTTACAGCCGATTCAAAGATTAGCCGGAACAAACAGAAAAACAAATATATGTATCTTGTATACTTAGTATGAATTTAGTAAAAAGCGGTTATTTTAATATAACACACAGACGTCCAATTTTATTTATTTGTATTGATGTTATATAATTATAGCCTGCTACGATAACCGATTACCATTTAGTCAGGCTGATAGTATGCTTGTTGCTATAAACATTTTAACTATCAGCTTAATTTATACTTGGTATAATTAATTATGTCATGGCTAAGTAAACTTATATATAACAGTGGCGGTCCATTTGATGTCAAGACTTTTGAGATCAAATACTCGTTGAGAGAGTTTTGCATTTAGGATAAACATTGTGGTCCTTATGAATATTTTATAATAATAAAACCTGAAGTTGGCAGCCCTATACATTTGCAAGTGAATACATGCGTTTAATTCCTCCTAATGGGTTCGAATTTATTGCCTATTGATTGTTCCGTGACAAATGTTCGATTTTGAATTTAGAATAGCTAGATGTATGACACCGTAGACCGTAGACCATGCTTTTTTCGCATAGCCGCATATACGGATGAAGTAAAGGCCGTTTTTTTTTTTTTAATTTAGAACAATGGATTCATTTAGACTTATGATAAACGGTTAAAAAAGCCTTCGGGGCCAGCTCTGAAATGATACTGGCATCTTATCAACATGTCATCGGATGTCTTTATTGTTTATGGATAAAAAACTGAAGTGAATGCGAGTAAATTGCAAGTAGGATGTTACTGATTATTCAAACATGAAATTTTATTGAATTTGTTCACTTTTGCGTTCTTATAGAATTTCTACGTATGTACAAAATGTTTAGCTTTGTTTGCATACTTTTTATGAAATATATTATGTCATTGATTTAATTAAATATAAAATTAAGCAATAGATTCAAATTCAAAGACAATAGTCTTTGAATTTTTTACATAAATGTCTTTGAAATCGTTGTCTAGTGCAGGGTCTCTGCTATTGGTGATACTGTTTCCGTATGAATAATAATAACTAACATAAAGTATGCAAATTTAATAAAACTACGCTAAGACTGGATAAACAAGCATTGTTTAAAGTTTCTCCAGCTTAGTACGATAGAACAAACGTATTTTATTACCTCATCCCTTCAAGATGGTTAGACGGAGAAGTGAACACGTATGAATTCATGTATTTACACATTGAGACAAGGGTCTCCGAAGGCGCAGGCAGGGATGTAGCAACACTCTAATTTCACCGGAATTAGGTGCCAACGGGACAAATGACGACTTAACATAACATACAGTCTTTTGATCACTTCCTACACGTTTGCAGGTTTTCACGCGATTATAACTTTTGAATAGTTGAAAAACATCATCAATATGGACCAAAGTTGTGTACAGCTTGGATACTCGACTCACCTCATGTTTTATTATAAATCCCAGCGTTATATACCATTCACTTTATCTATTAGTAATATATTGTTAATGTATTGGTCCGTTTGTTATTATAATATACGTTTAGACTTGTTCTTTAGATACTATACCGGCTATTGGTTGGTACTCTCATTTGTTAACGTCAAACTAGCGCAAATGATCAAGCAGTGCTAAATATACTCTGTGCTCTACCTATACACCTCTGCCTACCCCTTGGGGGACCCTTGTGGGAAGGCATGAGGATACATAAAGAAAATACAAATATACTATACTATACAAAAATACAGAAAGCTTTTCACACCCCTTTTGAAAACTCTATGCTGTACTCTCCAGGGAAAACCTCAACGGGGAGCTCATTCCACAGCGTGAGCGTTCGCGGAAGAAAACTCCTTTGGAACCGCGCAAACAATTTTAATCATTTGTAAATTTTACCTATTTCCCAATGCTACATGTGACGTTTATATCGCTATACATTTGCTGCTAGATACCACTACTTATGTATGTATGTATGTGTGCGTGGATGCGTGTATGCGTGTATGCGGGATGTGGCACTGTTTAGGTAATGCGCTACGGATACACGGGAAGTACGTATGTGTGAACAGGTAGTTTTGTCATTGTGTGTGTGTGTGTGTATAGGGCTGTACGCATGAAGTTTTCTTCGGCGTTACTTGAAGCATGGTGCATAAGCTGAATACATTGAAAGCGTTTTCCTATTTGCCTGCAGTTTCTCGTATTTGTACTCTACCCTTTAACCGACCTATAACTATGACTACTTAATTTGTTTGTATGTATATACATGAACTTACGTACTTCACTTACTTATTAACAGGTAGTCTGTTTTTTTTGTTATGTGCTAGTCAATTATTAATGTTTGTATTAATTATTGTAATTGGTGGAATCGTTATTAACAATAAATAAAAAAATAAAAATACCTTTTTAAATTTAAGCATTTTTATGACTATTGTGTATTTATGCATATTTATATACATATAATAATAATATATCCTCACGCCTTCCCACAAGGGTCCCTGAAGCGGTAGGCAGTGGTGTATAGGTAATACCCACACACCCACTTTCCGCCAGAGGTATATTTAAGGTGCCAACGTGACAGACGGCGAGTCCATCGCCGTTTTGAACTTAAGTAACTTTTGAAGGAAAGAACTACAGTGATTAGTCACACCACGAGCTTTACGGTGAAGGAAAACATCTAGAGGAAACCTACGTACGTTTTTTTTTTTATACCACATGGGTGACAAACAAGCATGCGCTCCGCCTGATGGTAAGCGGTTACCGCCGCCTATGGACGCTTGCAACACCAGGGGTATCACTCGCGCGCTGCCGACCCTGCAGGAATCTTTTCACACCCTTCTTGAAGAACTCCATTCTCCGTCTGAGAAGTGATTCAAAGGCTATGGTATGTTCAGTCGTGCTTGACTCGTATATATATATATATATGTATATTTCTATATCATCGAATTGAAAGTGACATCCCTAACCAAAACGCGTGAGCAGGCGAGACAGGAGCGATAACAATGCAACTGTTATGTCGCCTTCACACCTCGAGTTAGCAATACTCCCTCAAGGCATAGTGTGCGATACATGTATAGCATTGTTTTGTGACCAATCGTACTAATAATGTCCTAATTGTTGGCGTTTGTTGGTCACACGAATCTGACGCCTGGGGAATGCTTGTTGGCTGTGTGGGCAAATGTTTGGCTTAGTGTGTCTGTGTGTGTGTGTGTGATACTTCGCTATAGGATTTTAAAGTTTTTCTGTTGAATTCATAATTAATTAATGCATTCATATTTTTAAGTCGTGTTTTGCCATCGTCCAATTAGCTCTTTAAACTATTACTTTAATTCCTATACTTTAATTGTTTATGTATTATTTATGGCATACACGATACCACTGGGTATCAGATGACAGACTTCGCTGAAAGCGAATATCCCAAGATTTGAATATCGCAAGACGTGAATATCATATAAAGTGAATATCACAAGACATGAATATCCCATGACGTGAATATCACAAATCGTCGCAGAATTATTCAGAATTCGCGAATGTAAATCAATAAGGCCTACCCGCATTTCAAATCAGGAGAATGCGATGATCTATACGAACCTACTTTTACACAAGCAAATATATTTGCCCACAACCAGGGACCAGAGTGAAATATTCAAAGCCTTGAGGTCACAGTATCTCAGATTCCAATTAATATTAAACGTTACTGAGGTGTCTCCTCGGTCCTTTGTTCTTGGAATACAGTGCTGCAAATTGTTATAGACATCTATTGGAGTTGACTTCAAAGGAGACACGCCCTTATTTGACGAGGGAATCAATAATACTTGATGGCTACATTTCCTTGCATGAGCGAACCAGACATAATAATGTTATGTTATTGAGTACTTTTTAATACGCCTTCTTCGTACATTTTAAAAATCGGAAAGTTATTTTTGTTAATGTCTATCAACGTGGTACAGTCGAACGAAGCGGCTGATGGTAAGAGGTTGCCATTTCCTATGAGCGCTGATAGTGCTTTGAAGGTATGATGAATCACACCACACGCTTTGCGGTGAAGCAAAACATCGCGATAATACCTGCATATATTTAAAAATATATTCAAAGACGTCGATAGACTCGGCATCGGTCACGTTGGCACCTAAAAGTATCACCGCCGAAAGAAAGGTGTGTTTTCTATACAACTCTCTCAGCGGATACAACCGACATTCCAATAGGCCAATTATTATCAACTCACCGCTCTGCTATGTTTTTGTCTATGTACTGTTTATGCTCATGAGATAAGTATTACAATGTTCAATATAGGATGAGAAGTGGCCCAGTTATGTAAATAATATGATTGTCATACATAATAGTTGTATGTTACGATGTGGCTACTTACAATGTTTTCACTGTCCCGTGATTGGTGATATTGATCACATACAAACATACATACATACATATCATCACGCCAAGTCCCTAACGGGGTAGGCAGAGAGTATAGAGCGCCAGTTCTCTCTAGACTTACATACCTCATTCGCTTCGTCCACATTCATCAGTCTCTTCATACATGCTCGTCGGTTTCGAGTACTCTTAACGTTCCCGTCCTTGAGCGAACGATCGATTTGATCCAGGTAGTTGGAACGTGGCCTTCCTCTGCCTCTTCTTGCACACACTTTTGCTTTGTATATCTGTTTCGTCAATCTTTCTTCACTCATCCTTTCTATGTGTCCAAACCAACGTAACATGCCTTTCTTCATCTTTACAATCACGCCCTCATTCACGCCAGTTGACTTGCGAATCTCTTCATTGCGGATTCGATCTAATATCGTTACTCCCCACATTTTATTGTTATTCCCCACACATACAACATACAACAACATAATATTTTACATGCTAACAACTGCGAGGATGTTTGTTTCTCAATCACGACACAGTGGTTTAATGGAAATGGATGAAATACGGCTCAGTGATATATAATTATTATCAGCTGGATTAACACATGGCATATATTTTATTTCAGAAAAAATAATTTTAATGATGTCAGAGATGTTACGCAGGTGAAACGCGGGGAAATTAAATATAATTATTTTTGTTGCTCACAACGCAGTCCGTTGACTAATCAACCCTCTATATATTCAAATCAAATATTAATATAAATAAATTACGCGTCACGTTGTTTGTCCGCGATGTACTCCTAAACTACTTAACCGATTTTAATCAAATTTGCACACGTATCCAGTTTGATCCAACTTGAAAGTTAGGATAGCTTGCATCTCAATTTATGGTCGCAATAGTATTTTATTGCAAATTATTTGTTAGCTGCAAACGATCCTAATAGATGGAGATATCTGTTGATTAGATTGATTAAGTATTTAATATATGGCGCTATGTTCCAAGTAAAAACGTTCACCCAAGCGAAGCTGGGCGGGACAGCTAATATACTTATATTTTGGTGCCATATATGTGTCAAAAACATTGCTATGTAACAAAAATTCACAATCATTATAACATTGTTAGTGAAAAGAAAATAATCCCTAATAATAGTACTTATAAAGGGATCAAAAAGGCGAATCACTTAATAACCAACTAATACCTCCCCGTATAAAGCCTATTTCAACTATATTATGAGCATTCGGACAAGAGAGGGATTAATGTGGATCACGTAACGAGCACCTGTATCCGCCTGTATTATCGGATATCCGCAGAGCTACCTCTCAGCGAATATATCCGTTAACGCCGCGAATCTAATCCCTTGGGTGAGATACGTTTGCGGTATTGAACTGGGTTATTATTATATTATGAAGGTTTTAGAACTGATATTATTGATAATGCTTTCTCTATATTAATCTATATAAATAACTAACCCGCCCAGCTTCGCTTGGGTGAAAAAGTTAAATTACCCGTAACACGATCGCAGCGCCACCTATCGGGTCCAATTTTGAGATGTAAGCTATACTATTTAAAAATTTTGTCTGTCTGTCCTAAAACATCCTCGCAAATAATGCATTAATTACCAACAAATTTTAATGCCATAAAAAAGGTTATAGTGAGTAAATCTTAAAAGGTAGACATATGCTGTCGCGGACTTTTTCAATTCCAACCAGTAGTTCCTGAGATTAGCGCGTGCAAACAAACAAACTCTTCAGTTTTATAATATTAGTATAAATATTCGAAACCGACGAGCATGTATGAAGAGACTGATGGGTGTGGACGAAGCGAAAGAGGTCTGCAAATCTAGAGAAAACTGGCGCTCTATACTCTCTGCCTACCCCGTTGGGGACTCGGCGTGATGATATGATGATGATGATGAAATAATAATCAATGTCGGTACGTTGGTCTGCTATGCACTCCGAAACCATATATCAGATTGTGGTGAAACATTGCTAGGGTGTTCTAGGGACGTCCACGTCCACGGGTTTGTGGCCCTAGGAAAGAAAAAAATCTCGCTAGATGGCGCTGCAAGTCTTCAATTTCTTTTGTTTCATTCAAGAAATATAAACGTGAAGACTCGGAAAACGTAAACATCATATGACTAACCGACAAAAAACAACTATTTAAATGTCAGAAACGAATTTTAACGAAGAAATTTTAAATCGTAATTAACATATTCGCCAAGTATTTGAATGCGATTTGAATCTTTGCAGCAGACTACTTTTTAATAATAATAATTGCAACCAAGTCTTTTCAGTGGTTTAAAAAGGGTAACAAACATGTCGCAATCTCTGTGTCCGCCATATTGGTGAATCATGTGGTTATGTATTCATAAAATATTTTATGTTATTATGTAATTCATTTAATACTGAAATAATAACTGCCGTTACATCGTGGGAGAACGAAATGATTTCGCTTTCCTTCGCAACCACATAAACGCATTGTGTCACGTGAGAATTGTTTTTAGTCTCAGTCTTTTAAGTATGGGTATTTGTTCCCAAAAGTTTTTATTACTATTCATTCGTGTCTGCACCTCTTTTCACAACCGTCCTCATGGGAGAAGGCACCTACGTTTATCCGGAATTTTTATTAGGTGTTAACGTGACAGGTCGCTGGCTGTCGCTGCCCCTGTAGGCAATACTTTACATACGCCTTTAGAATTCTTCTCAGGCGTATGCAGGTTTCCTCAGGATATTACCCTTGATCACAAAGGTGTGTGTGTGTGTCATGTGATTAGACTTAAGAAATAATGTATCCGTGTAGACCACCAGCATTTGAACCAGAAAGTTTGACGCTACTTGAGACTACTGGAGCAACTTTTCAACCTACTGTGGGCTCTTTTGTGTAAAAATACCCGTTAGCATGTAAAACTTAACTGATATGTTCTGTGAGACAGTATATTGTTTTATAATTACAATATAATTATAAAAAAATTACACTGTATACACCACGAGCTTTACGGTGAAGGAAAACATCGACAAGAAACCTGCATACGTTTGAGAAGAAGGCGTATGTATAGTCGTGATTGAGTTACGGCGATGGACTCGCCATCTGTCACGTTGGCACTTAGAATATCTCTGGCGGAAAGTGGGTGTGTGGGCACTACCTATGCACCTCTGCCTGCCCGTTCGGGGACCCTTGTGGAAAGGCGTGGGGGAGGATATATTATTTATACTTTTAGTTTATTTGTTGTTTAGTTGCTTTTATTACATGAAGAAATGATTTTTATTCAAATAAACAGAATTATCATACGATTACTTTGAACGTTATTAAAAATACATGGCGCTCCTCGTTTATGTATGCAATTACAGCTCCCTATTTATTGCCAAATCGCATAGATGAGATAAATGTATACCTTTGCAATGGAACAATACCTTTTTAAATAAATTCCCAATTAGTTGGCCCAAGTGCATCGCCAACAATGAACGCCGTGACTTCGCACCAGTTAGCTAGCTATATTGATAAAGTAATTCTATCAAAAACGTTCTGACTGCTGGATTGGCTCGGTAACAGTGCTCTCGGGTAGCGGTTTGTGTTTGAAGCAGAGCGGCAAGCGGAGCGGCGAGCGGTGAGAGCAGAAATAATGTGGTCCCTAGCAATGCCAAATTGTAATATGACCCAATTTAATATGGTCCCCATATATTAAGATACTAGAAGGGGACCAGACGTGGCAGAATGATGCTCGAGGTGGCAGCTCGTGCTGTTAAGACCACAGCCAGTTATCAAACCCATGCTTTCTTCTACATAATACTGAACCCAATAAAACATTAATTAACCGATGGAATTAAAATATTTGCGAAAAAACACAAAAAGATTAAAATACGCGTTTGTCCCTATTGATTTTCTTTCTGAGCTTTCTCTCAAAATTACCCGCCTGTTCGCAATACTGTAACTGCAACTTTATAGACGTCACTGCGACGACTCGATCCCCAATTAAGCCCCACTCGATACCTGGAATTATCTGGCGAACTCGAATCGATTCGATAGTCTCACTCGGATCGCTGGCGATTTCAAATATTGACACGTGATATCCGGGCGAACTGGGCGTTAGTATTACACAATAAACTAGAAGATTGTCACCTACCTTATTTGGTTCACGATTGTTTGATGAAACGCTGTAGCTATTTCGCTCATGCATGTAGCTGACTCCTCGTATATTGGATTAAGCTCGGAATCGAAATTGGATCATATATTATTCCAACTGGTAAGCTAATAGTTGGTTTCCAACTATTAGCTTATTGCCATTCGATATAGTGTCATAATTACAGTCATCGGGCGAAAATTTATGTATAATAAATGTATACTAAATTACGATTTAAAACACGTAGTGTTAAATTCGCAAAACAGTCGTTTCGTAGATGTTTAGTAAGTACGATATTCCTTATTGCACTTCTTTATTTAACCATTTCTGTGTTTTACTTGGAATTTCTAGGCAATTATGAATGACCAGAAATTCAAGGACACTTCGCGCGATTAAATCTTTTCAGTCGGTAATATTGTGCTGGGTAAGAAATATGAGATCGTATTTCATCCATTGCCAGTGAGAATTGACAAAGAAAAAATGAGCTTTCAGTGTTCGTTTGACACTCACGCACCTATTCAGGCACTAATAACGAATTAAACGAAAATTGAATGGGACCATATCACTTCCCACACTGATTTGATCTTCTCGTTTCAAGTGTCCGCATTCGTATCTCGAAGCTATTTGCACGACATTTTACAATGCGTGCTCATTTGGTACGGGTGGGACGTTGCCATAACGTCAAGTGAAATGGAAAGCTCTTGTTTAATTTTCTCACGCGTTTCGTCGATACTCACAGTTCTAAGGGGCGTGCAACTTGGTTTTTGAAAGAATTTTTAGCTCATTCTAATAATTTATTACTGTTTACATGGAACTTAAAAAATAAAGTAATGTTTCATCGTCAAGTTTTTTTTAATATTAGTTTAAATATATAACTATTTCTCGCATATCTTATGCAGTAAACCGGTTTTATTTGACAGGAAATGATGCGAAGATGTTGAACCACTAAAACAACAGATAAAATGTTTTTTTAGCGTAATAGCTCTCACCGGGTATACGTTCATGTAAACACGAAGTAAAATTATTGTTATGAACTGAATTCGTTCCTCCCCAAATATATGTACCTTCTGGAGAAAATTTTGTGCACAAGCAGTACCTATACGTCAAGTGCGCGATTTATAACTATGCTTCTTCTGACGTAGTGACTGCAGTCACAATTTACTTTTAAAATGTTTTACGACAAGTTGTATGAGCGCTACGACCGTGAGTACCGTTTCGCGATACGAGGGTGTTCGCTATCGCGATCGCCGCGCAAATCTGTCGGACAAACACAATGACTACACCATTGTGCTTGTTTCAACAAATATCATATCTTTCCGTCTCATTGTACGGAGCCTGTTTGATTTAACTACAAGCGAGATAGGTGCGGCGCCCGTGTTGCTTACTTTTTAGGTGTAATTTGTTTGTCTGGTCATTTGAATGAGTGGTTTTGTCACAGCGGTCTTTTGTGATTTGTTATTCGAGATGGTATCATCGTTGCGATAATATTGTTTACATACATACATGATTATAGATTGCGATTTAGCACACCGCGAGCTTAACGGTGAAGGAAAACACGCATGAGAAGAATTACAATGACTATAAGTCACGCTGGCACCTAAATATCTCTACGGCTATCAAAATGGTTTTGTTTCACCTCTGCCTACTCCTTCGGGGATTTTTGCGGGTAGGAGTGAAGATTAATATTATGTTTAAAAATAAAACTATGACAATTCACGTATGTACATAATATCCTCACGCCTTCCCACAAGGGTCCCCGAAGGGGTAGGCAGAGGTGTATAGGTAAAATACCCACACACCCACTTTCCGCCAGAGGTATATTAGGTGCCAACGTGACAGATGGCGAGTCCATCGCCGTTACTCAAGCACGACTATACATACGCCTTTGAATTTTCTCCTCAGACGTATGCAGGTATGCAGGTTACATTCCTCTCGATGTTTTCCTTCACCGTAAAGCTCGTGGTGTGACTAATCACTGTACTTAAGTTCAGAAAACTCATTGGTACAGTCGGGATTCGAACTTGCGACCTTTGCGTCGCAGGCAACTGCTCGAACCACTCGGCCACCACGGCTATGTATGTACATAATAAGAGAACACGTATGTACATAATAAGAGAAAAGATACAACCTATTGGTTTCAATAAAAACATAATTTAAATACCAATTATATGTTCCAAAATCGATTAATCGATCGACTTGTGTGGATATATAAAATACAACATTGAAGTTATTTTATAGAATAACTCGCAACAATCGAGTGAATTGACTGCGACACAAGGGAGATGAAAAAATGTATTGTATCACTCTAGGTATTTTGTCGACGGAGAAAGGTTTACATAACTATGTACATATATATATATATATATATATAGGAGGAGTTTGTATTGTGTTGTTCGCTTAAAATATTTCCAGCCCTTGGGCGTCTGTAGGGTTGTCACACGGCACATAAAAAAATATAATTGTGTACTTTTACAAAATTTGACAGGGAACATCTAGTTTTGAACATCGTTTTGCCTAATAGATGTAATTTTACATACATACATACATATCATCACGCCGAGTCCCTAACGGGGTAGGCAGAGAGTATAGAGCGCCAGTTCTCTCTAGACCACCACTTTCACTTCTTCCACATTCATCAATCATCAGTCTCTTCATACATGCTCGTCGGTTTCGAGTACTCTTAGCTTTTTCGAGATTAAATTTTATTAATACAGGAATAAGTAAATAAATAATGTTTTTGGAGTTTACTCCTTAAGAATCGATTTTCATATATAAGGCGCTCGGTATGAGAAAAATATGAGAGGTAAAATCTACTGATGAATGACCTCGTTACGTTTTTGGTTACCTATGGTTTTTTTATGGTTATTACTTTCTAATTTGATTGTGAGCACAGAACAAAGAAAACATAGAATCCTAAAGTAGGCGTGGCACGCATGCCAACGATAAGCACTGCAGTGCTCAACCGCGCTCAGTACGTTGCCGCCGCTTGTTGTGACAGTTGTACAATCCGCTTTCAAAAACAAAAGTTTGAAAAACAAGTGCAGATATGCCGTATTGCTCCATTCTTGAGTGCAGGAATGCTAGCTGGACAAAAATCTAGCTAATAGTGGCATTTCCTATCATCGGGAAGTGTTATTTAATTAAATTTTATTTTATTACGTTAATTTTGTTTTATGTCCAATTTTTTTTTAATTGTACAATACAAAAATCAATCTTATGTAAGGGCAATAAGATCGAATTTTATCTGTAATAATAGTTAAAGAACTTTCTAGAAAATTGCATCAGTTTCGCGCTACTCAACCAGTGCGTGGGTGTAGTCAATAAAGTATTTATATCGATAATCCGATTTTTACGATAGTTTTACTACTTATTTATCAACATTCCTAATGAAATATTTGTGCACATCTGAAATTGACTATTGTGAAAAGTTTAATGTAAAATATTTCGCCGATTAGTTATCATAAATGTATATAAAATGAATAAATATATATTTATATATGTATATTATTTTCATTAATTTGTTAATTTACCCTTTCATATGGTATTAATCTTATTTTCAGTTGGATAAACTCTTTTTGCGTATGTTTAGACAATCGTACTTAAGGGTAAACTCCAGTCGTGCGTCGGAGCTGACACACACAATTTTTTGTAAAGCAAGACATAAAGAGCATATATTTGTTCTCAATTAACTATAACCACGGGCGTACGCTGCTCCTCCATACTTAAGCATTAATGCTGTAACATTATAATATTGTAATACTAAATGATTTGAAAAGAGTAACCGCGGAGTTTCCCGCCGGCTCTTCTCCATGGAAACGACCAACCCGAACCGTGTATATTTGTCGACGTTTTATAAGTGCCCATCTAGGCCTATGTGAAATAAAATATTTTGATATGATTTGATTGGACATTTATTCGTCAAGATTATAATTTTTTTATCACACATCTTCGTGAAAGGTGTTTAAACGAAATCGCTTTCCATAGTAGCACTGTGCAAAGCGTGTTGCCAACCCTATTCTTACCGAAATATTGCCTTTTATTGTATTAAACCCATATTCGTATCTTTTCGCATCGCAAATCAACAACAAAGGAATTATCTTATGTGTTTATATTATAAATAATATCCTCACGCCTTCCCACAAGGGTCCCCGAAGGGGTAGGCAGAGGTGTATAGGTAATACCCACACACCCACTTTCCGCCAGAGGTATATTAGGTGCCAACGTGACAGATGGCGAGTCCATCGCCGTTACTCAAGCACGACTTTACATACGCCTTTGAATTACTTCTCAGATGTATGCAGGTTTCCTCTCGATGTTTTCCTTCACCGTAAAGCTCGTGGTGTGACTAATCACTGTACTTAAGTTCAGAAAAAACTCATTGGTACAGTCGGGATTCGAACTTGCGACCTTTGCGTCGCAGGCAACTGCTCGAACCACTCGGCCACCACGGCTCTAGTGTGTGTCACGGGTGTTTATATTATATATACATATATACATATACAGTGTAATGACATTTCAAATATTATCGTATACCATCGGAACTCCATGTACCTGGGTATCGGAATACGCTCGCAAATATGACACCGATCGTAAAACAAAACCTTGTCTAAATTGTATTCGAAAATTACGTTTTCGATACCCTTTTATGAGGAACGTGTAAATTTGAATTTTTATTCTCATGTTATGTAGAGGAAAAGTGAGTCGGGATTGTGGAAATTGGGGTTAAATTGATACTTAACGCGTGTACTGTATTATTTTGGGTTACTTATATCCTATTATGACGGCTTAAGTTATGGCGTCTAGACATTATATAACTTCGTTGTCTAAGAAATGTCACACATTAGCTTAGCATTCACGCACGCGGTGCGATGATATGTATGCTTAGCCTTTAATGTTCTATATAGACTCTCCCTATCGCTAGATAATGTATACAGCTTCACACGATCCCGGATAACAAATGAGTGTCTCTCAAATACGAATAAATACAAGAACTACACACGTCTTAGAATCTCTCTCTCTCTCTCTCTCTCTCTCTCTCTCATACGTTTCTTCACTGCTTCACTTTAAGTATGTAACCTTGGCAGCTAAATACCATGGATATCCATATAATCTCACACCTTCACGGGTTATTCAGAGAGAGTACCTACTCTCTAGACTAACAGTGATTCTTCACCAAGTAGGTATGTGTTTCGTTTAATTTTCCATATAAACTTTGTTGATTTCCCACATACCTATACCTACCGCAGCCACTTTCCACGTAATCGACCTGATCATAATTGAAACTCCTTGAAGTCCCCTGTTCCCCGTATTCAAATTTATTCAGCTCGCAGAGCGGGCGGGTGGAAATGAAACGTCTGGCGTACGTACATTTACTACTCTATTAGCATCCGCCGTCATGCCATTGTCGGAAAGATTGAGCCAGAAAACTTTTTTTTCATTCCATACAAATATTATGCATTACGAAGAAAATTGTCAGGTACATTTTGCCTTGTATTTGCCTGTCAGCATAGTGAGGGCTACATCTCTTTGTGTGAAGGAAACAAGAACTTATAGAAAGTCTTAGAAGTAGGAACTAAGTCTATTCTAGTACTATACAGGTGGTCTCAGAAAATATATCAGTTATTTCTAGAAGTTATAGGCTATTGTGAATATGACCTCAGGCCGATGCTCAAATCAACAAATATGTAGCTCCAAAGAACAAAATGACGGCGATAATGTTCGCCGTGGTGGCCAGTATTTTAACACGAATTCCGATTGTACCAATGACTTTTTTTTAACTTAGGTACAGGGATTTGTCATATCACCAGCTTTACGGTGAAGGAAAACATCGAGAGGAAACCTCCATACGTTCGTCATCACGTTTTTCCTTTCGCTATAACAAACATCCGTACGAGTTACTTTATTCCCTCCATTGCCAGTGCCTACCACGACTCTACCCATAAAAACTATTTGCATAAATGAAATATGAATATATGTGGGCCCATACACAAAACAATAACATATTTACGTCTCTAATAAAATGTTATATCCTAAGAAAACGCCACGATGATAGCCAAAGTGAAATAAACTTATCCGTGCGGCTTCCCCTCTGGCCGCGGGAATCGAAACGTCAAAATGACGTCGCTGACGTTTGAGATTGTGTCAAGAGCGTCATTCTGACGTGAGTTGGAAATTAAATGTTTTATCTTTCACACATCAGCGGGTGCGGAATATACCGCTCGGATGATTTTTTACATTGATATCTTATTGTTGTGTCTCGGTTGAATAAATTGTTTGTGCGAATGAATAAGATATATACATTGATGAGACAGATGATCTAAGATTGGAAATTAAACATGAGACTAATGTAGCTGTACGCCATTAAACAATCGCAGCTGCCGCCGTCCAACAGACGAATACGACCTAATAACTCAAGTATAGTGTAAAGTTTTTGACTTTCACGCCTACCCATATGCTCACTCGATGGTAGGCAAAGTAATGACATCGCCGAAGATACGGAACGAGTTTCGGAACGTCAAGAGTACTCGAAACAGGCAAGCGTATATGAAGAGACTGATGAATGTGGAAGCGAAAGAGGTGTATAAGTCTAGAGTGCACTGGCGCTCTACTCTCTCTGCCCACCCCGTTAGGAACTCAGCTAGGACTGCAACGCTTTAATGTGGTGCACAGAAGTAACTTAGACTATCTCTAAGTACTTATTTAGACTATCACTGCACACACCATGCTTAATATAATCACTCACTCTACTTAGTTCAGGAAACTCAGTGGTACAGACGGCATTACGTAATTACAATTTCTGTTGAACCACTCTGCCACTACCTCTCGTACTACATAGACAGAATTGTGCGCAGCCTAATTCTTTTGTGTCAACGTCTCATTTAAAGAGGATATATTATACATCAGCCGCGGGCAGAATCATCATCAATTTATAAATTATATTATGTTAACGTAATCATAGCCTCGATTCGTTTCCGACGTGTATACCTACGGCAGGCTGTTACAATGCAGCGTTACATTTGATATCTCAACATTACTTACATCACGTCACATTATTTGAAATAATTTGAAAGACTACAGTATACCTCATACCTCTTTTGTTACACATAGATGGCATATTGTATGATAAAGATAGTGTTTGTCTAATAATTAAATCATCCCTAACAATCGACTAGTTACTTAATAATTTTTGGTGTCGTTTCGCGAACTCCTTTGATAAATTATCTCGTGGCGGGGTATGGCTGACAAAATAAACATATAAAATATAAAAAAAAAATTAAGAGAATCTTCTCTCTCTCAATATGCGCGATTCGTACCCCTACCCCGGGTATTACAAGCGCTTGTAAGCCCCGTTTCGAATATAAACATTAACTTGGTTGACTTTGTTGTAAATCGCGCTTCTTTAGAAACATTTGATAACGAGCAATTGTTCTCAGCATTTCTCACTGTATTACAATGAAATGGACAGCTGTACTAAATGTAGAACTACAAACATATTTTATTCTGTGCAGGAATCGTACTATCTAGGGCCGTCAAAACGTATGCATATTATATACATAGATGTTGTTGAAGTTGAGATATGTTGACTTTAACAGTTATAGGTACGTGGTCCCCATTCCACTTTGCCGCGGGCTTCCTACTGAAAGCTTGCGCACATAATAAAGACTTGTCAAATAAGTACGCGAGATAAACACGCCTGCGAATCCACTTGCAGAACAATGCTCCGAATCGCGTGTACTGTTTGCCCGGCAATTTCAAAAGCTTTGCCGTGCCTTGCCCTCCGTTTGGAGCGCGCGAGCTGAAGTATTCCAACTTTGTTTGTCGAGACGGGACTATTATCTGGCGTTCCTATTAATTTTTCATATAATCTGTGCTATTGAATACGCCCAAATGACAACTGTCAAATTTAATTTTGAAAGCAGTCACTTTACTTTTAGCAATACACGGCCCTAGAATTACTTGAACCCATAATAAAGAACAAATCATTTTAAAACTTTAAACCGATGAAAAATACATTAATAAAATAAGGTCACCAACCGACAAACGTGACTTACATTAGCTTTTCAATAGAAAATAGATTAAATAAACATCATTCGAAGAGGAATCCTATTAGGAGTATATATCAATCGTAATTAGGTACCTGCATACATTATTGATACTAATCGGCTTAGTCATAAGGTTATTGTACCGCTACCTACCCGCTAACGTAACTAACGAATTTGTTTTACTTATACTATAGTTTCGGGCACTTATGCTAATAATATTAAAGATCAAGTGGTTCGTGTAGACGCCTTCAAAATCAAGAATACCAGCATTCTTGATTTTGAAGGCGTCTACGCGAACACGGGACAGGCCAATGGGGGTCTACCATTGGCCTTTCCCAAAGAGGTTTTTTTTAACTTAAGTGCATTGGTTTTGTAAGATAAAAAACGATAGTTTCAAGTTCAGGACTAAATATTTAGCGCAGTTTATATACTAGAACTTAATAAAAAATATGAAATGTGTTTTTTTTTGCATGGAATAAAAGGCTTATTATTATTTATTATATACCAGACCTATATACTTAATAACGTTACATCTATGTACTATTCACATAAAATACTCTTGCAATTTATTACAACAAATTTAAAAAAACAAAGTTATTGAGCAATTTACACGCTCAAACTCACCTTGAACATTGAAATGGCCTGTTCATTAGCTATACGCTTCTAAGGCGACTTTAACTAAATGTATAAATTAACATGTTCTCATTGTCTACCCTTACATAAGCGGCGGACACAATAGCGCAATACATTATCATAATTTGCACAGCATTTACAGCGCTCGAGTATACTTACCTTGGTTACGTGTACATAAAGTGTGGATATTAATTGATAAGTTCGAAATATGTATATATATATCTTAATATATATATTTCTTGTGTGCGTGTGTATGTGACTGAACTCCTCCTAAACGACTGGACCGATTTTGATGAAATTTTTTGTGTGTGTTCAAGGGGATCTGGGAATGGTTTAGATTCACAATTGGACCCGATAGGTGGCGCCACTGGGTCCGTGGCTTTAATTTTTTCTCCCAAGCGAAGCTGGGCGGGACAACTAGTATATATATATATATATATATTTCGAACTTATCTATATATATATAGTAGCTGTCCCGCTCAGCTTTGCTTGGCTGGAAAAATAACATCCACTTATCTCTCCGATTTTGAATCTGAACCATTCTCGAATCGACCTGAAGACACAAATAAAATGTCATTACAATCAGTCCAGCCGTTTGGGAGTTCAGTGAGAAACACACACAGAAGAAATATAAATAGATAAGATATATAAGAATAATACTGAAAAAAAAATATAAATCAATAATATTTGTACATCTCCTATTCTTCTCGGGAGGGTTTCCGAAGCAAGGGTAGACAGACATGGCATTTGAATACACCACCACCGTTATCGTGATATACCCTAGTCATTATTATGAATGTATACGTGCATTGTAAACATCCATATATCTGGTGATAATAATGCGCCGATCGTCAGCAACATTCTTGACTAGAGCTATTTTGTGTTCTATACGCGGAGATAATTCAAGAGCACTCATCCCATAACTTGTAACGTAACGCCATAATCCCGTCTCGTAGTACAAGCATACGCACTCTGACGTCCTGAAGGATAGTAATATCTTCACTGTAACGAGACGTAGAATGTAGTGCCCTTGGAAAAATGAGATATGAGGTAGCGTAAGAAGCCCAGGAGCGTATTACATTATTCCCTCAGATTCCCTTAAATGTCTATTAATTGTATGTTTTATTAAGTGGGATGTATGGTACGATGAATGATAACCTAGTTTTTTTTTATTGCTAGCAACACTGTGTGTTCATTAACTGTGCCGGTGCGTAGTGTGTAATTTGTATTATCTGTACTTTTTATTTTCAGTGTCCTTTAGTGCAATAAAGGTGCTCTAAAATCGATATAAATTGGGACGTAAAAATTAATGCCATTACTTTTTTAATTTACACTTGTAGCGTTAAGTTAAAGAGGGTTTTAAAACATTACCTCATGCCTACTTACTGAATTTATTCATATTAATATTTTATTTATATTAATATTATCCAGATTAATGATATACAAGAAAGTTTATTTTAATAAATTAATCCTCGCGCCTTCCCGCAAGAGTCAGGTAGTCACAGGTATTTTAATAAAGGAAGTCAATAAACTAATAATATTTATTCTCAAATCTAACGCGAATGAAACCGCGGGGCATTGCTAGTAAATGCATGAGATTACTCATATATAAGAATAATTATGCTATTTTCTCCCATTCGATAATGCAGCCCTATTAGTAACGAACACACGGATATACACACCGAACAAAAATATCGTTATCCATCCGAGATGTGTATAAAAAGACCTCGATGAACCTCAACGGTGTCTCGTCATCATTTTTCTTCCTGCCTAATAAAAATACAACTTGCTTCCATAGTTTATGACGCAAAAATATATAACCATAGTGCACGAACAATTTCTTAGATATCTTTTCGCTTCGTTCAGCCGCGGAATGGTGGTCAAGGACAAATATGGTGATATTGGTAGATAGAGTTAGTTTTAAAACTTCACTCACTGTCATTTGTTTTCAGATACTAAGGCCTTCTTATTTTAAAACTGAGGTGTCAGATATACAAGGTTACTGCGCAACCGAATGTGTAGGTGTCTAGCCGTTCCTCGCATTAAGGTCTTGTGTTGAGAATACCGAAAGCAGTAAAGGTTCAAAATTCAATCGTTCTTTTTTTTAATTCAGTACAATAAATAATTTATTTTGAGAATCTTTTTTTTTTTTTTGTACGTCTAAAGTTCAGAAACGGTCCCATACAATTATTACCTGTTTTTTTTTTAATCGACCTTAACAATGGTTTTTCTGTAAATTTTAAAAGTATAGTGTTATCACTAATTGGCTTCAAACAAGGCATAAAATGCTCTAGAGCAATCGTTAACTTAAATTTATGTTAATTGTTCCAGTGTCCTCAATTTGTAGTATGCTCAAGAATTTTAACGTATTGTCTGTGAATAATGGCATTATTTCTCACTTTTAACATAGTCTATGTACTTACCTCACTTTTGACAGGACAACTAATTCGTTCGGAAATCATATGACATATGAGTAGTACTCTCCACGTGTTTGCCTGCTAGCCGCATGAGTATTTAATTATAGAGCATACGTTTGCGTAAGTGTATGTGCATGCGTGTATGTATGAAGTGGGGGAGAGATAGAGATAGAGAGAGAGAGTAAGTCTATTAATATTTTTGCATACTTGTTTTCCCCAGGAAAGTGTTGATGAACACACATTCATATTAAATTAGTGTATTTATAAGTTTATAAATTACATATATATTATACTATACATGTACATATTATAATTATTTATAGTAATACGAATGAAGTAGCCGTGGTGACCGAGTGGATCGAGTAGCTGCTTTAAACACAAAGATTGTAAGTTCGTATCTATAGATACTCATGTTCAAAAAAGCTCAGTGTCAGGCTTCGAACTTACAATCTTTGCGTTGCGGGCGACTACTCCAACCACTCAACCGCCGCGGATTCAAAAAACTAATAAACTAGTTTTTTTATACCACATGGGTGGCAAACAAGCATGCGGTCCGCCTGATGGTAAGCGGTTACCGCAGTTGAGTTGAGCCCGACATGTATTTGTAAGCAAAGCCACACAAAGTGAGGTACAAGTGGCGCCCTCCCTAGCCAAGAGACTATGTAAATTGTTTAACGAACGCGGCCTTAAGGGGCCGAATGAGCACTTAAGGCATTAACATTTTAAGGCATTATTTGTGCTAAGTACACAATTACTTGTGCATTTAAACTGATTACACCCCGTGTTCCGGTGTAATTGGTCGTGGCACGGTCTTTCACTGGCGCGTTTATTTCAATAGTTTTACGTCGCCCATTACACTGAAGTGTAATTCGGGTAACGGTAATTGCTTAATTCGATTATATGAACCGAGTACAATAATCTATACTTCTATATAAAGCTGTACAACTTTATGTATGTATTTGATCGGCAGCGGCAACTCGCTAGCGGCTCAGTAGTCGCTTGGACTCATAGTTAAGGTACAAACGCTTTCCCACGACGTGCTAATGATCGCTATTCAAACATCATTGTTCAAAAGTGTAAGGAAGATGGATTTATACACGTCATATGTGTCCATCCCTCTTTGCACTATAGAACTTATCAATTAGGAGTTTACTTTGCAAATAAAGAAGTCCGTGCAAGTAGCGTTTGAAATATATTTTTCGTTATTATGTTAATAACGAAAACACGCCTCGGGTGCAATTTAGAGCAATAAAACTATATTAATAAAGTTTTATTGCTCTAAATATTAAATTAATTAGTTTTATTAAAGATATTTCTAGCTGACAGTGGGAAGTGCAACAAAATCCGTTTGTCGCATTTAAACAGACACTATACACATGGGCGGACTTTGAAACGGATTTTTTTTAAATAAAGCATTAGTTTATTATGTAAGTTTTATTTTTATTTACGTAACCGTATAATACATTGGGTGTTCAATAATTTATTGAGCTCCAACTACTACCTGCATAAGCTCTGAGTTTATCCTTTACCGGCGCAAATCCCATATGGTTTTCACCGGGCACTTTCATGCCAGCTAATCTGCCGCGAGCGAGCCGATTTCGTGGGTATGAAATATATTGTAACCCGACTTGCCACACACCTACATCTACGAAATTCTCTCCTACCTCCCCCCCTTTACTTGGGGGTGTTGAAAATGCCAAATCCTAAATTTAACACGGCCACAATTCTTGAATGTCTTATTGTACTGTATCCAGCTGGGGAAGAGTGGTTTTCCTGTTTACCTTTTAATGCAGCTTTCTCAGCCGTAGCGAATGGATACAATAATTATGTATTTATATGTACATTGCATTTTATATTTGCAATGCGAACGTGACAGATGGCGAGTCGATAGCCGTTTCTCAAACGCAAAACTATTCACACAAAATGGTTTTGCAGATTTTTTCTCTATGTTTTCGTTCACCGTAAAGCTGGTGGTGTCACTGTGTGAATCACTGTACTTAAATCGAGAAAGACTTCATTGATACTTATAGTCGGGGCCCAAACTTACAATCGTTGTGCTGCAGGATCAGTCGGTCAGATCAGATTGTGATGCAGGAGGATATTAATTAGGTAAAACATATAGCCTTATGGATTGTTAAGTAAAAAAATCGCTCTTGATTGAAAGCTTACGACGAAGAGAACAAGAGATTTACCTACCAACATTTACAATATTTGAGTCAGTTAATCAAAATGTTATGGCAATTTTAAATATGACTTTTCTGAGCACCATTCATAACCTAACTCATTTCCACTACCTAAATATACGCTTGATGTAAGTACAACAGATGTTCAGCACAATGTAAATCGGTGTTCATTTCTTTTATTTTCTACATAATCGATGGTGTATGAGAATATTAACAAAAATAAAAAAATATCTTAATGCGGATTCCATTTTAATACTTTCAGCGTTTCAAATGGCCTTCCTAGTTAGTATTGATTTCTTAAAGATTAAACCCGTCACAATTTGTATGCATTGGTGGTAAAAATATTTTATGACCTGCGGCAGGTCGTGAGTCGTAAATTGTGCGTGCCCCTACGAGTCGAGCGGACTACATATGTTGAGATCAGCATTGAAGGCTCTATGCCAAGAGAGGTAGGGCATAACGGAGTTTTCCGTTTGAATTTAGATCTGCCCGACTGGGGCAGGACCTCCACCTTAAAGAAGTCCATAGCCAAATAACACAATTTATTGTGTTGTGTTCCTACGCGGTGAATAAGGTCTCCAGTAATGAGCTCTTTGGGGAGAGGGAGGATTGTTATATTGTGTAGGCACTTAGGCAGCAGACGGATTAGTCCTATTATGTTGCCAGGACACTATAACTCTCCGAACATGGAGTAGCAGCGCGCACGTGATATTTCAGTATCGTTAGCGTAAATAGGCTGCGGTCACCGTTTCCCATCAGGTGGGCCGTATGCTTGTTTGGCACTCTTGTGGTATAAAAAAATGTCACCCAATCGCTTGCGTACACAGTCAGTGCACTCGACTTCAATGTCCGATACGAATAAAACCTACTTACGTGATTTGAGTCCCAAACTCCTCTCAAACTTTCGTAGAAGGATGCCAGTTTCCTCCCATGCGTTTCGTAAAGGTAGGTAAATTATATTGCAATCGTGATCCCAATAATAAAACGTAATTTTGTGTCCGTTTAGTATTTTATGCGCGTCGTAATGGTCAAGCCCTCTTTTATATTCATGGCGTTATTAAACCTTCAATAGATGACTGTCTCGTTATGTCTTTGTATCGAGGCTGTGTCGTGTTGGTACCTACATACATGGATTAGTGAATTAGGACTTGTGTTCAAAAATGATTCCATACAATTTCGTCTCTTAATACCTACTTACAGACCTCTTTAACTTCGTCCAAGCGAATCAGTCTTTTGCAAAATCTTAAAAAAATATATATCAAACGCAAATTTACTTCCAATCTTCTATTACCTATAAAAACATTGTAGCTATGTACATATCTAAAAGTACGAGACGACTTGTATTACAAATGTATATATGAACGGAGTCAATTATTTTTTGCCAGTTTCTGATGTTCTTTTGTTTTATTGTCAACAGAACGCAAATTATTCGTGGGCATGTTGAACAAGAAACTGTCTGAAAACGACGTACGCGCACTGTTTGCGGGCCACGGCGCAATTGAGGAGTGCACGGTCCTGAGGGACGCCCAGGGGCTGAGTAAGGGCTGCGCGTTCGTCACGTTCGTGTCCAAGCAGGCGGCTATAGCGGCCATTAAGGTATGTTTTTGTCGACACATGTAGCAACTGAGCTTAACCAACGTGCGTTGCAAAGTTCTGAGACTCACGACAAAATCTTTTTCTGTTAGCGTATACGCTATCCGATAAGTATTAATTATTTTACATAATATAACCTGACGCCTTTCGACAATGGTCCTCAAAGTGGTGTATACGTTTTGAATTTCTTCCCAAACTTTTGATGTTTTCCTTAACCGTGATGTGACCGATTAGTCAAAAATTGCTCGTTATTTTCCAGGCTCTACATCACAGTCAAACGATGGAGGGATGCTCCGCTCCGCTGGTAGTCAAGTTTGCAGACACACAGAAGGAGAAGGAACAAAAGAAGCTGCAAGCGATGCAAGCCAGCCTGTGGGGTCTGACAGCGCCGGTCGCTCCCGCGGCGTATCTGGCGTCCGAGGCGGCGCTGTCACCGGCGACGCAGCTTCAGTTGCTGCAACAGTTGCAAGCTGTCGGCTTGCAACAACAGTTATTGCAGGGTCAAGGGTCTACGCTGCTGCAAGGTATTATTATTATTATTACTAATTAGGAACATAAACTAAACTTATGATTTACAAATAAATGTGCGGTCAGTAGTATAAAACTGTATCGCAGACATTACCACAATTCTTCCCCAGACCAGAACAGAGTTCTTGATTAACGAAATTAAAAGGCATTTCCCTGACTTGCGACTCTGATCACATTTATTCCATAGACTGTTCCAATATACATACGTTTTTTTTATATTATAATTCCGACCGATTCAACACAATAAGTGTTACCACATTCATTATTATATATTATTATTATAATCCGTATTGTTGTTGGGTATGTAATTTACTGGTCATTTTAATAACATAATGATTATACCTACACCTTTATGCAAATAGCTATTACATGTTCGCATGACGTCACATGCAGTCATCGTTTGGAGGATACTGTTGCGTTAATTACCTATCGTCACGGCATTTGCAGCTCTATTGTTTTGTACTCCTATGGCATCCAAACCTTGTGCTCTAAACCCATGCATTAAGGCGCTAGCAAACGGCTTTACATCCAAAATCGGTAGAAGTGACCCAATAGAGTCCCCGACAGGACAAAGGTGTAACTACATATTGGTACTTCTCTCTCTCTTTTCGTCGAAGAGTGAGCCAACGTAGAACCATTAAAATATGTGTACTCGACCTTGCTTAGGTAGGTACTGGGTGTTATTGATATGTCTATGTACGAAACTCGAGGCTTTACAATTATTTTTTTAAGATCTGAAAGCATTAACTTTTGTAACTAATGTGACTTAGAAGGCAAGGAGTGGCTTCAAATCCATAACTTAAAGAGTTTGATTACAAATGCAAAATGTTTGCGCTAAATCACGCGCGGCTGTCAACACTTGCAGTATTACTATATATTATTATTAAATACATAGTATTACTATATACATTTTGCTAATATGTTTAATGGGCCTAAAACACTCCCCATTCCCACAAGGGGTGGATAGAGGTGGGTACTACACCCACACACTTACTTTCCGCCAAAGATATATTTTAGGTGCCAACGTGACGAAAAGAGGGCGTCTTTTCCTCATTCGGGGACACCTGTGAACTTGTAGAATGATTTCATACCCCACTAGAGTATTTTGGCTTTGTTCCTATTCCCACATCCTGCCCTTTTTATTTGCACACCCGTTTTAAGTTATTTATGTTTTGCCCGCTAGGTGTAAACTACCAGGATATAGGTTTCAATGGTGCAGGGCTGAGCGGTGGTGGAGCGGCTGAACAGCTGGGCGGGCTGCTAGCGCCCGTGTCGGTGCAGAACCTTGCCGCCCTGGCAGCGATGACGCAGCCGCCGGTCGTGACGCAGGCCGCGCCTGCCGCTGCGCCCCAGCCCGCGGCACCATCTTTATGTCAGTTAACACTACCTAATATACAGCCTTCGTAATCTTACTTCTCAATCTATCTTACATTATCTTCCAATCTACTTATACAAACCATATAGGCTATAGATACGTTTCTTCTCTATGATACTGGAATCGTAAGATCGCAGCCAAATAGCACTGCTTCTAAGTGGGTGTTGTATTCCTGCTGTTAGTAAAGTTTTCAGGCTCCACAAGAAATGTCTACGTTGGTTCAGCTATGATGCACAACAAAAGGTCGGCAGCGCCTAAAAGCCATGCCTATGGTAACCGCATACCATCCAGTGAACCTTATGCTAGTTTTCCACCGTTGCATTGTGTATAGAGAAAGTTTTTAAAATGTGGTTTCTAGTAAACGGAGAAGTTCATAAATGGCTTCAGGCGTAAGTCGATAGTTTGTCTTAGTTTAGTTATTAAAAACCATAAGCCTGTATATATTATAACCATATAGTTAACCAGTAGGTGCCTACAAAAGGAAACATTGTAGCTAAAAGTACTTTATATTTGGGATGCTAGTTGATTATGTAAGGAAGCGAGCCGGTAAACTGGGTATTCCTGCAGTGGGGACGGTTAAGCTTTTTTTATATTTACACGACTTAAGACCAATTACTATTTTAAAGAGTTATACTATTTAATCCTCTTTCTTATGAGGTACAAAGGAGTCAAGTTACAACGGGTGCCACCAAAAGCAGACGCAGCTTAAATCAATCTCTATCTTTATTTCCCACTTTGCGGTTTCGACCTCGTTAATTTCATATATATATGTGGTTTTTGCTCACCACTTTCTTGTATCACTCCCTTCGTTTGTTTAGCCTTCTTTAAAAAATCTGCTAGGCTATCGAATGCAAATATTTTTCATGCAATTTGCATTAGTAGTTGCTAAGATAGCGCGTTGAAACAAACGCCGCCTCTATCTTAAGAGCTCGTCTGATATAAACAGCCTGATTTGGCAATGGCAATTTTGATTTATAGATACGATAGATAAGTCTATAACAAATCTGGAATCATCCTAAAACCTATGAATAAATTGAATATCCCAGAAATTACGGATAGAATGAAATATGTCGAAGCGAAATCCGCTCATAAGCTGCTTATATAAATTTCATTGAAGTTTCGTCAGTAGTAGTCTACCTATCTTTTTACTCCGAACTAGCTGTCCCTTCCCGGTGTAAAAAATTCAAATTGGAACACGATCTCAGCGCCACCTCTTTAGCTAAATTTTCCTTTTAATTGTTCCTTTTTAAAATTAAGGAAAGCAATGCAGATACCGTTGATTTTATTGCACACTGCATGCCTACCTAAGATGTACAGATCAGATATCGACCCGTTACAATTTTAATCTATGTACGAATTGTAATAACTAGGGACATAGGTCCCGACATCTAATGATGCAGTCTGTACAGACTACTACAGGGACACTAAAATGAACTTTCGCAGTGTCTTGGTTTATTTCCATGACCGTTCGCCAAATCTTTGTCTCACCCCGTACGAGTGTTACTGTAAATTCGTCCTGTGCGGCACTCGGCACTATAAATTCCGCTCTAATTGCGGCACCCGTCCAAATCCCTAATTGGAATCTTACCACATTCACTGCAGTAAGTTAAGCCGAAACGAATAATAAAACCATTACGATCCATTTTGTCTGCAACCTTTCCTATTTCAGGTTGGATTTAAAAACTAAAAAACGTTAATTAACGATGAACATTTTTCACACTTCAGGTCTTCTCGGGAAGACTAACATCACAGGTAAAAAAAACATTGTATATGCAATGGAAATTCAAAAGTGTGTGTTTATTTTATCGTTTTATGACTGATCGTTGGCATTTACAAGCGTGGTGAATGAGATGAACACACTAGTTAAGTACCTGTACAATTTATTGGCCTTAAATAATATCTTACACCGGGTAATCTTTGCAGAAACGTTAGTTATATTCATATCATAGTCGCTTGTAAAGTGACAGTCGAAAAAATCTACAAATCGAACAAAGCTAGAACGATTCGCAAATGTTATTGTGTGAGAGCATAGAGATCACTTATTTAAGTCGTTATATAAAGGTAGATGGCCTAAGTCCCCCTTCGACTTTTATGTCCTATGTACATACCTCATTATCTAAGTATATATTATGTATGTATACATGTCGTTGTCTTATTCCCATAGTACAAGTTTTTTTTACTTCGTTTGGCCCTTAACAATTTGTATGGAATCTTCTGGTCTGAAGTATCTTCTTTATAAATCAATATACTATAGAATAATAATTATAAATAATAGCTTGTATTTCATTATCTAAACAATATTAGAATACTGTAATACAGAATAATTATGATACAATTTCTAATGGTCACTGCATTATATGCATTTTTCAAAGCCCTCAAGCCCTCAGTTGATGTGTGACATTGCATATGTCACATTCAATTAATATTCTAATTATGAGCTGCTCTTCATAAGGTATAGCACGCTATTGTGAGTGTAGGTACATTATAATTATGAGTTGATCGTGCAGGAAAACAATGTTGGGTGGCCAAGGCTACTGCGCCAATAACAGTCGTGTTTACCTCATTCCCATCGCGATGCTATGATGGCTTGGTTTTACATTTACATGTTTGACAGTTACGGCATCTATAAGTAGTTGCCTGGATATGCTTGGCTTTTTGATGACTGTATATAAAGTGTCTAAGCTGTTTTGTTTTTTGAGGATTGCAACAAATACTTTTCGAAATATTACCCTTACAAGATTGTCAAATGTTTTCATAAGAAGGTATAACTGGCTACACGTCTTAAAAAACAGTTTTTTTTTTATTGGATATTGTTGAAAGACATGCAGCCAGTTTCAGTACCAAAATCTACATTTATATCGATTTGTAAACGCAGTACCTACCTTAATCTGAAGTAATAATTATAATCTTCGAATTATTATTTTTATTTGATATTCAAATGGCAAATATTTGCAAGAAAAAATATAATGAAATTTAATCGATTGAAATGATTTAACTTTGGAATCAGTCGAGCCTCTGTATTTTTTGTGTTAATATTTGTTTATCTAGTGGTCTGTCGCAAATAATTTAATTCTAAACACGTCCTATTACAAATGGATGTCTCTGTTTGTTGCATGATCCTGTAAGTATGAAAACATTGTAGACATAAGTGAATGGTATTGCTAACTGTAATTGCGACGTAAAACCGTTTCGTGTCAAATTAACAACCTTGTTTGATTGTTCTTGCATGAAAGTGCTAAAAGTAGCTAACAGAAATTTGTCGTTTTATGAGGAGTCGTGAGCAATGGTTTTTTTTTCGTATGAACTTAATGTAAATAGAAATAGTGTCACGTGTTGACGAAATGCATAAAGCAATTGAGGTTAATGTTCGATGCTTTTTTTAATCATTAGGTATTAGTCTAGCTGACATTTCAAGTAATTTCTAGTGACAGACTTTTTATTTTTCGAATATTAAACTTTTCTCAAGCGTATATCTACGTGCTTTCCCTAAATTCATACCGAAGCTCAATAAAAAATAATAAATATTGGTTGAGTTCCATCAACTCGGAAATTTGTCGTAGGACAATTTTTATGCTTAAATGTGCTCATTCAACTAGTCAAATCTTAAGTAAATTATAAAAAAAATATTATTAATATTATTATACTTAAATAAAGGAGACCGCATGTGTGACTTGATTAATCTTAACAGGGTCAACAGCCGAGCCGCTGGGATCTGCGTATGCGACGCAATTTGGCACCGCTTTCGCGGCAGCGCCGCTCGGGTCGGTGCTCGGCTCCGCTGCCGCCGCAGCTGCCGGGAAGCAGGTCGAAGGTAACACTAATATGTCTTCTTATTGGGATTCTATATAATGACGAAACAGATAGACGATTCGAAAGTGTGTGAGAGAAGAGGCAGACGAAGACCACGCGCCGACTACCTAGATCAAATCAATCTGGCACTCAAGGGTGGGAACGTCAACAGTGGGTAGGTACTCGAAACCGGCGCGTATTCATTATGAATGTGGATGAAGCGATTGAAGCATAGAGAATTGGCGCTATATCTTCTCTGCCTACCCTATGTAATGGGATTCTACACCCAGTTCGAGCAATCGACTTTCAGGCCAGGACAGGTATACAAGCCACAGATCAAAATACACCTGCGTCCATTCCTGCCGGCAAGATATTGCCGTCAACAACGGCGAAGATCCTAGGATGTTTCCTAGAAAAAACTAACCTTTTTCATCTTTATCGTAATATTATTAGGGTTAGAATTATTCGACACGTGTCAAGTGATGTAATATTTATTTTATCCCCTCAGGTCCCGAAGGCGGCAACCTGTTCATATACCACCTGCCGCAGGAGTTTACGGACACCGACCTGGCGTCCACGTTCCTGCCGTTCGGCCACGTCATATCCGCCAAAGTGTTCATAGACAAACAGACCAATTTGTCAAAGTGCTTTGGCTTCGTGTCGTATGACAACGCCGCCTCGGCGCAGGCCGCCATCCAAGCCATGAACGGCTTCCAAATAGGTACAAAGAGACTCAAAGTTCAGTTGAAACGATCCAAGGAACTTTCGAGACCGTACTAGTATATTCCAAAACTCGTTCCTAGTGAATTTACAAAAAGCGAACACTAAGCAAAAAGGTTGTAAGTTTCTGAACGTTTGTTGTGATGTATTCGGTGCACTTGAGCTGAGAACGTGAGGTGGGTAAGTTCGCAACGAGTCCACGTGCACAGTTGTTAACTATTAAGGATAAGGTTAAGGTTTGTGTCAAAGGATTTATCGTTTCCAAAGTATTCCCCAAATTGTTTATTAACTATTATTATAAAAGTAATTATTATTTTCCTAATATATAAGTTTTAGTCACATTTGTTATGGTTAAGTTGAACGCGTTCAAGAATCGATTCAAACATAATTACAGACGCCAAAGAACTTAGTAAATTCTGGCAATTCGTGTTCATTTTTTTTCTTTTTATGCTGTGGTTCTTATGTTTTAACTTTTAAGAAATTGTATTGCAGTTCATCCAAAGTTCCAGTAACATCGACAATGTACCATAAAAGTATTGATATACCATTAGTAGATTAATTTGTTCATTTTGAACGGCTTATATTTCATCGGTTGTTACGGATGGTTTTGGTCAAACTGGTGAGTAAGTAATATTTTCTATTGTGAATATGACATATATACCTTAATTTAACTGGTATACTTTAACTACTTTTGACAGTTCAAAAAAATTATCATAACTTGTCAATCCCAATACTAAATAACCCTCTCCAGTATGCCCTTCTGCCGTTTGTAGGTACTATATTTAATTACCTATATTTTTTTGTTAAACTTTTCTATTATTTACCTGTTACCATTTAAGTTAGACGAAAAAAATTCTCGGTGTGGCCATGTCAGTTTCCCGCAGTCAATATTTTTGTGTAAAATTGTAAGGGATTTAGATTAACAAAAATTTGATCTCAAAGTGATCAGTGTACTTGTATACCTTTGGTGTCTAGAAATTTGTCTGGGTTTTGTCTTTTTAATGAATAAAAAACATCAAGCAAGTTTGTAAACACCTTTACATGTTGTCAATAATGTACTTAAAGTGAAAGCTCCCGACGGATGGGACTGTAGTTCTAAATTCAAGATTAGATATCTCAGATGTAGATTTAAGTTACGATTTGTATTTTTTAATACTATCGATACATTTACTGAACGAACACACACAGGTCATAGTTAAGGGTGGAGCAACGACTTGTGTATAAATTTTATATTTATGGTACATACGATAAAGTCCTTATTTCACTATGAGATATGTCAACATGCGGCAAATTGAATGAATTTGCCAGAGTCGTCCACACGTTCTCAATAGCTGTATAGTATTACAGGTTGTTTCAATGTGATTCTGTAGCCAGTCGTTGCGTAGCCTTTGATTTATTTATTATTTATTGACAAAAAATGTGTTGCGTGTTCATATTTATGAATTACGTCATATGAAACGCTTTTTTTTATTTACTCCAATACAAACAGTATGTATAGGTTAGGTACATTTAAAAAAAGAATTGTCTGAGATATCTAGGCTCTATGATAGGAATGTATTGTTTGTGCCGCTTGTTTTTGTATATCAGCATATTTATTTATTATATTTCAGTCATCTTAAACACATCGAACACTGGCTTTTAGTCAAATATAAAGGAAATTTTTCGTTAGCATATAAGTATTTAATAATAGAACATAATTTTCGTGGGTAAGTTTTATGATGTATTTTCATTGGTTACTTATTTCTCTCGAACATATTTTGCCACAATTCTTCTGTATAACTTTGGCACTATCGTATTTATTCATTTATACCTTTCAAAAATTACATATTTACGGGTTATATTCCAGGGGTTCCTAAGTTTTGGGTATTCAGTACTTGGATTCGAGCCTACCCGTGATTTTATCGAATTTTGAATAATAATCGAAATCGAAAATCGAATTTGAAAGTTTTTTACCTGTAGAACCAATCTGTAATATAGTATAGTAATATTACCTGCAACATCTACTTCACATCAAGAGGAAACCTGCATACGTCTGAGAAGAAATTCAAAGGCGTATGTATAGTCGTGCTTGAGTAACGGCGATGGACTCGACATCTATCACGTTGGCACCTGAAAGTGGGTGTGTGGGTAACCTATACACCTCTGCCTACGCTGCCTTCGGGGACCCTTGTGGGAAGGCGTGAGGATATATTATATTATTATTTTTATTATCCACTTCACAAAGAATAATGTCGCTCATAAAGTTTTAATTTGATATTATCAGATGAGTGATACTCGTTCAACGGAATGTTTCCTGCTAAGAGTCCTGATAAAATTCCGTAAATATGTAATCATAATATCATACATCTAATCCTTTTTGATAAATAAAAGTAAGTTTATTTCTTGAATATATCAACACAAATTGTTAAACATCGCTCAATAGATCAAATAATAAGATTTATTTAGGTAGATATCACTTAAAATTCATTAGGTTTATACGTTTGGAAAGAATATTTTAGATTATCTTAATATATAATAATTGTGTATTATTATTTTGTAAATGACTTGTGCCAATGTGTTTGTCTGTCAATATTTGTGGAACGCTGAGACCAATCTAAAGTTACGTTTTATTTAGTAAAAAAAATAATGTTTACTTTTGACGTCCGACGAACTGATGTAACAAGAGCATTATTTAACTTACAAATTTAGTTGAGTATTACGATTATTTGAAATGGTAACATGTCGACATGTTTCTATTATTTGGTGTCATTTTCATAGATCACGCCATGCTCGCGATGTTTACGTTTGCCTGTGGATGTAACATCTCGCAACGCAATTCGTGTGAACGCAATTTGGGTAAACGCAATTTGTGTGAACGCAATTCGTGTGAGCGCAATTCGTGTGAGCGCAATCCGTGTGAACGCAAATAGTGTGAACGCAATTCGTGTGAGCGCAATTCGTGTGAGCGCAAATCGTGTGAGCGCAAATCGTGTGAGCGCAATTCGTGTGAACGCAATTCGTATGACACGAATCCCGCGTGACTTGTGAGAATGGAAATGATGCCATTATTTAGTTTATCGATATAGTCATGTTTTGAAATGTCTAATGAAAGACAATATTTAGACTGAGTAAGTTTCCTCTTTACTTAGGTGTTACAGAAACACTTGTGATTCTTTTTAGTAAGTTCATTAGCAACATCTTTTCATGTCTTTATTGTTTGTTTTTCTTCTTAATTAAGATAGTAAATTATTATTATAAAAGTATTGTTAAAAAAATCGACATTGTGAATATATTTTGCGGACAAATGTAAAAGCCTTACCTTGAAACTACACTTTAGCGATGTCGGTGAATTTAAATGAACCATTAGAATGCTTATTACATACAAATTGTTGTGTGAACATTAATGGTTACCAGACCACCCCTTCCGCGTGGTCTGGTATATTTTACAATTTATCGACATCGGTAAAGTTGGTGATCAATAATAGAATGGATGTGCTTAAGATTTTTCACCTACATTTTAATATGTTGTCTAAATGGAACTCCTTATTTTTGTTGCGTTATCGAAGCTACGTACAGATTAACAAAAGATACCAACTAATGACAAAAATACTAATCACTACAAAAATACTACCAAATCGGTATTTTCTTTATAAACGCATACAGTGCTTGCATCTCGTGTATATTTTCAACGAAGGCACGCATTTTCTCAGTCATTAGCATATAATCAACACGAAAGCAGTTCAAATGTTTGGTGAACAAAATTTTTAATACAGTTAAAATCAAATATCGGTGCTGAGAACTCGACTAAACAGAGATGCATCTTCGACTACGATTTATTCGACTAAAATTGTGCCTATAAACTCCGTGAATAGTATCCATACAGATTTTTTTTATATATATGTGTAATTTTATATCCAACCTTTCCTGGTTCCTTAAAGGTTGCTTTTAAATTAAAGACAATTTGGTGAAATGCAAAGGCTTCTCAGATCTAAGCGACTGATGCAAAATCTTCGAATTGATAGCAAGTTGTGAAATGTCAAATTGTACAGCGCTTTAACAGAAAAGACAATTTTTTTTTAATTCGCTAATGGGCATCGTTATAAAACCTTGTCGTTGATGCCACAGATATAGCAAGAGAGAGTATAAGAGCCTTGAATTTCTACCATAGAGTATGTAGATAGCTTAATGATTTATGATGCGTCTTTCCGATTTATCGATATTCAAATGCAAAAGAAGTAAACGATGTTTTAAATCGATTGCGCGAAGAGTTATTGACCAGCTTACTTTAAATTATTTTACTATTATATCTAAAAAGAGTAGGTATCTATTTGAATTGGCGAGTGCAAATCGATTTTTATATGTACAAATCGAGTCACGGTACGAAGTCATATCCTGAACGCAGACGCAAGATTTATTTTTACACGTATATTGGAGGCACCACGTTCACTAGTTTAACATACTATTGGTATGGAAAATTAATATTAAAGAACTGTTTTATACAACACCCGTTTTGTTGATATGAATGTAAATAAATGTCAAGTTTAAAAAATATACTGTTGTGTCATTAACCCCTTTTCACCTCTTCCCTAAAGTCAGCAATCAATCAAATTAGTGTTTATGCCTATACAACAAGGAACTTATTTAGGTACTGAGCCAGTAGCCACTGCCTTCGAGTCTTCGCCACAATATTAGTTTGGTGGTTGCGTTGTCTACATTCATTTCGGTCTAGGCCACCATTGTGGACCACCTTTAGTGGTCCACAATGGTGGCATTCCGTGTTGACACATTCCGTGTAGACCAGTGTCGAGCCCATCGTAAATATCGTATAAAGTGAAACCCTTTTTCACCTTATATGATATTTACGATGGGCTATAAATATGGGATATAAAGCCCGCTTTTTACGTAGAAGAAAAACATCGAGAAGAAAGCTGCATACGTTTGAGAAGATATCAGAGGCGTAGGTATAGTCGTGCTTGATGAACGGCGATGGACGCGCCATCTACCACGTTGGCAACCAAAATATATCTTCGGTGAAAAGTGGGTCCACTAAGCTCCGGAAATAATGTAGGACTCTGTGTTCTAGACATTCGCGACACTTATCCAGTCTAGCTAAGTATACGAAACCATACAGTATCCTCTGCTTGTATTATCGGTAATATATTTAAATCAGGTTTCCTTGTTCACTGTGTATCGATCAATGATATCAACTATTCACCGACAGATGACACTACGTGTTAATTCAAGAAATCATTGTAATGCGCATATATCGTTAAGCGCCGAACAAGAATAACTAACCAAAATACTACTTAAGTCATTTACAAATGTTTGTAACATATAGAACAAAAACAAACTTTAAATTCAATTGTTTTTTTTCTAAACCACACTTCATGGAACTAAACAATAACAAATGATTATAAATGAGAACTATATTTATAAACTAATCATTACCATACTTGTGTACATCCTTATCCTTCACACTATCTTCTTGCGGCTCGTCGATAGCGTTTTGTTTCTCCAAAACGGGTTTGGGAGATTTAATAAGTCCGTTCTCGTCTGCCAGCGGTAGGATATCGCATATTAGGGGAGACTCCACTCCTAGGATGTAGTGGCACGTCCTAGGCTCCAGTAAATAGAGGGACACCTGTGCGGGGCTCGAAGAATTCTCCAAGCATTTTAATTTAACTTCAGTCTGACGCGGCTTTCCAGTTTTGTCGCAAACATCGCCCCCGGAGTAGAAGTGGGATATTGAAGTCCGTTGATCTGAAAAGCAAACAAGTACATTTTCACAGCTACCTACCTCTTTCTGCCTACCTCGTAAGGATCTTCACGTCATTAATATTTAGGTCATAATACAACGATTAGTCCAGACTGGCTTGTTTATGGTGAGTTAAAAGTCAACTGACCATAAACAAGCCAGAGCCTGGACTAATAATGACAGATGACATATATGACATCGCGACTCGTTTTGAGGTTTGTAAATGTATATATTCATGCAAACACACCGACACGCACACTCACGAACTAGGAAAACAGAAGAAAGCGCCAGTCTTTTCATTTTCCCCACATACATAACATGCCCTCTGATTTGGTGTTAAGAGTGTTTTTTAAACCACTTTCCTTTCATCCACGTTCAACAAATCTCTTCTCAACATTCAATTACTCTGAATGCAAACGAATAGTACGTAATGTACCTTCTCTAAGCTGATATTTCAATAAGTTCTTAAAGGTGTAAATTCATCTTGTGGTCTAAAATGTTGCGTTAAAAAGATAAATATAAGTAAACTGTGAGCCACATAAGTTCAAAACTGAGCAGGGATCAATTCAAGCGATTATAACCCTTAAGTAAACGACAAAACTGGCGCACCGGCGTTATATTACTTTAACAAACGTGTTTAGAATCGTGTGACTGACTGACCGATTGGTTTCGGCGCCTTCCCCTTGTTGTCCTGTATCCAGTTGAGGTGCGACTGTTCGTCGAACTTGCCGAGGAGTAGAGTGCTCTTCTCTCCGGCGCGGCCCACGTGGTACTGTACCACGTGCTTTCCGTAGCAGAACTCATACTTCCACCATCCAGTACCCTGTATACCAAGCAAATTTTCTCTTATAGATATAAAGTGTACATAGACATTAGACACATATGTACATAGTCTAGATGGCCGATGAAGAGACTGATGAAATTGGACGAAGCGAAAGAGGAATTCAAGTCTAGAGAGAACTGGATCTCTATACTCTCTGCCGTGTAGGCAGGGACTCGGCGATGTATGTATATAGATGACCGAGTGGTTCGAGCAGTTGCCTGCAACATAAAGAGTTGTAAGTTCGATTTCTTTACTGTACAGTTTTTCTGAACTTTAGTACAGTGATAAAGCACATCACGAGCTTTCCGGTAAAGAAAACCTCGCAAGGAAACCTGTATACGTTTAAGAAGACATTCAAAGACGTATGTATAGTCGTGCTTGAGAAACTATAAACTCGCCCTCTGTCCTAAAATATATCTCTGGTGAAAAGTAGATGTTAGTGTGTGGGCAGGGCCGCCGTAAGCGGGCGTGCAAGGCGTGCACCGCACGCGGGCGGCACGTCCAGGGGGGCGGCAAATCGAGCGACTCATACCTAATTCAAGTCATTGTACCCCTGAACGGTCGACTCCTACGCAGAAGGCGCGCATAGGATACCAACTTGGGGCGCCTGCAGCGGGCTAGCCGGTCACCGGCTATGTAGCGCACGACCAATAGGCATTTTATATATTTTTTAATTTTTCATAATCATAATTAAGCGCAAAAGATTACAAGGTGACGAAGCAATCACGGAGGAAACATAATTTTTTTATTAGGTAAAAAAATCTATTATTTTTGGTAATTTCTCTTATTTGAATTACTAGGCTGTTAAATTTTAAATAAAAGCTTATTAATTAAACATCAAAATTAATGCATATTCTAAAAATATAAAATATTGTTTCTTTTTTACAAAACCTCCCAAAGAGGATTATAAGAAACTTTCATCGGATTCTGTCCGACACCAACTGACCCACGGGTGAAGATCTATTAAATTTGGTTAAGGATTTATTTTCACAATTAAATCTCAACATTCAAACTTTCGCAAATGTAAAGGCAAGAAGAGTTACCCTCATTCACGCCAGTTGATTTGTGAATATCTTAATTGTAGATTCGATCTAAGATCGTTACTCCGCACATTTTTTGAAGAGATCGCTTCTCAACTGCATTCAAGCTTCCTATGACATACCCAGGATTCGCTGCCATACAATAAAGTATGCACCAATATCGCATGGTTGACAGCAACTCGATAATTCTTGCTCAGAATTTTATTGCCCATCAACGCGGACATGGCCCCATTCACCTTATTACCGGCAGTTATCCTTCTTTCAATATCTTTTTCATACTTTCAATACTTTTCATCTCGTGTGAACATGTTTCCTAGATATACAAATTCATTCGCTTGCTCTAGAATTTGCCCATTTACCGATATAGCACACTCGGTCACTTGTTCATCTCTTTCGAATACCAGTAGTCAGAACTTTAGTCTTGCCAGCGTTTAGGCGCAGCCCCTTCTTTTCACATTCTTCTTTCATTATGGTAACTAGTGACTGCAGTTCGCCCTCTGACGCCAGTAAAACCGCGTCATCGGCGTATAGAAGACAGTTGACAACTAAGTTTCCCATTTCCACTCCACATCCGTTCGTTTTTAAAGGCTCTCATACAGTTATCTATACTAATATTATAAAGCTGAAGAGTTTGTTTGTTTGTTTGTTTGTTTGTTTGAACGCGCTAATCTCAGGAACTACTGGTTGGAATTGAAAAATTCTTTTTGTGTTGGATAGTCCATGATTCTAGGAAGGCTTTAGGCTATATAAAATATAAATAAATAATAGTTAATATTTAAAAAATCTCTGAAAAGTGAGTGTGCGAAAGAGACAGACAACAAGATTCTGAGACGTTTTCAATATATTGACAAATACTCTGTCAGAGTGACGTGTAAATATTGACGGTAAAGGTGCGTTCCACTAAGCGCCCACAACAATGAAAATTCTCCTATACCTAATCGATCCACATAACGACCGCGGTCGTAGTGGTCGCGGCGAAAACGTCAATTATAATGTCATAACTTACGCTCATCTAAAAAGGTGGGTCGAAGTGATCGTTGAATCGAAGAAAATTTGCGTGATTTTCAAAACTCAAAGCATATAAAATGGCGACTGTACCTCTTACCAAATATCCAAGTGTCGCCGCAAGACATTTTAATTCTATTTGAACGTAAATTAATTTAAAACACCAATAATATTAAATATAAAAAAAACATTATATTTTTTTTCAATATAAATCTATTTAAATTAATCAAGTTTATTTTCAAGGCTTACAGATTATAAACTAACATCTTAAATCTTTTGCTTTCTTTTTACTAACTCGCCGTTTGTATTATTTACCTGCACGCTCAAAACGCTCTGTAATCCATTCCATTTGAGGTTACGACAGTAACGCTTACAAGCAAACTGTGGTCGTGAGTGTGATCATTGTGAACGCTTAGTGGAACGCACCCTATGTATAGCTAGACTGACATTTCATTCAAGTAGTAGTTTTGACAAACCTCAAATTACAGTTTCTTTCATAACAACAAAAGCAAAAAGATGTTTGTTGTGTTTTAGTGTGAGTTTCATAATTAATTGTCGTATTTTATTAGTAATACCACCCGTAAGGCGTCAAAATATCCGTTGGCGCACACCAGTTCGATCGCAGTGTAACGCAAGTCCTATTCAATCGCAGTGTAACGCAAGCCCAGTTCAATCTTCGAGCCAATGAGACTGAAGAACAGCGTAGGCAATGGTAAATACAAATTTCTCCAGATTTATTTCCTGGGGAATTCTGAAGAAGAAGTAAATGAACGCTGTTCGCAGATATCAATTAGCAGTTACAACAACTTTTGCATGAACATAATCAGTTGATCCAATTGTTCAAAACTGTCTTACAAGTAATGTGATGCCATCGGACAATCAGAAAATAGTGATCACAGCAGACAAGCGACCTGCAGGAGACAACATGTCATGAGAGAGGCATCAATGCACCAATGTTAAATGATGTTGCCTTAATCGTGATTGGGGAGAATATGGAGTCTCGCGATATTGTAATGTAACCAAGAAATGATGCCATCATCCTTCAGCATATTAGGGCAAATTCTCACCTCTTATCAAAATAATCTAATATCCATGTAACAATAAATGAATATAAACTACACCTAAACAATACTTTTAATGCCTAACTTTTTAACATAATAGTAATGTTTCAAACTACTTAACCCTTTCGTTAACAAGTCAGCAGGCATTTCAGTAGTTGGCAAATAGCCTTGGCATTGAAATTTTGACATTGAAAAAATGGCATTGCCATGTACTCGGCCTCAGTACTGGACAATGCCACTGTCGGTTGTTTTCTGCATTCATATGATATTACAGTACCAGACAATTTAAAACAGAAACCTGTATAAGATCTCCTGTCAATAGTATTTGATGTCCAATCTGAGTCTACAAATCCTTCTAAGTTTTTATTATCATTTGTAAACATTAAACCATAAGATTTTGTTTTATTTAAATATTCTAACACTCTCTTTGCATTTTTCCAGTGAACTGCAGTAAAACAATTGTTAAATTGGCTTAAATAGCTGACACTGTAACTGATATCTGGGTGTGTAAGTATAGACAAATACATAAGACTTCCTATCAGTTGCTGATAAGGATATTATTTACAAACATTTTCTGACTTATCCAACTTCAATTTACATTCAATAGGAGTATCAACAACATTACAGTTTGACATCTTAAACTTATTTAAAATATGTTTGACAAAATGCTCCTGATCTAATGATATACAACCATTTTTATATACTTTTACTCTCATACCCAAGCATTCTTTCACTTGCCCTGAATCTTTAGTTTTGAAATTTGACATTAAACTATGTTTCAGTTCATCTGTCAATGCCTTGCTACTGGAAAATATGAAAAAATCATTGACAAACACAGTTTTTAAAATTTGTTCATTATTTACCTTTTACTATATAAACATGGTTCCAATTTAGACTTAATATAACCCTGGCTTAACAAACAATCATCTACTCTCTTATTCCACTGCCTTGCTGATTGTTTAAGTCCACAAATTGCACGTTTTAGTTTGAGTACACTGTTACTCTGACATTCTAAATTAGGTGGTACTAGCATGTATACTGTTTCATCAAGGTACCTAGCCATTTAAAAATGCAGTGTTAACATCAAGATGAGTAATTTCTAAATTTAACTTTACACTTAAAGAAAATAACATTCTCCAAGTGTTAATACAGGTGAGTATGTTTCTTTATAGTCCACACCTTCTACTTGGGTAGAGCCCTTAGCGACTAAACGAGCCCTATATCTCACTTTATTATCACTTTCAAACTTTCTTTTGAAAACCCAAATTTTAAATTCTTTTCACAAATTCTAGAGCAAGTGAATGAATTTGTATATCTAGGAAGCATGTTCACACGAGATGGAAAGTATGAAAAAGATATTGAAAGAAGGCTAACTGCCGGTATTAAGGTGAATGGGGCCATGTCGGTGTTGATGGCCAGCAACGGTTGCTGTCCACAGCGTGATATTTGTGCCTACTTTATTGTATGGCAGCGAACCCTGGGTATGTCAGAGGAAGTATGAAGATAGCTTAAATGCAGCTGAGATGCGATATCAGCTGCGAAAAACGTGCGGAGTAACGATCTTAGTTCGAGTCCGGAATCAAGAGATTCGCAAATCAACTGGCGTGAATCAGGGCGAGATTGAAAAGATGAAGAAAGGCATGCCACGCTGACTTGGACATATAGTAAGGTTGAGTGAAGAAAGATTGACGATACAGATATACAAAGCAAAAGTGTGTGCAAGAAGACGCAGAGGAAGGCCACGTTCCAACTACCTGGATCAAATCGATCGGACGCTCAAGGACGGGAACGAAAAGAGTACTCGAAACCGACGATCATGTATGAAGAGACTGATGAATGTGGACGAAGCAAAAGAAGTATAAAGTCTAGAGAGAACTGGCGCTCTATACTCCCTGCCTACCCCCTTAGGGACTTGGTGTGATGATATGTATGTATGTATGTATGTAAATTTTCACCCATGCGAAGCTGGGCGGGTCAGCTAGTCTAGATATATAATGAACAGGCAGGCAAACATGATATACCATTGTTTGACCCCCCGTCTTCACATCAAACCAGAGTGACATCTCACCGTTAACCCTAACGCACGCCTCGCTATCACTATAGAGTGATTTCACGGCATGCAGTAGGGAACTGCTCACTCCATATCCAGGCAACACGTCCCAGAGTTCCTTTCGTACGACTCTATCAAATGCCTTCTCTAAGTCGACGAAAGCGCAGAAAACTTTCTGGCTAACATCCAAAAACCTTTCCGCGATTCCTCGAAGCGAGAAGGTTTGATCCATACATCCTTTTCCTGGTCTAAATCCACCTTGGGATTCCCAGAGAAACCTTTCGGATCGCTCTTGCATTCTGATCCTGACGATCAAAATGCAACAGCAATGCAAGATCATTTTTTTCATTTTTTTTATACCATTTAGGTGGCAAACAAGCATGCGGTCCGCCTAAAAATACATATGTTACTTAAAATTAATGTTTTATCTTGGTTGTTGTTTTTTGCCCACCATAATGAGAAAACATTGATTATCCTTTTTTTGACAAAACTCAAGAGTAAGTAGGCGTAGGGCGGCATAATCGGTATTGCACGCGGGCGACGAAACAGCTAGCGGCGGGCCTGTGTGTGGGTACGACCTACACACGTCTGCCTTCCCCTCCGAGTACCCTAGTGAAGGCGTGGAGATATATTAACCTTGTCAAGTGGTAGGCAAAGAGCGTCAGTTCCCTCTAAACTAACACCTAATCTCTTGAGAGACTGATGATTCGCTTCATCTATATTCTTATATATATCATGTCTCTTCATACATGCTCGCCGGTTTCGAACACTCTTGACATTCCCATCCTTGAGAATCCGATCCATTTGATCTGGGTAGTTGGAACGTCAGTTTTCTCTGCCTCTCCTTCCAAATAATCTGATCAAGATTATAACGCCGTCCTTGATACCTTATCCATTTCAATTCCTAGATACTTTATCACTTGCGAATATTAATTTATTTTATACAGCGCTTAGCTATTTTATACGCGAATATATACTGTAAATAAATATGCAAGTACAATTTCTAGGTAACTCACCCCATTCAAGCAATGCTCCCCCTTCAAGAAGGCCCGGACTGGTGAATCGTCAGTGATAGTCATAGGCAATGACTTGTCTGTGAGCGATTTGGAAGGTTCACTCGTAAGGTCATCGTCCTCGTTCAGCGGGTGAAGTTCGAACTTGAGGTGGGTTTCGCCGTCCTATAATAAGAGCAACTAGGCTACAGGTTACAAGTACCCACATTCACAGTTGTCCGAAACTGAATAAATTTAAGGTATATAATTTTATACCAGAACGTTCCATTAGAACAAAATTTAAATTCAGTATATTTAGTATACGCTTGAATTATTGTGATTCACTTTTGATCGAATGACTCGAGAAAATGGCGCCTAATGGTGAGATTACTTTAAGAAGTACCTACAAGTCAGAATAAAATTTTTGTAACTAAACAGTTCGGATATATACCTACTTCTCATCAGAAAAATGTGTATATTCCTAAATATACACATTTTACTGATAATCCTTACAAAACATAAACCTGCAAGGTGTTTCGATTTTTCTGATGAGAATAATATTTTGGGCCAGATCAAAATTTTTCATTTAAAACAAAGCATTTTTAAAAAGTTTGTGAAGTTTATTTTAAAAGTTACAATTTTAATTTAGGAAAATTGTAAACGTCAAAGACTTTTATAGTGACTATAACACCAATATTTGAAGAACGAGAGTTTATGAATGTAGAAATATGGATGTTAGATAGTCAATAAGTACAGTGATTAGTCACACCACGAGCTTTACGGTGAAGGAAAACATCGAGAGGAAACCTGCATACGTCTGAGAAGAAATTCAAAAAGGCGTATGTAATAGTCGTGCTTAAGTAACGGCGATGGACTCGCCATCTGTCACGTTGGCACCTAATATACCTCTGGCGGAAAGTGGGTGTGTGGGTATTACCTATACACCTCTGCCAACCCCTTCGGGGACCCTTGTGGGAAGGCGTGAGGATATCACACGTCAACACGTATGCCCAAGAATAAATGAAAACAGGCTATATCTCGAGCTCCCTGATCACAAATGCTAGTTATAATTTAACTTTTAAGATTATGTCAGTATGCGAAAATTATATATATTATGTGTGACAATGAAAAATATGGCCTTAAATGGTTTCTCTAAGATTATTGGATACTATCTTCGTATAAAGCTGAGTTTTAATGGACATCTATTACTAGTTCCAAATCTTTTTACGTCGTACCTAATATCCAACAGTAAATCAACGGGATATTTTCAAGAATTTTGTATAATCGAAGAAAAAGACAAGCTATAGCACATATAATAAGAGCTAAAATGCAACAAAACGTTAATTACCTTGTCAATTTTCTCAACTTTCAACACTGCAAGGAGGTCCTTAAGGTCTTTATCCTGCTCGACATGCCAAACAAAAATGTTATTGAAGCACAACTACACTACGAAATAATTATAAAAAGCGATTACTGACGTGCAGAACTCATCACACAAATTTGGATCTTATACAGTGGCACTAAGGTACAAAATATCCTTGAAATATTAAAAAAGTGTGCTTTACACTGAAAAAAATATCTAACAAAATTACCAAACAAGTCCTGCAACAGACTAGAGCAAAACTCAACTAAACAATTAAGATAAACAACGCATGTCAATATCAACTCACAGTGTTCACCAGTTTTATAGACTGATGATGAAACCTCAGACTTTCCACCTCATTCTTCAGCAAACTTCTTGGTTTCTTCGGCGCACCTTCAACTGGAAAGCAATCTATATTGTTCTCGGTCACGTCTTTAGGCTTAAACTGTGGATGTTCGCACAGCAAAGGTGATAAAATTATGATCTCATATTCGCATGTAGACGTCTCTTTGAACGAGTAAACTTCATGTTTGCCGTGGGTGTAGCATACGTACAAAACTTTTGTCTTACGAGGGTTGCCACTTAAGTCACAGATTGTACCTGGAAACAGCAACGGTTTAAGAGATCATATTTGTGTAAAGTAACTGCTTTATTTCTCCACAAGGGCCCCATGGATTAGGCAGAGTTGTAACACACCGTCTTTTCAACGGATATATATTTCGGCGCCAGCGTGCCAGATAGCGAGTCCATCCCTGTACGCAAGCACAATAAGACTAGCGTCTTCAAATTTCATCACAAACTACCTATATTTCATCACAAATATGTCTGTGTCCCCGAGACATGGCAAAAGACTCGCATTAAACCTAAATACACCTAAATACCCTCAGGACTTCCCATAAGGGTCCCCGAAGGGATTGGCAGAGGTGTATAGGTAGTACCCACACACCCACTTTCCGCCAGAGATATATTTTAGGTGCCAACGTGACAGATGGCGAATCCGTCGCCGTTACTCAAACACGACTATACATACGTCTTCGAATTGCTGCTCAAACGTATGCAGGTTTCCTCTCGATGTTTTCCTTCACCGTAAAGCTCGTGGTGTGACTAATCACTGTACTTACATACATACATATCATCACGCCGAGTCCCCAACGGGGTAGGCAGTATAGAGCGCCAGTTCTCTCTAGACTTACATAACTCTTTCGCTTCGTCCACATTCATCAATCTCTTTAAACTAACAAACATTCACTGTACTTAAGTTCAGAAAAACTCATTGGTACAATCGGGATTCGAACTTGCGATCTTTGTGTCGCAGGCAACTACTCGAACCTCTCGGCCACCACGGCTCTAACCTTAATATTACTTCTATACAATGTAGGTGACATTACTATGATTTCGGGGATATGTGTGAGAACATTAAAACATATATATATCTGGCGGAAATTGGGTGTGTGGGTATAGACCTCTGCCTACGCCTTCGGGGACCCTTGTGAGAAGGAGTGAGGACATATTATTATTATAAAATTAAAACAATTACGATTAAATAAAAGACAGATTAAAATTAACCTATAAACAATGTCCTATTGCATTTAAATTGCCTCATTTATCATGTTTAATAAAGAAAACATGGAACACATACATACATTATGTTGAAGCAACATTTGCTCCTTCAAGGTGAGAATTTTAATGACTATATATTTAAATAATAATTAAACTGTGGCCATTGATATTCAAGTGTGTGAATGGAACATGTTTATACATATCTATATATATCTGTCACAATCCTCAATGATGATGACAATAGCGTGTCTTGATAAAGACAATAATGGACACGGCCAGTATAGATAGATAGTGCCACCCACGAAGACGCGCCCTACTATTCTTACCGATAGTTTATAGTGTAAGTGTGCAACCTTCCTCTAATGTTGAGTATTATCGGTACATACTGATTACCTATGAGTGCATACGCACACTACAATTAATAGGCTGGTCATACACCCAGCATCCCGCGACCCCCTCGACTAGAAATTGGTGGGGCGCGTCTTCATGATTGGCACTACAGTTAACAAGCAATAAATTTTCACCAACAAAGTACTTACCGCGGTTACACCCGCGTAAAATTAGATTTCGTTCGTATCTTTTACTGTATTGTGTAATAAAACATCTATCTCTATGCCAAATTTCATCGAATTCTGTTCAGCCAATTTGCCGTGATCGAGTAACAATAATCCTCACAAACTTATGATCACAAATTAATAAATATTATTATATATTGACTCCTTCCCGCATTTGTAACGTAAAAAGGATATTCTTTTGCTATAAAAAAATGGCACCCATACCATCTTCCATTGTCATCTCCACACAAGGCAGGGTGAGTCCATCCACCTTGGTGGTCTTAAGAGGTGTCTTGGCTTCCTCTGCAGCTTTCATGGCAGCTTCCAATTCAGTTTGTCTCTCAACGCTCCAATGGCCGAGGAAATATTCCTGGGTTTTCACTTGCTTACCTTAAATAAAAAATATAGACTATAATCACCCACTTTGTAAGAGACAACATAGTCTAGGACCTAGACATGGATTTTGATAACAATCTAGACTCAAGGTAGGTTTCGAAAACTTAATAAATTATTAATATTCAAAAAACATTTTTCAAGATTTTATATCACAACTTTGAAGATGCTATTCATATGTAGTAACTACTATACTAAATTAAAGCTCTGTAGTACCAAACGCCTCTGTGTTAACCCGCCCGCCTCTGTGTTACTATGGATACTATGGAAAAAAAAAAACTGTCAGTTTTTAGATTCTTTAATAACTAATAACAGATTGTTTAATATACAAGTCGCATACCCTCTCTTTCTTCATGATATTGTCTGATGTGCCTGCCATGGCAGACCTCATAGCTCCAATAGCTCTCCAGCCGGTAAGAGCATATTCTTTGTGCAAATAAGGGCATGAGAAGGTGAATCGGGGATGGCCCTTCATACTCCTCAATGCTGGTAGTCTCTTTGGTGTTAAGCTCGGGTATATGGCACTCATACTGCTCCTTGTCTGATGTTGTTACTTTAAGTAACTCTTTATTTAACACCTATAAGAATATATTACATATTAAAGAGGGAAGAACACACCTATGCAACTAGTATTAGAAATACTTACAAGGAAACATGGAGGGGGAAAAAAGGAGAGGAAAGCCAGGATTAAGTCAGATTAAAGAAAATATTGCTGTTATGAGGAGAAATAGATTATGCTCAGCAATTGGACAGAGTTTCAACAGCAAGATAATTTATGATGATGACGAAAATAACATTGATTTATAAAACAATAATTGTGGATTGCCCTCAGATCAATGTTTTAAATTTTGATCAAGCTTTGATCCTATAGGAACAGTAAGTTATTTTTAAGAATAGTATTTTGCTACTTTTTTTTCTGTACACATGGTAGTGTAGTCAAAATTTCATGATGTTGGTTTAAGATCATAAAATGTGAAAATGTACAAATAAATACACTTTTAAAAAACTATTTAGGACTTATTTCAGGTACATTGCTATTTGGTGGTTTCCACAGCAAGAATTTTTTCTACAAATAGGCAGTGGAGCCATGGTGGCCAATTGGTTTGAGCACTTGCCTGCAACACAAAGATTGCAAATTCAAATCCCAACTGTACCAATGATTTTTTCTGCACTTAAGTACAATGAATAGTAACATTCAAAGGTATTCAAAAGGCACACAAGAAATTCAAAGGCATATTCGTGCCTGATTAATGGTGATGGACGCCATCTGTAACATTGGCACTGAAAATATAACTGGCAGAAACTGGGTGTGTGGGTCATACCCCTTCGGGAACCCTAAGGCGTGAAAGTATATTATTATTCATTGTTCTACAAATTTAAGTATTTACACCTTTATCCTAATTCCTTAAAACATAGGTCTCCAAAGAGATTAGCAGTATCAGTACTTTGCTTTACCATAATAACATGTGTAATTGTCCAGAGCAATACGATTATTTTGTTAGACCAGCTAACTAGATCTAGCTTATTAATATTTCAGCCAAATTTCGTACTAAAGTTAATTACCTACCTGTGGTTTGTTGACTTCACCATCAATCAAATTTTCAAGCACATTTTGGCTACCCGGCCAGTTTATACCAAAAAGTATGCTGTCGTCAAATCCTTTGAAATCATGTTCTATACACCTCACCAGTCCAAAAACACTTAACACTAGGACAAATATGCACTTCATCTCAAACCGCTAAAACAACATATTAATCATGGAACAACGAATGAAAGTGAATTATAGTAATATGCAGAAATACGAAACAAAAACTTAGAATTTACTGGATTTAAATTCCAATTCAAAATATATACACATGCCTACTAATTGCAAAATCCTAAACTTGCCTAACAATAATAACAATCGCATATACTTTTTTAATTAGTCAGATAGCTTTCATATGAGCTGGAAAGCTGTCATTTGTCAATAATGAAATGCGTTTACAAATATAGATTTAATAGGTACTAAGAAATTGTAGATTGAATCATTCCGTGCGTTGGTATTTACAAGTTGATCTATTTTATTATTATTCATGGTAAGATTTAATGAATTTCGTTGTCAGTCTTCAAATTCAAAATCAAATGTATTTATTGCGATAATATTTGTTTACAACATTACACCCTGGGCATTACCCCCACATTAGGGCAAAACATATTAAGAGCTATCTTACACTTTATTGTTATAGCGTGTGTATTTTATTCAAGCTACTGATACAAAATACATACCTGTCGACCAAAGACTAAAATATAATACTGGGTGGGCCCACTCTGTCTCGACCCTCGATCTTATGAATTTTTTATCCGAAATATTATTATTAAGGCGGCAGTAACTATTACATATACATTTGTGGCTTAATAATTTTACCCTTGCTGATTTTACAGTTACGAAAATGATTGTTTCAATAACTTCGACGTCAGTAAGTCAAAACCAAAGTCAATGAATGACGTCTTTTATAATCACATGTGAGTGACTTCACGAACGTCATGATTGTATTGTCATGAACATGAATCGAGTTATTTCGTAAAAATGGCGTTTAGCTTTCCAGCCTTTTCGTACATAATAGCATTGATTGTAGATGCATTTTTGATATTTTTCTCAATATTCCACGTTATTGCTTTCGACGAATTAAAAACCGATTATAAGAATCCAATAGATCAGTGCAATAGCCTTAACCCGGTCAGTGTTTTTAAAATAACCTTACTCAAATTGTGAACTATATAACTATTACAGGGTCTAATGTGTGTCTTCTATTTCAGCTAGTATTGCCAGAGTATTTATTGCATCTCTTCATTAATGTCCTATTTTTATTGTCCGGAGAATGGTTCTCTTTGTTGTTAAACATACCCTTGATTGTATATCACATTCACAGGTAATCTATTTATTTATTTATACTATTGTATTCAATAAGTAACAACAACAGTACAAATATTACAATAGTTACTTTAACTATGAACCAAATATCTCTCACATAATTAATTTATTAAATGAGCATACTACAAGAAAAAATATAATACCTAAAAGGTCAATCTAAGTTCTTGTGGCTAATCAAGATATGAATGTTTCTTCGACATAATTAAAACTTACAAACCCATTAATCAGACAATTCCAACAAAATTCTGCCAACATATATTACAATAAAAAATATTTTAATTCCAGATACTACACTCGCCCTGTGATGTCAGGTCCTGGTCTTTATGACCCCACAAGCATTATGAATACAGATGTGCTTACGGTCTGTCAAAGAGAAGGCTGGATAAAGCTTGCATTCTATCTTCTATCATTCTTTTTCTACCTCTATGGGTAAGTACATATAATTCTAAATTTAAAATTAAATGATTACATACTTATTATCATGCCAATGTCGTCACAGGGTAGGCATTGCTAGTAGAGTGCCAGTTCTGCTTTAGTAATGATGCTCTTGCCATATTCTGTCAAGGCTACCATTTTAGCTTTAATGTCTTGGTATGCTTAGATAGCCAATTTTGAATCGAAAGGTGAATGCACACTATGCCAAGGTCACCAACCTGCCAATAAGAATTAGCCTGTGGTTGGTTGGGATTTTGATTTGTTCCTTCATTATCACAAATATGTCTTATTTGTTCAGTGCACATAATAGTACACCAACATTAAGATGACAAATTGAATTCAATAAGTCTGACACATCCCACTGCTGGTCGAAGACCTCCTTTCAATTTCATAGGTTTCTGTCCAACACAAGTTCATATGGAAGTCATAAATATTCTGTTGAAGTCACCTTTAAAAATATGTTTTGTTTCAGAATGATAATGGTGTTGATTGCAGCATAAAAGTGCATTTTGATTCAAATTAAGTCATTATTTATTGTTGGAGTCCTTGGGTGTAAATGGTGTCAAGCGAACAAGTTGAATGTTAATGTATAGTGACCATTGAATGCAGTATTTTGATAATAAAAATATATAAGAATAAACATGTTTTTGGTTTCCAAAGCCACAGTGACTAATCCGGTGCTCTAAGACTTATTTATATTTATTTTCAAGATTAGAAAAGGAACTACATTTATATATCTTCATGCCTTCCTACAAGGGTCACCGAGGGGGTAGGCAGAAGTGTATTATAGGTAATACCCACGCCCACTTACTGCCAGTGAAGGGTCGGGTGTCTACTGTGACATGGCGAGTCCATCGCCGTTACTCAAGCACGATTATACATACGCCTTTAAATATCATCTCAGACATATGCAGGTTTCCTCTCGATGTTTTCCTTCACTCAAAGCTCGTGGTGTGACCAATCACTGTACTTCAGGTCACAAAAACTCATTGGATCAATCGGTAATCTAACTTGCAGTCTTTATGTTGCAGGCAACTACTCGAATCACTCGGCCACCACGGCCCTTTCGCATTTATTAAGTAAGATTACAAATGTAGGTTAAAAAAATTAACTACTTTTAAGTTAGATAGCCGTGGTGGCCGAGTGGTTCGAGCAGTTGCCTGCGACGCAAAGGTCGGAAGTTCGAATCCCGACTGTACCAATGAGTTTTTCTGAATTTAAGTACAGTGATTAGTCACACCACGAGCTTTACGGTGAAGGAAAACATCGAGAGGAAACCTGCATACGTCTAAGAAGAAATTCAAAGGCGTATGTATAGTCGTGCTTGAGTAACGGCGATGGACTCGCCATCTGTCACGTTGGCACCTAATATACCTCTGGCGGAAAGTGGGTGTGTGGGTATTACCTATACACCTCTGCCTACCCCTTCGGGGACCCTTGTGAGAAGGCGTGAGGATATATTATATATTATTATACTTTTAAGTTTCAAAGTCCGAACTACTTAATACTACGTACTTATCACACGAACATCGATGAGTTAGCAATTAGATATGAAAGTGTCCACAATTATTGTAAGAAAATCCCAGTAGGTACTTATCGTCCGCCGGACTCATATCGCCCTCTACAATACCCAAACAAATGTTATCATTTGAAAGTCATCTACAGATTCGCATCTCGTGTGCGTCTTATCGAAGTATAGGTAATACTTATAGCTAATTAACTGATTTTCTATACTAAATAACAAAATTATTTACATCGTATAGATTGATATACACTAAGATATTTTAAACAAACAAAAATGTGGGTATCATACCAATTCTTTTAGAGTGAATTTTGTAGAATTTAGGAGAATTTAGTGTAGGTATCTTTTTTTTTTTTTTATACAAGAGTGGCAAACAAGCATGCTGCCCACCTGATGGGAAACGGTTACCGTAGCCTATTTACGCTCACGATACCGAAGTATCACTTGTGCGTTGCCACTCTGTGTTTAGAGAGTTATAGAGAGCTATTGTGTGTTGGCATCATAATGGGTTTAATCCCTCTGCTTCCAACACAATTTAACAATCCTCCCCCCTCCCCAAGGAGCTCATTACTGGAAACCTTATTCACCGCGTAGGAACACAACACAAAAAATTGTGTTATTTGGCTACGGACTTCTGTAAGGTGGAGGTCCTGCCCCAGTCGAGCAGCTCCGAATTCGAACGGGAAACCCGTTATGCCCTACCTCTCTTTAAATTAATCTATTAGTATTAGTGCTAGTCCTTGAATTTCCCTTCTAGGAGCAGATTTTGTTAGGGATTAGGGGATATATATCCCGATTTTTTCGTTATGTGATCAACATCACAAGTGTTCCACGTTACTTATGTACATATTTAGTACAATTGTAATAGATTGTATAAATAGCCCTCGTGTGCTCGTGTAGCTACTGGATATTATATTTTTCTTTTAATATTTCTATGCTCTATGAGTCAACTTTCATATTGAAATGGTCACAGTACAAAAAGACGGATTAAGATGACAAAGTAAATAATATATTAATCATAATTAGATCATGGTTAACGAACACACATCTCCAATATATGCGATTTCGTCCACTACTTTCCGTCGCCGATAATTCTGTAGGACAGTGGTCTGTTTGCTACACCATGTTGGTTATGTAATAGCATATTCCAACCAGATCTGGATATATGTTTCTGTAACATCAATAGTTGTGCTGGCACGGGAAACTAGTATCTTTAACTGTTTAAGCTTTTGCTATATCTGTCATTAAAGCTAACTGCAACTAATTTAGACGGCCGTTTGGTCTAGTGGTTAGAGCTGACTGCGAAACTTGAGATCGCGGGTTCGATACCCGCTAAGGGCAGATTTTTGTATGATGAACACGAGTATTTCTACCTTTGTCTTGGATGTCCTTTCCATTTATGTATATATGTAAATATATCGTTGTTTAGTAACCATAACACAAGCTTTGCTTATTTGGGACTATGTTAATTCGTGGGGAATTGGCTGCAAGTGACAATTGAGTACCTATTTACATATTTATCTAATTCTTAAACAAAAGCCTCCTCGTGTCTGAAATCTTCACCTTTTTAATATTATAAATAATAAATAATAATATCCTCACGCCTTCCCACAAGGGTCCCCGAAGGGGTAGGCAGAGGTGTATAGGTAATACCCACACACCCACTTTCCGCCAGAGGTATATTAGGTGCCAACGTGACAGATGGCGAGTCCATCGCCGTTACTCCAGCACGACTATACATACGCCTTTGAATTTCTTCTCAGACGTATGCAGGTTTCCTCTCGATGTTTTCCTTCACCGTAAAGCTCGTGGCGTGACTAATCACTGTACTTAAGTTCAGAAAAACTCATTGGTACAGTCGGGATTCGAACTTGCGACCTTTGCGTCGCAGGAAACTGCTCGAACCACTCGGCCACCACGGCTCTTTATAATGATAATAATATTATCCATATTTAAATAAAATTCCTATGCTTAATGCAAACATGGAGATGGTATCATGCATCCTATCATCGTATCAATGAATCGCTATACTCATTCATAGATCCGCAACTGGCATAAGTAGGTACCTAATATATTGTATGGAAAATCGTACTGTTAGTTACTAGAATTACATATAAATGCAAATAATTCCCAGAACTGAATATGATATATAATTTATATTAAATGAAATGAGCTATAAATATCAGAACACCTATACTTTTGTAGGACCTACGTCAAACATTTAATTCTCCGTATTTTGCGGGTATGGAACCTCATTGCTAAAGGAAAAGTCCAAGAGTCACTGGCAGAATAGAAACCAGTCAGCCACATAAGTTGGTAACATAGCATCACGCCACTATAAGGCAAGAATGATAGCCTATATTTAGATTGCAGCTTGGCGGTATATTATCTTTTCCATCTTATCATATTTCTAAACAATGTGTGCCTTTAAGTGTGAAGTACCTGAAGATAGCATTGTTATTGTTTCGGTACCTACCTGCCTAGTGTGTCTAAGCAGGTATAACTGCTCACTTATGGCATAGTTACAGAGTTATAATTATTCCGGTAATTGCGTTGCAAAATGAATCTCCGTTACTATAAGGTTCCTTATTGCGCTTCAACTGAAAAAATTGCATTGGAGTCCGGTTTTACTTTACGAGAAAAATATACTTCCCATCTCATCGAAAACTCATAACACCTTGCAAGGTATTTCGATTTTTCTAATGAGAAGTCAGTCAATATATCAAAACATTATATCATGGCATGGCATCCCATTGCTATTGAACTTACAATGCCGTGACATCATTAGACGTCATATAAATCTATCCTTTTCTTGTACCTATTATGAAAGCAATAGAACGCCATGACGAGGACCCTAAAACGATTGTTAACTGCATTTGTTATTGAACTACGATGCAATGACACAAGAAAACTTGTCAATTAATTAGACAAAAAAAATGCATCTACTGAAGAAATGTGCTTTCTTGAAGCACGCATAGTCATAATAATAAATTTTATTTTTAATTAAGCATAAAGGACTTTTGGTTACGTGGAGTCCCTAGAGCATAAAGAATCAAATCTTCTTTAGTATGATATACCTACTAACTACTACTTTTTACAATATCATACTGAACCGTAATAACCGCAGGAACGCAGCGATACTAAGGAACAGCAATGAGGTTTTGTCTATAGAGACGTTATACTCCTTGAATATGAAGTATAAACATGGCAAATTGTATGCTATACCTACATATGGCTACAATACACAACTCACACAACGGCATTAAGCACACTGATGAGATTAAAAGAACACTAAGTATATGAATCCTAGTTTAATGTTTAATTTTCATATTTTTTATAGATAAAACTAAAATACCTCACGCCTTCCCACAACGGTCCCCGAAGGGGTAGGTAGAGGTGTATAGGTAATACCCACACACCCACTTTCCGCCAGAGGTATATTACTATAACTAAAATACATTACTTACAAATGAAAAGACACATCCTTTTTGTTTTTTTTTACACTCGTCCAGTATATGTTCTGCAGTTTCTAAGCACCTAAGAAGGCTTTTTCCCTAAATTCTGAATAAGTGCTACGTCGTTGCCATTCAAGCTGCGACCAAAGATTACAATGGCTACGACTAAGTTGACTCAAGCCAATTAGCCTGTGTTGAGTTAGCCAAGCCGAGCGCGGTTAAGACGTATGCGGAACAGTGACTTCATACGATTTTCTGTAAGATGGTAGTAGGTACTACAATCGGGTTGCACCAAATAGTAATTGCGATTTCGTATTCTCTTCAGCTGCTCACCAAAGAGTAAAGTACGTAGCCTCGCCCGGGGTTCACGTGTAGGGTATCGAGGGTCAGGCCAGCTGACGCGAGAAACATCTATCTCTCAAATTGTAGTATATAAGACATATCAGATTAAAAGTTATATAATAAGCGGGTCATGTTTTGATATTCAAAATATCGTTAACCTACTGAGCTCGTTACTCATTATACTTAGGTACATTTACTTCGATTAATGATAAAATTTACTGTTCTAATGTTGGTTTTTTCTTTATTGTTATAAACTTATGACACTGTGGCGTGAATATTGTGTACACCCTTTATACTAATCTTACTAATATTATATTATAAATGCATTGTATAAATGTGAATGTTTGTAAGTTTCGATGTTTGCGGTTCTTTCAAGGCCAAAGGGCTGAACCGATTTGGCTGAAAGTTGAAATGGGGATAGCTTATACCTAGGAATAGGACATAGGCTACTTTTTTATTTTTCTTTAATCCTGAAAAATTCAGTTCTTATATTATGTATGATACTCTTTCACGGCATAGCGGCTGAACCGATTCAAGCAGGAAAATTTCCAAAGCTACTTTCGAACTCCACGCGGGCAAAGCCGCGGGCATAAGCTATTAGATATGAATGTGAGTGTTTGTTAGGATGCGCGTTCCTCTTACACGCAAAAACGACTGAACAGAGTTGGATGGCATAGAGATAGATTATAGGCTAGATTACCACGTAGGTTGTGTTATATGTGTACAGATATATAAGAGCCGTGGTGGCCGAGTGGTTCGAGCAGTTGCCTGCGACGCAAAGGTCGCAAGTTCGAATCCCGACTGTACCAATGAGTTTTTCTGAACTTAAGTACAGTGATTAGTCACACCACGAGCTTTACGGTGAAGGAAAACATCGAGAGGAAACCTGCATACGTCTGAGAAGAAATTCAAAGGCGTATGTATAGTCGTGCTGGAGTAACGGCGATGGACTCGCCATCTGTCACGTTGGCACCTAATATACCTCTGGCGGAAAGTGGGTGTGTGGGTATTACCTATACACCTCTGCCTACCCCTTCGGGGACCCTTGTGGGAAGGCGTGAGGATATTATTATTATTATTATTATTGTGTTTTATTTATAAGAGCAAAAATTTACAAATATTTTTTTCCGCAGATTTATATGTCAGTGCATATACATGTCAGGACTGAATATATTTTTACTGAGGGTCAGATTCTGAGTGTTCCTTTGTAATCAGTCGGTATGCTGATATGTGAACTTTTTTGTCTTTATGCTTAGTAACGCATCTTTCTTTTTATTGCTGTAACAGTGATATCTGAGCCAGTTCTGTTTGCCTGACACCAGACCTGGTTTCTTTCTTGATAATATATTCACACCATTGAACACACATACACACCATGTATGTATGTATGTGTATCTTATCTATATCTTTCATCTGTGCGTGTTTGTCACTGAGCTCCTCCTTAGAGGCTGGATTTTAATGAAATTTTCTGTGTGTCTTCAGGCGGATTCGATAATGTTTCAGATTCACAATAGGACCCGATAGGTGGCGCTGCGATTGATTCAGGAAATAGATTTTTTTATCGCCCAAGCGAAGCTGGCCAGGTACACCCTCTGAACTTCCTCTAAAACATTATGCAAGAAAACCTTTTGGTGTACTTAATCACTGTACTGATAACTCATTGGTACAGATCCCTGGGGCTTGACCTGCCCTTGACTTTGTTAATTTATTCACATATTTGTGTACCATTTTTTTTATTTAGTCTATTAAAATGACTTGTATTGTAACTCATAATCATTTTCTTACTGGCTGGAAATACATACATACATATAATCACGCCTCTTTCCCGCAGGGGTAGGCAGAGACCACTTCTTTCCACTTGCTACGATTCTTACATACTTCTTTCGCTTCGTCCACTTTCATTATTCTCTTCATACATGCTCTTCGGTTTAGGGTACTCTTGACCTGACCTTTTTTCAAGACGTCCCTAATTTGGTCTAGAAACGTCCGTCTAGGTCTACCCCTTCCAACACTTTCATTCACACTCGCCTTATACACTTTTTTCGTCAATCGTTCTTCATTCATTCTCTCGACATGGCCAAACCATCTCAGCATACCTTTCTCAATTTTTCTTGACCTATAATTATTAAGAATAACATAAAACGAAAAATAAAATACATTAATCAACATGGACGTTGGAAAATCTATGAATAATTCGTTCTACCATACATTTTGGCAGTCTAAATATTCCAACCATGCATCTAACGTCGATCGGCGAATCTTAATTACTTAGGAACCTTACCAGAGAGTGTGAGAGGGAGATACGTCAACCAAAATGATGGACATACATGTCTCTTTCGCACCTTGAACAATGAAGAAAGCACACGTCATAGTAAGGTCAGGCACTGACTTCTACACGTTACGTGTTTTGGAATAAGTACTTATTATAACACTTGAAATGACGTAAGCTTCGGCGAGTACCTACAGTAGCCTTGCACTTGTCCGGTTTTTAGGGCTCTGTAGCAATATGTTTCGAAGGGACCTTTATTTCAGCATCTCAGGGAAGGCGTGAAAATATATCTGAATTAACAAAAAAATATTGCCAAAAATATATAAGCAAAATTAACTACTGAATATTACGTTTACGTTTACGTGTTTTGTAATTTACACCATAGAACGGTGTAGGCAGAGGTATCACAACATTCACACCTGCGCCTGCCTTGAGCCTGCCTTGCCTACTTTAATTGACCTTACCTACCTTAATTTTTTTACCTCATTTTCACATTAAAAACTTCATGATATCATGCAGATTATATCATGCCATGATTGATGCATGATATAATCTGTGATGATAAAGTTGTACCTGTGGAATGTAACTACTTTTTAATCTCATTAATAATTTCTGAAAAACCATAACATACATATAAATTAATCGTTCTAAATCCTCGTCTGTACGTTAGAGTGCCAAGAGGAGAGGCGGCATTACCACGAAGTCTGGCAATGCTGAGCGCAATTAAATATTCGCCGGCTCTTTTGCCACGGCTTCATTCTCTAGAAAAAACGTAATATAATAATAATATTATTTGGAAACTAATAAACGTGCTTACATACATCGGAACCCTGAACGCAGTTGCAATTTTAACTCGGTGACATAAGCCAAGTTGCAAAGTACGATCGTTGTCCCGTATTTTTGTACTTTCCCGTTATGGTCAAACCTTCTTTACACACTGGACTGTCGGTTGAGTTATTACTGTGGTATATGCTGTGGTAACCGTTTTCCATCAGATGGGCCGCACACTTGTTTGCCACTCGAGTAAGATGAAAAAAAAAGTACTGAAGTACATAGGAAATTTTAAGTTAAGATAATTGCAACCGTTGACGTTGATAGCTGGGCAAAAGACAGGGCAGGGCAGCAAACAAAAGATATATTTTTATTAAGTCACAGATTAAATAGTTTTTAGATACAATTAGTTAGATGTGGATCAATTGTCCAACATTGTGGTTTAAATTATATTTTTTTTAAAGTGATTTTCTAACCGTACATACAAGTATATTGTTTGCAGATGTTGGTGTACAATCCTGAAAAAAATCCCTGGCATCACAATTACATTAGTAGAACCTACTATAACTAACTCGATACTAGCTGTAGCTTCATATATGCCGTTTAAATTATAGCAATACTGCTGTGCTCATCAATTACATCCGCATTAAATGTAATAATGGTGATGGGGTTTCATCTGCAATAATGCATATAGCAACACTAACCTAATACGTTGGAAAATTATACCTACGAATGCATAACGAAGTTCGCAATATTCATATACCTATAATACTTATAAGTACCATTGGTAAAGTACATTAAGTTTTTTTCTGGTGGTTTGTATGGAAATTTACTTTTTATTATTTGAGTTCAGGCAACTAGCAACCTTGCTAGAAAATACCTACCTCACTTACAAAAGCGGTGTAACTGTTCACTTTAACTAGGTACCTAACTGTTTATATTCTGCCCAATAGAGTACAAAAAATGAGCACAGAGTAGCACCAAATGAAGAGTACCTATATTTATATATATATATTTTTTTTCCGTGCCTGTGTTTGTCACTGACCTCCTCTTATACGACTGGACCGATTTGAATGAAATTTGTGTCTTCAGGTGGATTCGAGAATGGTTTACATTTACAAATGGACCCGATGGGCAATCGTGTTTCGGGAAAATTATTTTTGTTCACTCAAGCGAAGCTGGGCGGGACAATTAGTAATATATATTAAAGAAAAACTGTCAAACTACACTGTGAAAGCAGAAAATACAAATAGAATTGAAATTTCCCTTACTCACCATTTCATTTTGAGTTTTAATTAAGTGCCGTCTTTACTTTGTCTGCAATACAAGCTAAATGACAACTCATCATTGCCAAGCTAAGCAGTTAACTTATTACTTCATTTTATTGTCCTTATTTTAACCAATCAAAACGTTAAATTGCATTATTGGAATATAAACTTACTTAAACCGAGCATTTTCGTTTTTTTATACACGTTCGCCAGTTTCGAATACTCTTAAGATCACTGAAGAGGTAATAAATTTAGGTTTCTATACATAATCACAATTTCCCACAAGTGGTCACCGAAAGGCTAGGCAGAGGAGATATTTATTTTACTTCAATTTGCAACCCAGAGTACTATTTAAAAATTGGAAAAGTAACGAACTTATGAACTACGGTAAATCATACCCTCGTTCCCTATATTAGTAGTACTAAATGTAGGTATGTACTAACATGTGAGCGTTATCGCGTAACAGATGACTGAAAATAGCCGGCAGTCGATCGGCGCTTGGTTCACGAGTGATATAACGCCAGTGATCCAGCTGACTTGAAACGATGCGCACTCCATTCTTTATAATCGCTGCGCTTGCGGCAATCCAATTCGTTGGCGGAGCGCGCATACTTGGCCTTTTTCCTCACACTGGCAAGAGCCACCAAATGGTATTCGATCCCCTACTCAGAAGACTTGCAGAAAGAGGACATGAAGTCACCGTAGTCACATTCTTCCCCATAACAAATCCACCGAATAACTACACGCAAGTTAGCCTCGAGGGCTTGGCAGAAGTGGGGCTAGAAGTTTTCGACTTAAATATGTACGAGGACCAAAGCAAAGTCCTCCAAGTGCTTGGTCTGAGTAAAATTGTGAAGCAGATCAACGAGTTTGAGCCCCTAGCCGAATTTGCTGTTGGAGTGTGTGGTAAAATTGTGAATTTCGCCCCGCTTGCTGAAGTTCTGAAGAAGCAGTATGACGTCGTTCTGGTGGAGAGCTTCAATAGTGATTGCATGCTGGGCTTGAAGCATATATACGGGATTAACACGCCGACGGTAGCCTTGCTGTCGAGTGGGCTGATGCCTTGGAGCGCTGATCGTATTGGAGCCACTGACAACCCTTCTTACGTTCCTGTCATCAGTGAAGATTTCACCACTAAGATGACGTTCATGCAACGCTTGGAAAACTCATTCCTGTACATTTACTACAAAATTTGGTACCGATATGCTATACAGTTGAAAGAAATGGCCATAATCGAAAAGCACTTCGGCAAGAAAATCCCAGATTTGCGTGACCTGTCCAAGAATGTGACCGTGATGTTATTGAACACTTTCCACTCGTTGAACGGAGTCAAACCATCGCTGCCTGGTATTGTCGAAGTAGGTGGGATGCATCTGGATCATAGCAAAAAATCGATACCACACGTAAGTAAAATTTAATACCTAATAAACAGTACAAAGTAAAGTACAATAACGTCGCACAACGCTTTAGGTGAGGTTAATTTCGAATTGTGACCCTTTGTTATATGCATATGTAATTGGGTTAAAATAAAGATAACAATGAAACAAAGGTAGGGTACAATGGACATTGCAAACAGTTCGTATGATATTTCTCCTAGCTGCAAAGTATACAAATAGAACATTCCTATGGATTCAGTTTGAAGGAGACTGTAGTTTCTGTGTATTTTTATCTTTATTATTATTCTGTGTTGTTTTACTGTTAATACAATGTACGCGACGTGTATATACCTACATAAATTTGATGATACAAATATTGTACTGATGCTATATTGTAAGGTACTGATTTTTTATGGGTACTCACATAAAATAAATACAATAATACTTCTACTAATCTAACCGATCTAATATAATCGAAAATAATAATCTAACCTAAGAACCTATACACCTCTGCAAACCCCTTCGGGGCCCTTGTGGGTAGGCGTGGTCGTATATAACTAGTATATATCGTTATATAACTAATCTAAGCTATGCCAAATTGCAGTGTTTGGGAAATAAATTGCAAGTATTAATTTCTCATAGTTTCATTCAAATTAATAAGGAATATTTCTGTTTAATGTATTTGACAAAACAACACTATAACATTTTCTTATTGTATAGAGTTCAAAAAAATATATTCTTCGGATAATATTATATGTTTCCTGCTAAGCATTAAATGTGACCCTGCATTGAATAAGATTTTTGAATTATTTTTGCTACTAGTATCATCTTTGCACACGCTTTGCTTACATACGCCCCATTTATTTTGCAAATACGTTATTTATGTGTAGGTATATTCTCTAGTCAATCATAGGTGATCCGTCTATGTGCAATAAATTATCAACACTTATTTAATAGTCCTCAGACATTCATGATAAAACCTTTTGACTTTGATTGAAATAATACTTTAGTTATTATCTTCACGCCTTCCCATAAGAGTCCCCGAAAGACTTTTAGATAAAACTACATATTCATATTACAGAGAAAAAAAATGTGTAACCTCCTCATTTTCTGAAGTCGGTTAAAAAGATTTAAGGAAAAGTATTAGAATGCTTTAGCTTTAACACTGTGTCCCACTGCCAGACAACTGTACAATTTGTCTATATTACTTTCTCTCATTTCAAAACTTATAGCGCGTGTCGGATCAATTGATGATTACTTGCCTAGTTCATACTTTGCTAGGTACCTACCTAGCAAAGTATACAATATATTACTTTAACATGCAACCTAATCGGTTCTAATCCTACTAATAATTCAAATGCGATAGTTTGTACTAGAACCTACTACTCAAAGAACTTCAATTAATTTTGGAACAAAGATAGGCTATTAGCTTGAATAATACATAATACATACAATTTGTATATCTAGGAAGCATGTTCACACGAGATGGAAAGTATGAAAAAGATATTGAAAGAAGGATAACTGCCGGAAATAAGTAGAATGGAGCCATGTCGTTGATGGGCAGTAAAAGTCTGAGCAAGAATGCTCGAGTTGCTGTCCACAACGCGATATTGGTACCTACCTTATTGTATGGCAGCGAATCCTAGGTATGTCAGAGGAAGTATGAAAATAGCTTGAAAGCAGTTAAGATGCGATCTCTTCGAAAAATGTGCGGAGTAACAATATTAGATCGAATCCGCAATGAAGAAATTCGCAAATCAACTGGCGTGAATGAGGGCGTGATTGTAAAGATGAAGAAAGGCATGTTACGTTGGGTTAGACACATAGAAACGATGAGTGAAGAAAGATTGACGAAACAGATATACAAAGCAAAAGTGTGTGCAAGAAGAGGCAGAGGAAGGCCACGTTCCAACTACCTGGATCTAATCGATCGGACTCTCAAGGACGGGAACGTTAAGAGTACTCGAAACCGACGAGCATGTATGAAGAGACTGATGAATGTGGACGAAGCGAAAGAGGTATGTAAGTCTAGAGAGAACTGGCGCTCTATACTCTCTGCCTACCCCGCTAGGGACTTGGCGTGATGATATGTATGTATGTATTTTTTCTTTTTAGTAGTAAATCTACTTAACTGTGAAAACATATCGCGGGTGAAACCGCAGGGCGCTGCTAGTAAGCTTATATGCAGAAGTACGGGGCGTGCTAAGCGGGATGTGATGTGTCATGCAATGCATGTATTTGTCAACTTATCAAACTTCAACAAACAAACAAATAACACAATTTTTGTGTTGTGTTCCTACGCGGTGAATAAGGTTTCCAGTAATGAGCTCCTTGGGGAGGGGGGAGGATTGTTACATTGAGTTGGAAGCAGAGGGATTAAATCCATTATGCTGCCAACACACTATAACTCTCCGAACACAGAGTAGCAACACGCAAGTGATACTTCAGCATCGTGAGCGTAAATAGGCTGCGGTAACCGTTTCCCATCAGATGGGCCGTATGCTTATTTCCCACTCTTGTGGTATAAAAAAAAAAAACTTCAATTATTACTTTTGATAAACTAAAAATAGGACAATGAAATCTATTAAACAAAGATAATATAAGATTGTAACAGACAGATGTACAATGTAGGTCTCGATGGAAATATAATGTTAGATGTCATTATTAGAGCAACAGAATCATTATAAATAAAAATAAATATCCTCACGCCTTCCCACAAGGGTCCCCGAAGGGGTAGGCAGAGGTGTATGGGTAATGCCCACACACCCACTTTCCGCCAGAGGTATATTAGGTGCCAACGTGACAGATGGCGAGTCCATCGCCGTTACTCAAGCACGACTATACATACGCCTTTGAATTTCTTCTCAGACGTATGCAGGTTTCCTCTCGATGTTTGCCTTCACCGTAAAGCTCGTGGTGTGACTAATCACTGTACTTAAGTTCAGAAAATCTCATTGGTCCAGTCGGGATCGAACTTGCGATCTTTGTGTCGCAGGCAACTGCTCGAACCACTCGGCCACCACGGCTCAAGAATCATTATAATATTTGTATTTAGTTTATTACAGTCTGAATTTGATTACGTCTGTATGTTTGTAACCGCATAACACAAAAACTACTAGGTACATGGAATTGAATGCAGTTCTCACATACATACCTACATTTGTACATAACATAAAGGATAATTTAATCTACTCTATATCTCTCTCTCTATAACTCTATATAATCTAATAATTTAATCCACTAAATAAAGGAGAATTTATCATATACCTACCTACATATAGATGTATGTCTGCTTGTGACTTAATTACGTGTGAACGGAAGTTTGGCACAGGATACCTAGATTATTAGCTGAATCACACACATTTTGTGCCGACCGGTGTGAACCTGCCATTTTGATTTGCCAGGCGACTACTCAGTCATTGGACCACACAATCATAGACATAATTATGATCATAAAGACCATTACCCTACAAACATGTTCTATGCCAATTGATTCACAGCGCTCCCGTTTGCCCAATTAACAGATAATGAAAACAATCATTTATTTAGTACTAGCTGTCCCGCACAGCTTCGTTTGGGTGAAAAAATTAAAGCCATGGACCCAGAGACTTCACATACCACCATTCTCGAATCCACCTGAAGAAACATAGATAATTTAATCAAATCGGTTCAGCCCTTAACGATTCTATAAAGGACACAGGCAAACATTCATTTTTATATATAAAGAAGATTCACAAGCTATGCCCCCCCCCCCTCCCCACGTTTTACGTTGCAATTTTATTGGTAGTTTTTGAAGTGAAAGCTTTTGACGATCTCGCGTCATCGTCACCGAACGCTTTCCATGAGCTATATGTATATATATATATATATATATATATACTAGCTTATGCCCGCGGCTTCGCCCGCGTGGAGTTCGAAAAAGAAGCTTTGGACATTTTCCTGCTAGAATCGGTTCAGCCGCTATGCCGTCAAAGAGCATCATACATTATAATATAAGAGCTTTGAATTTTACAGGATAAAAAAAAAAGTTGCCTATGTCCTATTATTAGGTATAAGCTATCACCATTTCCATGTTTTGCCAAATCGGTTCAGCCGTTTGGCCGTGAAAGAACCGCAAACATCCAAACTTACAAACTTTCACATTTATACTATTAGTAAGGAGTAAGATATATATACTGTGTATATACGTACATACAAAGATATACCTCCTTACGTTATTAGATTATTATTAGCCTACTCGGTTTTTTGTGCAATAAAGCTTATCCTATGTGTTTAGGCAGCTAAGAATCTATATCTGTTCAAATTTCACTCAAATCCGATCGGCCATTCGGGCATGATTGACTAAAAACCCTACTCACAAACTTTTGCATTTATAATATTACATAGTTATAATTATATAATATATCCTCACGCCTTCCCACACGGGTTCCCTAGTGGTAGGCAGTGGTGTATAGGTTACCCACATACTCACTTTCCGCCAGAGGTATATTAGGTGCCAACGTGACAGATGGCGAGTCCATCCTACTGCTAACTATGTAATGTCCATTACATAGGTAGGATAATGTAAATATTACAAATCAATCGCTTTGCGCGAATTTGGCGAACAGTGGAGAATGGCAAACCGATTTTGGCGACATTTTGTGTTTATGTACTTGATACCCGATAGGTGGCGTTTGATTTCGATTTTTATCCTTTCACCCAAACGAAGTTGGGCCAGACAGCTATAAATTATCAGTGATAAAACCCACTATATCAGCATCTTCATAGATAATCATGAATTGCTGTCACTTATTGACGAACGTACTAATGACCTTGCGGATTTTCCACCTTGTCTGACCCTAATAAACCCTCGTTCGATACCGATTCGATAAGATGAAGATGCAGTATAATATATAATAAATTACGCAATATTGCAACACTTAGACGTGTCTACAGCCGTTATTGTACACGTACTTAGCTTAATCAGATAATATGTTCGTTCTTCCACGAGCTCATCGTTTGAAGTAATTGTTGTGAGGCAATATAAGAGGATATTATTTGGGAGGTTATTTTAGGTTATGGATCAAGCCACATGGCCAAATCCTTAACCACTTTAGTATGGTGATTTATCATATCACGAGCTGTGAAGTGAAGTAAACGTCGTGAGGAAACCCACTATAAGTATATGTCAGAAAAATAAACTTCTGACAGAGACTGCTGCAAGTCTGTCAGGTTGCCACCTAAATATATCTCCTTCGCTGGAGATACAGGGTGATTTTACACCTTAGGCCAATTACATCATTGCCGTAGCCTCGTGTGGGTAGACGTATACATTATGCATCTGTATATATTTAGGTACACCAAACTTATATTCTAATATTTCAGTTATATGGAGAAAACTTCATACGTTAGCTACCGTATTTCATTATGGAATGCGTCAGCTAGTTCGGCCAAATAACTGGAAATTTACAATCACATCGTTTATTATAAAGTGGTTTTTACACGGACGAATCATCCCCACAACCCGTTTTCCTTCATGTACGATTTAGCTATTGTCCTCCGTCACTATTTTAGTATACGAAAGGAACAGACTATATAGTCATATTATAATGAAGAGGCAGTCTGTCTGTTCGTTCCAACCCGCTAATCTCAAGAAGTACTAAGTCAAATTGAAAAAGATTTCACGTTATAAAGCCCATTTATTGAACAAGGAGGCTATTTATCAATATTCTACTACCCAAAGGGGCAGAGTACCAAATCAAATGCGTGAACATATAACAGGTGGAAATGTGCCGGGCACTTTTAATAATTAAATTTAAAACAATCAATCTAACGTTTGCTCCTAAAATATATCTCCTGCGAAAAGTGGGTGTCTGCATATCCTTGGGCAAACGTGAAGACATGAAGGACAATTACACTTGGACTGCGTTCTTGCGAAAACTATGAAGTACTTTGCGCACTGTTCTTTACTATTGTGTACACTTTATATTGCCTATAGAACTTCTAAATGCAAAAAATAAAAAGTTTTTACAGATCTTATGAAAGAAACAGTATGTACATATTGGGTACACATATGAATTTCGGATGGTTCTATTGAAAATGTTGACAGTTCATTGACCTGTGCAAGAATCATGATAATCAATAATCTTCAAATCGATAAAACTAGATATATAGATTATGGAAGTACGATCTATCCTAATAACCTTTTTGTTATCTGTACATCATCGAAACACGTGACGCCATTGATTATGGTTTTAAACTACTGCGCAAGCATGCATGACTATACATACGTCTTCAAACGTATGTCATCATCATTGTCCCCAAGTTCAGAGAAAAAAAATGGTAGAATCGGGATTTGCAATCTTTGTGTTGCATTCTACTACAGTAGCCGCCGCCGTAGCTCCAAAATCTTTCGTACTAATGTATATTAGTATGAAATTTGCGCATATGTGTAGCTATACTACGCGATATTGGTGTAATTATTTCAGTCAAAGAACGATAAGAACTCCTTGCGATTATATTTAAGGTTGGCTTTTAATAAATTATATCCAAAATTGAAACAATTTTAATTAAAAAATGTAGTAGTGTTAAATTAAAGGTACTGTAAATAGGATATTAGCCTCCTTACTGTGCAGCTGATTATTCAAATAAATTGTTATATAAACACGTTTTTAGAATATAATGAATAGATAAAAGAAACGTATTTCCAATACATAATTTATTATTAAAATTAGTTCGTAGCCGTATAACAACATAATTCGTATACAACCCAAGATTGATATGATCCAGTTATATTTAACTATTATACTGAAATAAATGTATAAAGTATATATAAATGTCTACAGTCGCTGTATAACGCAGATTTCAAGTTAAAATCCCGACTGTACCAATAAGTCTTTCTGAACTTAAGTACCTACAGTGATTAATCACCACAAGCTTTTCGGTGAAGGAAAAGATCAGGAGAAACCCAGCATACGTTTGAGAAGAAATTCAAAGACATAGTGTAGTAGATAGTGCCATCCACGAAGAGGCGCCCTACCAATATTAGAAGGCAGTCGCGGATGCAGAAACTACATATTTTGATTACCATTGATTTTACAGAGGTAGGGCATAACGGGTTTCCCGTTCGAATTTGGAGCTGCCCGACTGGGGCAGGACCTCCACCTTATAGAAGTCCGTAGCCAAATAACAATTTATTGTGTTGTGTTCCTACGCGGTGAATAAGGTTTCCAGTAATGAGCTCCTTGGGGTGGGGGAGGATTGTTGTATTGTGTTGGCAGCAGAGGGATTAGTCCCATTATGCTGCCAACACAGTACAACTTTCCGAACACAGAGTGGCAACGCGCAAGTGATACTTCGGTATTGTAAGCGTAAATAGGCTGCGGTAACCGTTTTCCATCGGGTGGGCCGTATGCTTGTTTGCCACTCTTGTTGTATAAAAAAAAAACATTAATATTGTGATTAATCTCCTACTTAAAAGTACTACTTTACTAAATAACATACATACATGTACATACTTAAATACATAATGAGATTACAAATTATTTTATTTCCAATTTTATTTTTCCTAGGACAAATAAATCGAAATAGACTCCGAAGAAACCGTTTTAGTAGCTTAAAGCATATTGTAATGAGAATCGTAAACATTTCTCTTCAAACTTCAAACAGCATTGTGGTTTGTCCATAGCTTGCATAGTATGAGTAATTATTGGTTCCGTTTATATACCCAGAACAATGCGCGCACACAGTCATGGCTAATTGATAAATGTCAAATGGCATTGTGTACAATCTCTGTCTATGTCATTACTTGACCTGTCATCTGACCTGACGATTATAGTCGACGGAATACTGACGATAAACAGTACTGTCTGCTAGTCTCAAAGATATATTACTCCAATGGGCTATTGATTTACTGATTGACTGCTTGTACCCCGCGGGTTTCCCCCCTTTCCCCCAATTTTATGGGCTTATTTATATATTAGAAGTCATTAAGCAGTCGGTATATTTCTAAAATAAGAGAGTTTAAAATACTTTCAAATGAATGCTGTTATTTTGGCATTACAAACACACTCAAATTTATTTTATACGTATAACAATATCTCATTATCTTTGATAGTGGGACCGCAACCAACAGAACCCTCTCTGCCTACCCCGTAAGGGACTCGGCGTGATTATGTTATTTTTAGATTTTTTATATAACCTACCATTCTTCAATCGAATAGGAAAACAATGTACTAAAAGCACGAGGTTTTTTTTAATTTCGTATATACTTAGGTAGTGGACTTCAATAAAATGATTTTCCCTTACACACCTATTTCAACATAAACTGTTCAATTGTCTTCGAAATTGGGTCATAGGTCCATTATCTGTCATTAAAGGTCCATTAGAGGTCATTGAAAATAGGTCTTTAATTATTGAAGATAACAACACAGTTAACCTATTTGCCCAAAGACCAGCTCTTTTTTTTTCCTTTTTTTTTTATCGAAGAATATATACACTACTAGATATCCCGCCCAGATTCGCTTGTGTGAAAAAATAAAGTTGCTATAACAGGATCGCAACGCCGCCTATCGGGTGATTCCATGTCAAATTGGGAATCTAAACCATTCTCGAATGCACCTGACAAAGACACAGAGAATTTAATTAAATCGGTCCAGTCGTTTACGTTTCTATAGAGGACATACAGACAAACATTATTTTTTATGTATACATATATAGATACGTAATATACTACAATATACCTACAACAATACTTAATTTCAATTGTTAAAAGTCACGCTACTTACATTACAAAATATACATACATACCTCTTTGAATAACTATAAGTAATGTCGTGTATAGGTAATAATTTAACGTCAAGCCTCACAATACGTCCCTGCCATGAAAGGAATCCACAGAGAAAGGAACCCCTTAACAATACCTACTGTACCATAGAGCACAGGTTTTTGTAACAGTCTCTTGATCCAGTCATTTTGCGAGAGCATCAGGTGTTAGTAGAGGCATTGTCTTCATTAGCCGTTATATTCGGTAGGTACAATGATTGCGGAGTTTACATCACACATTCGCAAACAAAACAAGATATGCTTGTCTTTTCGGCTTCACGAGTTACTCTGGTGGTAAGTTTATTGGCGGTGATACCAACCTAAAATGGACTTTGATTAAAACTGTGACGTCACCTACACAATCTTTAAACTACTATCCATGAATACATTCTTCGTTGCACTTTTCTTCCATTCCCTTAAACTTTATTCCATTCTTCGCCATTAGTTGTCTATATTCACTTCTTATCTTATCTCTTGCAGCCCTTAGGTCTCTAACCTTATAATTATCGACATTACGACAAAAGCTCTCTCATATTACCACAAGTGTTAGTTCAGATAAAATACTTGACATAAATTGAAAAGATAAATGAGAGCCAAGTGGATTGGCAAAGCCTTGCTATATTATACAGCCCCGTGGCACCTTTATGCTACTTGTAAATTGTATAAGAACGAGAACATTTTTTTCCTAGGATAAAAACCTATATAGTATGTATTATAAAAGTGCTTTTAAAGAGAAAATTCCAAAGGCGTGTCTGAATTACTGCGACAAACTCATCATCTTTCTCTGTGGCATTTAACTATATCTCCGGCGAAAAGATGGTGTTACAACACCTTCTAAGGAACATTCTTAGATGGTGAGAAGATATCTATATACTTATAGATATAGGTACTAGATGTGTCTGTGTGTGTAATTTTTTTCTCGGTCTTATTTCTGGTATTCATAACCTATGTGTTATTCCAGCGAAATTATGTCTGTGTCAAGTTTCTTCTAAATCCGTCCCATAATTATTTTTACTTTATTTCCAGTATATCGAGAAATTCCTGAACGAGTCAGAGCATGGAGTGGTGCTGTTCAGTTTCGGCTCCCTCATCAAGACCGCCACGATACCCAAGTACAAGGAGGCAATGATAGTGAATGCCCTCTTGAAGTTGAAACAACGAGTCATTTGGAAGTTCGAAGATAGTGGCGAAGAAGGTACACTCAGTGGCAACATTCTTAAGGTCAAATGGCTACCTCAATACGAATTGCTGCGTAAGTATCACTAGATATAATAAAACAAAAGTTTATCTATCTGACGCGGTTATCTGTCCGGCCGCGATAAAGTCAGCTACTGAACGGGTTTTCATCTTCAACGGTTTCGAGTGATTTAGAGGAAGGTAGGGAGCTAAGGGAGTAAACATTATAACGCGGGTGAAGTCGTAGGGTACAACTAGATAAGAAGAATAAAATAAGTGTTTCAATTTATCGTCACTATACATCGTTACTATGTCCTTGGAATGATTTCCATCACCGTAATGTTCGTGGTGTGAAAAATAATAATGGGTAATAACTTGAGTATATCCTCACGCCTTTCCACAAGGGTCTCCAAAGCAAACCCTTTGGAGCGGTGTATAGGTAGTACACACCCACTTTCCACCAGATATATATTTTAGGTGCCAACGTGACAGATGGCGAGTCCATCCCCGTTACTCAAGCACGACTATACATACGCGTTTGAAATGCTTCTCAGACGTATGCAGGACCTTATCTCAAGTTTTCAGACGATTACTTAAACCTCTCAGCCACTCTATCAATGATATGAATGATATGGGTGAACCAATTGACGTGCATTCTCAGGGCTCGTGTTACATTCGATCAAGATGTTCAATTGGTTGGGATTGACGGCTGAGCGAGCTCTGTGACGCACGGAGGGGAGTTAATGCAGTTATATAATCATAGTGTTCGTCCATTTTATCAGGGACTGGACTTATTTATTTATTTTATTGGAATAAAATACAGTTATGACTTACAAATAAATGTCCGATAATGTCTGCAGTAATATACCAAATGATTTGAAAGAGTAACCATGGAGATTCTTGTCGGTTCTTCTCCATGGAAACGACCAACCCGAACCGTGCACCTATTTCGGCGTTTTATAAGTGCCCATCTAGGCCTATGTAAAATAAAAAATATTATTTTGTCTTTGTCCAGTTACTGTAACAAAAGATAAGCTCAATTTGGGGCTAAGTACATCAATTTGTGTCCCGAGGTATTTATTTATTTAATCCGATTCAAAAGAAATGTTTGCATAACATATCCCGTTTATATAGGAAGCCTTATAGAGCATGTACATATATAGTCATACTAGTACCCAAGGCACAGCGGTTAATCACATTTACATCGGGGAAATCGCGGGGTCCAACTCTCTGACTTGCTAAGACACAAATGATTGGCCGTCGGAGGCTGCGAGACACAATACCGGGATTATTATAATACTAGATTATGCCAGCGGCTTCGCCCGCGTGGAGTTCGAAAAAGTAGCATTGGAAATTTTCCTGCTAGAATCGGTAAATACATTATAATATAAGAACTGTGAATTTTTCAGGATAAAAAAAAAGTAGTCTATTTTCTATTCCTAGGTATAAGCTATCGCCATTTCAACTTTCAGCCAAATCGGTTCAGCCGTTTGGCCGTGAAAGAACCGCAAACATCAAAACTCACAAACTTTCACATTTATAATATTAGTAAGAAGTAAGATAACACTTCCTTATGAATTTCTGAAACCTTATTAAGAGCAGAAACACAACACTACCCGGAAACAGTGTCATTTGGCTGCGAACTTTAAAGCGATGCAATAATTGAGGTTCTTACGTAGGTACCGTATTATGCTGAAGTCTATGTGGAATTATTAGTTACGAGCTTTACATAATGTTAAATATACCAATTTAATCTTAGGTACCGCATCTATTTTCCTTAACATGCACATACTCAAACACATATTGGCATCAACCTGAAAACACACGTATGTATATTACGTGACAATCCTGAAAGTTTAGAGACTAGGTGTGCCCCCCGAATTTACCCGGTTCAAATTGGATTATTTGATGCCTTACTTCGTCAATAAACGGGTTATCGATTATAAAGATTTCTTGAAATAAGATTAGCAAGTGCCGAGATGAGCGCGTTTAAACAAACAAACTAACTTTGCTTCTCTATAATATATACATATTATGAACAAAAAAGGATATTGTTTTTCGAGAAGATGTATCTAATAATTAACATAATAACTGCGATAAATCGGAGAGGCACGACTTACTGAGCGAGCGATGTTATACTGCAATTGTATTTCTCCGATATTGTCTTCAAGAGATCTTAATGGGTAGGCAGAGGCGAGCATATTAGGTAAGGTTTTTGCGTCTTAACTCTAGATGAAAGGCTCCGGTGGATACGGGCTTTGACGATTACAATATGAGGATTAGGTACACTACAGGGATATAATTAATCATCTTCATCATATCATCACGCCGGGTCCCTAACGGGGTAGGCAGAGAGTATAGAGCGCCAGTTCTCTCTAGACTTACATACCTCTTTCGCTTCGTCTACATTCATCAGTCTCTTCATACATGCTCGTCGGTTTCGAGTACTCTAGACGTTCCCGTCCTTGAGCGTCCGATCGCTTTGATCTAGGTAGATGGAACGATATAACTAATATAATTATTAATGAAATCCACAGAACACAAAAAGGTGTTAGCCTTCGTCGGTCACGGCGGTTTGTTGGGAATGACGGAGGCAATATCTGCTGGGAAGCCAATGCTGGTGGTGCCATTCTTCGGGGACCAACCAAACAACGCCGTGACGGCGGCCAATGTCGGCTTCGGAAAGGTCGTGTTGTACGAGACTCTCACAGAGAAATCTATGTACGACGGATTGCAGAGCGTTTTGAGTTCTGAGTAAGTTTTAAATTTTACATTGACCAACTTCTCCATGATGGATAATGCCATCTGCGTACAAATAAATAAATGTCTTGGAATAATATTCTTTATGTAGGTGATATTCTTCATATTAGATCGAAGTTTGGGTTACCTCGAATATCTTCGAGGTAGGGTTAATACTGATAATATCCGCCCCCAGTCCTTTATCTCCGTACCTTTATCATCATCACCACACGCCACACTTAAAGAAGCCAGAATGACCGGTCAATGCTTGACCTGCATGCTGTTTCAATCTCAAGCCTATTTCGAAGAAGAGTAGGATTGATTTGTGGTCGAAGTTGTCAAAGTTGTTCTAATGATGAGTATTCTAGTTTGAGATGTGTATTCCTCTAACAGATTTGATATTTGCCGACCTAAAAGTTTGCCCCCTACATACGGGTCTGTGGTTTAAATGATGATGTCATGATCTATTGGTACAGCTTAACAGTTTATGGTTTTAAATTGTAATATATATGATCTACGGTAGCAGTGGTTTTCAGGTTATAAATATATATATCCTCACGCCTTCCCACAAGGGTCACCGAAGGGGTAGGCAGAGGTGTACAGGTAATAATCACACACCCACTTTCCGCCAGAGGTATATTAGGTGCTAGGTTATAAAGTAGGTAAGCTATATTACTTTACTCTTTGTAGGTAAGTCTCATAGACTACCTAAAAATTCAACGTATCTGCTTCCATATTTTTTCTGTAGTATAATGAAACGTGCCTACATTAACTTTCGCTTTTTGAAAAGTCTCCTTGTGTAATTTTGATTACGTAGGTACAACATTCGAATTTTGGTTACACCTCTTTGCTGTGTTGCGACTTATTTTTTTATCAGATTATTGAAAATTCCTGACACGTCTTTCTTTGTTGCAGAATGCGTTTGAGTGCACGACGTGCGTCAAAGATTTGGCGGGACAGGCAGGCGGACCCGCTCGACACGGCTATATATCAAACTGAAAGAGCCATTCGCTGGGGTAACCAAGACCCCTTGTACTCTGCATCCAAGGATCTATCGTTCATCCAGTACGCACTGTTAGACGTGGCAGCTGCATTCCTCCTTGCAATTATAATTTTAATCTTATTATTAAGGGTAATTTTAATCGTGATTGTTAAATTTATAGGTGGCAGTGTTAGTGGTAAAGAAAAATTGCAATAGTTAATCTGTAGCCGTGTTTTACAGGGTGGATATAACAAACTAACTCTAATCATATTTTTAGGTTGTTGAATCGAGATATTATAATTATTATGAGTGTAGAAAGAACTAGCGCTTAACTCTCTCGGTCTACCTCGGGAGGGTCTTGGCGTGATGAGTTTAAATTTGTAGTATTTAATAACTTTGTATTTTAGAGTAATTATAAATATCGGTTTAGGTGTAAATTGCTTTATTTTTAAGACAAAAGTAGAAAAGCGTTCCTCGGTTCGATTCTTAATAACTTTGTGAAAATATCGTTGATTTGTATGTTATATCTACCCCGTGCTATATAATTAGGTAATAACAATAAATATAATGTGCGTCATGAGGATACAAAATTCTCACCTGCTCTACAGAAAAGTTATGTCAAATCACTAGAATATACCAAAAACATTTTTTAAGTTATCGTGATCTTTTGATATTGGATTATAATTTTTAGGGCGTAGAAATGAATTTTAATAACATATTTATTTTAAGACTAGCTACATCCAACAAGCATTACAATAAGGGTTGCCATCTCTAAAATTTGCAAAATTGGCAACCAGGACGAGACGCGTGAAAACCCCGGATTTTAGGGCCTAGAACCTGGACATGTCAGCGTTTTTTAAATATAATAATCAGTGTAATAAAAATCTATTGAAATTAACTAGTCGGTTAGTCGGTTGGTCGGTTGATTGCGGCGTGCGGACACAGTGCGCGTGTCGCAGGCAACCGAAGAGTTTAATTTTTTAAGCCGGGACTATCTACAAATGAAACCCCGCCCGGACGCTCCCCAGATACCGTCTAAAAGTCATGATATCTAAACCTATGGTGTATCCTACACACCAACCGTACTCTTTGTGTAATGTTTGTGTTAAATTAATAAATATGTAGCACCAGTGGCCATATAGTAGATGTGGCATCTCCCAGCCGGGCTCTTGGCCCCACCTATCTCTTTGCTTGTGGGAAGCCACCCGGACCCTTCAGATAGGAAATTCCAACTTAAGTGGAACCTCTAGCTCTAAGATTATCTCATATTAAGCCAACACTTTAAGTAGAACTCTTCGTATATTGACTAGCGATCCAGCTGCCACTAGACAAAATCCTTTTGCCTTAGCGTTCACTAGCGGAGCTCACTAGTCGTAGCGAATATCGGATGATAACGGTTAGCGTCAACGTTAACAGAAAAATATTTTTTCTAGAGTGGCAACCCAGATAGTGAACATATTTATTTTATGAATCGATTGCAGCGCCATCTATCGGATTTGAATTGTAAATGACAAAATTTATCTTCAAAATCGTTAACGGTTACCGTAATAAGCTTTTTTTAAATATAATTTACGTGTTAGTGGGTTGAGAGTGAGTCGTTATGACGATTGTGTCACTGCATAGAAAGTAGGGTATAATACAATGATGTTGTATATATAAAAAACTCATTGGTTCAATATAGTATTTCTCCAGAATAAGAGTGAGAGTAGAGAGAGTTAGCGAGAAGGGGCGGTGCATTACCTATCATAGTAGATGGATCATCAAATCATCATTACGGATAGGACTTTTATAAAATCCGTTTATAAAAAAATATTCTGATCGGTTTTGTAGTTTCTGATTTACGCGGTCAAACAAACAAAGGAGCTCTTTCTCGTTATATATTACTACTAGCTGTCCCGCCCAGCTTCGCCCGGGTGAAAAAGTAAAATTTCCTGAAACACGATCGCAGCGCCACCTATCGGGTCCAATTGTGATGTAAGCTATCCTTTATTTTAAATTTTTCCCGTTCTTGCAACATTTTTCATTTATGCTTCGCTCCTATTAGTCGTAGCGTGATGTTATATAGCCTAAAGCCTTCCTAGAGAAATGGACCATCCAACACAAAAATATTTTTTCAATTCCAACCAGTAGTTCCTGAGATTAGCGCGTTCAAACAAACAAACAAACTCTTCAGCTTTATAATATTAGTATAGACTAGCTGTCCCGCCCAGCTTCGCCCGGGTGAAAAAGTAAAATTTCCTGAAACACGATCGCAGCGCCACCTATTGGGTCCAATTGGGGGATGGATATTGGGTTATGTAAGCTATCCTTTCTTTTAAGTTGGATCAAACTGCATACGGTGTGCAAATTTGATTGAAATCGGTTAAGTAGTTCAGGAGCCCATCGTGGACTTGATTGCCATAAAAAAGGTTATAGTGAGTCAATCTTAAAAGATAGACATACGCTGTCGCGGACTTTTTTTTAGAACTTTTAAAGAGGAAAGATTCCCTCATACATGATATTTTCGTAACTTAAACCGTTTACACAGCGTACGCAACGGAAGCTCTCAAAAAGGAATATTTTTTCCCGTTCTGGCAACATTATTCATTTATGCTTCGCTCCTATTAGTCGTAGCGTGATGTTATATAGCCTAAAGCCTTCCTAGAGAAATGGACTACCCAACACAAAAAGAATTTTTCAATTCCAACCAGTAGTTCCGGAGATTAGCGCGTTCAAACAAACAAACAAACTCTTCAGCTTTATAATATTAGTATAGATATATACTTACATATGTATATAAGGCATCAGCTATATTTATTACTAAATACTATAAAATTTATAATTTTTTGTTAGAATACTGAAAAAATACATATTTTGGGCATTGTCGTTTAACATGAGTTATGATGTTAAATAGTATGTTGTCTAAATTACTATTGTCGAGTTGTTTCGCCGCCAGGCTCAACGGTTTTGCAAAAGGGCTAACAGGACAGTTGCTGAACTATTTAGTAAGGAACAATGGCAGGAAGCAAATAATAAAAACATATTAGATTTAATAAACCTTATTTTCGCATAAAAATCTGCTCTAACATAAGTGATACACGTAGGGTGCATGTAGGGTCAACGTTTGTATTTTTTTTATTATGAATAGTAGTAAAGCCGTGGTGGCGTAGTTCGAGTAGTTGCCTGCGACACAAAGATCGCAAGTTCGAACCCCGACTGTACCAATGAGTTTGTATGAACTGAAGTACAGTGATTAGTCACACCACGAGCTTAAGGTGAAGGAAAACATCAAGAGGAAACCTGGTCCCTAAAATATATTTCTGGCGGAAAGTGGGTGTGTGGGTACTACCTATACACCTCTGCCTACCCCTTAGGGGACCCTTGTGTGAAGGCGGGAGGATTATTATAAATATTTTTTTTTAATCCATATAGCCGGGTTTCGAAGTGAATAGTATTACTTTTAATAATGTTGTAATTTTATCTTTGGAGCTAATTATTTTATTGCTTTGTCATCTATATAAATATAGGAGATCCCATTTGTGAACTCACTCATCACTAAATCTCAGGCTGATTGACTTGAAATTTGGTAGGAGTATTTCTTACGCGGTGTAGTAGAGGTCAGCTAAGAACGGATTTTATGAAACTACTTTTTTTTACTTTTTCACCCGGGCGAAGCTGGGCGGGACAGCTAGTGATTATATATTCTAGAAGAAAACTGCTCTACTTTCCAAGACACCTGTATATAACTGGGAAGAGCTTCATAGACTTAAAAGTAGTACTCATTCAAAGCCTGTAGATTGCCTGCCTGTAGCCTGTAGACCATTATGTGGGGAAAGCGGGAATCCGAAAAATGTCCACACACATTTTTGTTCCTTTGTTATCTATAATTACCAATAGTAATAAGTATCCTATGCTAATGCTATTTGTACCTACTTTCTGAATAAGTAGACAATTGCTGGTCACGGTGTAGTGTACAAACATAAATAAAATATGTGATGTGTCAAGCGAATGTTTTAATTAACATCATACAAACATTTTTGCAGAACTAGAATTAACATAATTTATATCTCCTTAGCATTCAAGCAATTATTTTATTTATAGACATGTGCTCATGTCACTACTAGCGCCATGTCTTGATTTCATTATGCTTCTTTTCATTCATTTTGATTTTGTATCACAAGTTTAGTAAGCATGTAGCAACTGGAAGAAATTGCATAGATTTTTGGCCTATAATAAAACATTTTTCTATGCTGAAAAAGCATGTAAAAATCTAATACCTCAAATTTCGCTTGGAAGCATTACCAGTAGGCTATAATGCTGTCACTTTCAATCTTTGCCACTGGCAAACATAATAAAAAAGTTAAGGATAGATAACCATGGAACAGACTTTGATAATCGAATCACATCCGAGCGTCATACGACCTAAGGTGCAAGATGACATGCACGCCGTCAAAATGGGAATGAAATATTCATCAAAAGCCGCCGCATCAAAGGCAAGGCGCCCTTATTTATTGAAGAATACTTCTGTAGGTGACAAAAGTATTCTTCAATAAATAAGGGCGCCCCTTTGGGAAGAATCAAGCTAAGAATGAGCTATTTATTACACACAACATTCATAAACAGCACAAGCGGCATAATTATTGAATATAATATAATATGCACTGACCCGATTGGTGCCCAACGACACAGAGAAAAGCTTAAAAGTACAAATATGGATTATGTAATACCACAAACGTCAAAACTCAGACCAATTCAATACAACCAGACCATTTCATTACATCATTTTGCACTATGGTGTTGTACAGGACGTCAGATCCATTTCAAGCCTCTTAATTTTTATTGGCAAAATATTAACCATTTCTTGACACAAACTGAACTCCTCCTGCATCATAGCTGCAGCATTTTCGTCACTGTTGCATATATCTACAACTGCCTTGTATGAATCATAACTCTTTTGAATGTGACTTAATTGAGTCACTTTGTCTAAGGCAATACGTTTCATACTATTCCTACCAATGAAGGCATAGACACTGATTATTGGTCTTATCAAGTCAACCTCTAGCTTCACAGGCATTTTACCATTTTTATCCTTGACAGAATCTAAGAAGTGGTCATAATTCTCAATACTTTTTTCGCATAGCATGTTGACTTTTTTCAAAGCATGTGGCGTTGGCTTTCCTTTTGCCTTGTTAAGCAATTCTAATTTAATGTTCAGTATATCAGAGTACACTTCCCCGAGTTCATACCAAAGTTGCCTGCAAAATTGTAAGTAATATGTGGGGTTTACTTCCTTAATTAGTTCTTCGAGCATATCAATCCTTCTCTTGTGCATTTTGGCTCTCCTTTCATCATCTTCTTCGAAGAAAGCCAAGTAACTGTATGATTGTGAACTGTCTTGCACAAGTTCTATATAGTCCGACGCAAGAGTTTCCAGCTTATAATACTCCTTAGCCTTGTTCAGCCACATTTGACAACTTAAAAACACTTCTCTGGCATCTTGGTAAGTCAACAGAAACTTATCGCTAACTTTACTTTCAAACTTAGAAACATCAATATTTAGGAATATTAAACTTTTCATATCACCTCCACAAATATTTTCACTGTCTTCCAGGGTCAAATTGGACATATCTGTAAATTTGAATATTGTGCCATTATTATAAACATTTTATGTAGAAAATAATGCCTAAAAACTTGTAAAGTAGAATTAAAAATATATAAATATGTATTAATAAAAATACATATATATATTAATAAAAAAATACTGAGGCCTGGCTAATGTATATGTATATGCCATAGAAGTGTAAAGAAACATGTTCTTCAAAAGTAATTTGGTTGAAATAATACTTCAAGTTGAAGAAGAAACAATTGGATTATGACAGAAGTATCAATATGATATTTAAGATTGCAGAAATACATCCCTAAGTAAAGAAGAGTATCACTAAATGCCATTATTAAAACTTAGGTGATGGGTATTATTGCAATGTTCAGATTATTGAATTGAAATTCATAGAAAGAAAACATCTATTTGACACAAGTTACATATATTGCCCAAAGTGACAATTATATTTAAAAAAAACAACAGGTAAACATGGACATAGTGATAATTTTTGAGGTCATACTAATGCCAATGTGCAAGCGGTGCAAGCGCAGAACAAAAGTAGGGAGGGTTGAGGGGGGCCTGAACAGAGGGAGCCAGATTATTGGACATAACGGACTACTGAAGTGCCGATTAGTGGGACTCTACTGTGCACTGTAGCTATGTATATTGTTACTGTCTTGACTTATAAAGTGGAAGAAGTAGAGGAAGGTCACATTATAACTACCTAGATCAAATCTACCAGTCTCAAGAAAGGAAAATGAAGGAGGTCCGTAAGTCTAGAGAGAACAGGGTCCTACTCTCTCTACCTAATAAGGGTAATGGTATGTATGAGTTTTCTTTATTTTAATAGAGAAAATTTTATTTTCTAAGTTTAATTAGCTAGGAACAAACCTGTAATAGCATCTGTCATCCTCTCAGCATCATTCATCAGCCTGGCTTTAGAAGCTGTCATCAGCAATATGCAGTATTTAGCCCAACACCTAGCCACATCCGCAGATCTATGTTTAAATGTCTCAATCTTTGCCAAGTACACCTCCTCAGTGCTATCGGTAGACCTTAATTTCTCTTCATATTCATCCAGGATTTTGGAAGCTGCTGCCAGATGATGCCTGGATTGGTAAAATCCATTCTGCTCAGCAAAAAACTGTGAAAGTGTCGCAGAGTTCAGTGCCCAGTCAATAGGTTCATAATCTGAATACTGCAGCTGCCTCCTCAAGGTAATGTGACAATAAATTGCCGACTTTAAGGTCTCTTTCAAAGAACCATACACTTGAGCCAAATAATAAAGAGTCAGTGTATGAGCTTTCTCAAGAGCCATAATGTCACCCATTGCTTCCCCACTACTGTTTATTATGTGCTCTATAGGCAGGGGCATTTGTAAAGTACATTTAAAAGTCTCATACAAATCCTTAGCTTTGAGTAAATAGGTCTTAGCGTCCCCTGGGGCATCTCTGTTAGACCACAAGATACCCAGATTGTTGTAAACATTGATTAGAGTTAGGATAATTTCAGGTTTAGAGGCATTTTGGCTCAGCAGGTCCACTGCCTCGGTTAGAACCTTTTCACTGGATGAAAGTTCTTCTGTCTCCATGTCTATGATACCAATGTTCAGCAAAACAGCTCCTAACATAGCATCCAGCTTGGTTCTATCTAAAATAGTCTCAGAAGTAACTCTTTCTGTCAGAGAATCACGTATATTGCAAAGTATTTCTTTTGCCTTATATTTCGATGAGTACGGTTCAGTTTCCGGGTCATTTTTACTATCTTCATCCAATAATTTACGGACCTTACCATAATTTTCTTTGAAATCATTTAGGATCTCTTTCGCCGTCATATCAGCAGAAACAGTCATAGTTTCGCCGGTTTTTCACTCGTCTGTCGAAACCTTAGTGCAGTTTTCTAGTATATGGACATAACCAATACCTAATTAATTACTATTACACCCCTTAGTTACTTCGAGTTTTTTATAGAAACAGAAATTACCCAGTATGAGTGTTAATTAATTAGGTGTACACAAGCAATATAAAATATAATCTAGGTACACTAACTAATACAAATTGAATTGATTACATAGAGATAAAAGAACCTGACAAATTTTAATATTTACTGACGTTTGTTTGTCTTTTTTTTTTAGTATTCTGTGCTGTTATTTTTTTCCAATATTCATTTTAAAACATCGCGTATATGGTTTTTTTGGGGTATTAATATTATCAATGAAATTTAATTCAATGTACCATGAGTTATTCAGAGACTAATTTTGTCTCAACTGTCTCAAGATGTTTTGATACCGTGCGTCATCCTCATGACCTCAGAATAATATACTATCGGGCTCACCATAGACACCATATAGGAGATATACCCGCTTGGGTTCCCACCAAACAGGAGGGATTCTCCAAATTCTAGTAGCAGATATGAATTCCTTTTTTGGACCGTAGTAATTAATAATTGAATACATCAAAATCGTCACAAAAAAATCCCGTAGGGGGAATCCGCATAGGTCTTAAAATTTCAGACATTTGTGAAGTTTGTCCCATAGGTGGCGACAATTAATAGGTAGGTACCTACCTATATTTAAGGTAATCAGTATATGTTTTTATTGTGTACCACTAAGGTAGCAAACAAGCATGCGGCCCGTTCACAGTATAAATTGTATTTTTCAAATTTTTTATTTTATTATTGTAATTTTGAAGAACTCCGTGCTTAACTCGTTGACGATTAGCACAATTACCTTCCACCAAGATAAATAATAAAATAATAATATATCCTCACGCCTTCCCACAAGGGTCCCCGAAGAGGTAGACAGAGGTGTATAGGTAATACCCACACACCCACTTTCCGCCAGAGGTATATTAGGTGCCAATGTGACAGATGGCGAGTCCATCGCCATCCACCAAGATACTACCAATATATATGAAAAAAATTACTAATACATACAAAATTACAATTACATTTAGTTAGTTACATTAAGTCACCTCATCACTCAACTTCTGAACTGTATAAGCGGACGAGTAGTGATAACATTTCTTTATTAATTCATGTTGATTTGTTTATTCTTGAAACCACAATAATATCAGGCAATTTATTTAAGTGGCACAACACTGAACTGAATTTTGCACTGTTTATTCTTATATTTATCAATATTCATATTATACACGACCCCAACCAAAAAGATGGGTAAAACACAAAAATGTTCATGTGAATAATTGTAAACTCACATTTTCCTAATTCACAAACAGACAAACAACATAGTAATTATTATAATTATATTATAACTAATTATTTACATTGTACTGTTAAAATTATTACTGTATAAAACATAATTTTATTCATCACCAGTCATTAATTATAAATAAGAACAATTGTTCATTAATAAGAGACAGCTTTACATCAAAGTAACAGCATAATTAATTATTTATCAATGTTAAAACAGTGCAGTCTACATCTATCCTATCTAATTATATTATCTGTATTAGGATCCTGCATCTGGTTCCTGGTCTTCTGTTGATAATGCTCGGGGAGGTGTATGAGTGTTTAGCTGGGAAAAGACTTCCCTCTCTCCCAATGCTAAGGGATCAGGTTGTGCCGGAGGTGATGAAGGATAGACCATCATCGGGGATGGGGACACAGGTCTTACCATCCCAGCCCCCGTAGCTTCCTGCTCCTCCAGGAATCGGTCCATATAATCCGTATGTCCCGGATGCAGGGTATACTTTTTCTTCTCTAAGCGAGCCTTATTAGCAAATATATCATGTCTCTCTGTCTTTTTCCAAATGTAGTAAAATTGTACCAACTCGCCCACAGAGCGTGTCCGGACTTTATGTTGTCTGATAAGGTGAAAGTCTTTGCCATGAGCTTTAAGACCATTTTCGAAATTACGGCACTCTTCTTCCGACCAGAGGCTTGCATGCGCAGGTGTTTGAGCAGATATACGCCGCCTTCTCAATGCCTCTTCAACATTGTGACCACACTGTTGCAATAAAAACAAGGCTTCCTCGTCATCCCTTAACTGCTTTCCTCTCGGAACTGCATCTATTCCTGTACTTGAGTTCATAGTACATATTTTCCTCATGTAATCTTCTGTGTCATTCTCCTCTAAGATGCTTGGATTCCAAAGTAACTTATCCTCGTTTTCATATGGTAATGCATCATCATAACTGCAAAGACCTTCAGGGATCGCAGCCTGATAGTCACTACCAACCATTATAGTCTTTTTCCAGTCATCCTCATCTGGACTGTAGTCGTAATCATCTTCTTCTTCTGAAGGTGGTCGGGAGCCCGACCTAAGGCAACGAGTGGCTTCAGGACTCGTGGTCTCTGTATACAACTGCTGTAATGCCGATTCTTGTTTCACTGCCTCTTCAGGCACCACCTCTGGTACTTGTTCTGGTACTGGCTTGTCCATGCTTCTATCGTATCCGTAGAGTGCTAGTAGTTCCTCCAAAGGCATATCACCCTCCCTCTGCAGACTGTTCAGTTCCGCCTTCGGGTCCTCTTGCTCACCTGCAGCCAATGCTTCTTCTTCGTCTAATGTTCTCTCGTCGTCGAAATCATTTACCATCATATCAACAGTAGGCTCGAAGAGAGACTTGTCGTTCCCCACGTCCATACTCGCATCATGCTCGTTTGCATTGGCCACCAGCGCGCAATCTGACATGACTACCACAGCACCAAGCTAAAGAGACTGGTGTTGTATCACGAAAACATGATAAAATACTAAGATAATTATGGTAAACTTAAATATAAAGTGTAAGAAATAAATATTTTATACCATCGTATTTGTTATAAAGTTAATTTATATGGAAATAAACAAAAATATTTTGACACAACAATCTGAGTACCCTGAGTCTGAGTCAAGGCTTTGTGAGAGTTGTCAGTTTTTTGTCACCTGTCAATTGTCAATAACTAATGACACAAATGCTCAAAATTGTTTTTGTATTTGCTTCAATTCAAAAATAGTTAAAAAAAACTAAAAAACACGCTTTTTATAGAAAACCGAACTAAAAAATAGAAAATAAATTTCGATAATATCTTAAAAAGCGTGGGGTGCATGGTGTCAATAGTTATAAATATTTTATTGACAGATATTAGTAGAGTGATTATCATTTCGGTAATATCTTAAAAAGCACCCCACGCTTTTTAAGATATTATCGAAATTTATTTTCTATTTTTTAGTTCGGTTTTCTATAAAAAGCGTGTTTTTTAGTTTTTTTTAACTATTATTTATTTTCTACTTTTTAGTTATTAGTGTATTGTCATCGGTTCTCAATAAGTCTACAAAGATTGAACGAAATCTGGCCGTTTAAAGTGGGTCAAAATCTAGCTCAAAGAAGTCGGTTACATACATACATACATACATACATACATACATACAGGTGAAGCTAATATAAAGCGTGTAAAAAAGATGAAGATCATGAACCATACTGTTATTTTTTATTGTAATATGTCCAATAAAAAAAATCGTGATACATTTTCATTTTAGTTCCACTCAAACTAGCTAACTTAACTCAAACTTAGTTTAAACAAATGAATTTTGTACATGTATGTAGCTTTTTTCATCTGACGACTTCTGAGTTGAATAATTTATAACCAATTAGTAAATCGGGTAAGGTATATTAATAAATAATGTATTTTTATTTTTTTAATTTCTTTTCAAATGTCTGCAGGTTTCTTCTTGATGTCTTCCACCAGCATTAAGCTATTTGTGTCATGACCAATGAGTTTTCTGAATTTAAGTACAGGGATCAGCTGTATTTAAGTTTTGAAACAGTCAGTGGTACAGTCGGGATTTGAACTTGCTACCTTTGTGTTGCAGGCAACTACTTGAACCAGTCAGCCACTGCGGCTTTTTATTAAGGATGTAGCAAATTTCATCATTTGATGCAGTTTACTATATATCAATTTCATAACATTATTATTATTATTACATATTTATTTTCAGATATTTATCCATATTTTGTTACATTACACGTCACTTGCTGCTCGTTGTCCAGCATTTCAAGTGTTCAATAGTAGTCTTTGGTCCAGCTATTACTCTTGCTTGCCCTGTTTTCTGTCAGTTTGACATCCCTCTATGAAAGTTGAGTGATAGTGATAGATCGCGAAATGCCAAGTCTCCGCTTCTTGGAAATTAACAATTATTTGTTAGTTTAATTTGAAATAATCAAGTTGTAGTGATGATTGGTGGCAAATTTGTGTTTTTAAATACCTAATCCTCATTAGTTTGTTTCATTTCTTCCCCTCACCATTAACAATGTTACGAAGCTTATTTTTATTCGTTACAATCGTGAAACTATCGCACAGTTTTTCAGATGTGGGAAAATGGAATTTACCGCTGAGTGGGGTGAGGAAAACTATTAATTAAATGTCTTTTAAGGTCCTGATTTATGCTTGCTTATGTCTACAATTGCATAATAAAGTCGGAAATAACAATTTACTGTACAATGTTCGATCAATGCTGGGCTGTAGTGTACCTTTCATTATTATACTGCACTGTTCTCATTACCATAACTTGCTAAAAAAAATATGGTTGTTTTAGTTTGTATTAGTTTATATTTATGAGAAAAAAATTATTGGTACCTTTATCAACACCAATAGTACCCAAAACATGATTCTTAGCATTTTTGTCTGTTTGTCTGTGCATATGTACTTGCTAATCTCAGAATTGGCTTATCGGATTTAGATGTGGTTTTCACGAATATATTGTGGTAAGCTTCACTTAATGTATCAAAAATAAACCAAAAGATGCTATATATATCAAAAAAATGTTGCCCAAGTCCCTATTCCACACTGACAAAGTCGCGACACGACGACGCGACGATGCACACACAGCTAGTCAAGTATATATAAATAATCTATCTCGATAAGTACACCTGAAGTACTAGCCTAGATTTTCTCTGGGGCCTTGGTTAGTACCCAGGAACGTACAAACAATATTGTACCTAACCTAACTAATTTTTTCTTTTTCCAGGAAACATGTACATTCACATTAGCTAAGTCATTATTTAAGGACTCCAAAATAATTTTAGTATGTAAGTAAAAACTATATTTTTAACTAAAATCACACATTACATTATGCAAATACTATTGAAATCCATCCATATAGGTGTAGGCATTCACAACATGGGGACATTAATGATGAAATATGTAATTGGTTTTTAGGAAATGTATCTAGTTATAATAATTGAAGGCATTTCTTTATACCTATGAGAAGATAACAAGTACATTTTTTTAACAGCAGGTAACTTAGCTTTTGAGTAGGCTTTTAACTTTTGATATAAAACTACTAGCTGTCATGCCCAGCTTTCTGTCCGTGTAATAATTATGGTCTAGAACACAGTCACATCACCACTTCTAAGGTCCAATTAGGAATCAAAAGTAATGAATGTTATTATGTTAATTATTGTTATTGGTGATGGATTCGCCATCTGTCACGTTGGCACTTAAAATATATCTGTCACGAAAAGCAGGTGTGTTGGCCAGTCTACACACCTCTGCCTAACTCTTCGAGGACCCTTGTGGAAAGCCATGTAGAAGATAAATAAAATAAATAAATTCTGTGACCTATGCTATGTATCTAGTTTATGAAATTCTCAATAATAATATTTCACAGATAAGCATCAGACTTTTATCTCTTTATCTGCAGTTGATAGTATTGACATGTAGTTATTAGGACTATTTGTTGACTCATGCCTGCAATACAGGATGGGCAGATGTGAAGGATAGCATTTGAACATTAGTGACTATTAGAGTGTTCAGATAAGAATCTAAGTAACGTTTAAATAGGTTAGTTTGAAATAACTTATCAATAACGCTAGTAATTTGATAGCTTAGCAATATGCCATGTCTAGCTACAGGCATTTTAATTCTGAGTATATATTTTATTTTTTTTTTATACAACAAGAGTGGCAAACAAGCATACGGCCCACCTGATGGGAAACGGTTACCGCAGCCTATTTGCGCTCACGATACTAAAGTATCACTTGCGCGTTGCCACTCTGTGTTCGGAGAGTCATAGTGTGTTGGCAGCATAATGGGTTTAATCCCTCTGCTTCCAACACAATGTAACAATCCTCCCCCCTCCCCAAGGAGCCCATTACTGGAAACCTTATTCACCGCGTAGGAACACAACACAAAAAATTGTGTTATTTGGCTACGGACTTCTGTAAGGTGGAGGTCCCGCCCCAGTCGGGCAGCTCCGAACTCGAACGGGAAACCCGTTATGCCCTACCTCTCTTGAATATGTATAACTGAGTCTTTGTACATCATGCTAGACCAATTGGATGAAATTTGGCACGTAGTATGCAGATATAATGTTATATATATATACAGAGCCGTGGTGGCCGAGTGGTTCGAGCAGTTGCCTGCGACACAAGGATCGCAAGTTCGAATCCCGACTGTACCAATGAGTTTTTCTGTATTTACGTACAGTAATTAGTCACACCACAAGCTTTACTGTGAAGGAAAACATCGAGAGGAAACCTGCATACGTCTGAGAAGAAATTCATGTATGTATAGTCGTGCTTGAGTAACGGCGATGGAATCGCCATCTGTCACGTTAACACCTAATATACCTCTGGCGGAAAGTGGGTGTGTGGATATTACCTTCGGGTACCCTTGTGTCCCCGAAGGGGTAGGCAGAGGTGTATAGGTAATAGGTAAAAGTGGGCGTATAGAATGTTTTATTCCAGAAAAAAAGCAACCATGGCTGCTGAGACTCACATGTAATGTACTATCAAATTTAATGCGGTTGAAACCTCGGACCTCTGCTACTCATACTAATATTATAAATGCGACAGTTGAGATGCGAGTGCAGAGTGTGAAGATGTTCGTTCCTTATTCACTCAGAAACTACTGAAATACAATTTTACCCAGGTGAAATTGCGGAGCTCAACTAGTTAATGTTTGTAAAGATGTAATGATGATATTTTTTATTTTGCAGTACAGTGTGATGTATCTGAACCGACAGATGTTACAATGCTTTATGAATGGATGCCGACGCTATGCTCACCCGATTATTTGCATTATTTTGAGCAGGTATGTATAGTGAATTGTGTATATCAGCTAGTTTTATCAAAATATAGTACATATTTAATATAACAATGCTATTAAAACTTTTAATTAATGCAATTTATTTTATATTATTATTATATAATTTTTTTATACTACATGGGGTGACAAACAAGCATGCGGCCCGCCTGATGGTAAGCGGTTACCGCCGCCTATGGGCGCTTGCAACACCAGGGGTATCACTCGCGCGTTGCCGACCCTGCAGGAATCTTTTCACACCCTACTTGAAGAACTCCATGCTGTACTCTCCAGGGAAAACCTCAACGAGGAGCTCATTCCACAGCCTGAGCTATTGATATGAGAGATTTAAATTGCAAGAGAATATTATGTATCATACCTTTGAAGTAAGTTTTTTTTTCTTTTTGAATTGGCATACAGTTTTTATGACTATATATGGGTGTCTCTTTCCAGCAAGTTGTATCATGCACAAATAGAGCAGAGAGATCTGTAAGTGATGGCAACTCGAGCGCGCCGATATCCCTTGTGAGAGGGGAACACATGCAGACTTGCACAGGAAAGAACTCCATATTCTTCTATGACGAATCGAGAGTTAAACCAAACGACAACAAGGACCCCACTACGATGCAGTCTGTGAGTTTTTAATATAGATATAATTTTGTTCTTATAGTCCCTTTTGAGATCAGGCAATTGATTTGATATCCTAAATATTTCTGTGATGTAAAGATGTGTTGCCAGTGGCGGATTAACAAGTAGATTGACTAAAATGGAGTATACGGTGGGAAATTAGGATTCATATATTTTTGTCTTATGTATATATGTTTTTAATATGATGAGATACTAATATTATCTAAATATATATATATATATATATATATATATATATATATTTTTTTTTTATACAACAAGAGTGGCAAGCAAGCATACGGCCTACCTGATGGGAAACGATTACCGTAGCCTATTTACGCTCACGATACCGAAGTATCACTTGCGCGTTGCCACTCTGTGTTCGGAGAGTTATAGTGAGTTGGCAGAATAATCGGTTTAATACCTCTGCTTCCAACACAATGTAACAATCCTCCCCCTCCCCAAAGGAGCTCATTACTGGAAACCTTATTGACCGCGTAGGCAACATAATTTTTTTTTTTTTTTTTTTTTTAAATTTTGCGCGTACACAACACAAAAAATTTTGTTATTTGGCTACAGACTTCTATAAGGTGGAGGTCCTGCCCCAGTCTGGCAGCTCCGAATTAGAACGAGAAACCCGTTATGCCCTACCTCTCTTACTGCCCTATCTATGGCGGAGTGTAGGTGTGTGTGTATTACCTATACACTTCTGCCTACCCCTTCGGAGACCCTTGTGGATGGGCATGAGATATATTATTATTCTTTATTTGAAATAAATCTCATATATTACATTTTTAAATATATATATATATCAAAGGGGATCACAGTGGAAGCGTGCACGTCGCGATTCCTGCCAGCCCAGAGGGCTGCAATTCCACTCGATGCGCATTGGCCGGACGGCTGTTAGGGCGTGCCCCCGAGGCGACGCGCACCAGTCCGTCCCCGCTGGTGCGAAAAATTCAGCACAGTGCGGCGATGGGGACCGCCACCCATCACGCGGAGTGCCTCACGGCGGGGAGTGGAGTGTGGAGTGTAGGATGGGTGTATGGAATGTAAGAGGAGGTATGGCTGATAAGATGAACGAATTGATCGATGTTATGACAGAGAGCGAGTTAGATGTTTTGTGCCTGTCTGAAACCAAGCGGAAGGGTAGTGGAGTAGACGAGCTCCCGGGCGGGAGTTTAGTGCTGTGGTCAGGAGTGGCAAACACCGAGCACGCCTGCCAGGGAGTGGGAATTCTACTATCCAGCCGCTTGGCAGAATGTATGATAAGTTATGATGCGGTGAGCCCCAGACTTATTTGGGCTCGCTTTAAAATAGGCCTTACCCGACTATTTTTAGTCGCGGTGTATGCTCCGGTGGCCTCAGCGGACACTTGCGACCTGAATAAGTTCTGGGAATGTGTGAGTAATGTTCTAGAGACGAAAGAAGGGAATGAAAAGCTGATTATTTGTGGTGATCTGAATGGATGGGTCGGGACAGCCCGTAAGGATTACGAGGCAGTACTCGGCAAGTATGGTGATAAGAGAGTGAACGAGGCAGGCAAGCTGATATTAGATGTATGCATGGAGAGAGACCTTTTTGTGGCGAACACCATGTTCGACCACAAGAGGATTCATCAGTATACATGGGAACGGAAAAATGAGCGAAGCATGATAGATCTGTTTCTAATAGATCAGCGACTCAGAACACAGGTGATGGACACCAGGGTGTATAGGGGAGCCGACCTGGGAACGGACCACTTTCTAGTTATAACTAGAATAAAGGGTCTGTTCGCGGGCTGGCGATCCCGTGCTGGGGGTCCCTGTTCTGCAGTCGCAGACCGCATCAAAAGCTGGAGGCTTCAAGATGCGGCTATTAGAGACAGATATCAAGAAAGGGTATCTGAACAGCTAGCCTGTCCCCCGAAAGATGTGTTTGAGAGTGTCGATGTTTGTTGGCAGTTCCTGAAGTCCAGCATTTTATGCGCCACGAAAGAGGTTTGTGGCATTTCGAAAGGGCGGACAACCAATAATGGCGATGGTTGGTGGGATGATGAAGTGAAAGAAGAAGTTAAAAAGAAGAAGGATGCAAGGCAAGACATTTTGGCTATGTCCAGCTCAAGTGAAAGTATGAAAGAAAAGATGAAAGAAAAATATCGCCTGCAAAAAAATCGTACGAAAGAGATAATAGCTCAGAAGCGTCAGAGGTTCCAAATGACTGTAGACGAAAAACTGTCGCATAATTTCAAGGACAATGCAAAACTTTTTTGGAGAGAAGTTAAGAAGTCCAGAAATTGTGTTACAGCCAGTAGTAGGATGAATGTGATTATTTCGAAGGACAATGACATACTTACTGACAAAACTGACGTCCTCAGGCGATGGACTGAATTCTACAAAGATATGTATGATGATGATGCCGCTGATCTACTCATAGAGCTGCCTCCAACAGAATCTGTCGAGGATCCTATAGCGGATAAAATAAGTATGGGAGAGATTGTAAGTGCGATAAGAAGTCTGAAATGTGGAAAAGCTGCGGGAATAGATGGGATTACGGCTGAGATGATCAAGTACGGTGGACCAGCGGTCTGGGACGTCATCTATTTGCTATGCAATCTTTGCTGGGAAAAGGGTGATGTTCCGGACGACTGGAGGCGAGCAGTCATCGTGCCTTTCTATAAAGGAAAGGGATCACGATTGGACTGCTCCAACTACAGAGCCATCAGCTTGGTCAGCTTAGCTAGTAAAGTGTACACGAAGATCCTGACGATAAGAATGCAAGAGCGATCCGAAAGGTTTCTCTGGGAATCCCAAGGTGGATTTAGACCAGGAAGAGGATGTATGGATCAAACCTTCTCGCTTCGCGGAATCGCGGAAAAGTTTTTGGATATTAACCAAAGGGTTTTCTGCGCTTTCGTCGACTTAGAGAAGGCATTTGATAGAGTCGTACGAAAGGAACTCTGGGACGTGTTGCCTGGATATGGAGTGAGCAGTTCCCTACTGCATGCCGTGAAATCACTCTATAGTGATAGCGAGGCGTGCGTTAGGGTTAACGGTGAGATGTCACCCTGGTTTGATGTGAAGTCGGGGGTCAAACAAGGGTGTATCATGTCTGCCTGGCTGTTCATTATATATCTAGATAACTGTCTGAGAGCACTAAGAACGAACGGATGTGGAGTGAAAATGGGAAACTTAGTGGTCAACTGCCTACTATACGCCGATGACGCGGTTTTACTGGCGTCATCAGAGGGCGAACTGCAGTCACTAGTTACCATAATGAAAGAAGAATGTGAAAAGAAGGGGCTGCGCCTAAACGCTGGCAAGACTAAGGTTCTGGTATTCGAAAGAGATGAACAAGTGACCGAGTGTGCAATATCGGTAAATGGGCAAATTCTAGAGCAAGTGAATGAATTTGTATATCTTGGAAGCATGTTCACACGAGATGGAAAGTATGAAAAAGATATTGAAAGAAGGATAACTGCCGGAAATAAGGTGAATGGAGCCATGTCGGCGTTGATGGGCAGTAAAAGTCTGAGCAAGAATGCTCGAGTTGCTGTCCACAACGCGATATTGGTACCTACCTTATTGTATGGCAGCGAATCCTGGGTATGTCAGAGGAAGTATGAAAATAGCTTGAATGCAGTCGAGATGAGATCTCTTCGAAAAATGTGCGGCGTAACGATATTAGATCGAATCCGCAATGAAGAGATTCGCAAATCAACTGGCGTGAATGAGGGCGTGATTGTAAAGATGAAGAAAGGCATGTTACGTTGGTTTGGACACATAGAAAGGCTGAGTGAAGAAAGATTGACGAAACAGATATACAAAGCAAAAGTGTGTGCAAGAAGAGGCAGAGGAAGGCCACGTTCCAACTACCTGGACCAAATAGATCGGACTCTCAAGGACGGGAACGTTAAGAGTACTCGAAACCGACGAGCATGTATGAAGAGACTGATGAATGTGGACGAAGCGAAAGAGGTATGTAAGTCTAGAGAGAACTGGCGCTCTATACTCTCTGCCTACCCCGTTAGGGACTCGGCGTGATGATATGTATGTATGTATATATATATATATATATATATATATATATATATATATAAACATATTTAAAAATATAAAATATAGGGGCCCACCGGTATCGGGATCAGGGTCCAAGGTACCGGTGGTTAGGGTCCCAGAGAAAGAAATCTCCTCACAATACGTGCCGTTTTGAGCAGTACCTACTGCTTTCTGCATCAGGCACTTGATCCAAACGTCTAACGAGAGCCTCTTGAGGTGTTGGTCGAGGCTCTTTGCCATTAGGCCATTGGCCGTTATATATTATTATTATTATATTTTATTTGAGAAATGTATGCTGAGATGGTTTGGCCATGTCGAGAGAATGAATGAAGAACGATTGACGAAAAAAGTGTATAAGGCGAGTGTGAAAGAAAGTGTTGGAAGGGGTAGACCTAGGCGGACGTTTCTAGATCAAATTAGGGACGTCTTGAAAAAAGGTCAGGTCAAGAGTACCCTAAACCGAAGAGCATGTATGAAGAGAATAATGAAAGTGGACGAAGCGAAAGAAGTATGTAAGGATCGTAGCAAGTGGAAAGAAGTGGTATCTGCCTACCCCTACGGGAAAGAGTCGTGATTATACGTATATGTATGTATGTATGTATATAATATTTTATTTTAGATTTATAATATTATAAGAAATTGTTGTTTGCTAGCCACTTAACCTTTGCTGTACAAAACACAGTTAGCTAGGGTAAAAAAAATGTGAAGGTTGTTAGGGGCAGCCATTTCTATAGTTACACATTGGACATTTTAGATATTAGTGTGCATAGTACACATATTAGGTGTATTTTTTTTGTCCAGAAAGCTCCACCTCTCGTGACAGCGGACCGTGAGGGAATTTTCATGCTGCAAGTAACAACGCGTGCCAACTCCAAGTTCAATGCGACCCTGCGCGTTGAGATGGTGGCTTCATCGGGATATCTCTCCGCTGCTATATGGCCGCTTTTGCCGGTATACAATTTTATCCGACTTTAAAAAACGAGCAGGATCTCAATGCCTTAGCAACGTTTTGTAACTCTAAACAATTAACGTACGAAAATAAAATTGCGTCAGTACAGTACGTATGACATAATTGTTTTTCTCAGTATCTACTTAAACGGCGTGATGATGTGTTGGTATGTTATGAAAATGTAATTCAACAATTTCGTGTATGACGAAGACGCATCTCAATTTTTTTTGTATCTATGCTTATTACTGCCGAATAATAGAACAATGACCTCAACTAAAAGACTTTGTATCATTTAAATGGACTACATTTACATGATACAAAGTCTTTTAGTTGAGGTCATCGTTACCTTTAGGTTACCAAACCTTACTTACATTATTGAATTTTTATATTTTATTTTTAATGCTCAGTAAGAACAGCAAAATAATAAATTGACACAATGTCGAATCCACATAGTATCCATATCGCATTTTTTTAATGTATGTGAGTTGTGTGTGTGCGTGTGTACAGTTCTTCGGTGTGATGTGCGGCGTGTACTATGAAACTAAGGTGGGTTGTGTGTGTGTGTGTATGCAGTTCTTCGGTGTAATGTGCGGCGTGTACTATGAAACTAAGGTGGGTTGTGTGTGTGTGTGTGTGCAGTTCTTCGGTGTAATGTGCGGCGTGTACTGCGTGGTGTGCACGTGCTGGCTGGCGGTGTGCGCGGCGCGGTGGCGCGATCTTCTGAGAATCCAGTACTGGATCGGTGGCGTGGCCCTCATTGGCATGGTGGAGAGCGCCACCTACTACGGCGTGTACTCCTCCATCAATAGATCTGGGTAAGTACACTGAGGCCATAGTTTTTTTTTTCTATACAACAAGAGTGGCAAACAAGCATACGGCCCACCTGATGTAAAGCTCATTACTGGTAACCTTATTCACCGCGTAGGAACACAACACAATTAATTGTGTTATTTGGCTACAGACTTTTATAAGGTGGAGGTCCTGCCCCAGTCGGACAGCTCCAAATTCGAACGGAAAACCCGTTATGCCCTACCTCTCTTTATTATTTATCTCCTTATTATACGAAGAAGAACTAAAAGCCGTGGTGCCGAGTGACTGAGTGTGAGTGAGTGAGTTTGACTAGCTGGAATCTGACAGTAGCAAAAAGTAAGATACATTTCCTGAGCTTACAGTACAGTGATTTGTTACACCACTTTTTATTAACTGGTCTTATACACACAAACAATTTAACAAATAATCAAATCTATACTTTTTAACCGACATTAAGAAAGAGGAGGTTCTATGTTCCATTTATATATTTTTTATGTATATTCTTATAATAGTAATGTAGATGTATTGGTATCCACAATTGTTGCGTCACTTTATTCTATGTTTTTTTTTGTAATTACAATAATAATGTTTATATATGTTTTGTAGATTGTTCAACGCTGAAGCATACATGTTCGCCGAGTGGGTGTCGGTCGCCAAGCGCGCGCTCGCCCGAATGCTAGTCATCATCGTGTCTTTGGGCTTCGGTATCGTTAAGTGAGTCTTTAAGTATAAGAGTGAGCGAAAGTTTGTGACTTGTTGTGACTCAATCACGTCAGAACGGCTGAACAGATTTGAATGAAATTTGAAACAGAGATAGACTATTAGCACTTAACACATCGGATGTGTTCCCAAAATAAATCTAGATAAAGTTATGTTTCTTAAAAGTGAAAGTAAAACAAGGTTTTTGATGTGAAACATCTATAGCCGCACGTAAAACCGATTTCTGGCGTGGGGACACATGCCGTGGCGACGCGTCGCCATACTTCAGTTACCATCGACCAATTGTCACAGTAATACCGTCCTCAGAGGAAACATCGAATATAACTATTACCGAAGTCGAAGACGTTACGAAGTAAGTAGTTACGATATGAAATAAATTCGTAATTTTTTGTATTTAATGAAAATAAATGTTTATTAAATAAATAGTCATCGTTATCTAGAAAAAAAAACGTAATATTTTATTTTATCATTATGACATATTTAGTTCCTATCTTTCTGTTCTTTTCTGCATATTACTTTTACAAAATAATGTCGATGTTTCACATCTGCCAGGCGTCCCGTGACGGATCACATTTTTTATTTTAAATAAGGGAGGAATTTTGATGTATTTATAGCCTTCGTGTCTAGATGGTATGTTGTGGCCAGAGTTCGATTGGCATAGAGAAACAAAAATACAAATTGTTTTTTGTTATCACTACCATATTATAATTTCAGTGGCACTTAGAAACAAAGAAAAATAATGTTAACTACTAGGACATGCTACGATAATATGCGTTGAACTAAATAATCATTACGTTTGTTGTTTTGCGTTTGTTAAAAATGAACAGTCTTTTTCCAATAAGGGAGGGATCTCCTTTGGATGTAATAGCCATAGCTATCGTCGACATACCGTCTGGGGAGACGGTATGTCGACGGTATGTTGAGGGGTGTGTTTGTATATTTGTGTGGCTTAGGCCCCGGCTGGGCCCCGCGCTAAAGCGCGTGGTGGGTCGATGTTTTACATCTGCCAGGCGTCCCGTGATGGCTCGCTTTTTTACAATTAGGGAGGGAGCCATAGGCCCCAGATGGTAAAAATAGTATAAATGGTAGATGGTATAAAAATATATAAATAAATACCTGGGACAATTCCACACAAATTGACCTAGTCCCAAATTAAGCAAAGCTTGTGTTATGGTGACTAGACAACGATATATTTACTTATATACCTAGATAGATATATACTATATTCGTGTTCATCACACAAATATCTGCCCTCGGCGGGATTCGAACCCGCGACCTCAAGTTTCGCAGTCTAACCACTCTAACCACTCTAACCACTGTCGACGGTCGTCTAATATATATGTAGTAGTATGTTGACTGGTGTGTGTCGTAGGCCCCGGCTAGGCCCCGCGCTACAGCGCGTGGTGGGCACGGGGCTGCTGTGGGGCGCGCTGGGGGCCGTCAACGCGTGGCTGCGGCTGCACCACAAGGCGCGCGCCGGCAACAGGGACCTGCTGCTGTCAGAGGTGCCGCTCTCGCTGCTCGACAGCGCCATCTGCTGGTGGGTCTTCGTCTCGCTCGCGCACACCATGCGCACCCTGCAGCTGAGGAGGTCAGTACTGCCGCGAGGAATACGCCCCCTAGACACAACGCCTTTCTGTTTATACATACATAGATATATATATATACTAGCTGTGCCCGCGACTTTGTCGGCGTGGACGGCTTTTTTTATCTTTTTGATGTGAAACATCTATAGCCGCACGTAAAACCGATTGGTGGCGTGGCGACGCATGCCATGGCGACGCGTCGCCACGCTATATGAATATAACTATGTTATGTACTACCGAAGCTATTCTAACCAACTCAATTATTTTAATCAGTCATTAAACTAATTGAGTTGTCACAATTTGAAATAATTTTTGTATGTTATGAAAGTAAATTATTTAATAAACTGTTATCATGTTCTGGAAAAGCATCCTTATATTTTATTTTTACATTAAGTCATATTAACTTCCTGTCGTAACCTGTTCCTGTATGCATATTACTTGTACAATACAATTGCGATGTTACACATCTGTCAGGCGTCCCGTGACGCCACAATTTTTTTTTCAATAAAATGTATCCTGTATGTTACTTCTAATAGCTCCGTATTTGTACATGTAAATTTTATGATGATCGGTTAAGTAGTTTTTACGTGAAAGCGTAACAAACAAACTTACATTCACATTTATAATGTTTGTATATCCATATCATCACGATATGTATGATATTTCTGTATACAACTATTGTTGTTCAGCCTATGAAATAGAATAATGTATAATTTAGTTAATAAGTTTTATCTTTTCCAACTTCTTTGTAAAAGGGAACAAATGTAAAAAAAAAAGGAAAACGGGTTGTTTCTTTCGCGGTTTGTTCTCATTTTTAGATTTTTATGGACTTACAATAATTAACTTAACAATAATGTTTATTATGGACGTTCAATGAGTGTTCCCTGCGGCCCTTACGTCGAATAAATGATTTGTTATTTCGATTGTTGCAGAAACACGATCAAACTATCTCTGTACCGGCACTTCACGAACACGCTGATATTCGCCGTGATATCATCTGTTGTGTTCATGCTGTACTCTATCCGCTCCTACAGAGTGCTGCCCTGTATCACTGTGAGTACCTATACAATTTATACATTTCTTTGTGATAAGCAAAAAAATTTGGTCTTAAATGCCCTATTTATATAAAGTACATACATACGTGTTAAAGTTGCATTACTATATATTGTAGACAGTTAATTATAATCTATATATATATAGGAGATCCCATTTTTGAACTGACTCATCACGAAATCTCAGGAACTGTAAGGCCGATTGACTTGAAATTTGGTAGGAGTATTCCTTACGCGGTGTAGAGGTCAGCTAAGAACGGATTTTGTGAAACTCCACCCGGAAGGTGGAGTGCAGGGAGATCCCATTTGTGAACTTACTCATTAGGATATCTCAGGAACTATAAGGCCGAGTGACTTGAAATTTGGTAGAAGTATTCCTTACGTAGAGTAGAGGTCAGCTAAGCACGGATTTTGTGAAACTCCACCCGGAAGGTGGAGTGCAGGGAGATCCCATTTGTGAACTTACTCATTAGGATATCTCAGGAACTATAAGGCCCATTGACTTGAATTTTGGTAGGAGTATTCCATACACGGTGTAGAGGTCAAGTAAGAACGGATTTTGAAAAACTCCACCCGCAAGGTGGAGTGCAGGGAGATCCCATTTGTGAGCACACTCATTAGGATATCTCAGGAACTATAAGGCCGATTGACTTGAAATTTGATAGAAGTATTCCTTACGCGGTGTAGAGGTCAGCTAAGGACGGATTTTGTGAAACTCTACTCGCAAGGGGGAGTGCAGGGAGATCCCATTTGTGAGCTCACTCATTAGGATATCTCAGGAACTATAAGGCCGATTGACTTGAAATTTGATAGGAGTATTCCTTACACGGTGTAGAGGTTAGGTAAGAACGGATTTTGTGAAACTCCACCCGCAAGGTGAAGTGCGGGGAGATCTCATTTGTGAACTCACTCATTAGGATATCTCAGAAGCTATAAGGCCGATTGACTTGAAATTTGGTAGGAGTATTCCTTACGCAGTGTAGAGTTCAGCTTAGAACGGATTTTATGAAACTCCACCTGCAAGGTGGAACGCGGGTAGATTCCATTTGTGAACTCACTCATCATGAAATCTCGGGAATTAAGGCCGATTGACTTGAAATTTGGTAGGAGTATTCCTTACACGATGTAGAGGTCAGCTAAAAACGCTCAAATATCAAACAATATTAATGACAATCGGAAACCAAGACTATTCCAAATTCGCCTTTTTTCTGTTATTTAATAAATAACGAAATATTCAAAGATTTGTAATGTGATCATAGGCACATATTTTTGTGCGCTTAAATCGCAAACGCTGGGTAAACCTTACGAGATAGATCAAATGAATGTACTACGGAGTAGTATATCTTCAAATGATCGATATAAAAGTCCGCGATTGTATTTAATTATCTCTAAAGGATATAAATAAATATCCTCACGCCTTCCCACAAGGGTCCCCGAAGGGGTAGGCAGAGGTGTATGGGTAATACCCACACACCCACTTTCCGCCAGAGGTATATTAGGTGCCAACGTGACAGATGGCGAGTCCATCGCCGTTACTCAAGCACGACTATACATACGCCTTTGAATTTCTTCTCAGACGTATGCAGGTTTCCTCACGATGTTTTCCTTCACCGTAAAGCTCGTGGTGTGACTAATCACTGTACTTAAGTTCAGAAAAACTCATTGGTACAGTCGGGATTCGAACTTGCGACCTTTGCGTCGCAGGCAACTGCTCGAACCACTCGGCCACCACGGCTCTATATACCACCATAACCATTTATATCTTTTACATTATTATTAGTATCAATATTGCACCCGTGCGAAGCCGGGACGGGCAGCTAGTAAATAAATAAAGACGGCTCAGCGGTCAGAGCTCTTGACTGCGAAGCTTGAGGTGGCGGGTTCGATTCCCGCTGAGGGCAGATATTTGTGTGATGAACACTAGTATCTGTACCTTAGTCTTGGATGTTGTATGTATTTATGTATATATAAGTCTGTTTGTTATTATATCATTGTCCAATTTCCATAGAGCTTTGCTTAGTTTGGGGCTAGGAAAATTTGAGTGGAATTGTCCCAAGGTATTTATTATTTATAACCATAGGGGTATCAAAGATTTTTACTCAATCACAAACTACTACACATTGTTTTGTGTAGAATTCCACAGCTTGATAGTAGCGGGAATTAACTCCTCTAGTATGTTGGCGACCAAAGTGACAGATGTCGAGTACGACACCTGTCACTGTGACACTTAAGCTTGTTTCCCGCAGATAGGTGAGTCGCTATATCAACCTCATTGGAAGAACATAACAGTTTTAATACTTAAGGATAATATTCAATCAACCAAGTAATTTTTTGTTATCTTCTATATATATATATATCTTTATATATGTAATTCTTCTGTGAGTGTGTATGTCACTGAACTCCTCCTAAACGGCTGGACCGATTTTAATGAAATTTTCTGTGTGTCTTCAGATGGATTTGAGAATGGTTTAGATTCACAATTGGACCCGATAGGTGGCGCTGTGATCGTGTTTTAGGGCATTTACTTTTTTCACCCAAGCGAAGCTGGGCGGGACTGCTAGTTGGAAATAAAGATGTTACAATAATGAATACTATGAACTTGTATGTATATTCCAGGAATGGAAGGAGGTATGGATGGACGAGGCGTACTGGCATATCTTGTTCGCGAGCGTGCTGGCCGTGATCATGGTGCTGTGGCGGCCCACCAACAACAACCAGCGCTACGCCTTCACCCCGCTGCTCGACAACGCTGAGGACGATGATGGTACTATACTCTAACATACACATATATCTGCAACTTTTCCCGCAAAGGGTAGGCAGAGGTGTAACGCATCCTCTTTACGACGACCGTCAGAGCTCCTGCCTGCGAAACTTGAGGTCGCAGGTTCGAATCCCGCTGAGGGCAGACATTTGTGTGATGAACATGAGTATTTGTACTTCAGTCTTGGATGTCCTATGTATTTATGTATATATCTATCTATATAAGTATACTATATAAGTAAGTAAGTAATCCTTGTCTAGTTACCATAACACAAGCTTAGCTTAATTTGAGACTTGGTCAATTTGTGTGGAATTGTCCCAGGTGTTTATTTATTCATTATTTACGCCTGAAACATATTTTATTATCTACGGCTGAAGTTATATTTGGCACAAAGATAAGGTATTTGGCTATTAACATACATGAAATGTTCCAGGAAAAATATACCAATGAAATGTACATTTTAGGCAGGTAAGAGACTGCAGGGCACGCGCGCCAGTGTAGATCATAATAATCATTAATAGCCATCTCTTACCCAAGTTAGAACAAAATCCGTCCAGATGTACTATTATGAAGGAATAACCAACACATTATCAGAGTCCAAACTTAAGTTTCTCTGAAAGAAGTGTGAATAATGAAGTTTTCTTTTAGATGAGGAAGAGCAATTCGTTAACGACGCGTATGGGGTGAAGATGCGAGGCACTACTTCTGGCGCCGAGCATTCGGAGCCGAAAGAGGACCCGAACACCTTGGACTCAGACTTGCGGTGGGTCGAGGAGAACATACCCACCTCCTCCCTGCCTCTTCTTGACTCCGATGAAGAAATAATCAACACCAAGTTCGAAGTCTCCAAAATGCAATAATTACTTAACCTGTATAAAGTATTAATACAAATATGTTTCTGTGGTTTTATTTCTACGCTATCTGTGACTCACGGTAACTTTGGAATAAAATATATGCTATGTGAATCCAGCTAGTAATCTATTATTTCACTAATTATCATGTTTTTCTTTAAAAAAGAATCCAATGACAATTCCGAAAACCGCAATAAATTGCTGTAAGATGTAAGACAGTAAAACGGCTTATATAAGTTAAGGATTTGTAGTGTTTATAAAAGTCTTACATAATCTTTTAAACTTTATTTGTTACAAGTTAAATATAATTTGTTCTTTAGACATGATCTTTGGTATATAAAATATAATATTGGTATATGGCCACAATACATTTGATTAGTTAAAATGGAAGTACTATATAGTAGTAAAATTCAGTCAATACAATTAAATGAAAAATATAGTATACATTGCAACAGTATAAAATATTCTATATCCTTTTCAATTATAGATACATCGCTACATAAAGATTATATTATTAATACAATCACCAGTGCTTCACAAATCGAAATGCCAAACCTAAGAGCAATGACCTCATCGGTCTTAGTCTAGGTCCGAATATCAAACCGTTTAGTATGCGACAGTTGTCACAGCGATACAAACACCAAACACCCACATTCAAAACAAACACGTCCAAAGTCGTACCTTAATTGACTACACATTCGATTATACAATCAAGTTTAGTAATTTGAGTCCTACACAAAATAAAATACTGTCTAAAATCGCATGACCCTATGATCGACTAAGATCGCGTCATAAATCATGAAATTAATAAAATGATATAAATTTAACGAAATAAATTCAAATTACAAGCACATCTATTTACAATTATAAACTTTTCCTATTATAAATGGAAGTATTCAGTATTCTTTAGTTGATATCATAATAAAAATCATAGTCCTCAGGTTCATCAGGTATAGTAGGTGGGTCTTGCGGTATATCTATGCCTTCTGCGTCGAGGAGTCTTACCTTTATATCCATAGACAATAATGTTTGCAAGTCATTCTCAAATGATTTGCTCGTCATTTTTTCTTTCAATAGTGCATTAATGCCATCAGTCCAATAATCAAATATCTGCTCGTCTGGAGCTACAAAGTCTAGTGATGTAACTTCGGCAGACTTTAATATCAAAGAGAAAGCTAAATGGGGTGTTATTTTTCTGCCTCTCAACTCCTTCATATGAGGGCAGTCTTTCCCTGTGACTACACACTTTATGTCAACCACTGGTAGTTTGTTTCCAAGTTCCTCTAAGCTAGGAGTGCTCTTTTCATCACAGTCACCATAATGCAACACCTTGTGATTAGGAGAAAGGCGCACAAACCAGAACTTATCCTTAATTCTAGTTTGACCCTTGGAGTATTTCTTGAATCTCGTCCCACCAACTAATACTCCTAATCTTTGTTGCTGGATCAGGTCAATGATTTCTGGAGTAATTTTCTCCTTGAGTTCCACAATGGGCCTAGCATGTGACTCCCAAATTTCTCTGTTATTTCTCTCCTGCTGCCAAATTTGAGTAATCTCTGCATATGTCAACTGGTTTATCTTCTGCCTGAACTTGTCAAAGCCTTTGGGTGATGCTGCCAATGCCCTGTTTATTTGCTCCCTGACAACACTAGACACTTTAATGAAGTCTTCTGTAGTTGCTCGCATTTCCTTCCAAGTTTTATTGAGCAAGATAATACAAATGCAAAATAATTCCTCAAAGGGATGGTCATGGGTGAAGAATAAAGGATGGTATGTTTGACCCTGCTCGCTTGGTGGCTCTCCCACATGTAAAATATCACACAGCTGTTTTACAAGCTCTACACTGGTCTTTCCAAACGGACACTCATGTTCGTCAGCCCTGCAGCTATTCTCAAGAACAATCTTTGTATAATCCTCAGAGTAGTTCCTCCCAAAATAAAGCATACAATCCAATGCCAGTACCCCTGGTGGCACTTCATTAAAGTCTTTTATTGGATCAATCTCACATTTGAAACCTAGTTTCTTAAAGTCTTTGGAGAAGCTACCAAGTTGACGCCTTGTTGTCACCTCAGCATTAGAATTATTATCAGTGTCAAATGCAATTTTTCTCAATTCTTTGATCTTTTCTTGGGATTCTTGTTCCTGTGAATCTGCACGCTGTCTCATTTTTGGTTCAAGTAGGCCTAATAGAAGTGTTTGTAATACATAGAGTTGATGAGCAAGTTCTGTACCGAGCGCCTCTTTGGATGTTGTTTTTGAGAAATCACAGGCTCCTACCAAATTCTCGTAAATAACATTTCGCACTTGTTTCGAAGACAGTGTTGCCGCAATGGTTTTTCTCTTTGTTAAATCAGCTTTGAGAAATATGGCATTGATAAGGGCAATAGTATTCTGTTGTAAGATGCTATCCTGAGAGTTTTGGAGTAGAGCTATCAAACTTGGAATGGTGACTTCTTTTTCAACATGGGAATTCTTTGAGCTGTTAAGGACTATATTTTCAAGGATTGATAATGCAGATTGAATAACTTTAGGGTCTAGAGGGCTGACTCTGTGGTTGTTTACAAAACTGGCTACTTTGTTTATAAACTGATTTTCAAGTATGTCCCAAAATATAATGCCATGATCCATGAGCTCAACGAACGTAACTAATGCATACATTAACAGTTTCCCTTTGAACTTGCCACTCTCTATATTGGAAATGATAAGAGATAATCCTTTTTTGTTAATGAACTCGAGAGCAAAAGTGAGATCACTGCTGAGGACAGACAATGTATGCATGGCGGATATCTGATTGGCTTCGGTGGTTGAATTGATCTTGCTTAAAATATCCTGCACTGTCTTGACAGGTGATAACTCCAATCTTAAAACTGATCCGTTTTTTATTTCGTTTCTGTTCTTCTCTGTTATATAATTCTGATTATTGCTCTCTGAGAACTTGAGGGCGTAGTTTTCAGGGTCTGGTAGACCCCAAGGTTTACAAAGCAGCTGTATTATACTCGATAAAGGCTGACTTTGGTCGAACTCGATTAACTGTGGTACCTTCAGCCCTTCAGGAGCTGTTAGCATTTCCACAGCAATCTTCAATATTGTAGAATCTTTTTCTTTTGTTGCCGACGGCATTTTTATTGGTTTTGCAGACATTTATTCACCATTGGACACGAATACACAACCCTCACCACACCTCTCGCATAATTATATTATTTTCCCGTGTGTGACATAACGTATCTGACGCACGAACGAAACCAGAAACTGAAAACTGATAGAGGTAGAGTTCTTGCGACAGTCAAAACAAATTCGGCAGCTATTAGCGTTGCAAACAATTATATTTTCACATATTGTGCGTTTCTAATAGGACATTTGATTAACTTTGGGATGCATTATAATATATCACAACAAAGAATTATCTTAAATGTTTGGAAAATATTTAAACAAAAATTCTTCTAAATTGCGCGTGGCGTGGCCATGAACCGTTGAAAAATCATATTTATTAATTTTTCTAGAAAATAGTAACAAAATACCTAGAAACTTTTTTCAGAACTATAAAAAAACTTATTAACGTAAGTTTTTTAAAGTTCTTAAGAACTAAGTATGTTTGTATGCTATTGTGTATTCTATACTAATATTATAAAGAGGAAAGATTTGTTTGTTTGTTTGTTTGTTTGTAATGAATAGGCTCCGAAACTACTGGACCGATTTCAAAAATTCTTTCACCTTTGGAAAGCTACATTATCCCCGAGTAACATAGGCTATATTAAATTGGACCCGATAGGTGGCGCTGCGATCGAGTTTCAAGAATTTTACCTTTTTACCCGGGCGAAGCTTTCTGTGTGTTTCTGTGTGTCTTAAGCTAGATTCGAGAATGGTTTAGATTTACAATTGGACCCAATAGGTGGCGCTGCGATCGTGTTACGGGCAATTTAACTTTTTCACCCGAGCGAAGCTGGGCGGGACAGCTAGTATTTTATAAATATATTATTGTGTATATTGTCTTTGGCATGGACGGTCCTCGACTTCCAAACCGCAAAGTATTTTTATATTGAAATAGCTGACTCTACCTACCGCGTTAGGGACTTAACGTGATGATATGACAGATATCTACACAGAACAATATACCATGTAGTCTCAAATGAGAGCTAAAATGTAGTTTATTGTAGGTAATTTATAAACAACAAAGCTAATTAAGGTCAGTAAGTACTTAGTTCTTGAATTTTAATTGACGAGTTGATTAAGACGCATGTGTAGAGTTGGTACCCACATTTGTAAAGGATATTTATTTGCTAACTGAGAGCTATTTGATCCTAATATCTCATAATAAATCTAAGTACTAATACTACATATATAGTCTCTTCTAGTACTGATACGATGTTTCAGTGTTTTAATAACTGTCCCTCTGTGAACACGTAATGGTACAAGTAGTTTTCAAGTAAGTAAATAAATCGTGACTAAAGTGAGCCTAAGGCTCATCTGTATTCTGCCTTTAAGTCCATTATAATTATCAATCGGATATAAATTTACTTTACAGATCTCGCCTTAAGGCTAATGCAGGAACATTGGTCTTCGCGTTAAGCATAATGCTGATTCTTCGTTGTGCGAGTACATTCCGCTGTGATAGAAGACCCTACGGGACAATGTCCCAAGCGTCGTCCTCCGATGGTCGATTTAAGTTGTCAATTTTGGGCATTGATAATGCTTATATACCGGAACAGCTGTATACAGGCGAGTAAATACAAGTATTTTTCGAAGACTTCAAAAAGGGTATACAGGATAAAAATTGCACACACAATCGGCCAAATGTACCAAGTATACATTCATACCATATGCTTTTAGTAATTGCTTAATAAGCTGATATTTTAATATTACAAACAGACACTCCGATGTTATTTATTTAGATTGCGTTGTACAAGGGATCCATTTTGATAACTGTTTATTTTTACTCAGTGCAAATCACGAGCACGGACGATGAATCCAGATTTGTAGGTTTCATGATATCTGCGGAAGGCGATACAAAACCAGATCCCAGGAATCCAAGGAGGATCGTCAACTTAGATCCGGGAGAGTTGAGACCACAATCGCAAAACACTGCGAAGTTTAGCGACCGATGTCCGTACACAGTAGAACACGCTATGCTATTATCTAAATCTTCGGTCGAGGTAACGAAATGCTTAGATATTCGCGGGAGAATATAAGGGAGTGTCCGTTAATTACGTGAGTCATTTCACCTCACGTAATTAATGGACGCCCCCTAACCATATAACGAATTTAAAAATTATTTGTTTTATCAAGGTTTACTGGCAAGCTCCCCCGTCTGCCAATGGATGTGTTACTCTGAGAGCCATGGTGGTTGAGAATAGTGAAGTATGGTTTGAGGACGGTTTCCCACTTACACAAAAGGTCTGCGAAGATATGAGGCAACCGGACGATGTCGCACCGCAAGTGAATTACGAATGCAGCATATGTGATGAAGCGAAATATGAGGTCGGTAGATAATACATTTTTTTAAGCTTTTGCTGGCTTTTAAATTAAAATTCGTACTTCTTTTCCACTTAGCTTGATTTGTGACCGTAGCTTTTTAGAGTCTATAGTAAATTCTTCACCGGGATGTAATAAATCAGTTATAGTGATGTGAAAACAAATGAATATCTTAACATACATATCTAGGTAACCTTTAGTGGCATATGGTCCCGAAATACGCATCCCCGTCTTTATCCTAAAAACGACTGGATACCTCGCTACAGCGACTTGGTCGGAGTTTCTCATACGACCGACTTCGTACTATGGTCTCCTGGTACTCTAGCTTCGGACGGGTTTAAAGACTTGGCTGAACACGCGAATTCCAGCTTACTTGAAGCTGAGATCAGGGAAAAGGTAAGTCCATAGTATGTATATGGCTTTTAATGTATGTAATGGCCTTCCACTTAGTTAGACATCAGACTAACATGGACGTGTTGATAGGGTGGTCCGAGTTCGAAGGGCGCGTCGCGTGTATCCTGACGCTTCATCCCAAGGAGCAAAGCCTGGCCACAATGCTAGGCCGAATCGGTCACATCCCCACCCTCCACCTCCCACACAGGCGACAGGTACACCGTGGGTTTTTAGTCAGTAAGAGTCTGACAAATTTATGCATGATTCTTATGCAGAAAAAAGGTTGGGGGGGGGGGGGGAATAACTACCACACTTATGCTCTATGCTCTTTATGTGACGTAGCTGCTCATTTCAACATTTTATTTAGCTGTCTCAAGTAATTACTGTGAAATTAAGGACAAATTAGACAAGAAGATATTTACTATAAACGTGTTGAATGTCAAGTGTACTTGAAACCGAAACAGGCAGAATACCAAATTAGTAAGAGACGCTCTTCTTTCTCCACGTACCGAAGGTCTGTTATTATGTATAGAATACAAGGTTACATTTGTTTCATTATTTCGTAGATTGGCGATGGCGTGCGCACATTAATAAAAGGCAAAGGTCACGAATATCGAAAGCTAAACAATCCTACGTACTCGTTCTTTCGAGTGGACAAAGATAACCATCTCATGACAGTCGCCGTAGCGTTCCAACCTTCGCCAGACTGGTTTCTAGGAGTTACCAGGTTCGAACTCTGCCAGAGCGATAATACTTGGTTACCAGAGAGGGAATTGAACTTGTATCCTTGGGACGCTGGTACAGACAGCGGCGTATCCTATGAGGTAAGCTTCTATTAGTACGCCTTTAAATTATTAATTTATTGCTTAGCATCATTTATCGTAAAAAAATCATACTTGTTATATTTTTTCTGTTCATTTTTATAGTCATGGTATGGTTACATACCGATGTAGTGTATTGTTGAGTGAGGCGTTTCTTCGCGATTTCAAACTTCAAAAATTGCATGATGTTTCTCACCTTTGTCTTAAACAAGTATAGATCATCTATTTTTTAAGTCAACTTTCATTTGTTGAAAATCCTTTAAATTTATGATTATGAATACTTTTTGATTTTTATTAAAAGTTTGAATATTTCAGTTTTTAATTAGGAAAATTTTATAATTTTCAGTCCCCAAATATTGCAACTTTTCCACAAGATGCAATCGCCCGCGTGGAAATGAGTACTTACGACAAAAATTCCCCTTTTTATGAAATGGATATGAAAGAAATGCACCCGTTTGGAAAACTACACATCAAGCTTATACGCACTTACCACCGAGATTGTGAAGAAGAGGAACCAGGTAAATTAAAATGCATCAAAAGTACAGACAATAGATGTTTATTACGTGATTTTAAAATCTTGATAAACTTAATTATTGTCGTATTGTCTATAAATGAAATCATATCTATGAATAATGAATGAATAATGAATTGCTAAATGTCTGACAGTAGACAGACGTAATCAAATCAAATAAAATCTTCATTTCCAATGCTTTAATAACACACAAAGACAAGCATGTGTTTATTTACAAAATAATTTGACCGATAATAAAATTTACATAAGAACCTCTTTGCTTTCATAATTTGCATTGTTTAGAAGAAGGCAGTGAAACCACCACAGAAGAAAGTAACGGAGAAGAAACAGAAGAGACAGCAGAACCAGAATCAAAACCCACGGAACCAGAAGAGCCATCCAGGTATCGAACTCCAGAAATAGCTACTGGCGAAGACGGGGGGTGAGGCTTAGTGCTCAACTAATTAACTAATCATTTTATGCTCATTGTGTTAATTATCTTTGAAGCATTGTAGATATATGTACAAATATCAACATCATCATGTCTAGAGAAAGGAACAAAAAGTACAATATAACAAATAAATTCGATGAAGAAATGAATATAATAGATAGATATTTTTTTTTACTAAACTCTAACTGGTAAAGGATCAGAAATTGGTTTAATATTTCGACTGAAAATAATCAGTCTCTTATTCAACGTAACACAGTGATACTTATTGGAACGTTTCTTAAAATCTTTTAAGTGATGAAGGCGATCCTACTGAGGATTTACTAAGACTTTTTAGAGACTATAATTGATCTTGAATAAATCGAAAAATAAGATCTTGTTAACCTTTCCTAGGTTCAAAATAAATTTCTGATAATAGGACTATGTAGACTTTGATCTGTTCAGTGAACCTCCGGCTGTGACGGAGGAGCCTGAGGAACAATGCCCAACGAGTGAATGGCAGGAATGGAGTCCTTGCGACGGGCCTTGTGAAGATGGGAAGATCAGGGGCCTTATGTGGAGGGAACGGTACCATTTGGTCAACGGTGTAGCTGTTGAGAAATATGATCCTAACGTAAGCTTAATTTTCAATCCTTAAGAGGGTTGTTTGTTTATTTTCGCGCACTAATTACAGGAGCTAATTTCTATTAATGTGATATGAATTAAGACGATGACGACGGCCATTAAGAATGAATTATATGCTAGAGTGATATCTTTATGCTATATAGCATCATGCGCTACAAAAGGCAAGGCGAGCAATAATCTGTAACAAATTTAACGTTGGTGAATTCGTGAGGCACGGCCCTAGTGTATTTATTAAGTTTAAATAGTCAATTCATTAAATGGATTCCCTGTTCCTAATTTAACATTGGTACATATATTTTTTGATTTAAATTTTTAATGCTTACCAGAGGAAACTACCCTTCTCTAGTCTTTGAGCGTAATTTTATTTGAAACAATCTCATCCGCTTATTACTAAAGTAACATTTCTATCAGATTATAACAATGGCTAAACAATATTGACTTACAAACTTGATTTTAGAGAAAACGTGGTCATCGAAAGGGGGCCGTGTCGAAATACTGCAAAAGCCATATAGAAACATTCCAGAGGCTGGATTGTGAGGAGGATTGTTCCGACACTGCAGATGAAGAAGAAGAACTTGCAGGTGCTAGAAGGAATCTTAGATAATGTTGCAATTTAGTTCTTAGCATTTGGGAAATTTTATCTGATGGAAGATTATAAAGATTGTCAAGCACTGACTTTAAATAAAAAATATTTCAAACGCAACTTCGATAACTGTATAAAATTATTGTCGAAAGAAAAATGTTTCTTCTTTAATGTAAACTTAAAAAAGAAGCATAATGTATTTGCGCTGAAAAATTAATACGTGTGATTTTAAAATCCCTAATAATGAAATAAATTACATCAATATAAATAATTTCCTTCGGTTCGGACGAAGTTAGGACTTGAGTTTGAAAGGTCTAAGACTTATGTTCTACGTACTTATAAGTTTTATATTTCTTCCAGAATTTCAGCGCAGAGTGATGGCACCGATAGTACCCGGTTCCGGTTGGAAGTCTAAGAAAAGAGACTTAAAGGCTGAGCAGGCCTCAGTTAGTTAAAGTGTAACTGTTTAGTTTTGTTCATGTATTATTTTGTCACTACTACACACTGTGTATTTAAACTACTTCGTCATTATTAAACTCTTTTTCCAATCGATTTCATTAAAACTAAAAAGTGTTTTATTTCAACGGTTCTATTCAGACATTGATCCATTTTCAGTTCATGGATTCCCAAGAACAAATACATAATTACGCGCTAATTTTAGCGCGTAATTTAGTGTCATATTCCCAACTTGAATTAAGCTTAATTTTATTAACAAGTTTTAATAACTGGACGTGCAGCCAAGAGTAAAGATATAGCTCTTATTACATTACGTTATGTTCCATTTTTGGGCAAAAAATATTTTGTTAACAGGGCAACGTTTGAGGTGGTTAGGTACAATTGAAAGCGCTTTGTGTTAATTGAACACTAACTGACAAAATGTACTCAGTCGCTGGACGGCATTTGGACGCTGGACATCTCAAGATCGTTTGTAACATGATAATAATTAATGCGAATATATAAATAGTTTGAGCATGACGCAATTGCGTATAAATTCGATTCTGAAAGGTAAGTGTTTTAATTTTTTTTTTGTGCTACAATACACAAAAAAAAGTTTTGATATACTTAATGAATTTCTAGTATATTTATTAATCAACCTCTCCGGCTAATTATTAAGTAGTTTCATTAATTTAGTTTATCGTTTTGTTATATTGATACACATATATAAATTTGCATGATTATTTTTTCATATAAATATCTCGGAAGATCAGACCTCTGTTTAGATTATCTTCAAGAAAGACTTGGAGTATTTAGTCGTAGGCAGTATGAGACTATAATTACTATACTATAATTAAAGCTATTCCAAATGTAAAATGGCTAGCAATACCCCACGCTTTCATCAGCGTAAGATTTGATCCGCTCCCTTACCATGATAATACACGGCCTTTTCTATCTAATACGAAAAATATTTAGCAGATGGGATTTTAATTGAATTCTTAGAATTATAGCTCTTAATCAAACTGCTTTTTTGCAAACTGTTTCTTAATGCAAATTTTAAGCCTAGACTAAATTTAATATATAATAATAGAGCCGTGGTGAATAGATAAAAGATGGTGGCGCCACCTATCGGGTCCAATTGTGAATCAAAACCATTCCCAGATCCCCTTGTACACACACAGAAAATTTCATTAAAATCGGTCCAGCCGTTTAGGAGGAGTTCAGTGACGTACACACTCACAGAAGAATTATATATATAAAGATATGATGTTAAACTGTTCTAGGGATAATAGTTTTGGCTTGCCTGATAACCATTAGCACGTGCAACGATCAAATATGCGATCGCCGGCCACTCGGCACTAAGACCAACCCTCTACCGCCAGACAATAGATTCGCCATCGAAATATTGGGAATACGAGATGAGCACTATATCCCAAAACAAACTTACATTGGTAAGTAAAGTTATGGAGAAGTAGCAGGGCCCCACGTTAAAATTGATTATGATCCTTGGGCTAAATACCCAAAAATGGCATTCCTTACTAAACTGACTATAATGCAACTAAATTTTTTTTTTCCTAATCGGTTTAGTTTGTCTTTTGATTAGCGCGTTCAAAAAAACTAACAAAGAAACTGCCTACTAATAGGAATATAGTGTATTACAGTGTATATTTAAGGTTTGTTAGATATCGTCAAGAAATCTCACTAACATATTTTTGTTATTACCTACAAATAAAGGATCAAAAGGATAAGTTGAATTCATTAAGGTTAGTTATACCTTACGTAAGACAATTTTAAGCTTCACTCCAAAGTGACTCCATAAAGTGGTTACAACCTAGATAAGCTTATCTACAGGCTTAATAAACGGACTAATAACATTTTTCAGTTCGCCTATTCTCAAGAGATCAGTCCACTTTTATCGCATTCACAATATCTTTGCAAGAAGATACCGCCTACAACGAAAACAATCCTCGTAGGCCGATATTGTTAAAGCCAGGACGGTTGGAGACTTTATCTAATGCCACCAACACCAAGTACAAAGCCCATTGTAGCAACACCATCGTCGAGAACGATATAACGCCGAAGACTTTTGTCGAGGTAGGTTTATAAAGAGCACCGTAATTTAAGTTTCTTGACAACATATCCCGCCACTGGAGTAGTTCTGACGCCATAAAGTCGGCAGGAATTATTTCTTGGTTTCAGATAAAACAACAACAAAGTTATATTATGATTTCTCTAAACAATCTTAAAATTGAAATAAACACAGACACGTTATATTTAAATCATACTAGTGACCTGTCCCAGCTTCGCAGAGATATTATGCCTACATATTTTTTCTGTAATCAGGTAGTTCTTCTGCTTATCGCAAACACACAAAATAGAAAGGAGGGTGACTTATGAGTGACGCATTAAAACTGTTACCGATTGTCTGTCTATGGATATTTTATTTGCTATTCAGGCATCATGGATAGCCCCGGATAAGGACAACAAATGTGTGACAATATTCGCGGTAGTTGCAATCAAGCCGGACGAATGGTACAGCTTCGAAGGACCTTTATCCCAGAGGGTGTGCGAGGACCGGCGGAAGGCTGAAGATATGCCTCCAATAGAGAACGACAACTGTCAAGTATGTGAGGATGCACGGTATCAGGTAAGTTCATAGATTTTGGATTTTTTTCGCTATCCTATATCTATGGGTCAGTTCGGTCCTTTGAGTTAGCAAAAAGGCTTGTGTGGTCCTAGGGAACTTGGACCACAGGCCAATGACATAAGCCGTACCATCCGTACCAGGAGAGTCGAGGTAACTATGAAGAAACAAGTAAAATGCGGTTCATTTGGTGCTAAACGATTACCCCAGACTCAAAGGATATCAGGATCTACTTACATGAATAATGCATTCTATGCTCTTTGGCTTTTAATGTTTTAACGAGAGCATTCTAGAAGCAGATAGATGCGGATATATTCTTTAAACGTGTGAGTGTGAAAATAATGATCTTAGAATTAGGTATATAGACATAGCTTTGTCACAAATGTCTGTTCATGTTTTGTAGCTAACATTCGAAGGAATGTGGTTGTACAATACACACCGGTCGATATTCCCAAAATCGGAGGAGCTGGCCAGGTTCAGTGATATAGTGGGCGCCTCGCACAATAGGAACTTCCCTCTTTACAAGTACAACTCTGAAGCTACCGAGGGACTCAAGATGTTGGCTGAACAGGGAAATACTACGCAGATGGAACTGGAAATTCAAAAATGGGTATTTATTATTTCTTACTTCACGCATACTGTCGAGCCTGTTTGCGAGTCCATAGGGAACAGAATTAGAAGGACAGATGATTTACTGTCTGCGTCTACCCTGCGAGGGAAGGTAGAGGTGTGTACACACCCTCTTTTCATTGGATATACATTTAGGTGCTAACATGAAAGTTTGCGAATCCAAAGTTGTTTCTCTAGCATGACTTTAATATACGTCTTTTGATTTGATGTTTTTCTTAAAGCTCCAGCTGTTCGATGTGATTAATCAATCTAAAACGAATGAGTTCAAAAACAAACTTATTGGTACAGTCGGGTTCAAACTTCTAATCTTCTCAGCTCTGCCACCATGACTTTATGTTTAAGTTAATTTTTCTTTGTATTTACAGCTAGGTACTAGTGTTCGAACAGTAATAAAAGCGATGAGCCCACCCAAAACGAACATGTCGACGATCACGCACTTCCGTGTAACGCGAGAGCATCACTTCGTGTCTTTAGTGACTGCCCTGCTGCCGTCGCCCGATTGGTTTCTAGGCGTGGCGAACTTGGAGTTGTGTGAAGTTAATACTCAGTATTGGGCTAAGTCCATCAGATTCAACTTATATCCATTGGATGCTGGCACTGATAAAGGAACTACATTTGAGGTTGTTAAACATCTTGTTTTTCTTCTCACAATCACATGTATCTAAGGTTTGTCGCTTCGACTGCACGTTCTTTTCTCATAAAACATTCAAAAATCGAATACCCCAGCACAAATGGAGGTAGTTTTTCAACTAAGTATTTAGTTAATCAAAGACAATAATGTTTTCGATTTTAGAATAATCTAATGCAGTAATTTATTCTAAACATCAGTTTTTAATATCTGTCTACAGTCTGAACAATATTTTTTGTCGATATTTTAGTCGGCAAATGAAGAGACTTCTCCACACCAACCCATATCCGCAGCCGAAATACAAAAGGGGGTAGCCAAAGAAAGCATGAAACCTTTTGCTAGAGTGCAGTTTGACCTTGTTCGAACATACAGCCGAACTTGTACGACAGAAACGGCCGTTGGAACTGATCAAGGTAAATATTAACAACGTTAAATTTCCAAAAGGTCGAGAGATGATGAGCTACCTTTAATTTACTTTATTTAATTTAATTTATTAATTATTTACTTTAATTCTGAGGTACAACTTTCTCGCTATTCGTGCTTCGCTTTCGCTTAAACGCGTCTTAGAATAGCGTCTTAAGAGTATGCAGTGAGTATTCTCCCAATGTTTTTCAATATATATTACCGCTCTTCTAATATTGTAAATCCAATTTTGCAGATAATGAAGAGGAAGTAAAACCCGCTGAAGAGCCCATTGAAAGAACTCCGGAACCACAAGCGTCACCAACAAGGTATGCTCTCGTAGGTAGAGCTCCGTTTTGAAAAAATATTTTATAGTATTTATTCTAACCATTGGCGAGAGATCTTGAAGATCGACTTGGCCCAGAGAAATGTTAGCCCATAATATAATCTGGGCGGTTTGACGTTGGCAAAAAATATTCTTTTTTTTAGTTCTTGTGAGAACAACGCCGATAGCCAAGCACTTTTTGAGTGCTATGCAATTTTATTGAAATATTTCGGTAGAACACTATTTAGTGGATGTATCTTTCTACTTCTGGACCTATTGCAATATCAAGTAAAGGAAGTACATTCATACTATACGTCAATTATGAGTTGAGTTCTACGCGCCCTTTTCGGCCAATATTCCTAATCCGTTTCTGAGTAACTCGTAAAGTATTGTATTTTAGCGATGAGACCAGTGAACAGCCGGAGATTTTGGATCCAGAATCAACAGATCGATGTCCTATGACCACGTGGCAGGAATGGGGGATGTGCGAGGGTGACTGTGTTGATGGCAAAGTGGTGGGCTTGCATATTCGATTTCGGAAGCACATTGTCGACAATGTAGCAGTGGAAAAGGTGAGTGTAATTGACTTGTGAACTGGACATTTTGTTTTTAATATAGTTTAACATATTTTAACTATATATGTACCTAATATTGTAATCTCAGGAACTATTGATTCGAATAAAAAATACTTTTTATTTGATATTTTTGTATTAGATAGCGGGTTAATTGAAGCACAGCTAGTGCACATATCACAAGAGTTGTAAGGGGAAGATAGAGAGCGTAGAGCGCAGAGCGCTAGTATTTAGACTAATAGACCTCTTACGGCACACCTAGTATACGGTTATCGTAGCCCATGGGTACAGCAATAGGATGTGCTAGCAGCGTAAGGGAAGAAAGGGTTATCCTTTAATTTCTTCTTCCTTCATACTTCTACCAGTAATTTATTTCAGTGTAAGAGAGGAGAGTTATCCTGGAATCTAGCCTGGCTATGGCAAAATATACAAAGTATTTTTTTGTAACGGTGCATGCATTCTTTCAAGAATTAATCACACGGACATACAAGTCGATTGTGACTTTTCTGAATCCCTAGGGTGAAGGGGCATCCCGCTTTTGCATACAGAACTATCCCGACACTGAGACAGCTACTTGCGAGGAGGACTGTGAAGAAAAAGCAGAACCGGGAGAAGGAGAAGATGAAGATGAAGGTATGTTCAAGAGGGTGTTAACTTTATCGATGCTAGTTGCTCCACTTAAACTGGGTACCTACTTTCATCGCATCGCAAATCGCATCTATTGTAAATTGAAGTAGATGTCAGATAACATCGTAGGTTTCAAGGTTTCTATTACTATGCATTTTTTAAAATATCGTACTCCCCAAATAATAGTTTATTTTCGATTTAAACCTTACACACTGTAGGAGCACGAATACTAGCCAACAGAAGGTACTGCATCAATCGGGCAGCTCCATTTCTTTATATTAGTATGGCATAGTCTCATCATCCTCTATGGTTTCCAGCCAATTGCCTATCAGTCTAATAACTTACCAACGAATTTGTCTTTATTTTGTTTCAGCATCGGCGCAAAGGTTATGGTAAGAACCTGTCATGCCTGGACGAAGATGGAAGATAAATAAAATATAAATAAATATATCCTCACGCCTTCCCACAAGGGTCCCCGAAGGGGTAGGCAGAGGTGTATAGGTAATACCCACACACCCACTTTCCGCCAGAGGTATATAAGGTGCCAACGTGACAGATGGCGAGTCCATCGCCGTTACTCAAGCACGACTATACATACGCCTTTGAATTTCTCCTCAGACGTATGCAGGTTTCCTCTCGATGTTTTCCTTCACCGTAAAGCTCGTGGTGTGACTAATCACTGTACTTAAGTTCAGAAAAACTCATTGGTACAGTCGGGATTCGAACTTGCGACCTTTGCGTCGCAGGCAACTGCTCGAACCACTCGGTCACCACGGCTTAGATGGAAGAGCTTAAGATGGAAGAGATGGTCTTAAATACATATTACATATTACCCGTTACAATAAATAAATGAATATAATAAACAATTGTATATTATTATACTCCCTATAGTTTTCACGACAGCATATTATATTTCGGACACTCAAGGATGGGAGTCAAGAGTAGTCGAAACCAGCGTGCTTATATGAAAAGACTGATTAATGTGGACGAAGCGAAGGGGACATGAGATAACTGGCGCTATACTCTCTCTACATATCCCGTTTATTATTTTATATAATCAATTTGAGTCCTGATTCATTATATAAAATACATATAATATAATTCCATGAATTGGAGTGGCATAAATACGATGTTTTAGTTTATTTACATCATGTGAGATTCTTTGAACCGAATTCGATCAAGAACACAAACATTTAGAGTAAAACAACATAGCCATTCAATTGTGTGTGATTTAAACTATGGTGGTTACATTCTATGTAACCGGAGCATTTTCCTATGGAAATCAGCAAGCAATTTTTCTAAGTTATTAACCATGGCAATCTTTTTTATTAGTCACCATTATCAAATCAGCTTCTTTTAACCCCATGCCCTACATACACCGCTAAATGTCTTCTCTGTTTCACGCAAGCTGTAGCGGTTCTGTGCGAGTCGTATCTCTTTAGTATCTGTCTAAAATACAGTTTAAATTGACATTTGGCTGTAACTGACAGCATGAATTGATTTGTCACTTCACTTGTCGTTCTGCTTTGCCTTCCTTTCCTTACGTCATCCACGATCTTTTCCTAAAATTGTTGCAAATGCGATTTTGTAGAAACCTTAAAAAAATCGGTTGTAAAATCAGTGTTGATTATGTTAACAAAGACACCCAAGCCTATATATAAAAGAGTAATTGGCTTTACTTTGAAATCTGTCCTTATTGTAGAAGGCGTAGCGTTTGTGGCGTCATATGGTATTTGGCACAAATTGAACAGTGATCGAGGTATGTGGATTTGTCTTTTATTTTCTTACTAAATTAAACAACATTTATGCTATAAATGTATTATACGATAAGTGTTCATAAAATTTTTTTTTTGCACTATGAAGCGAAGTCAATATTGACGACAATCAATTTCATACTGACCCTATTCGGAATATTGATCTAAACTATCGTAATTCAATTTCAGATTTCCGGTTGTATATGTACAAAAACCATAACTGGGTATTAGAAGGTTATTACGGTTTAGGTGAGAGAATCGCCGACCAAAAAACCCGGGACATCGACCTTAAGGTCTGGAATTCCGAGGGCAAGCTTTGAACTGCCGGTGAGATGAGTATTGCAATTAGGACCACGTTTTGGGTGGTCACATTCGGAAGTATTGGTTATGCACTGTTCAAGGTGGTCAAACCTGATGATGCTCTCCTCAAAAAGGTCATTACAAGTATTTTTTGATTGTTGTAAATTTGTTGCGGTCACTGATAATTTTTAAAAATTTTTTATCGAATCTATGTTATGTGTGTGATCAAATACAAAGGAAAAACTGTTTTCCCTTTGAGACTAACATTGCGCATGTGTTGTTTGTTATTTATTACTTTTAATTGTTTGGAGTCCAAATGCAAAGTGTACTAAAATGGACATCAATTCTATAGTACAGTTTTCATCTTCAATCATTCTCTTACCTCTCCACCATCCGTGCCAATCATAAGGAATCACATACTTAAAAGATTTAATACTCATCAAGTTTGAACCATTATGATATTTTCTGTGATTCAATGTTTACTGAAGAAATTTATTTTCTGTCCATGGTAACTAATTTGTCTGGTTATTTTTAGTTTGACCAAGAATCCAAATTCACTGATGCAAGGAGACTTGCTGAGACCTGCTGCTTGCTTGCTGAAACAGTATCTGTTCTTAAAGAGGCCTTAGACCAAAATTCCGAATTAAATAAGAAACTAGAAGAGTTAATAAAGAAAGGAAAATGAGTGATAAAAATACAGTTTTAGAGAGGCTCTGTAGGAGAGATGCACAACGCATGGAAAAACTTCAGAAGGCACATAGAGCAAGAGAAGAGGTTGACGCTTCCAATGAGAATGAAGATTACTTCTCAGGGGCATTTAAAATTAAATCCGAATACATTGAGGACCTGCTGTCACAAGTTCTCACCCTTGAAATTAATGAGCTACCATCCCACTTTGATAGTATAAAGAGAGAAGTGAATGAATTACAAAAACATGTGGTAACATCATCCTTTTTCCTGAAAGAATTTAACATGCGCAAGTATTTGGGTATGGTACAAAATTTACAGACTAATTGTTATGAGTTAGAGGATAGATATGTCCCAAGAAAGAAATTTGGCTTCAGTAAAAAGAAATTACCAAAAGTGGACAATCATAAGCAGAGTCCATTAGATGATGTTGATGGAGCTAACAAAATTGACAATAAATGGGAAGAAAAACTCTTTGGTTTCGATTCGAAAGAAAACCAAATACTTCTGCTTGAAAATGAGGAGTTGTTTCAAAGGGATGTCGCTTTACGTCACCTCAAAAACTGCACAATAGGTCTAAAGGGAACTATGGGCACTTTACACTTGACAAATTTAGATAATTGTGTTGTGCTATCCGGGCCGGTGACTTCATCTGTTTTTATGGAAAAGTGTACAAACTGTAAGATTGTTGCCGCCTGTCAGCAACTGCGGATGCACACATCTACTAAGTGTGACATATATTTACATGTTACAAGCAAAGGGATTGTGGAAGACTGCACTGAAATCCGAACTGCACCTTACAACTTACATTACCCAGATATAGAAAAGCACTTTAGCATGTCCTCGTTAGATAAGAAAAGCAACAACTGGAATTGTTTAGATGATTTCAATTGGTTGGCTCCCGATGTTCCGTCACCAAATTGGTCCATACTGGACCCCATACATCGTATTCCAGATTGGAGTGAGTGGTGGAATAGAGTTCCTTCCTAATCAACACGAAAATACTCAAAATTTCTATTAACTTTTTACATATTATTCTATTATCATTTTTGCTACTGTATGAGAAAGATATTGTATAACTTGTTTTCTTGCTTTCACTCAATGTAAATGCTGCAAATGTTCAAACGATGAACTAACGAAGAATAACTTTGATGAGTACAATCTTTATGGTGTTCGTCAATGTCAACTTTTTTTTCCATGTGGTAATTAATTCAGACAAGATTTAAATAGTGCTGATATCATATGCTTTATCCCTCAATGGGCTGCCTTTGACCATAACAATTACTTACCAAGTAATCCAATATACTAATGAGTTAATGAAGTGGGTATTAGGTTTATCTAAGTAGCATTGACTCTAAATATTTCAAAAGAACTATGTAATAATGTACATAGATTATAAACTGTTAAGTCCATTGTGCGCCTGTAAATTTATGTTTTATAGATCTTTTATTTGACCAAAAATGAAAAAATATTATGTATTCGCATTTAACTCTATGTTTAACCTTTAACCTTCTGAAGTTTCAAGAATGAGCCATATTGTTTGTTAGTAGATAACTCAAATGTAACTGCTTAGAATTGATTTATATCATAGCATTTATTAATATTTAATAAAATTATGATCCATACATAATTTTTGATTTTTTTTTATCACCTTGGAAACTGGTTACTTAACACTCATGGATCACGATTTGTTGGGGTTACTCTATATTATACCACAAAGGTGGCAAAGAAGCATGCGGTTTGCCTTATGGTACGCTTTTACCATAAGGCGTTTGCGCTGCCGACCATGCGGCAATAATTTCACACCCTTAATTCTTAAGAGTTCTTACTCCATGCCGAACTCAGTTTTACCTTAACGGGGATTTCATTCCACAGCTTCCGGACGGAAGCATTTTTGTAACTGCGAAATATGAGATGCTCATGATTCAATGGTATGATGAAGTTCCACCCTGTCTTCGAGCTTTTGCTTCCTGCTGTACTCTAGTAAAAAAACCTTCCAATAAAATTCCTCAGCCTAAGTGTTGTGGAAGGAAACTCCTTTGAAATGACGCAGTACGAGACCTATTTGGTTCAAATTATGGGGATGAAGTCTATATAAGTAGGTAGCATACACAGGCCACGGTCACCTCAAACATACAATAAGGCTTCGAAGGTGAAGCCTGCAGCGGCTGACCATGCATCCCGTATCTTTAGATATTTATATATCCTCACGCCTTCCCACAAAGGTCCCCGAAGGGATAGGCAGAGGTGTATAGGTAGTATCCACACACCCACTTTCCGCCAGATGGCGAATCCATCGCCGTTAATCAAGCACTATACATACGTCAGAATTTCTTAATTTGAAGAAAACTAGAAGTTGTTTAATTTTAATCAATTTCGAAGTATTAAGAAGTATATTATTATTATTTTTAAGTTAATTTCTCGGCTTTATTACGTTTCAGAGGTCAATAAAATTCAACGCAACAATATAATATCAATTTATTGTATGTCATTGGAAATATATAAATCTGTCAAGTTGCTGAGATGAGAACATCACAGTGAGTTCACAGTCACACACAACACAAACATTATGTACAAGCGAACGCATAATGGGAACGTCCGTACCATAAATATGCCATAGACAATCTACAACAACAAAAATCTTAGAATTCGGTAAAACGCCATAAAATATTAAAACTGATTATAGCTACCATGCACTCCGATTCCTTACTGACACTACTTCTCATATTTTGGATAAATATACGAATTGCACAAAGAAAAGTAACAACAATAGATATATTCATTCAGTTCTAGTTTGGTTTACCTTTATTGGGATAATTTACAAGAAAAATTGCACACATATTTTGAAGAAGAAGAGGCAGACGCAGACCAAATTGCAACTAGCAAGATCAAATCGATCGTACACTCAAGGCGGGAAAGTCAAGCGTACTCGAAACCGGATAGTATGTATGACTGACGAATGCGGACGAAGTATGCAAATCTAGAGAGAACTGGCGCTGTATGGTCCCTGCCTACCCAAAGACAATACCAAATATAAATACCAAAATACAATTTTATACGACCAGTCAGTCAACAGGGGCCTTTATCATGACGTGCTGTTGTATAATTATTTAGGATTGAATAGAGATAAAGATAGACGTAATATGGATATGCCCCTTGCGCGCTTTTGAATATTTACATCAATTGCGCGTCATCATTAAGGTCCAAGAAAACTATATGATGGGAAAGACGTAGGAAGTATAATATTCATGTCTTGTAGTAAATTTAATGTTACCAACATGGGTGTAAGACAACGTGATTTTTTCATAGAAATACATACATTTTACATAGTTATTTAAAAATGTTTATAAAATAATATTGTCTTTTTTAATATGACACAAAGGAAGGAATAATCTCATTACTTAAAAATAGAGCAATATAGTCAATAAATTATTTAGACCATCATACATACTTAAAATATGGACGGTCCGAAGACGCACATTAAAAGAAATAACTTATCATTTGTTTTTTTAATACAAAGGTGAGTTGGCACGTCCACATCTTGGCAAATATAATATGGATAAGCCTTCCAAAATATACATAAAGTAAGAATAATAAATTATAAATAGGTATCAAAACGTGGCAGCCCATTAGCGAGTTAACGTTGAGGATATACATTTTCAATATAATCTCGAATTCTACAAAACAACAATTTACATTCAAGCAACCATTTTCATGGACAACGAAAATAAACAAATATTATTATGATACACTTGTTATTAATACAGTCTAGAGAGAATTGGCGTTTTACTCTCTGCTTACCCCGTGAATGACTCGGCGTATTTTTATATAGGTATGTATTAATATAGTACGCAACTGAACTGAAAATTAACTATTTAAAAATAATGGAACACAGTTTAAATGTTTTTTTTACAAACTAATGTGACCAAGGTCGAATGTTTGTCAGACTTCGACATTTTGACACTTGATTTGGAATAAAACAGAGCATTGCTGAATTTTAACAGACAAATACCTACTAAAATTGAGAATTGAGATTCTACAAATAGGTTGATAGAACATAATTAGGTAGAAAGTAAAATATTGTCAATTTCGTTAAGTTTATAAACACATTTAAAAGAAAAGAGGGAATGTTTTCAACAAGTTAAGTACATTCATAGAAATGCTTCATTATATTAAGTTATTTATAGTATAATTAAGGCAAGTTTTATGCTTTCAACGTGTCCGTTTCTATATTAATATATATAGTTATTAAGTATTAATGAATATTTATCGTTCAGAGCACCCGCAACACATGAGCAATATTTTATACATATTAATACGTATGCAAAATTGAGTCTAAAACACTTAGTCTCAATGTATATTTTGCATCGACGGAAGGGTAGAGCTAGCATTTTTTACTCACACGTTAATTACTAGGTGTAACGGGACCGCCATCTTTAATCAAGAGTATCTACGAAATGGGCAGATTTAAGTGAAGTATTTAAAGGACCACATAGTCGAAATCGAAGCACATAGTACTTGGTTGGAGGGCATTATTGTCTCAGAGACAATAAAAAAAAAGAGGACGAAAGTGTAATATTTTATAACAATAATCTGAACATAGCTATCTACGACATATATACTTTTTGTTAGTGTCTGTCTTTTCATTCCTTTTATTTGTCATTGTCATTTCATGTCATTTTAATATAAATTTATTTTCAAAACTTAACGACCACGTTTTTCATTAGTCTTTTATAAGTGGTCCTTCGAGCCGGATATATTGATTGGTTCATTTATAAAAAATGGGAGAATGTCCACGACATAGATACTTTTTGTAACCATGTCTGTCTTTTATATTCTTCCTTTATTATTGTCTATTTTTGATGTTTTTTTGTTGTCAGTTCAATATATGACGATTAAAGAATTTTCTAAACGACCTTTCTTTTTCTAAACTAAACGACCACGTTTTTCTTTACAGTCAACTGACAGTTAACTAAGACAGCCTTTAAGTTTAATTATTTGATAAGCATAATTAAAGACACGAATATTTTTTTCCAATAAATATTATAAATAAGCATGAAAAAAAAAATCACATCACACTGGTATTTCTTGATGGTCGAGATCGAACCTGCTATCATTAGTATAGAACCACTTCCACCGTGCCGCAATGCACGTTACACCTAGTAGAACATATCCGTTGCACACATAATACACACGACATACACGAAACTACGCGGAAAGATATGTGTAATTAAAACAAAGTTTTTTAATATAACCACAGACACATAATATTAATGGTTTGTACACATCTCTCCGTTTCGCTTTCATATACATAAGTATTATAATTACTTGTAGAAGCGAAACTTACCCGTTAAGGGATTCACTCGCATATAAGGCGTTAATTTACATATAACTAAGTAGTGGTAGGTGTTTAGCAGCCGATGGTAAGCCATATGAGGCGTCTATGCACGTGGTTGGCCTATTCTGACATCTCGCTTGCACTCCTGTGTTAGATAAAGACACTAGATATGGTTATCTATTACTACCTAGTAACAAACAAAGGAAAAGTTGAGTTGACCTCCATTGAAAATAAATATTATACCTGATAATAAGCGGTTACCGCTGCCTATCAACGCGACATCATTAGCGCGTTGTCGACTTAGAGAAAAATGGTCCTTCGACTCCTTACTGTTTAAAGAGCTTAAAATACAATCCATCCATAATTTTCAGGATGGCGATCAGAGTATGTATAAGAAAGTATGAATCAAAACTATGAGAATTAGACTATTTGGGAAATAAAAAAATATGAATGCTACAGCTGCACTACAGTCTTCAAAGTCATTATAAAATTTGTTAAGATAAACAAATGCTACTTGTTTTTCAATCCTCGTAAGATGAAGCACTGTATATTCAACTAAAAGAGAATTTTTATAATCCTTAACCACGTAAACGTCGTATATAGCAATGTACATAACATACATATATATATATATATATATATATATATATATATACACACATACATATGATGACGAATGTACTGAACACCAAAATTTATTCCGGGGATAGACAATTATCACAGAAGGCAGGGCCACAACGGGATAAATATGATAACGAGTTTCGCTTCCACTTGTTGCATACACAGCCCTTACAATAAGGGGTGCCACACTAGAGTTATAGACTATATAATAACTAAAGCTAAGTCTATCTCACCAATTCGGTTTTTTGTGGGATATGGTCCATTGTTGGTAGGTATTGTTGGGATCGCATGGTGCGAGGCCTAGCTGTCTTGAGTGGGGTTGCAGGGTTAAGCAGTAGCCGTGGAGGCGATGGATGAGGTGGCTGTGCTCGTCATCGTAGCTGGAAGGAAGAGTATAGGGTAGATAAATGAATACCTGGGATAGTTCCACACAAATTGACCTAGTCCCAAATTAAGCAAAGCTTGTGTTATGGTAACAAGACAACGATATATTTACTTATATAGATAGATATATACATAAATACATAGGACATTCAAGACTAAAGTACAAATATTCGTGTTCATCACACAAATAGCTGCCCTCAGCGGTATTCGAACCCGCGACCTCAAGTTTCGCAGTCAGGAGCTCTAACCACTAGACCAGGCGGTCGTCAGGTAGGTATAGAGTACAGGGTTATTGCACGACTGACAAGAAAAGATTAAGTTTATAGCCCGTATCTTGTATGTATGTATGTTTGTTTGTAAAATTCTTAATTAGCTCGTATGTTCCAAACTGTCAAATGGCCAAATGGATTTTGACATTTTAGGTACCTATCTATTCGTCTCAAAAATCTCCTAAGATAGTTTTGACTATGGAAATCATAATTAATAATAAAAAAAAGCAATGCGCTAAAAAGAACTAAACAAAAAATATTGGTTGTCGGCGGCACCCATTTGAAAATAATCGTCGGGGTTTTTGTTTTTTTTTAATTATTATATTGTTAGTATTATAATTTAGTTAGCGACGAAAAAGTAAGTGACGCAACTGTCTCGAACGCAGCCAACTTTTTTGTATAAGTGTGCAGTTTAAATAGGCAGGCAGTTTGTTTTTTCTTATTAATGAATTGAGTTCTCTGCTAACAACAATATTTTAATTGTACATGTTACTAGTTTTACATATATAGTTTATTAGGGGTCCTCACCTCCAGGGTCCGTCCACAGTGCCGAGTCGGCAGATGGCTTGTTTGACGTTGTCTGCGTCGGCTTCCACGCAACGCTCCCCAACGCCGATCTGACCGGCCTCGTTCAGCCGGAACAGCTGATTGTTGCCCATGCCGTGGCAGGTTGACGTACCTACACACATACGCAAACATCCCCCGCGTAAAATAGATTTAATTGGTCGAATACTTTTCTGGAATGTAGGTATGTATACACATATCCTATGATAAGATCAATAATCCCTGTGCCAAAGTGGAAGTGCTAAAGCGGACTTTTCCTAAGGTTCATTATTATCTATAATAATATAATATATCTTCATCTATAGACCTCTGCGTATCCCTTCGAGGACCTTCATGGGAACGCGTGAGTATATATATTATTGTTATATATATCTTTTTCTCACCCACCCCACTCTCCTTTCCTTCCTCCTCACGTTTCCTCTCGATGGTTCCTTCACTGTAAAGCTCGTGGTGTGACTAATCACTGTATTCTAATATATTATAACGAAAAACACAGATAGCTCTTGAATGTATTAACAATATAGTAATGTAGTTTCTTTCTTTATAGTGTCGTTCGTGTTGTATAGGTACTTTTCCCTCGCACAAACGTGAGTTCGAACCCGCGCTTTAATTCACTCACTCAGGATCTCTACCCACTATACCTTGTCTATGCCTGTATATAGAGGTACAACTCACCAATATAAGCAGGTGCGGCCTTGCCCATAGTGTCTAGACAGACCCCCGCAGCCTTATTCCTCACCATGCCCCAGTGAACATTCTTCGGCAGCTTGGGGAACTTGTCGTACACGTCATAAGCCACATTCTCCATGAACCAGCTGAAGCTCTTGCACTGAAGCCTCTCCTTCAACGCAACTTGCTCAGTTATATCGCCCATATCCAAGAACCGCGCCATCGGCTCTCTGGTATAGAAATACTCTTTATGCTCCTCGTCAAACCATGTTTCTATGACCCTTTTGTAGTTTATAGTTATCAAAGACCCCTTGCGGTTCTTAGCCAAGTTGCCAAAGTTGTATGGCATGAAGCCTCTGTAAACGTGCCCTACTCTGGAACACGGCACCCATTCGATGCTGCCCCCGCATTGCCAGATCTTAAAGCTCAGCTCGAAATTCTCACCACCCCAGACCAGTAGACCGGGGTCGTACGCACCAATTTCGAGGAAATACCTCCTGTTTATAGCGAACAGACCTCCAGCGTGCGTTGGGCTTTTGTACGGTTCTGATTTGTACTTATGTCTGTCTGTCTCTTTCTCGGGTACTTCATTCTCTTTATAAAGCATTCCCCATTCGAATATGCCTCTATAATTAGTGCCATGTTGGTACACTGGTCTGTACTCAAACGTCTTGTGGTCTATACCGTCTATGACCGGTACAGTCATTATCCTGTAGTCTCTGTATATGGGCGCTAGGAGAGGAGGCAGCCAATTTAAGTTCACTTCGCAATGTGCGTCCAAGAACACTATGACGTCCCCAGTTGCTTCTTGAGCGCCTCTCGACCGTGTCCGTATTAAGCCTTCCCGTTGGGTGTTCCTGATCAAGCGGACTTTGCCATTCCAACGCTTTATGTAATTGTCTAAGTTGCCTTTCAAGTTTTCTTTCTCCGAAAAATCATCTACCTAGAAACAGAACGTATCCTTGTTCATACTGAGGAGGGCAATAATCTTACTATAATATTATAAAGGTAAAAGTTTGTGGTGAAAGTTTGGTGCTCTTTCACGGTAAAACGGCTGAACCAATTCGGCTGAAAATTTAAATGGTGATGGCTTATACCTAGAATTAGGACATAGGATACATTTGATTCCCGAAAAACTCAAAGTTCTCATATTATAAAAGCGAAAGTTTGTAAGTAAGGATGTTTGTTGCTCTTTCACGGCATAGCGGCTGAATCGATTCTAGCAGGAAAATACATACATAAGCTACTATTCCGAACTCCTCGTGGGCGAAGCCGCGGGCATAAGCTAGTTTAAACATAATTGCTTATTAACAAATTTTCTTGAATTCATGTTTTTCTGTTAGAAAACATTCTCACAAGTCAGCGCGGTGCGATAAATATTATTACTATTCTTTGGTTTATCGAGCTGGTACAACTTTACTCTGCGATATCACATCGATGCGATGCGTATAATACAAAGATTTACATCTGTTCATTTTTCAAAGAATAATATTTTCTGAATTAATGAATAATAAGGACCATGATCAGAATTATTAAAGCAAATGGAGAGATGAAATACAATTGACCATAAAGGGCGCTGCAATCGTTTGAGTAGCTTTTATTCTTTAATTTTTCACACAAGCGAAGCTGGGCGGGACGGCTAGTTTTTTTCACCACATGGGTGACAGACAAGCATGCGTTCCGCCTGATGGTAAGCGGTTACCGACGCCTATGGGCGCTTGCAATACCAGGGGTATCACTCGCGCGTTGCCGACCCTGCAGCAATCATTTCACACCCTTCTTGAAGAACTCCATGCTGTACTCTCCAGGGAAAACCTCAACGGGGAGCCGATTCCACAGCCTGAGCGTTCGCGGAAGGAAACTCCAAAGTAGTATATACATATACATGAAAACGAGCATTTCATTATGATATCGCAGCTTCCTTGTGTTGAACCCTGAAGCCAACTACAAAACACGCAAAATTTGGCAAGGAATAAAATCAGCAACAGACAGGCTGGCAGAGACTCAGAAACGGTGTATCTTTAAAATGTTATCTACCTAATGGGATAATGTGGTTAGTTAATGTTTTTTATATCAAGAACAGTTTATCAATTATATCAGTCCAGATTGCTTTGGCTCCTGATATGATATACGATTTCACAGAATACATAATTATTATCATCCTTATGTTTTTATTAATAAACTAGCTGTCCCGCCCAGCTTCGCTCGGGTGAAAAAGTTAAATTGCCCGTAACACGATCGCAGCGCCACCTATTGGGTCCAATTGTAAATCTAAACCATTCTCGAATCTAGCTTAAGACACAGAGAAACACAAAGAAAGCTTCGCCCGGGTAAAAAGGTAAAATTCTTGAAACTCGATCGCAGCGCCACCTATCGGGTCCAATTTAATATAGCCTATGTTACTCGGGGATAATGTAGCTTTCCAAAGGTGAAAGAATTTTTGAAATCGGTCCAGTAGTTTCGGAGCCTATTCATTACAAACAAACAAACAAACAAACAAATCTTTCCTCTTTATAATATTAGTATAGATTATACATACTATATGTGAAAGTTTTTTGGATAGTTGGATATCTGTTATATCTAATGATATAAAGGCTAATTATACTACTGAACGGAATTGGCATCAAGATGGATAATTAGTTTTATTATAATAACAATACATCCTCACGCCTTCCCACAAGGGTCCCCGAAGGGGTAGGCAGAGGTGTATAGGTAATACCCACAGACCCACTTTCCGCCAGAGGTATATTAGGTGCCAACGTGACAGATGGCGAGTCCATCGCCGTTACTCCAGCACAACTATACATAGGTACGCCTTTGAATTTCTTCTCAGACGTATGCAGGTTTCCTCTCGATGTTTTCCTTCACCGTAAAGCTCGTGGTGTGACTAATCACTGTACTTAAGTTCAGAAAAACTCATTGGTACAGTCGGGATTCGAACTTGCGACCTTTGCGTCAGTCCAGATTGTATTGGCTCCTGATATGATATATGATTTCACAGAATACATAATTACTAGTGGTCCCGCCCAGCTTTGCTTGGGTGAAAAAAGTAAATGCCCTAAAACACGATCACAGCGCCACCTATCGGGTCCAATTGTGAATCTAAACCATTCTCGAATCTCCACGAACACACACAAAAAATTTCATCAAAATCGGTCCAGTCGTTTAGGAGGAGTTCAGTCACATACACACGCACACAAGAAATATATATATTAAGATATATCACAGAATATATAATAATTATTATCATCAAAATTTTTTTATTAATATATTTTACTATAATACAGTTTTTTGGATAATTGGCATCAAGATGGATAGTTAGTTGGATTAGCATTGTTATTGTAATCCAGAAAAAGTTATGCCACTGTACACATGAAATTATTATTACACCAGGATTTCTATGGAGTTGAGGTTGTTGCTAGGTCATGTAAAAAATTGACATAATAATAGTTCAATTTTTTTTTATAAATACCTTAAACATAAAAAATTTGCAAATCTCAATTAATAGGAAAACAAAAGATTCTCTTCTCTATATGATCTATATGACATCTCAAAACTGTCTCTCTCTCTCTCTCTCCCCTTTCACACCTATGATGAAGGCAATAGCATCTATCATAAGCTTTATGTTTCTAACCAGGGCGGCATGTTCGCAATCAGCGACAAAGCCCTTTCATGTTTATTATGAATAAAAAAAAAAAGCTTTATGTTTCTCATAACATACTTACCAACACAACCTCATGCAAGGCTTCTGGTGGTGAACGGTCTATGACTGTGTGTACGGTCCTCATGAGAACGGAGAACCCTTCATTGTGGAACACGATGATCACAGATGTACTGGGCAAGTCCTTTGGATAATGCCAATATTTACACTCATCACTCCGAGTGTCTGGAATTGATCTGGATGGTAGCAAGGAATTTAATCAGAAACTATATTTTGAAATAGCTTTGCAGTTTCTTAGCTCATTCAATAATAATGTACATATCTGTCAGGCAGAGGCAGGCAGAGAAGTAATAACAACCTCTTTTTGCAGGACATATGAATAACAAAGCTGATGAGTCCATGTTTCTCAAGCACAACAATATTTTGTATATCTTTTTTTTTGTTTCCTGTAGCAAACAAGTTTTGTCTCTACCTGTTTTTCTTTCTTTATAAAAATCTTGGAAAATTGTACTAAGTGCAGTTTTCTTTAGCCTCATTTCAAAAACCTTACCTGTTCATAGCTATGTCATCAGAAGCAGCTATATTCATGCCATATTCACTCTCGGACTCGGCTACATCATTAGCTCTCTCCTGGCTCATGTGGTATGGTTTGCCCCCTTCTCCTGGTCCCATTACTGTCTTTAGGTTACGGGGCTCAAAGTTACCTAGTTCTGGGAATGTTATGGAGACGTTAAAATTGATTTTGAATAGTTTTGTTGAGACTATCTTCAATATACACATTTCACCTATATTCAATTATTTATACTCTGTTGTCAGAGAAAAGAAAAAATCTAATCTATATCATATTGAAGCAAATGTGAAATGCTTATATGAAATTATTTATTGTTTTTATCACCATATAGACAGTATCATGTTATAAAATAATATGAGTGATTCTTGGTCTATTGTTCATTTGTGTTTTTAAAGTATTTCAATAAACTTAACACAATGTACGAAGGGAAAAGAAAACAATCACATAATCAGGTTTACGACATCGATATAGACCTAGCAATGTACGCAAAGTGTATTGACGTAACGATACTATGTGCAGCAAAGCTCGACCGGCTACCCGGCCACCTAACTGTACACCGTCAAGTGATAAATTAATTACCATACTCCAACTCACTTACCAGTCATCAGAGTGGGGTAAACATCCCTATGAAACTTATAGTAGCTAGGCTGCGAGTCAGAAAGCGGTACTCCCTCGGTGTCCACGGCGGCATTTTCACTAGACCATTTGTGAAGTGCATACAATAATACTATCAAGATAGCGCCTGCTGACGCCATGCGAATTATTCTACCGCGACGAACGTTAGTTATTCTCATTTTGAGACGAATATATTTTACCACATAACAAAAATAATTTAATACAAAATCGTTTTCACTGATTAATAATTATAAAAGTGTTCACCACAACTACAGCAACAGTTCTAAAGACATCCAGACAAATGACAACTAATATGTTGCGTTTGCGGATACGGCGTAACGAATGACGTTTTGTGTCAACGTCAACACCTTATTTGTATCTAACAGTACTTTGAAGAATTGTTTGTACAAATTATCTGCAATTTTATTTATTGTTTTGTAAAAAAATATTATGTTTTTTGTAAGTATTGCAAGGAAAAACATAGAAAAAAACTTTGGTGTAATGGTATATTGTGACTTTGCCAAAAAGACTAATATCCCAATGAATACCGCAACATCATAAAAAAGATACTTATTGTATTTGTATACATTAGTGTCAAATTTAAATTTCAAACTGAACGAACTGCCATTTGCACTCGAAGAGAAGACTACTATTTAATACTGTTGCGCTACTGGAAACTGCGCGTATTCTTTAATATTATTCGGTAACTTTTTATTGGTGTTTCAATGTCCGAAAATTGCATTTTGTTTTACTTTTAATAGAAAACATAGTACGCAAATATGGAGAGATGTAAGTAATTTTATACTTTCTATCTTAGATTAACACTATTACTTATATTTCACGAGACAATGTTTATGTTTATTAGCACAAGCATTCACCGTGGAGAGTTTTATCAGCAATTGGAACGGAGAGTTTCCAAATTACCCGTTAACAGCTCAAGATCTGAAAATTCCCCATGCTGTGATGAAAGCTCTTTTTCACGTATTCGACAGACTTGGTATAGACAGAGATGCGGTATTGGCGGTGTGTACTCAAAATAATTATAATTCCTTTTTTATTATTATTATTACATATTTGGCTTTAACTCGACAATTATATGTAAGATACTCATTTTATTAAAAATTGCAATAAGGTTTAGCCAAAAAATTAAGTAGAATATATATACTTACTGAAAAGAAAAAAAATCTAAAAAAAAACCACTCCACTCCCTCTGCTTAACATGCTTTTGAGGAACTTGACATTATGATATGTTTCTAGTAAGTATGTATGTAGAAGTAAAATCAATTGATATTTTACTGAAATTGTAAAAAAAATATGGTAGATTACACAAAATGTTTTGTATCATAATACATTACACAATTTTATTCTTGAAATAAATCTGCATACAATAAATTAAATTTGAATATTGATAAGAATCTCATATTGTTTTCACAGCCACCTCCTGAAGAAAGTCGCAATGAGCATGTGATGTACTACTGGGACTTGCTCCCAGTAATCAATATGACCCGCGTAATCAACCACCTGGTGTCCGTAATGCCGCAAGTGGAAGCTACTATTAGTGTCACCCACTTCCTACAGCCAACAATCACAACGTCACAGTCCATATTGCTGCTATTGTTCAACTTGATGGTATTCAATGAAGAAAAGTTACGGGACATTGCGCCTCATGAGGAGGAACTGTTTGCTAAGACAGAACACGTAAATTTGATTTCTATTTATATCTTATTTATTATTAACAGCTAGAAAGCATATATATATCTAATTACATCATGTAAATAATAATAATTATAATAATATGGAACATTGATCTATTATTTTCTGTTTCTAGGTAAAAGCCTTGGAAGATAAAAAAAACAATTTATTAGAAACCTTAAATGAACAAGCCATAGAGAAAGGTAAACGTGCTGAGAGATTGGAAAAGGTAAGGAGGCTTCTTAAGTGGGCCAAAAGACCCTAATAATTAAGTACGCATAGAAACAGAGTCCATACTAACATTATGAAGTGGTAAATTTTGTCAGTTTGTTTCTACACTGTAATCTTAGGAACTACTCATCTGATTTTAAAACCTCTTTTTCCTTTAGAAAGCCCCTTTATTGAGAAATATTGACTATATCTGTTGTAGAGATGCAAAAAGAGAGATAGATTATACTGACGGCTGTTTGTTTGAGTGGTCAGAGCTCCTGGCTGCGTAGATCGAGATAGCAGGTCCTCAATGTCCTGTGTATTTTATGTAAAGTTATAAGTATGTAACCGGCGAGCATGTTTGAAAAGGCTGGTGAATGTGGGTGAAGCGAAAGAGGCTAAGACTAGAGAAACCTGGCGATTAATTATCCAGGCCCCATAGTACAAGCAATGCTCTATTTGGGTCCAGGTCAATTTGTTTGGAATTGTATTTGGGTTGCGAAGTCATTGCATTGTGGTGGATCAATAATAATATGGTAACATTTTCAGTTGGACCATGAAATAAAACAATTAGAGGAGGAGTTGAAACAAGGAAAAGAGATATATGATGAAGAGAAACAAGAGTTAGAGGCTATGATGAAAGAAAATCACCAAGGGGAGATATTGGTGGAGCAGAAGAAGTGCCAGCGCGATGCTCTAATGGCTGAGGTGGCGAGAAAGAAGGCTCTCAGGTTTAATTAAGAAATATATAAAAAAGGGAGCATGTATTAAGAGACTGGTGAATGTGGATGAAATGAAAGAGGTCTGTAAGTTTTGAGAACGGGCTCTACTCACTTTTATTCCGTGACGGACCCGGCCTAATTGTATGTAGATATGTAAATAAATGTCCGTAAAAATATGAGTTTGGTTAAGTGGCAAATGTTTCCTGTACTCACGCTACAACCAATCACATAAAAAATATTTTATGTCGGGACACAGGATACACTTATTGATCATCACATACTGAATATTCCAAGCGAAACAAACTCCCCAGTTTTCTTTTTTACCACTGGTCCTGTTTTTAAGTGAAGTCGAGAAAGATTGATATGTGTTTAAATCATGATGGCAGTATGGAGGTACCGCCTTAGGTTGTTTGTAACATTATCTATTTCTAGGGTTTACGACGCAGATGACATCAAGGCGCAGGCGGCACAGGCGGCGCAGAGCGTGCAGGAAGAGGAGGAGAAACTGAGCTCTCTGAGCGAGACACTCAAACAGAAAGAGAGTAGCCTGAAAAACTTACAAACTGTCAAACCGAGCCTGGACACTGCCAATAACTTGTTACATGACATCATGAAGCTCTGTGATAACCTCAAGTGAGCAGAAATTGTTAATTTATTTAGAAACAGTTTCCGCTTGCTATGGATGCTTACAACACCAATGACATTACTTATGTATTGTCAAACCTAGTAATAGACTGATATATTACATGTCCTATTATGCATATGCATGCATATCATCGCGCCGAGTCCCTAACGGGGTAGGCAGAGAGTATAGAGCGCCAGTTCTCTCTAGACATACTTCTTTCGCTTCGTCCACATTCATCAGTATCTTCATACATCCTCGTCGGTTTCTTGATTTGAGATTTGATCTAGGTAGTTGGAACGTGGTCTTCCTCTTATGTCTGTTAAATTTGTGTCACATCATTATAAGTCCTATGCGGAACAAGAGAGCCTCGAGAAATAAAATAACAAATGCATAATGTTTGGCTTATGTAAGTAGCCCTAAGTAAAACACCGATCAATATCTCATGTCCTATTATGTCTGATAAATAAACAATTGATTACAATCACATCAATATCAGCCCTATGTATGTATGGTAGTCCCAAGCCAGTGGAACAGGGTGATAAGAATAGAAAAAGATAATGACGTACGTGTTACGATGTGTGTAGGCAAGTGGAAACCGGTTCGGGGGACTCTGAGGAGCGAGTGGCGGAAGGGGAAGTGGAGGCGGCTGAAGCGGCGTTGGGAGAGTTGCGCGCGCAACTGCAGGAGTTGCAAGGCGCTCGTGCCGCCGCCGCCGCAGCCAGCCGCGAGGCGCACGCGCGCCGACAGCACCACGTGGCCGTGGCGCAGAGGTACGCCACCCAGGGATACACCTCAGGGACACTAAGGATACACTTTGGGATCGCAGTCTAAGGATACACTTTGGGATCGCAGTCTAAGGATACACGTAGGGATCGCAGTCTTAGGATACACGTTGGGAACTCAGTCTTAGGATACACGTTGGAAACACCAAAGATACACGTAGGGAACGCAGTCTTAGGATACACGTTGTGAACGCACTCTAAGGATAGACATTGGGAACGCACTCTAAGGATACGCGTTGGGAACGCACTCTAAGGATACGCGTTGGGAACGCACTCTAAGGATACACGTTGTGAACGCAGTCTTAGGATACACGTTGGGAACGCAATCTTACGATGCACGTTGGGAATGCAGTCTTAGGATACACGATGGGAACGCAGTCTAGGGATACACGTAGAGAACACAGCTAAGGGATACACGTATGACATACAGCCCAGGGATGCACATAGGCTACACAGACCTGGAAAAACGTTGGGTACAGGTAGGGATCAGCATACATAATTCAGACCAACAATATGTATGCTGCACGACCTAGAAACAGTACACAGGGACATTTAGGGCTTGCACTCAGAAATCACACGTGAGAACTGAATGCTATGATATGTAGACAAGGGGACAAACTTTATGGATACAGGTAAAAAAACTTCCATGGAAACATGCAGGGAACACAAGATATTCAGTTTTCTAAAATTTTAGAAGCACAAGATACAATAAGTTCAATTTCGAATCGAAAATATTTGTAGGCCCTAATTATTCTGACGCTAATATTGCTTCAATTATTTTAATTTTTTTTTTATTTTCCTTTTTATAATGTAACGAATCTCTTGTCGAGTAAAATGTACTTGTTCTTAAAATGTACTTTAGTGCTTGGTCCATTGCTTGTTCTTAGTGCCCTCCGCGAAGCTGAAGAGAAAGACAAGAGACGTCGCGAGAAGTCGAAGGAGGCACTCCAGCGGACTGAAGAGCTCAAAGAACTCACTCTCAAATATGAACAGGAGAAAGCGGCGGGACTGGAGGAACTTGCGAATATCCAGAATGCGTTCACTCATGAGGTATACAGCGGAATGCATGTGATAAAGAACTTTCCGTTCTGAAGTTGGTTAAAAACAGATACTCGGTTGTTGGCGAATATTTAATGAATGAAATAACAAAATGACAACATTTTTATAGGGAGTAATATTCACTTAGAAACATGGTTTTTATAGGTATTACTTACATAAAAAAATTAGTTAGATTCTACACTTATAACTTTATGGTTATATAAGCTGTTTCCACTTGTTTTTTATTTCTATTAGCTTCCTTTCAAAAGCAGAACAACATACAGCGCATAATATGGTTACCGTAGACCATTAAAAATCGTTATACCAGAGCTGTCTTGAAGGTCGTCAACCTATAAGGGTGGGTTCACACAGAAGGTCAGTATTTACAGGACAGTCTTTAAGGGAGCTTTATTTTTGTCGGATCTATATTCCTTTACTTGATCTGAATGCTGTCATGTGTATGAACTCGGTCATTTAACACGGAACGTTTTCGTTACCTAAATTCGAACTTGCAATCTCTGTGTTGCAGGCAACTACTCGAACCGCTCGGCCACCACGGCTCTATTCACCATTATTTATGAAGATCTAAAACCTTACCTTATGTAATATTTATTTGTGTTTTTTTTAGTTGAAGTCGGTTGAAGAGACAATAATAAGAAGAGCAACAGACGTGTACAAAAGACTAGAAGACCAAATGAAGAATCGACACGTGTAATATTAAATTGAAAATATATGTAATGTTATTGAAATAAATGCTTTTATTTATAATTGTATATCTTTGCATGTCTTCACGCCTTTCATCTAGGGTCTCCGGAGGGGTAGGCAGAGGTGCGTAGGTAGTATCCAAACACCCACTTTCCGCCAGATATAGGTGCCAACGTCACGGATTGCGAGTCCATCGCCGTTACTCTAACACGACCTTACATACATACAACTTTGAATTTATTCTCAAACTTATGAAGGGTTTCTCTCGATGTTTTCCTTCACCTAACAAAAATGTATGTACATAAGGGTATGTAAGAGTAACAATACCCTGTTTTCACACGACAGTGCTAACGACACATGGCGAGTCGATTGCGACTATGAATACGTCTATGATTTGCTTCTCAAACGTATGCAGTCGTATAGCGGGATAGCTATAATTTTGAATGAGTTTTTGCTATTGGAATTGCCCTACTTTCTTACTTCGTATTCCGCCTTTAACAAGATCACAGCTAAACGACACTCGGGTAGTATGGGTAAGTAGTTTGTTCCTATATTAAGGGAGTTAACAGTATACTCCACGCTGGAGGCCTAGGTCTCGCCATTGACCGGTTAAGTAGCAAAAGTTCCCGGAACTCACGCTACGAGAGACAATACAAAAAAAAAAAAAAAAAAAGTATACTCCACCCAGAATGGAATTGCTGGCTGTCGGCGAACTACTTTTCTTAGTTGTTAAGCGATGTCTTGTTAATTTATTTATGATTCCATTCATTCATCCGCAAACACATTTAATTCAGGGTGCATATCTAACGATATTAAGGGATAATAGTGTCCTTCGACACAATGGTATTTTATAATAAGGAAAGCTTGAGTTTGGACTAGCTTTGTGCTTGCTTCAATACGAGCAGAAGACGATAATAATGTTATTTATATAATATTATTATCGTCTTCTGCTCGTATTGCGCTCAAGGAAAATACTTGTTAAAATTAAGACATGCGCGGAACGACGCATGCTGCATTACGAATCGAGCTCGGCAATTCATTACGCACTGTGCCTACTTTGGAATGTTATTCCCCTTATCAATGTATGTTTGTACATTCGGTTCATTACCCTGACTTTGTATATGAACGTTATCTAACGTTGCTTCAGAACAGAAGGATGTAAATTGAATGACATCGGTAGGGTAACATTTAAACCGTGAGATAATTTAATCAGCTCCTACTACTCCTCGTGATAGCGTTGGATTAGTTTTGGTAACTCAATAAAATCGATTACACGAATATTTTTTATAACGTATCTTTTATAACAGTCAAAATCCAAATATTTTATCTCACATAGGCCTAGATGGGCACTTATAAAACGTCGAAAAGGTGCACGGTTCGGGTTGGTCGTTTCCAGGGAGAAAAAGAAACAACATGGTTACTCTTCAAATTATTTGGTATACAATAACAATATTATTATGTTACAGCATTAGTACTTAAGTATGGAGGAACATTGTAGGCCCGACAATAGGTCGTTGCTTACTATACAAAAGAAAAAGCATAAAACAAGATAAGTATAACAAAGTAGGCCTCCCTACCGCCAGCAAGTAAACGATTGTAGCACCAGGGGTACCATCGCGCGTTCCGATCCTGCAAAAAAGTTATAGATGAAACATTTAGGTATAATTTAAATATTTTCATGCCTAAGCCTCCAAACAGGCTGGAACCCTAGATCAGGTTAAAATAGATGTAAAGTTTCAGGTTATAATGGAGTAGGTAATTAAATATAATATAATATATCCTCACGCCTTCCCACAAGGGTCCCCGAAGGGGTAGGCAGAGGTGTACAGGTAGTACCCACACACCCACTTTCCGACAGAGGTATATTAGGTGCCAACGTGACAGATGGCGAGTCCATCGCCGTTACTCCAGCACGACAACACGACATACATACGCCTTTGAAATTCTTCTCAGACGTATGCAGGTTTCCTCTCGATGTTTTCCTTCACCGTTAAGCTCGTGGTGTGACAAATCACTGTACTTAAGTTCAGAAAAACTCATTGGTACAGTCGGGATTCGAACTGCTCGAACCACTCGGCCACCACGGCTTTTTTAAATGTTTAACGGTAACGGTTCACGGTAATTAAATGCTTTTAGATTATTATGTACGTACCTACCTGCATAGTTATCTACATAAATTATAATTTGTGTTGTTTATGGTATATCTAATTGGTTATGTGAAATCAATTTAAGTGCATTTGATGTGAAATTGAAAAAAAAACAGACGTGTGAGCAGAGAAAGTTAAATAAATATCTTACAAATAAAAAGTAGTTTAGTATTAAAACCGACTGACTGAGCTCTTCAAAAGCCAACTGGTAAATTAATGATCTCGATTCAATAAGTACAGCTCTTGTAGCCTCAATGGCCGAGTTTTTCATACTAAATCATATTACAAATGTAAAAATGTTGTGATTATGTTTGTACCTCTTTCACGTAAAAATTAATGAACGGATTTGGATGAAATTTGGTTCAGAGATTATTAGTTGGATTAGCACATTGCATATATATTTTATCCTCACGCCTTCCCATAAGGGTCCCCGAAGGGATAGTCAGAGTCCGTCGCCGATACTCAAGCACGACTATACATACGCCTTTGAATTGCTTCTCAGACGTCTGCAGGTTTCCTCTCGATGTTTTCCTTCAGTGTAAAGCTCGTGGTGTGACTAATCACTCGTCACACAAATCGAACTTGCGAACTTTGTGTCGCACCACCACGAATATACTTTGTTCCCGAATTATAATCCAGTAACTGCAGGGCACAGATAGTAAATTATAAATTACACCTGATTATAAATAGAAACTGATAGAATGAGAAGAGTGAGTTAGTTTCAACCGATCATCATAACAAAGGGACCGGTGTGAATCGAAGACACACGATACAAACTTTTTCTTTTAAGGACTTTAAGGAGGTTCACCACTTAGGTGGCGAGAAGATAAAAATAAATAAATAAAAGTACTGTGTTCTTCACTTGGTTGCCTGAAAGAGATCGCTTTTGCGATAAGGCCGCCTATTGTGCCTATTACATGTTGTTCTCTGGTTTTTTTGCCATCCTATTTGTGTTTATATATGTGTGTGTACAATAAAGAATATTATTATACTGCGCCTCTCGGCATTGACTGGGAATTCATTCTCATACCTTGGAACCGAATAAGGTAGGTATGCTCAGGCAAAGTGCAAGAGGGTACCGGCACTTTCGGAGATCCTTCTAAAAGCACAGCTGATGGCTACTGGAGGAGTTTTGGGTAGCTATGGTTTTTACAACTTGACTGTCAACTATCAAGCCACAAAACAAATGAAAATATATTGAATTTAATGCCAAGTAGTGGTTATACCTGCATATGATTATAACGAAATAAACATGTTTATTTCGGACATCGTTGTTGTAGGTCAAATTTTAGTATCATTAGCGTAAATAGGCTACGTAATACTTTGGTATCATTAGCGTAAATAGGCTACGGTAACCGTTTCCCATCAGGTGGTTGGTTACAATTTAGCCTTACTATATTGTTATTGTCAGCATTAGGTACAGACATGAATCATTATTTTATTATATTTTATCTTAAGAATGTAGCCAATATGGTTCACGATCCTTCCAAGAGGGCATCCTTTACTAGTCTTGTCAATTATTAACGCAACCACAAGAGAATGAAAATATTTAAATGCCAATGTACCGTTTGGCTAATAATAGTGTTATTGGGGATTTTTTGGAAAGTAGACCCGCCTTGCCTAGCCGGTACCGTAGGCTACTTAGGCAGGTTTAGACTTCTAACGGGAGATCCTGTTGTATTCTCTATCTAAATACCTATAAAGTGAATTTATTTCTTTACATTGCGTTTTTAATGTTTGCTCGATACCCACCCACTTTGCTAACGTATTTGCAAACGGCAATCGAGTATCATTCTCAAGACAAACTCTCTACCTAATGTTAATGGTGCTGGCTGAACGAGAGCTAAAGAACTGTTGCATAAATTATAACGTTCTACCACCTTTATATATCATTCATTATTCAAGGGTGTGGGTACTACCTATACACCTCTGCCTAACCCATCGGGGACACTTGTGGGAAGGCGTGAGGATATATTATTATTATTATTTATTATTATTAAAAGGGGCAGATTCATAGAGTCTTACCTAGATCTAATTTATTGATCATGTATACCAGTAAGAATGTATGACGAAATTTATGAAGTTACCGAGGTGAACAAAAGAAGTCCTTTAGTTTAGAGCGAAGCGCCAATGTTCTACTCTCTCTAGGTAGTTCATGGCATCCTGGGCCGATTTGAACCCAACTTGTGATATGATGTTATCATTCGGCATCGAGTGCAAACACTTGTGTAAAGACCAGAACTGTCCGTTTTATCTGAATATATATCCTCACGCCCTCCCACAAGGGGCCTCGAAGGGGTAGGCAGAGGTGTATAGGTAGTACCCACACACCCGCTTTCCGCCAAATATATATTGTAGGTTTGGTTTGGTTACGTTGGTTTGGACACATAGAAAGGATGAGTGAAGAAAGATTGACGAAACAGATATACAAAGCAAAAGTGTGTGCAAGAAGAGGCAGAGGAAGGCCACGTTCCAACTACCTGGATCAAATAGATCGGACTCTCAAGGACGGGAACGTTAAGAGTACTCGAAACCGACGAGCATGTATGAAGAGACTGATGAATGTGGACGAAGCGAAAGAGGTATGTAAGTCTAGAGAGAACTGGCGCTCTATACTCTCTGCCTACCCCGTTAGGGACTTGGCGTGATGATATGTATGTATGTATGTATATATTGTAGGTGCTAAAGTGACAGATGACGAGTCCGTCGCCGTTACTCAAGCACGAGCTTAACATATGCCATTGAATTTATTCTTAAGCGTATGCAGGTTACATCTCGATGTTTTCCTTCGCCGTAAAGCTCGGTGTGTGCCTAATCACTGTACTTAAGTTCAGAAAAACTCATTGGTACAGTCGGGTTTCGAACTTGCACTCTTTGTGCTGCAAGGCAACTACTCGAACCACTCAGCCACCACGGCTTTTATACATTTTATATATCTGTATAAAGTTAAGATTTTTTTACGTCGATAAGATAAAAATTTTGTATCTTCACTTGTAAATCGAGATTATTGTCAGTCACAGACTGTCGATATTATTGACCTGCAAACCAGAGATATGAAGGAATCCCCTTTTGTTTTCGTCGCATGTGTGCAGGAACAACGAGTATGTAGGTATATATAGTCATACGAGGATAATTTGTGTGTAATCGCTATATATAAGCGCTGTCCCCGAAGCGGTCATATGCATTCCTTTGTTGAAATTTCACCGAGCAAGTCGAAGACAAAATGATAAAGTCAGTTTTATTTATCGTTGCTGTGCTCGCGTTGAGCGAAGCCAAACGATTCTCCAAATGTGAACTCGTGCGGGAACTTCGGAAACAAGGATTTGAAGAAAGCAAATTGAGGGATTGTGAGTAGTTACTTCTTTTTACACGCTTTATATTAGCTTCACCTGTATGTTTGTATGTTTGTAACCGACTTGTTTGGGCGCGATTTTGACCCACTTTAAACGGCCAGATTTCGTTCAAACTTTGTGGATTTATCGATGACCGATGACAATACACTAATTTGATAAAATTATTCCATTTTTATAGACCAAACTAAAAAGTAGAAAATAATAGTTAAAAAAACTAAAAAACACGCTTTTTATAGAAAACCGAACTAAAAAATAGAAAATAAATTTTAAAAATAGTATAAATTAATAATAGTGTGAATAAAAATAATATTTTCTATAAAAAGCGTGGTTTTTAGTTTTTTATTATTTATGTTTATTATATACTAGCTGACCCGCCCAGCTTCGCATGGGTGAAAATTTACATACATACATACATACATATCATCACACCAAGTCCCTAAGGGGGTAGGCAGGGAGTATAGAGCGCCAGTTCTCTCTAGACTTTATACTTCTTTTGCTTCGTCCACATTCATCAGTCTCTTCATACATGATCGTCGGTTTCGAGTACTCTTTTCGTTCCCGTCCTTGAGCGTCCGATCGATTTGATCCAGGTAGTTGGAACGTGGCCTTCCTCTGCGTCTTCTTGCACACACTTTTGCTTTGTATATCTGTATCGTCAATCTTTCTTCACTCAACCTTACTATATGTCCAAGTCAGCGTAGCATGCCTTTCTTCATCTTTTCAATCTCGCCCTGATTCACGCCAGTTGATTTGCGAATCTCTTGATTCCGGACTCGAACTAAGATCGTTACTCCGCACGTTTTTCGCAGCTGATATCGCATCTCAGCTGCATTTAAGCTATCTTCATACTTCCTCTGACATACCCAGGGTTCGCTGCCATACAATAAAGTAGGCACAAATATCACGCTGTGGACAGCAACCGTTGCTGGCCATCAACACCGACATGGCCCCATTCACCTTAATACCGGCAGTTAGCCTTCTTTCAATATCTTTTTCATACTTTCCATCTCGTGTGAACATGCTTCCTAGATATACAAATTCATTCACTTGCTCTAGAATTTGTGAAAAGAATTTAAAATTTGGGTTTTCAAAAGAAAGTTAGAAAGTGATAATAAAGTGAGATATAGGGCTCGTTTAGTCGCTAAGGGCTCTACCCAAGTAGAAGGTGTGGACTATAAAGAAACATACTCACCTGTATTAACACTTTGAGAATGTTATTTCCTTTAAGTGTAAAGTTAAATTGTCATCTTGTCATCATCTTGATGTTAACACTGCATTTTTAAATGGCTAGGTACCTTGATGAAACAGTATACATGCTAGTACCACCTAATTTAGAATGTCAGAGTAACAGTGTACTCAAACTAAAACATGCAATTTATGGACTTAAACAATCAGCAAGGCAGTGGAATAAGACAGTAGATGATTGTTTGTTAAGCCAGGGTAGGTGTTTGTTAAGTAAGGCCAGCCATATTAAGTCTAAATTGGAACCATGTTTATATAGTAAAAGGTAAATAATGGAAAAATTTTAAAAACTGTGTTTGTCGATGATTTTTTTCATATTTTCCAGTAGCAAGGCATTGACAGATGAACTGAAACATAGTTTAATGTCAAATTTCAAAACTAAAGATTCAGGGCAAGTGAAAGAATGCTTAGGTATGAGAGTAAAAGTATATAAAAATGGTTGTATATCATTAGATCAGGAGCATTTTGTCGAACATATTTTAAATAAGTTTAAGATGTCAAACTGTAATGTTGTTGATACTCCTATTGAATGTAAATTGAAGTTGGATAAGTCAGAAAATGTTTGTAAATAATATCCTTATCAGCAACTGATAGGAAGTCTTATGTATTTGTCTATACTTACACACCCAGATATCAGTTACAGTGTCAGCTATTTAAGCCAATTTAACAATTGTTTTACTGCAGTTCACTGGAAAAACGCAAAGAGAGTGTTAGAATATTTAAATAAAACAAAATCTTATGGTTTAATGTTTACAAATGATAATAAAAACTTAGAAGGATTTGTAGACTCAGATTGGACATCAAATACTATTGACAGGAGATCTTATACAGGTTTCTGTTTTAAATTGTCTGGTACTGTAATATCATGAATGCAGAAAACAACCGACAGTGGCATTGTCCAGTACTGAGGCCGAGTACATGGCAATGCCATTTTTTCAATGTCAAAATTTCAATGCCAAGGCAATTTGCCAACTACTGAAATGCCTGCTGACTTGTTAACGAAAGGGTTAAGTAGTTTGAAACATTACTATTATGTTAAAAAGTTAGGCATTAAAAGTATTGTTTAGGTGTAGTTTATATTCATTTATTGTTACATGGATATTAGATTATTTTGATAAGAGGTGAGAATTTGCCCTAATATGCTGAAGGATGATGGCATCATTTCTTGGTTACATTACAATATCGCGAGACTCCATATTCTCCCCAATCACGATTAAGGCAACATCATTTAACATTGGTGCATTGATGCCTCTCTCATGACATGTTGTCTCCTGCAGGTCGCTTGTCTGCTGTGATCACTATTTTCTGATTGTCCGATGGCATCACATTACTTGTAAGACAGTTTTGAACAATTGGATCAACTGATTATGTTCATGCAAAAGTTGTTGTAACTGCTAAATGATATCTGCGAACAGCGTTCATTTACCTCTTCTTCAGAATTCCCCAGGAAATAAATCTGGAGAAATTTGTATTTACCATTGCCTACGCTGTTCTTCAGTCTCATTGGCTCGAAGATTGAACTGGGCTTGCGTTACACTGCGATTGAATAGGACTTGCGTTACACTGCGATCGAACTGGTGTGCGCCAACGGATATTTTGACGCCTTACGGGTGGTATTACTAATAAAATACGACGATTAATTATGAAACTCACACTAAAACACAACAAACATCTTTTTGCTTTTGTTGTTATGAAAGAAACTGTAATTTGAGGTTTGTCAAAACTACTACTTGAATGAAATGTCAGTCTAGCTATACATAGGGTGCGTTCCACTAAGCGTTCACAATGATTACGCTCACGACCACAGTTTGCTTGTAAGCGTTACTGTCGTAACCTCAAATGGAATGGATTACAGAGCGTTTTGAGCGTGCAGGTAAATAATACAAACGGCGAGTTAGTAAAAAGAAAGCAAAAGATTTAAGATGTTAGTTTATAATCTGTAAGCCTTGAAAATTAACTTACATACATACATACATATCATCACGCCAAGTCCCTAACGGGGTAGGCAGAGAGTATAGAGCGCCAGTTCTCTCTAGACTTACATACCTCTTTCGCTTCGTCCACATTCATCAGTCTCTTCATACATGCTCGTCGGTTTCGAGTACTCTTAACGTTCCCGTCCTTGAGAGTCCGATCTATTTGATCCAGGTAGTTGGAACGTGGCCTTCCTCTGCCTCTTCTTGCACACACTTTTGCTTTGTATATCTGTTTCGTCAATCTTTCTTCACTCAACCTTTCTATGTGTCCAAACCAACGTAACATGCCTTTCTTCATCTTTACAATCACGCCCTCATTCACGCCAGTTGATTTGCGAATCTCTTCATTGCGGATTCGATCTAATATCGTTACGCCGCACATTTTTCGAAGAGATCGCATCTCGACTGCATTCAAGCTATTTTCATACTTCCTCTGACATACCCATAAAATAAACTTGATTAATTTAAATAGATTTATATTGAAAAAAAATATAATGTTTTTTTATATTTAATATTATTGGTGTTTTAAATTAATTTACGTTCAAATAGAATTAAAATGTCTTGCGGCGACACTTGGATATTTGGTAAGAGGTACAGTCGCCATTTTATATGCTTTGAGTTTTGAAAATCACGCAAATTTTCTTCGATTCAACGATCACTTCGACCCACCTTTTTAGATGGGTCGTCGTGAGCGTAAGTTATGACATTATAATTGACGTTTTCGCCGCGACCACAACGACCGCGGTCGTTATGTGGATCGATTAGGTATAGGAGAATTTTCATTGTTGTGGGCGCTTAGTGGAACGCACCTTTACCGTCAATATTTACACGTCACTCTGACAGAGTATTTGTCAATATATTGAAAACGTCTCAGTATCTTGTTGTCTGTCTCTTTCGCACACTCACTTTTCAGAGATTTTTTTAATATTAACTATTATTTATTTATATTTTATATAGCCTAAAGCCTTCCTAGAATCATGGACTATCCAACACAAAAAGAATTTTTCAATTCCAACCAGTAGTTCCTGAGATTAGCGCGTTCAAACAAACAAACAAACAAACAAACAAACAAACTCTTCAGCTTTATAATATTAGTATAGATATAAAAGATTTATTTTATAAGTAGCTGTTCCGCCCAGCTTCACTTGGGTGAAATAGTTAAACTGCCCGTAACACGATCAACTAGACACGGTGTGCAAATTTTATTAAAATCGGTTTAGTAGTTTAGGAGTCCATCGCGGACAAACAACGCGACTATCTATATATATAAGGGTCCCCGAAGTGGTAGGCAGAGGTGCATAGGTAATACCCACACACCCCTTTCCGCTAGATATATTTTAGATGCCAACGTGGCAGATGGCGAGTCCATCGCCGTTACTTAAGCACGACAAGCCTTTGAATTCTTCTCAGACGAGTGCAGGTTTCCTCTCGATGTTTTCCTTCACCGTAAAGCTCGTGGTGTGACTAATCACTATACTAAAGTTCAGAAAAACTCATTGATACAGTTGGGATTCGAACGATCTTTGCGTCGTAGGCAACTACACGAATCGCTCTGCCACGGCTTCTTTTTCTCGACTCGAGGTCGGTTTTCTTTTTATAAGGTATGTTATTGTTATTAGATATTATATATGTAATTGAATGTCTTCCCGCTCAAGGACGGGAACGTCAAGAGTACTCGAAACCGACGTGCATGTATGAAGAGACTGATGAATGTGGACGAAGCGAAAGAGGTATGTAAGTCTAGAGAGAACTGGCGCTCTATACTGTCTGCCTACCCCGTTAGGGACATGGCGTGATGATATGTATGTATGAATGTCTTATTACAATAATGATTTCCAGGGGTGTGCCTCGTAGAGAAGGAGAGTAGTAGTACGACAAGCAAAGTGGGTACAGTGAACAAGAACGGCTCGAGGGACTATGGCCTGTTCCAAATCAACGACAAGTACTGGTGCTCCAACACGAACACTGCTGGGAAGGACTGCAATGTCACTTGCGCCCGTAAGTATATATATATATATCCTCACGCCTTCCCACAAGGGTCCCCGAAGGGGTAGGTAGAGGTGTATAGGTAACCCACACACCCACTTTCCGCCAGAGGTATATTAGGTGCCAACGTGACAGATGGCGAGTCCATCGCCGTTAGTCCAGCACGACTATACATACGCCTTTGAATTTCTTCTCAGACGTATGCAGGTTTCCTCTTATGTTTTCCTTCACCGTAAAGCTCGTGGTGTGACTAATCACTGTACTTAAGTTCAGAAAAACTCATTGGTACAGTCGGGATTCGAACTTGCGACCTTTGCGTCGCAGACAACTGCTCGAACCACTCGGCCACCACGGCTCTAATCGTAAGTAATCAGTAATTTGCTAGTATTATTTCTGTAGGTACTAGGGATCCGGCCTGGATTGGATGGAATGTTTGAAGGGTTGTTTTGAAAAAATACTTTACAAAAATAGTCCAACTTTTAATTTGTCTAATTTTTAATTTTAATTTGTGTTGTTAAAGTCGGACTAAAAATATCTACTTATCTTAATATATATATTTCTTGTGTGCGTGTGTATGTGACTGAACTCCTCCTAAACGACTGGACCGATTTTGATGAAATTTTTTGTGTGTGTTCGTGGAGATTCGAGAATGGTTTAGATTCACAATTGGACCCGATAGGTGGCGCTGTGAGCGTGTTTTAGGGCATTTACTTTTTTCACCCAAGCGAAGCTGGGCGGGACCACTAGTATAGATATATAACAGTAACTATCTATACAGCCTTTAAAGAAGTAGATGTCTGCAACAGTGAGTGTACAAGTGCCAATTCCAACTGTCTCAATGAGATTTTCTACTTTAGTACAGTGAATTACACTACCAGATTTACGGTGAACGTCAAAAAATCTGGCCAATAGTGTTAAAATATATAGTGTTAATAATATTAATATGTTAAATAGTGTTAATATGTTAAAACTATATCGCGTTGAAACAGACGTGGCGAGGAAACTTTATTTCTTACTTTGTAATTATCTGCAGTAGATGACTCTGGCCTTAGCCTCATAACATGACTGTAACTTGCTTAAAATCTAATCTCGTTTTATGGCCAACTTCTGATAGCCATTTATAACAAGAAGAACTCAATAAAGTGACATAACGATGTTAAGTCGGCAACTAATTGTGTGTTATTGTAACAACAGCCCGCTGGTTTCCGATGATATAGTTAATTGGAGATCAAGGTCGTCGCTAAATTCTTTATTTATTTTTTAAGAGGTCGTATGGTTATAAAATAATATAGGTATAAACCTATTCAAATAATAAAATTGGAGTGTCTGTTTGTAATATTAAAATATTATGGTAAATATATCATTTATACCATGTATTTACCATGATAACATTTAAAAAAAAAGTCGACTGTTCCTTGTTGCTCCGGCTCTGAAACGGCTGAACCGATTTTGACGGGACTTTCATTGGCAGATAGATGTAATTAAGGAGTATACTTAACCTTCTACTTTTATTTAAGAAATATATTATTTTATATTAATGGAATAGTTATTTATTTATTATTATAAATAATAGCGCGGACGAAGTCACGGGCACAGCTAGTTTTGAATAAATTCAGGCCATTTAATTGGAGCACCAATTATATTGTATAAGTGACTAATGATATGGCGATAAATAAGTGCAGATATCCATGTAGGTGTAAAATTATTGCGGTTGATTGAAAATGTGTATTTTTTTCGACATCTCGCATATACTTACAGTACGTATAAATTAGTATATATTAGCATTGCATTTATATAAACTATATATAATAATATTTCCTCACGCCTTCCCACAAGGTCCGCTCGTGAGCGAGACGGAGTTGGGCTATAACTTTGTACAGGCACCATTTTAAAATCTTTTATATATTATGATTTTTTCACCTTATTAATATATCCTCACGCCTCCCCACAAAGGTCAACGAAGGGGTAGGCAGAGGTCTATAGGTAATACCCACACACCCACTTTCTGCCAGAGGTATATTAGGTGCCAACGTGACAGATGGCGAGTCCATCGCAGTTACTCAAGCACGACTATACATACGCCTTTGAATTTCTTCTCAGACGTATGCAGGTTTCCTCTCGATGTTTTCCTTCACCGTAAAGCTCGTGGTGTGACTAATCACTGTACTTAAGTTCAGAAAAATTCATTGGTACTGTCGGGATTCGAACTTGCGACCTTTGCGTCGCAGGCAACTGCTCGAACCAACGGCTCAACACGGATAAACTAGTATTTATATAAATACACAGACACAGATCAACTTGCCCCAGAAATGTATGTTACCGGCGGGGAATGAGCGCGCGACTATTAGCACAGAAGGACGAGTAATGAAAAGGGTTAGACTAAATACGCTTACTTAAGCCGACGCCAAGGCAAGCAATCGATAGCTGAAGCGATTAATAGTAGGGAAACAATCTCAAGTATGTATTTCTTTTTAAAATATCTATTGTTGGCGTTGTGGTGATGGCAGTGATGAAGAAAGAAAAATCTTTGAGAGCAGTAACGGTTTCTTTTAATTTTTTTATATACAATATAGGGTAGAAATGGAGGCAGCGCGGGGCAGAAATAACGTACGGGCTCGCAAGTTAGGTTTGGCCGACTGTCTGTGCAGATCACAGCAACAAGCGCTTGGACTACCGCACCCCGCACTGCCCCCGCCTCTTTCACATTGGTATACGTCATACAATAGGGTTCACTTTCGCACAGCATGTGAAGACGGGTCGCCAACAATCCCCACCCTAGTGCTGGAATGGCAGCACTCTTCCTCCATTGGTATGCGGGCGACACGTACTGCAGACCTCGTGAGCTCTCCTGATCTGGTCCTTATCTTCACCATTCGTACCCGACCATCCTTCCCAGGAAATACCTCCTGTATTAAACCGCGAGGCCAAATGTACCTGGGGGCATCAGGGTCTACAACGAGCACCAAGTCTCCCACTTGCAAAGGTCTTTGTTCTTTCGTCCATTTGTTCCTGGGTATCATGTCAGGTAGGACTTCCTTCAGCCATCTCTTCCAAAACATGTCGGTTAGGCGTTGCACTATGCGCCATTGTTTTTTAAAATATAATTCTGAGTCATTGAAAACGCCCAGTTGAGGTAAGTTTGATGATGATCCCAGAAGAAAATGATTTGGTGTTAGGGACTCTGTAGAGCCCGGCTCCACCGACACATGCATCAACGGCCGACTGTTAACAATATTTTCACATTCAGCAAGCAAAGTTATCAGCACTTCTTCGCGAGGAGCCCGTTCTTTAAGAATCACTTTAAGAGAAGTTTTTACGCTGCGCACAAGTCTTTCCCAGGCCCCACCCCAATGTGGGCTTGCAGGTGGAATGAAGGTCCAGCGCATGCCTTTATTGACAGCTTCTTCTTTGAGGGCTTCTTCATCCAGTTCATGAATCGAACTCTTCAATTCCCTGTCAGCGCCTCTCAAATTAGTTCCATTATCGGAATACAGGTGTTGCGGCCATCCACGCCGCGCCGCCATACGTCTGAGTGCCATTATGAGTGAATCCGAGGTAAGTGAGTTTACGACTTCTATATGCACAGCACGCAAAGTTAGACAGGTAAACAACACTCCATATCTTTTTTCTCTGTGTCTCTTAACTGTGACTTCTAGAGGTCCAAACAGGTCAACACCGCAAAATGTGAAGGGTCGTTGATGATGCGCCATTCTCCCCTCTGGTAAGTTACCCATTCTAGGTATTTCTGGTTTAGCCTTTCGAATCCGACAGAACATACATTGTGATGTGATGTATTTTACGGTTGGTCTTATTTTAATAATCCAGAATTTTTGTTTCAGCTCGTTCACCACCATCTCCTGGTGACCATGAGCAGCGCTTACGTGGTAAGACTTCACAATTAATCTAGTGATGTAGTTACTCCCATCCAGTATAATAGGTCTTTTTGTTCCAGAATCCACATCAGCAGCGGCATCGATACGTCCACCAGCGCGAAGAACTCCGTGCTCATCCAGGTAAGGCGATAAGGTATGTAGTTTGCTTCCTTTTTCTATATTTTTATTTTTCTTTAACAGGGATATCTCTTCGCTGAACGACTGATCTTGAGATTTCCGAACTAGAAGTCGTTCCGCTTCCTTCATCGTACCGGTATCATCACAGGTAAGTCTTCTACATTTATTTAAGAATCTCAGTACTGCAGCGGTCGCACGAAGCAGGCGCAACCATGATGAAAATCGAGTAGGGTTTGGAACAGGTAAGTCATCTTCTACCTTTTGTATTATATTAACGCATTCCAAATTAGTTTTATTCATATCAAACATATCTATTAAATTATGCGGCCACATATTTTCATTTTCATATAAAAACTCAGGGCCATTGAACCACTCATTCTGTAGTTTAGTACATTCATAACTTTCCCGTGTAGCGATGTCAGCAACATTTAAGTCAGTAGGTACGTATCTCCATTCATTTTTGTTTGTTAGTTCATCTATTTCTCCCAGCCGGTGAGCGACGAATGCTTTATAACTACGAGCGTCATTATATATCCAATGTAACACAGTACTTGAATCGCTCCAAAGGTAAGTATTTTTCGCGCTTATTTTGTGTTCTTTTTTTATTGTTTCGGCTAATCTGGCGGCTACAAGAGCGGCCTGCAACTCCAACCGTGGCACAGACATAGGTTTGACCGGTGCTACACGGCACTTGCTCGCTATGAATGCTACGAAAACGTTATCGTTGTTTATCCAACGCCAGTATGCAACCGCACAGAGCGCCTTCGTAGATGCATCGCAGAATACATGTAGCTGTAGGTTCATATAACTCGTGCAGTGTCGATCTATCTGTGCAGCAAGTACTTGTGCGCCCGCGCGCTTCTGCCAGGCAACCGGTTCTGAGTTTGTCTCACTCGTTCTCACAGCTGACTGATAACAGCGCGGGAGTTTTATGCGGCTTATTGTTTTCAATTTATTTATCCATTCACACCATTTTTTATGTATTAAATCGGGTATATTGTCGTCCCAGCCAATATTAAGACGCCATGTGTCTTGTAACATGATTTTCCCGTTTATTGTAAATGGTGAAAGAAATCCGTGTACGTCAAATATTGTCATTATGACACGTAGCATTTCTCTTTTTGTAGGTATTCTTTTACCGGTCATAATATCATCTGGTATCTTTTTAAATGTGATATCAAATTGTAATGTATCGTCACTGGGGTTCCATATTAATCCCAGTGTTCGCTCACCTTCGTATTCATTTCCGATTTTGAACCTTACTGCAGAGGCGCTTAAGGTCTCTTTTGGCAATTGATCTAATAGCTCCTTACTGTTGCTAGCCCAGTTTCTTATCTCAAAGTTTCCTTGTTTATGTATGTATGTAATTTCGTTCACTAATTTCAAAGCTGTTTCTACGTCTGGCGATGAGTCTATATAGTCATCCATGTAATGTTGCTTATGTATTGCTTCTACTGCGGACGGCATCGTTGACTTGTACCTCTCGGCATTTTTGTTTTTCACATATTGTGCAACGAAGGGTGAGCAGTTAGCTCCAAATATTAAAGATGTCATTACGAATGCTTTCTCGGGTTCGTCAGGGCTGTTCCGCCACAAGAATCGTAATGCGTGCTGATCCTCAGGTATTATTTTAACTCTTAAAAACATGTCCCGTATATCTCCCGTCACGGCCACTATATCTTCCCTAAATCGTAACATTATTCCGAGTAATGACATTAGTAGGTCTGGGCCTTTCAACAGGTAATCATTGAGACATAATCCATTAGTCTGAGCAGCCGCATCGAAGACTAGGCGTTGTTTCTTCTTATTAGGGTTGTCTACGCCGAAGTGGGGTAAGTACCATGTCTTTTGTGTATTTTCTTCATTTGTTATTTCCGTAGCGTAATCATTTTCTAATAAATGAGAAATGCGGTCTCTGTATCTCAGGGCAAACTCTTTATTAATGTTCATTTTTTTCTCCACAGACTTCAATCTCTTCAGTGCTGTAGTACGAGAGTTGGGCATTTGAATATAACTATTTTTCCAGGGTAGTCCAGCCTGCCATCTTCCATCAACGAGTTGCGTGGTTTGTTCCAGACACGCCAACGCACGTAAGTCTTCCGAGTTCTGACGTGGGTTACTACATATGCCCATGGATTCAAGTGTAAATGATTGTCTTACTTCTTCCTGAATTTCATGGAGTAATCGCTCGTTACTCATTTGTACCGTCGCAGCTTCGTCGGTGATGAACAACGTCTTATGGGACTGAGAAGAAGACTGTTTCGCGATGTGTGCTCTGCCATGGACACACCACCCCAGCGGAGTAAGGGTAGCACAAGGCTCAAAAGCTTTACCAATCTTTGTTTCCAGCGGTATCATTAAGTGGTAATTGTCCTGTCCAATCAGTATTTGAGGCTTCGACTGTCCCAGGTAAAAGTATTTTTTAATTTCATTCAAATGTTGATAGTTTTCATAATTAATCAAGTGTATGTTTTGTTTTGGCATATCTAACTCCTTTACACTTCGCATTTGAACATCAAACATTTCACCGTCTCTGTTCGATACACGTAGGTCGATTATTTGCGCATCGCATACTATTTCACTGTTGTGCCATGCGCCGGCTGCACGTATTGTCTGTCGGCGCCCGCTCGCTCCCAGCTGACTCGCAAGGTCATCGCTTATCAGTGATATTGTGGAGCCATCGTCCAATAATGCGCTCGAGCTAATAGTACCGTTAGGTCCGTGTATATTGATAGGCACTACTTTTAATAACACCGTATTCGAGCTATTCTTCAAGTTTAGGTGCGCCACGGTTTCAGGTATGGTTTCGGGTTCTTGCGTAGGTAGTTCTGTTATATTTATATTGTTGTTTGGTTGAGAATCGTTGCTGAATGTATAATGTAACAATCTATGATGTGGTTGGCCACACCCGTCTCTGTCGCACATAGGCGCGGGACACGTTTCTTTACTGTGATTTGTTTTCAAACATTTGTAACATAGTCCGTAGCGCTTCACGTACCGCCACCTGTCCTTTCTTAAGGATTTCTTGAACTTTTTACAATCAGGTAATAGATGTTTCGATAAACGGCAATAGCGACATTTATCTTCAACTTGTACGGTGTTCAATAACACAGAGTGTGGATGTTGATAATGACTTTCATTGTGTTTGCGTTTATATATATCAGTTCTAGTGTTTATAACATTTATACTTGTTGTAGATATTTTGATAGCTTCTTCATATAAGAAATTGGATAATATTTCTAATCTTGGATTCTTCCTTGCGGTAATCAAAGGGTAACTGTAGTCTGACCACTTTGATATTAGGACGGCTGGTAACTTGGATAATATCATGTTACTCACACTGACTCCTTGCAAATATTCCTCACGACCAGTAGCGCGGACTGCTGCCACGAAGTTCTGCACTTTCACAGAGAATTGGACTATATCTTTATGGTAATCCTGCGATACTAGATGAAGTCTTTTAATGTCCATCAGAATTCTTGCTATAATAATGTCTGGATTGCCAAACTGTAGCTCTAACGTAGATAACACTATCTCTGGGGAACTGGCACTGATGAGCAGAGCTGTGACGGCTTCTCTTGCCGGTCCACGGAGACACTTCCTCAAGCGCCATAGATTTTCCTTCGGGCTGAAGTTACATACTTGTGTAGACTCATCGTACGCCTGTTTGAACTGTAGCCACTCCATCGGGTCACCGGAGAATGACGGTAGGTCTCGCGGCGTGCATATGCGGCTCAATAGGTTGACGTTCGGTCCGTTGTTGACAGAGGTGGCGGCTAGGTCCCTCAGTGCACTCGCCAAAAGCTGAACTGTACCATCGGTGCCAGCGGATGTTTGTGCCGCGGGCTGTGGCAGCGGGTCCTGAGTTGTACCTTTATCGGGGACACGCTGCGTTTCCAGTTCGTGTTGGCTGTGCTCCAACCACCTTTCGATGTCACTTCCAGTAGTATGCTCTTCAGTTTGGTGACTGTATTTTTCCTCCAAGTCGGCTAAGTCTGCCTCTAACTTTTTATCAATAAGTTGCATTTGTATGCGAGCTTTTGCCTCTGCTGCTTCTAACTCCATCTTTTTCCTTCTTGCCAGTAATGAAGATGTTGAAGAATTTTTAGATTTACCTCGGTGACTGACTGTGGTAACATTTGCGGGTGGAATACAATACTTTTCTGATTTCACCACACTACCTGCGACAGATCCAGCTAGATTAATCTTTTCTTCGTCTTTATTCGTATCTTCTGAGATTGCTTGATTATATGAGGGTTGTATTGCACTGCTGCTCGCTCCTTTTGAAAGATCTTTGGTCTTCCTTATAGTACTGCGAGTGTTCACCATTTTCGGCGGAGTAAAGAACATCGACGATCCGGCTCGAAGGACCACTTTGTTGGCGTTGTGGTGATGGCAGTGATGAAGAAAGAAAAACCTTTGAGAGCAGTAACGGTTTCTTTTAATTCTTTTTTTTATATACAGTATAGGGTAGAAATGGAGGCAGCGCGGGGCAGAAATAACGTACGGGCTCGCAAGTTAGGTTTGGCCGACTGTCTGTGCAGATCACAGCAACAAGCGCTTGGACTACCGCACCCCGCACTGCCCCCGCCTCTTTCACATTGGTATACGTCATACAATAGGGTTCACTTTCGCACAGCATGTGAAGACGGGTCGCCAACATCTATAATATGTATGTATATAAAAGGTTGCTTTTCGTAAAAGTGGGTGTATCACCTCTATATTTGGGGACATATATAAGGTATAAAGTAAGCCATGGCTGAGTGTTTCGAGTGGTTGCTTTCCCGTTGGAATCCTGACTGTACCAATGAGTTTTTCTGAACTTAAGTACAGTGATTAGTCATGCCACGAGCTTTACGGTGACGGAAAACATCCAGAGGAAACCTGACGTTTGAGAAGCAATTCAACGGCGTATGTATAGTTGTGCTTGAGTAACGGCGATGGACTCGCCATTTGTCACGTTGGGTATTACCTATAGACCTCTGCCTACCCCTTCGTTGACCTTTGTGGGGAGGCGTGAGGATATATTTATAAGGTGAAAAACTCATAATATATAAAAGATTTTAAAATGGTGCCTGTACAAAGTTATAGCCCAATTCCGTCTCGCTCACGAGCGGACTTTATACCTAATTGTAAATTTGTTATTTTAGGCGCCTGTGTCTAACGCCTGCGATTACTTTCAGAGCTATTAACTGACGACATTACCAAGGCATCTACTTGCGCTAAAAAGGTCTACAAGCGGCACGGTTTTAACGCCTGGTACGGCTGGAAGAACCACTGCAAAGGAAAAACCCTACCCGACATCAGTGGCTGCTAGGAAGTTATATTAGATTTCAAACTGAGACACAATAATCTATCAAGTATTCCAAACACACAGAGCTATCCCTACCATTACGTCATCATATGACAAAAGCGTAAGAACAAAGAAGGATTAAAAAAGGCATGTCTCGTTGGTTTTGACATATAGATAAAGATAATTTGAAATATTTATAAAGATGAAGATTTAACAGATATATAATGTAAAATTGACCGAAAGAAAAAGGCAAAGAAAGACCACGTTCCAACTACCTAGATGATATCGATCGAACACGCATTTATGGGAACTTCAATGGTACTCAAAACTGGCGAGCACGTATGAAGAGACTGACGAATGTGGCAAGCGAAAGAGGTCTCTTGCACCGTATTTATATATACCACTAGTGGTCCCGCCCAGCTTCGCTCGGGTGGAAAAAAAAAGATGGTGGCGCCACCTATCGGGTCCAATTGTGAATCTAAACCATTCCCAGATCCCCTTGAACACATACAAAAAATTTCATCAAAATCGGTCCAGTCGTTTGAGAGGAGTTCAGTGACATACACACTCACAGAAGAATTATATATATAAAGATTTATATCTAGTAGATATGTAGAATTGTATAATGTCTCAGTAGAAAACCTGTTTTATATGTCATGTTTCATAGGACAAGATTTATTTTTGAATAATTTATTTCTATTATATTACTAGCTGTCCCGCCCAGCTTCGCTCGGGTGAAAACGTAAAATTTCATGAAACATGATCGCAGCGCCACCTATCGGGTCCAATTTTGATGTAAGCTATCCTATCTTTAAGTTGGATCAAACTGCACACGGTGTGCAAATTTGATTGAAATCGGTTAAGTAGTTTAGGAGCCCATCGCGGACAAACAACGTGACATGTAATTTATATATATTAAGATTATTATTATTCGTACTCGTACCTAAATGTATTGCGAAATAAGTTACTCTAAATGAATATGTAATCAAAATCAAGTGCAATATTTTTTTAAAGACATTGAAAATATTAACCAATTAGTGTCGAATATAATAGTTCGAATCCCGACTGTACCAATGAGTTTATCTGAATTTAAGTACAGTGATTAGGCACATGACGAGCTTTACGGTGAAGGAAATCTGTCACGTTAGCGCCTAAAATATGTATATCTCTGGCGGAAGTGGGTGTATGGGTACTACCTATATACCTCTACGCCTACCCCTTCGGGGACCCTTGTGGGAAGGCTGAGGCTGAGGCTGAGGATAGTATTTTCAATGTTTTCATCTATATAATATACATTTAATTCACATAATACTTCATATAATTATGAAGTTTAATATTTTTTGTTATTTTTACTGAATACAAGAAAGAACCTGTAACTCAAGAATCTCAGTTTGTTCCATTCACTGTCATGATTATATTAAAATAGAAATATTTCTAAGCAACATTGTCAATTGTTGTCAATACAGAAATCAACACGCATTTGTTTTTAATAAAGGTATGTGCAATATTTAGCGTTTTGATAAAATTATTACATGTCCTCTATCTGCTAGCATTACCTATGTCTTGTCTTCTAGCCTTTGGGAATAGATAGTGCCATCCACGAAGACGCGCCCTTCTATTCTTCCCTATAGTTCATAGTGTAAGTGTGCAACCTTCCACTAATGATTAGTATTATCACCTGATGGGAACCGGTAGCCATGGCCTATTTACGCTTACGATACCAAAGTATGACTTGCATCATTTTGTTCACATTTTTGCTACTCTTTGTTCGAAGAGTTACATTGTGTTGGTAGCGTAATGGGACCAATCGGTGAATAAGGTACCAGTAATGAGCTCCTTGGGGAGGTGGGAGGATTGTTATATTGTGTTGGCAGAGGGATTAGTCCCATTATGCTGCCAACACAGTATAACTCTCCGAACACAGAGTGAAAACGCGCAAGTGACACTTCGGTATTGTAAGCGTAAATAGGCTGCGGTAACCGTTGTCCATTGGGTGGGCCGTATGCTTGTTTGCTACTCTTGTTGTATAAAAAAAAACCCTCTGCTGCCACCACAATATAACAATCCTCCTCTTTTCTTGAAAACCTTATTCATCGCGCGGGAACACAACACAAAGATTGTGTTATTTAGATACGGACTTCTATAAGGTGGTTCAAATTCAAACAGGAAACCCGTGATACCCAACCTCTCGTAAGAAAAAACGTTGCGAGAAAAGACCATGAGGTTTCGTATAAAAGCATCTTGAGGAACCTGCATACGTTGTTGAGGATACTAAATGTGCTCCGCGTAAAAAAATATTTTATTGGTAGATTCTTTTACTGAATTTAAGCATACCAAACTTACATACTTTTGTGTTAGTCAAGCTCATAATCTATCTCAGTGCCAAATTTCATCCCATTCCGTTCAGCTATTCTGGTGTTATTAAGTAACAAACATCCTCGCAAACTTTCACATTTAATATATATATATATCCTCACGCCTTCCCACAAGGGTCCCGGAAGGGGTAGGCAGAGGTGTATAGGTAACCCACACACCCACTTGCCGCCAGAGGTATATTAGGTGCCAACGTGACAGATGGCGAGTCCATCGCCGTTAGTCCAGCACGACTATACATACGCCTTTGAATTTCTCCTCAGACGTATGCAGGTTTCCTCTCGATGTTTTCCTTCACCGTAAAGCTCGTGGTGTGACTAATCACTGTACTTAAGTTCAAAAAAACTCATTGGTACAGTCGGGATTCGAACTTGCGACCTTTGCGTCGCAGGCAACTGCTCGAACCACTCGGCCACCACGGCTTACACTTATAATATTATTAGGCTTTTCACATTTATAATATTATTAGGATTCATATGTGTTTAAAGTGGGGTCTTATACGATTATATTATCTATTTGGATAGGGCTCACTCCTAATTACAGCCGCGCATTACGCTACAATAGAATCAGGTGGGCCGGGAATGGTTGAAAATGTAGAAGAGGTGGGTTAGGTAGCAGCTATAATAGCAACCACAATACTTAGTAAATATTTCAATTAAAAATATATATTTTTATTGTTTAATAAAATTAAATAAACTCAATATTCTGCCGCACAAATTGAATTCATAGGCTGGAAACAAAACAACCAAGACGCCTAAAAAAAAATGAATCGTATATCGAATCCGATTTAAAAATTAAAAAAATAAACAAACTCAACATGGCCGTGGTATTGCGCATGCGTGTGCCATCGAACGTGAAGCGGGGACAGCAGGGAGGCTCAGTGTGTTGCAGTCGCTCTGTGATGTCCGCGGTCGGATGGGCGCCGCAGGATGGGCGCGCGGCGAAGCGCGGGTCGCCGACGACTCTGACTTCGAAACATTGAAAAACCTCTTAGCATCTGTGGTTGGCTGGAATTTGGAGTACGAAAAAGACGGCGTTAAGGTTTGGGTAGAAGATGCAGCTCATGGCGCGCTCAGAACTGTCAAGGTTTGTCATCTTATTTATTTACGTTTTAATACAAATAACAAAGCTAACAATACCTCTACTGTGCCCAAAGACTGAAATGCGCAAATAACTTATTGTACTATATGATACCTGACGTTTTAATTAGACTTCAGACGCCTATTATACTCACGTTGGCTTGACGTTGGCATCAAACGTTTCTATAGCGTTATGTAATTAGTATTAAATTATTATTCATAATGAAATTTATTGAATTCTTGCGGTAAGTTAAAAGTCAACAGAATACCGCTTTCATGTTTACAAATAGGGATTACAAGCTCAGGAGTTATTATAACGAGGCTACGTTGATAAATATTTAATTAGCCGGTCGTTAAAAAATGTGACGAAATATCGATTTCATTCCCGAACAAGAGGGATGGAAAATATTTGCCAGTTGACTTGCTGTGTTGCTTTATTTAGCAGCTTCCGTTGGAGGGGAATAGGGCTGTGTACCGTACCACTGGAGATACCTACTTATGATATATTTTGGACCAAATCCATACAAATCCACTCAGTGCCGAACTAAGCAATTCTTGTACTTGTCTAGAGAGAACTGGGGCTCTACGCTCCATGCCTACCACGCGAGGGATTCGGCGTCATGATATATGTTTAAATGTATGTACTATGCGGACTAGGTAACGATATAAAATGTATAAATAAAAATACATAGGATATCCAAGCATAAAGTACAGGAAATAATATTAGCCATTCGAATTCGCAACCCCAAGTTTCGCAGGTTATAAATAAATAAATACATAAATGTAAATATTATAAATGTTCCATTTTGAAATTAAGTCAATATTGGCTTTGTGTTGAGTGGAAAAGCATAATGGAACTATGAATAAGCATTTCATTCAGCTAGATTGAATTTTATGTAATCCTTTGTAACTACAATACGCAAGAGACATAAAGAATTCGGAGATTCCTTTTACATTTTAGTTAAAGTATAAAACAGGATTTCAGGACAAGCTCCTTAGAGATTTCGATAAAAGGTCCAAGTACTTTTTAAATTTTCCTATCGGCCGACTTGTTCTATTTGATTACCCTCACGACTTTGAAGTTAGGCAATCGGTGTCTTTGGAGATAGGGTCGGGGTTTCGCAACATCAAAGAGATATGCTTAGGTATATTGGGAACTGGGTTTAGACGCAAGCTGCGCCCCGCAGTTAAACGGCAATTGCTCACAAAGCCAATCAATTAATATTTATCTAGTTCTTTTGCTATAGGGATATATAAGTAGCCGTGGTGGCCGAGTGGTTCGAGCAGTTGCCTGCGACGCAAAGGTCGCAAGTTCGAATCCCGACTGTACCAATGAGTTTTTCTGAACTTAAGTACAGTGGTTAGTCACACCACGAGCTTTACGGTGAAGGAAAACATCGAGAGAAAACGTGCATACGTCTGAGAAGAAATTCAAAGGCGTATGTATAGTCGTGCTTGAGTAACGGCGATGGACTCGCCATCTGTCACGTTGGCACCTAATATACCTCTGGCGGAAAGTGGGTGTGTGAGTATTACCTATACACCTCTGCCTACCCCTTCGGGGACCCTTGTGGGAAGGCGTGAGGATATATATTATTATATGTATAGTCGTGCTTTAGTAACGGCGATGGACTCGCCATCTGTCACGTTGGCACCTAATATACCTCCGGCGGAAAGTCGGTGTATGGGTATTACCTATACACCTCTGCCTACCCCTTCGGGGACCCTTGTGGGAAGGCGTGAGGATATATATATAAGTAACGAGTGACAATATACATTTTACTATAGATGTGTATGAGATGTATAAGAATAGTGAAAGACCTAGAGACATAATAACGAGTGAGAAAGATGAGACTGATAAAAGTGGATGGAGCGAAAGAGTTATTTAAGTTCAGGCAGAGCTAGGGCTCTACTCTGTCTACCTAACCGTGAGGCACTCCGTGTGATGTTAGTACATACATAACAAATTAATGTGTTCAACACACATGTAAATAAAAAAAAGTTTTGCCGTCGGAGATCTTACCCGTGAGCATAGAAAGCACTTAAAAAATTTACCTAATATTTTCTCAAAAAAAGAATCATAAGATAATCATATCATACAAGAATACTAGTTGTCCGGCCCAGCTTCGCCCGGGTCGAAAAAGTATTTTTTCATGAAACACGGTCGCAGCACCTATCGTGTCCAACTATGAATCTTATACCATTCTCGAATCCACCTGAAGGCACAGAAAATCGGTCCAGTCGTTTAGGAGGAGTTCTGTGACATACACACGCACAGAAGAAATATATGTATAAAGGTGAAGAGATTTCAAAACCGGAATGTCGAAAGAGGCTGATGAATGTGGTTGAACTGAAAGAGATCGGTTAGTCCAGAAATTACCTTGACTCTACCTACCTTGTGAGCAACGTATCAAGTAATAAAACCCTCGTGATTGGTGCACGCTTATTTGCAATATAACTGTTGATTATGGACGTAAAATCAAGTTAATATAATAAACGGATTACAGTTACGGTATTTATGGCTCGTAAACTGTCACCAACGTGTGTTGACCTCGTAAGGCTTAAAAGTTATAGCATCTTTACAATTCTCATGGGGATATGGCTGCTGGCTAGGGGCGGAAACTAAAGAATCTGAGAGTTTTATACGAATCATTTATCACTGCAGATTATATAACAAAGTCGTTTGTCTGTTCGCGATAAGCTCAAAAAGTACCAAACAGGTTTTTGTGATTTCACACCAAAAGAGGTAAATTGATAAGGTAGGTTTTGTTAAGAATTGAAATTGCTTGCTTAATGATTTAAAATAACATCCAAAGGCAACACGTCTAGGAGCTTTCTTCGAAAACGCTACCTTAATCCATTCGACATATAAGAAAACAATTAATACATCCGACGCGACGATATTAATACAGACACAAAGATTGCAAATTTCAATCACGACTGATTAGTCACACTGAAGAAATTCAAAAGCGTATGTAGTCGAGCTTGAGTAACGTCGATGGACTCGCCATCTGTCACGTTGTCGCCTAAAATATATCTCTGGCGGAAAGTGGGTATGTCGGTGATCCATCGGGGACCCTTGTGGGAAGGCGTGAATCTAGACATACGTACTTATATACATAAGATTCTTGAACATTGAATACATACATACATACAAATAACTTATAGCCTGCCTTAATAAGCGAGTTGCAAAAATATTTATTCAAATCGATACTTCCAGTAGTTCCTGAGATTAGTGCAAATAAACGATGCAAGCAAACGATTCTGCATCTGTACCATAATACTAGTATGTATATATACTATATGTATGTATGTATATATGTAGATACTATACGTATATTGTTATTATAAAATATAGCCCATGATTTTCTGAAATAATGCAAACTACATACATCCATATGTGAAAGATTTTTAAAATAGGTTAAGCAGTGTTTGATTGTATTCATTACAATTTTAAAAACTTACAAAGAATATAATATTTCCTTTTGATAATATTAGTGGAAATAGATATTTAGGACATAAAGGAAGTTGCCTGCAACACCAAGATAACATCTTAATGAAATATGTACAATATCATATTGTAATTCTTCTAAAAATGACGAAATTCGTGCTTCGTGTATAATGTAGTTTTGTGTCCATTTTGCGGTATTCTTATGCAGATGTTAAGCTATTTTTAGCTTCATAAGCCTAAAATGGCCGTGAGCCAATTCCTTAAGCGTTACAGACGTTAATCATTTGCGAAGCAGGTGTATCTGGCGAGCAGTTTATCCGACTTTTATGGTAGATAACAATAATGTATTGTGCGCCCGTCCGTTGTGTTTCTTAATGTACGTCTACTTTATTCTTTTCATCCAGAAAGGAAACGGAGATCGCTATAAGCCTATTTAAATTTGTATTATATGAAAGCACACAGCCTAGTCTTTCACAGGCAGGGCAGAAATAGACCTCTTTAAATCCTCATTCACCATTTTCTTCATACATGCTCGCCGGTTTCGAGTAGGAACATTTAAAAAAAAGTTAACAAAGAATTTTTGCGTACAGGTGTATAGATTTTATAAAATTATAAACGAAGTAGTCTCGTACTTAAAATCCAAAATTCTACAGCGCAAAAATTTTACCGGTAATAAAGCTGAGTTTAATACACCCAGCGGCTTAGTGGCAACAAACAAACATGCTTCTCGTCTCATGTTAAGCGGCAACCGCCGTCTACAAACGCTTGCAACATTAGGGGTTACACTCGTTTATGATTTGATAATTTAACACTGTGGCTCGAGCGAGTGACAAAAACTTGACTCCAGTTAACCTAACCGAATCTCTCCACTCAAGCGTTTGATTTGCCGCAGTAAAAGCGTCATTGGAAGCGCTTTTATTTGAATAGTATTTATTTTCACCATAAAATGTGGGCGTGATAAGATAAGGCTTTCAAAGGCTCGGCGCGTAATATCTTGGTGGGTGTGATCGTTTAACATAATACAGTTGGTTATGAAAGCGGTTGGAAAAATATATTGCGGGAAGACAAATGCCATTTTGTTACAGCCCTTGCGACGGTGGTAGCAGGAAATGAAATGTCTATGTGGGTGTGGCGGGACTCACTCGCTGTACGGGTTTTACGGCTGAGTCACATTCGTATACAGTCACGAGCCGTGAAATGAAATGTAACTATTGTAGTAATTTCATTTTGAGGTACAGTTTATTTATTTCGGCATTATAACGCTTATTGGTTGAGTATTCACAACCTTCCCACAAGGATCCCCGAAAGGGTAAATGTGTATGTTTATCCAAGAAATATACATATATCCATCAGACCCATGATTTATATGTTAAAGGACAAAACATTTTAGTGTAATGAAAGTACTACGTTCTCCCAGACTAAGAATTTAGTCTTTGTTATATTTTGGTGTTGTAGACAACCCTACCATACAGCGAAGCAGCGAATGACGAATTATCCGTTCAATTCCGAGCAGTTCCGTTCAATCTGCAGCGCTCTAGAATTCTAGATAAACGAAGCGAAAAGCAGATTCAGTCAACCGGCTGTTGGATACCTTTGTTTTAGTTTGCGCCGATACCAAAGAGGTTTGATAGCAATGTTGAATGCCTTTATCTTAAACTGTTCCAAGTCCTTTGTCGGTTGTCATCCCAGATGGTTTGCGGTTATATGAAAAGACAAAGATAACATTGTATATCTTCGATCATTTTGTTATATCACATAATTTATTTATAAGCCGTGGTGGCCGTGTGGTTCGAGAAGTTCCCTGCGATACAAAAATTTGTCTGAAGAGTTTTTCTGAACACATCGAGAGGAAACCTGCATACGTTTAAGATGCAATTCCATGGCGTATGTATAGTCGCGCTTGAGAGCTCGCCATCTGTCACCTTTTCACCTAAGACCTCTGGCAGAAAATGGGTGTGTGGGTGCTACCTATACGTATAGTATATATCTTCACGCCTACCCACAAGGGTCCCCGAAGAATAGGCAGAATATGAGTTGTGTGTTAGTAATACACAACTCATACTTTTTGCCGGAGATATATTTAACGTGCCAGCGGGACAGATCGGTTGTTTCTAGCAAGACTTACTTGTACTTTTTTATTGTGTTCTCAAACCTGCGTAAGGTTACCTTGGGCATTTTCTTCTACCGTAAGCTCAAAGCATGTACACAAGTTTAAAAAATAATCAGTCATCCATTCGGAATTATTATTAGGATAGGAAGGAAATGATTATTATATAGATTAGTCACACCACGAGCTTTACGGTGAAGGAAAACATCGAGACGAAACCTGCATACTTTTGAGAAGAAATTCAAAGGCGTATGTATAGTCATGCTTGAGTACTCGACTCCTAAATAACGGGCCGGTGTTTCTTTGTGACCTTTGCAAACTTCTGGTTTAAGCAAGTATGCATCCATTGGAAAGTCACGTTTCCAATTATTTCTCCCTTTATGTACAGAGTGTGTTATAACTAACCAGAATTCCAATTACACTTATATATTGTTTAAATCGAGTTCGAGGGAATCTTTATGCGAGTCAATTAGAGCGTTAATTTTATCGATAAATAATTTTCGCCAATTTGAACCCGCGACCTTTATTTAATTAATTATCGGAGCGACAAGTAATTTTTTTCTTCCCTTATGGTGGGACCTTGTATCATATATTGACTGCAGTGTAGTAACTTGGATCAAGCTTGCTTAAAATAAAGTGATTCTCGATTGATGAACAGCATATGAATGAACCAAGAATGCTTTGAATGCCATGAGTTTCTTCGAGAAAAGAGATCAACGCAAGGTTGGTGTGACAGTCAGGAGCAAGTCCTTGGTTTTGCAAGCGTCCATATGCGGCATTTATTAATATTAAAATAGTACTTCCAAAGTGTCTACATAGTATTGCGTACTTATGTTTAAAATGTCTCTTAATAAACTGAGAGAACTTCATCATCATAATTCACAAACTTTAGTTGGAAACTCGTGAATATATTTAGTTCTAAACTTCACCTCTGAATGTTAAGTAATGCCTGCCACGCTCAAAGCTCTCTAGGCACTAATTAATGGGATATTTTACTGTCTTGCCTACATTTTATGCATATATAATAATATAATATATCCTCAGCCGTGGTGGTCGAGTGGTTCGAGCAGTTGCCTGCGACGCAAAGATCGCAAGTTCGAATCCCGACTGTACCAATGAGTTTTTCTGAACTTAAGTACGGTGATTAGTCACACCACGAGCTTTACGGTGAAGGAAAACATCGAGAGGAAACCTGCATACGTCTGAGAAGAAAATCAAAGGCGTATGTATAGTCGTGCTTGAGTAACGGCGATGGACTCGCCATCTGTCACGTTGGCACCTAATATACCTCTGGCGGAAAGTGGGTGTGTGGGTATTACCTATACACCTCTGCCTACCCCTTCGGGGACCCTTGTGTGAAGGCGTGAGGATATATATATATCTTAATATATATATTTCTTGTGTGCGTGTGTATGTGACTGAACTCCTCCTAAACGACTGGACCGATTTTGATGAAATTTTTTGTGTGTGTTCAAGGGGATCTGGGAATGGTTTAGATTCACAATTGGACCCGATAGGTGGCGCCACTGGGTCCGTGGCTTTAATTTTTTCTCCCAAGCGAAGCTGGGCGGGACCACTAGTATATATATATATATATATACTCATTGAACTAAACGGCCTTAGCATCACATGCTATTTCTATCATTATCTAAAGTGCGAAAGAGTCAGATTTATTCTATATTATAGATATATGAAATATTTTTTTATCAAACGTGTATCAAAGGTTATCTCACGATGCTTTGCATCACCGTAAACGTGATTTATGATATATATGTAGCATATATATATTGTCGAATTCTTCACTTCACATTCTTCAATTCAACTCTCTTTATGCTCGATTCTTAAGTGTTCAATCGGATTGATTTAGGTAGTTGGAATGTGGTCTTCCTGTGCCTCTTTTTCCAGACACTTTTGCATTGTCTATCCGTTTACTCAATCTTTCTTCACTCGAATAATTATTACGATATAATTGATGATATTAAAAGCTAAGTAAAGACTTTTTGAATTTGAACATGGAAAATTTACCGTACAATACTGATAATATCACAATATCAGTTTTTTTAGGCAATTTAGTCGGCTTAATTAGCAAGTCTAGCTAACTAAGCGACTGCTTTTTATCTCCTCGCAACCGGCTTTTTGTTCGCTTTGTATTCAATTCTCCTAGGAGGTCATTTTAATATCTGTGTAAGAAATTTTCCCACATTTCGTGGCACATGCTACAAAAGCTACGTAGCGCTTCGTAGCGAGCTCTACGCTACTCACGCAATTTCACTAATCGGATTATTTTCGTTTGGTCCATGAAAATGTACGTACATTATTGCTCCTTAATGTTAGAACTTAAGTCTTATGTTTCGTTTCTAACGAGTTCAGGCCTAAGTCGGGGATCATAAAAAGCATATTACTACAAAATTATATTTGATATCTAAATTGCAAAATGAATTGATATTTACCTATTTATATAGATACATACATGTATACATATCATCACGCCGAGTCCTTAACGGGGTAGGCAGAGAGCATAGAGCGCCAGTTCTCTCTAGACTATATTAATAATATTTAAATAATTTGTTATTTAAATATTATTAATATAGTCTATATTTTCAATATTATTTTAAATCTTTATGTTTGTGGTGTAGAAATAAAATATAAACAAATATTGCAGGGTTAGATCGTGTTTATTGCATCTACATTTAAAAATAACGTTGTATGCCTATCGAGCTTTACACGTTCATTGCTTTGATATCAAATTCATTCAAAATGCTTCGACTTCAGACTATAACAATTAGTTTAATAAACATTTGTAAATACTATATTACCAAAAGTCTTAGTCTCAGTTAGCAACCAGTCTAACCATAATGTTGGTTATTTTTATGTGCTTATATTATATATTGTTTTAAATATATGTACATTCATTTATGAACCTAAAACTAAAAACCTTAAAAAAATTATGATATAATAAAATAATATAATATATCCTCACGCCTTCCCACAAGGGTCCCCGAAGGGGTAGGCAGAGGTGTATAGGTAATACCCACACACCCACTTTCCGCCAGAGGTATATTAGGTGCCAACGTGACAGATGGCGAGTCCATCGCCGTTACTTAAGCACGACTATACATACGCCTTTGAATTTCTTCTCAGACGTATGCAGGTTTCCTCTCGATGTTTTCCTTCACCGTTCAGCTCGTGGTGTGACTAATCACTGTACTTAAGTTCAGAAAAACTCATTGGTACAGTCGGGATTCGAACTTGCGACCTTTGCGTCGCAGGCAACTGCTCGAACCACTCGGCCACCACGGCTCTATGATATAATAACAAAAAAATATTACTAAAAGGAGTCACTTTAGGCAAAGTTCCGAAGATACTGGCAGCGTTCCCCCTTTGAATAGCTAGACTAATTCTTTGTCCGAGGTAGCTGCCAGCTCTTCGGTCTCCTGTGATGTCGACCAACCTTATACTTAATAAAATTAATAGGGATGTCTCGAGGAAACTCTTTGAGGCCTCCTGTGACAAGAGGGCTGGCGAATATTTCGCTCAGCGAATCAGCATTGCCATACAACGTGGCAATGCCGCTAGTCTTCTTGGCTCCCTTCCGCGTGACGCAGATTTGGGACATTTATTATATTTATAGTTAGTTTATATTTATTATTAATTTATCTTAAGTTGTTTTTTCACTAGACTATAGAATATATTTTGAACAAGCAAAAAAAAAAAAATTTATTACATATACTTTTATGTTTAAATTCTGCATTTTTTTGTTTTAATTTATTCATAGTGTTGGCAATGTTATATTTTATTGTCCGTGTCACTCTGTGTTGAATAAAGTTTTTCTTTCTTAAGTATATTATGTGTTAATAGGTGGTCGCGGAGTTCGAGGATGTGGAGCCGGATGCCCTATACGACGTGCTCCACGACCCCGAGTACAGGTCGGTGTGGGACACGCACATGCTCTGCGCAGAGGATGCTGGCCACATCAACGTCAACAATGATGTGGGATATTATGCCAGTGAGTGATTAACTATATGTATATTTTTTTAAAAGCCGTTGTGGTCGAGTGGTTTGAGTAATTGCCTGCGACACAAAGATCGCAAGCTCGAATCCCGACTGTACGAATGAGTTTTCTGACCCTAAGTACAGTGATTAATCACACCATGAGCTTTACGGTGAAGGAAAACATCGAGAGGAAACCTGCATGCGTCTGACAAGCAATTTAAAGGCCTATGTATAGTCGTGCTTGATTAACGGCGATGGACTCACCATCTGTCACGTTGGCACCTAAAAATATATCTCTGGCGGAAAGTGGGTGTGTATGGGCATTACCTATACACCTCTGCCTACCACTTCGGGAACCTTAGTGGGAAGGCATGAGGATATATATGTTAGAATGTAAGTGTAAATGTACTCTCGAGAGTAGCATAATAAGTGTATCCGTGTAAACAAAATGTAGCATTTACAATTCAAGATATAATATTTCTAGCGAAAGCGTATAATATATATAATAATATTGGAAATTAGGAAAATAAATGATATCTTCTGGCATAGCAACACTTTTCTCTGAAACGGACGATAAATACACCGGGCGTTTTCCTGATCCTTTATCCCATCCAATTAACGACACCGGATACTGTAAGGAATTATTATATTTCTCTCTCGCTATTGTTTTTTTGTTATATTAATTTCTTCGATAAGGGCCGTGGTGGCCGAGTGGTTCGGATTGTTGCCTGCAACACAAAGATTACAAGTTCAAAGCCCGACTGTACCAATGAGTTTATGGAGTTTCTTGCCGGTTCTTCTCCATGGAAGCGACCAACCCGAACCGTGCTTCTTTTTCGACGTTTTATAAGTGCCCATCTGGGCCTATGTGAAATAAAAAGATTTTGATTTGATTTGATTTGAGTTTTTCTGATCTTAAGTACACTGATGAGTCACACTTCACGGTGACGGAAACACCAAGGAGAACCCTGCATACATTTGAGAAGAAACTCAAAGGCATATTAATAGTAGTGCTTGAGTAACGGCGATGGAATCGCCATCCGTTACGTTGGCACCTAAAATATATCTCTGGCGGAAAGTGGGTGTGTGGGTACTACCCATACACCTCTGCCTATCCTTTCCGGGACCTTTGTGGGAAGGCGTGAATATATATATTATTATGTAGAAATAAAGGTAGTGTAAACAGTAACATGAGAAATAATAATGATGTCCGCATATTTACCTTCAAAACACGAAACACTGTTAGAACCCCACAACAAGACTGTAGTACAAATTTAACTGTATTATTAAATATTATTGATTTGATAATAGCTTGGTAAACTCAAGGTTGGTTGTGTCCTGTATTCATAATAAATTTACCCCCGAATTGTAATGCTTTTGTTTGGTACAAGTTCGTTTCTATTGAATTGCAGTTCAGTCGATCCTTTGTTAATTACTAAACTAAAAGCGCTCTGTGCGGTACATGTGAGTTAATGAATAAATTTACCTCATCACCATTTATTACAACACAACACGCGATTCAGTAAACTGGTATTTCGCAAAGTATCAACACGGTAGAGTTAAATACCTTGTAATTACTAATTTAATTCAAGATTTATCTCTGGCTATTATTGTTTCATAATTGATTTTACACAAACATCGCAAGTTCGAATCCCGACTGTACCAATGAGTTTTTATTAACTTAAGTACAGTGATTAGTGATTACATACGCTTAAGAAGAAATTTCAAAGCGTATCTATAGTCGTGCTTGGGTAACGGCGACGGACTCGCCATCTGTCACGTTTGGACCTAAAATATTTCTCTGGCGGAAAGTGGGTGTGTGGATTCTACCTCTGCTATACACCTCTGCCTACCCGACCCTACTACTTCGAGGACCCTTATGGGAAGGCGTGAGGATATATATTTATTACGAATTAATATCATCACAATGAGTACCTCATGTGGAAGACAGAGATGTAGAGCGCCAGTCTTATCTAGGACTTACAGACCTCCTTCGCTTCATCCACATTTAACAGTCCCATCATACACCTATATCCGGTTTACAGTTTCGATTCTTGTTGTTCGATTGATTTCGAATCGATTTTAAAATCATGTTGACAATTTTCGAATTTACCAATTGTAATCGATTTACTTAAACCCTTGTTCTCGCTGGGGCTATGATGCCACAATGGCGTATTATATACGCGAGACGCGTGAATATAAACATAATCCAGCCAGAATTCAGTTCAATAGAGACGGTATGAGATAAACGTACGAATGTCAAATATTTGTTCGTTCAACACTAGGGTTCGTGAAGATGCGTGTAATGATAACATTGAACGGGTTATATACACTGTCTCGATGTAAGGTAAGTATGAGTTTCCTTCTAAGCCACCGACAAATATTGAAATTATTCATGTTTTGAGAGCTGAGGGGGCAGAGTGGTTCGAATAGCAGCCTGCAACTTCGACTGTTCGACTCAGGTCATACTCGCCGCATCCCGCGACCCCCTCGACTAGAAATTGGTGGGGCGCGTCTTCGTGGATCGCCCTATCTCTAAAGATGGGAAGTGGGGTTAATCTTAATAATTATTCAGGACTATTGTTATAGTATAAGCACATAAATCTACGCACGAGGGTCCAATAACTGGCAGGTGTTGAATACGTAATTTGAAGCTTCGTGCGTTTACTTACTAAAGTTCACATAGGGAGTAACCGTAAGACGTTTGCGGTTTGATAACTGAATATTTATGACATTCCTCAACATATCCTTAACGTTAATTATGCCTTGAATATTAGTTATAACGTCTTTATCATGATGTATAAGGCAGAGATTGTGCTGGAGAGAGTGCAAATGAAAAGAGTTCCGTCTTCTTGACGGAACTCTTTTCATTCCTCATAACGTTATATCAAGTTACTGAATCTTACTTCAAGAAAGAGTCCTTTTGCTTCGGGGACAATATAATGTAATGATATATTAATTTAGATTAATATAATAATAACAAGTAACATTAGTCACATCACGAGCTTTTCAGTGAAGGAAAACATCGAGGCGAAACCTGCATACGTTTGAGAAGAAATTCAAATACGTATCTATAGTCGTGCTTGAGTAACGGCCATTGCCTCTCCATCCATCACGATGGCACCTCAAAATATATCTTCAGCGAGTTGTGGACGTGTAGGTATTACCTATACACCTCTGCCTACCCCCTGATATATTCTATATAGTCTTTCACCCTAGCTTGATCCTTTCACACAGTGTTGGCGTTACCAAGCTATTCCACATTTTTTTGCAAGGCTTTTTGGAGTTGTTTATATAATTATGCAAGCCACATAAACCATCGCGGGTTTATTTGTGACATGTTGACACAGTGCGTGGTACTATGTATATTCAATGACTAAACGTTTTTTAAACAGGTTTCGTTTTAATGTTTCCCATTTCACACGTCTGGTATGGTGTGCAAAAGTTCGTGGGTTCTAGGCGCAAAAATGTTTGTGTGATGAACAAATTTGTTTACATACATACATACATACATATCATCACGCCAAGTCCCTAACGGGGTAGGCAGAGAGTATAGAGCGCCAGTTCTCTCTAGACTTACATACCTCTTTCGCTTCGTCCACATTCATCAGTCTCTTCATACATGCTCGTCGGTTTCGAGTACTCTTAACGTTCCCGTCCTTGAGAGTCCGATCTATTTGATCCAGGTAGTTGGAACGTGGCCTTCCTCTGCCTCTTCTTGCACACACTTTTGCTTTGTATATCTGTTTCGTCAATCTTTCTTCACTCAACCTTTCTATGTGTCCAAACCAACGTAACATGCCTTTCTTCATCTTTACAATCACGCCCTCATTCACGCCAGTTGATTTGCGAATCTCTTCATTGCGGATTCGATCTAATATCGTTACGCCGCACATTTTTCGAAGAGATCGCATCTCGACTGCATTCAAGCTATTTTCATACTTCCTCTGACATACCCAGGATTCGCTGCCATACAATAAGGTAGGTACCAATATCGCATTGTGGACAGCAACTCGAGCATTCTTGCTCAGACTTTTACTGCCCATCAACGCCGACATGGCTCCATTCACCTTATTTCCGGCAGTTAACCTTCTTTCAATATCTTTTTCATACTTTCCATCTCGTGTGAACATGCTTCCAAGATATACAAATTCATTCACTTGCTCTAGAATTTGCCCATTTACCGATATTGCACACTCGGTCACTTGTTCATCTCTTTCGAATACCAGAACCTTAGTCTTGCCAGCGTTTAGGCGCAGCCCCTTCTTTTCACATTCTTCTTTCATTATGGTAACTAGTACTGCAGTTCGCCCTCTGATGACGCCAGTAAAACCGCGTCATCGGCGTATAGTAGGCAGTTGACCACTAAGTTTCCCATTTTCACTCCACATCCGTTCGTTCTTAGTAATACATACAAACTCAGATTTGTTACATATATATACGTGTGTCAATATTATTACTTAGAACTACTAACTATCTAGATTTAATCGATCGAACACACAATTATCGGAACGAAATAATCGATGTGGATGAGTCGAGGAAGCAAAATAATTCTGTAAGTCTAGAAAGAACTGGTGTTCCATTTTGTCTACCTAATAACTTGGCGTGATGATATGGATATAATTATTGAATTACGAACAAAACATGACACACCTGGCGTCTATTGGCGTAGCACATATACCTCAACCTACGAAATCAATCTATTTTGATGTAGAAACTTTGCCACTCATTTAATTCTGTAAGAGCTCGTTAAATAAAGGTCGGGGCTCCTTCCGAAGGATTATCGGCTTTGAGGGAGTTTGGACATTTATCAATCTACCCTTGTCGGGTCGCCTTTGAAAATCTTTTGGATTCCGAATGTGGTTTCGACTCATTGCGGTTTCAAGTTAATCTCCGCGATTTGTGGGGTCAGCTACTCAATGTTTTATTAAGACTGCGAAAAAAGTGCGGCGTAATGAAGAGGTTCATAAGATAACGCAACGACGATGTGATTGTGACGATGAAAAATGCCTGTTATTTAAGAGATATTTATTCAAGGAGACTAAAATTATGATGATAATTAAACACAACTCTATTACATTGGTTTGGAAATATAGGAGAGATGGGTGATGAATTAAAATATTGACGATACAAATATACATACAATGTCTAGATAGAGAAGTAGAGGAAGATCACGTTCTAATTACCTAGATCAAATTCGATCGAATGACTTTGTAAGTGTCAAGTAGGTTCTCGAAATCAAAACATTTATTAAGAAATGTATAAATGTGGATGAAATTAAAGAGGTTTGTAAGCCTAGAGAGTCTGTGGCTATGGGGTGGTACTCTACTATCTGAACCTAGCTCCACGAGGGATCCGCCTCGGTAAAAAATCCACGAAATTTCTCAAGGTCGAAGATGGGGGGGGGGGGGTAAAATATACGTCATTCTGGGTAGTCTAGGGAGGTTAGTCTAAAACTCCACAAATTATCACCAGGCTATTAAAACAGTTGCTAAAACATCACGTGGTTAATAACCTTTCATAATAGAGTTATTAATTAAACAATAACAGAGTTATTTATTTGCAGTGTCATGTCCGGCGCCCCTTAAGAATCGCGACTTTGTCCTGCAGCGCTCGTGGCTGGATACGGGCGATGAGAAGATGATCCTCAACCACTCCGTGTACCACAAGGACTATCCACCAAGGAAGGGCTTTGTCAGGTAAGATCATCATCCTTCTGTGGACCACTTCTACAAGACCTGTAACCATTTCTACAAGACCATCTACGCGCGAGTAACACCCCTATTGCAAGCACGCACAGGCTGTATGCCTATTTGCACGGTGTAATTACAATACTTAATTCCTGCACTCAAGTTTAGTAATAAGACGTAGATACAGGCGGGGTTCGAACGGAAAACCTTTGCATTGCAGACGAATACTCCAATCTCTTTGCAACCACGGAATGATATGATATATTTAATGTTGACATTCTACTGATCATTAAAACTGACCTCTAAAATCCTTGGTGGTTTCTTCAAATTCTGCAGAGTTAACAAATTCATTAGAAGACTGTATAATTCTCCATTACGGAGCACACTTGTAGCTTCGTTGAAAGTGAAATTTTATATTTTTCCAACGCTCGAGTCGTAAAGCCTTCTTTTCGCCCGTACTTATTTACTATTCCGCGGAATACTTCACTAAGGCGGTACATTTTCACAATATAATTAGGCAGTCAGCGTCCCAAGTAAAATTGAAACTCTTGAAATACGAGCAGCATTTAGAGCAATCAAATTGTAAATGGTTTTAGAGAGTCCTTGCCAAGATTTACTGATGGCTTTTACTCAACTTGGTCTAATATTCCTTTGTTGGTCTTCATTTCCAATCTTTGGTATCTTGATTTCAGGAGGAATGGATTAGAATATTCATATATATTCATATATATATATATATATATATATATATATATATAACAATAATAATAATAATATATCCTCACGCCTTCCCACAAGGGTCCCCGAAGGGGTAGGCAGAGGTGTATAGGTAATACCCACACACCCACTTTCCGAGAGGTATATTAGGTGCCAACGTGACAGATAGCGAGTCCATCGCCGTTTCTCAAGCACGACTATACATATGCCTTTGAATTTCTTCTCAGACGTATGCAGGTTTCCTCTCGATGTTTTCCTTCACCGTAAAGCTCGTGGTGTGACTAATCACTGTACTTATATATATAGTATATATTTATATATAAGTATATATATATACGTGCGTGTGTTTGTCACTGAACTCCTCCTAAACGGCTGGACCGATTTCGATGAAATTTTGTGTGTGCCTTTAGGTGGATTCGAGAATGGTTTAGATTGGATACAATTGGACTCGATGGGTTGCACTGCGATCGTATTTCAGAAGCTTTTATTCTTTCAACAAAGCAAAGCTGGGCGGCACAGCTAGTATATGTATATTTTTTTACTATTAAGGTCGCAAACAAGAATACGGTACGCCAGGTGGTAAGCGGTAGCCGCGGTTAAGCGGATGGACGCTTGCAACACCAGGGGTAACAGTAGCAGGTGGTCGATTCTGAAGCAATCTTTTCACACCTTTCTTGAAGAGCTCCATGCTGTACTCTCTGGTGAAAAACCTCAACGGGGAGTCCATACCACAGCCTGGGTATTCGTGATTTTAGCCTTCTCATATTGGTTTTTCGTTCACAAACACGACGGCGGGTGTGCTATATATAAGCATTCACTTCCTATAATTGACGAGTCTGTTCCAATAGTGCAAGGATTTCCGCCAGTCTTCAATTTGATTTTGATTATGATGTCAGTCATTTTAATAGATTTCCATAACAATTAGGAATTTCCAGGAAAGTAATTTCGTAATCGCGATATTACAATGTCGAATGCTAATTTGTTTGGCACACTTAACACAGCAAGGACATCACAGACTTTCTTTTAACAAATTGTTACTTCGGAGTATCTTGTATCTTTTCGCCAACAAAAAGGGTTCCAGAGTTTTTAATATCTGAAATAAATAAATTATTATTATTATTATTTAACATATCATATGTGTTAATCCAACTAATAATCCATCCCTGAGCCAAATTTCACTCAATTCCGTTCAGCAGTTTAAGCTTAGCGTAGAACAACAAACTCTCGCATTTATAATATTAGCAGGATTTGTGTGGACAAAGTGGAGTGTTTGTATTTTATTTCCATAGCAGTCACGGTACGTACTCGTAGCGCGGATCATTACGTTATTTGCACAATTTGCGCTTCCCACTCAATTGATTAGATATGATACGTTGCGCGTCAATCCGTGACCAACTGATGACCTTCGCTTCTCTATTACACGCCATGTTCGCCGCATACGATAGAACTCTGTCTGTTTCATGTACTTACTCAAATCAAATCAAATCAAAATATTTTTATTTCACATAGGCCCAAGTGGGCACTTATAAAACGTCGAAAAAGAAGCACGGTTCGGGTTGGTCGCTTCCATGGAGAAGAACCGGCAAGAAACTCCATGGTTACTCTTTTCAAATCATTAGGCATATACAATAACAATATTTTTTCGTTACAGCAATAGTACCCAAGTATGGGGGAACAACGTAGGCCCGACAATAGGCCGTTGCTAACTACTGTTATTAAACACTGATACTAAATACAGACGTATGCAGGTTTCCTCTCGATGTATTCCTTCACCGTAAAGTTCGTGGTGTGACTAATCACTGTACTTAAGTTCAGAAAAACTCATTGGTACAGTCGGGATTCGAACTTGCGACCTTTACGTCGCAGGCAACTGCTCGAACCACTCGGCCACCACGGCTTATACTTACTAAAATTAACTAAACTAAAACCTTAAAAATATAATATAATAACTAAAATATATCATTAAAAGGAGTCCCTTTAGGCAGGGTTCCCAAGATACTGGCAGCGTTCCCCCTTTTACGTAGTTACTTCTCGTATATTTAGTTTTGATGATGAATTCTTTGATGGATGTTGTTTTAGCTCATATCCCAGATTTAAGCTTTTCGTGCCGTATATGGACTGTGTCTTTATGCGACACTGTATGTGCGACCTACTTACTGCGGTCTCCTCAAGCGGAATGAGCACCGTCTGTGGAATGACGTCTTTGTGCGTCATTCATATCGGAGTCCCCGCGGGCCGGCGTTGGCGGTCACACGCTGTTTCGGTGAAACTTGTCGGGGTTATTTTAGCTTTCGCATAGACGTTTTTTAGTCAAAGGGTCTACATCTACCCAATTTCTATTTATGGGCTTTTTGTTTCTTATCTATATACGTATCGTTAAAATATAAAAAAAGCCATGGTGGTCGAGCGGTTCGTGTAGTTGCCTGCGACACAAAGATCGCAAGTTCGAATCCCAACTGTTCCAATGAGATTTTCTGAACTTAAGTCGGGATTCGAACTTGCAACGTTTCTTTTTGCTGGCGGCTACTCAAACCAATCGGCCACGGCTTTTTTTTATACATGCGCTGTTTATATATTATTTAATTCCCAGGGCGGTATCTCTGCTGACTGGCTTCGTGGTTCGGACACGTGGAACAGGCAGTTGGCTGGGCTACGTGTCACGCTCCGATCCTCGCGGCGCCCTGCCAGCTTGGCTCGTCAACAGGTTTGTGTCATGTTTATATTTTCGGTCGTATGTTTTTATAGGCTGCGAAACTTGAGGTCGCGGGTCCGATACCCGCTAGTGGCGAATATTTGTGTGATGAAAACGAGTATTAGTTACTCTAGTTGGATGTTATATATGTTTAGTTATCTATCTACATGCAAATATATCGTTGTCTCCGTTCCATAGTGTAGCTTTGCTTAGTTTTGGACTAGATACATTTGTGTGGTAAGTCAATTGTAACGTGGTATGTATTTTAATATTTAAACATTTACTATGAAAAGCATGCATGGGATTTAAACATTTTCTACTAAAAAGTACCTATGCAATGCATTGAAACAAAAGAAGTCTCGTGAAGAACGGCGCGGTACGACGCCGTCCCTCTGTGCAGCTACAGAGGTTCACAAATCTTAATATATATAAATTACGTGTCACGTTGTTTGTCCGCGATGGGCTCCTAAACTATTTAACCGATTTCAATCAAATTTGCACACCGTGTGCAGTTTGATCCAACTTAAAAGATAGGATAGTTTATATCACAATTGGACCCGATAGGTGGCGCTGCGATCGTGTTTCAGGAAGTTTAACTTTTTCACCTTAAGCTAGTAGGTTTATAAGTTATGAATAAAATACTCGAGGATGCGCACTTGCCTGCCCCTTCGGAGACCTTTGTAGGAAGGTGTGAAATTATAGTAGTGAAACTTTGAAACTCTGGTATATTGACAGTAGTTAAGTACGAGTATAAACAATACAGACTTTGCTTTGTTTAGGGGAAACAAAACAAATTCATCGCACTCGGATCAATCGCAACTTACGTTTGGGAAACTAATCAAGAAGCGAAGACCCTTAAGCCTCTTCTAGGCAGACTCTAATCTGCCAACAAAAAGTAATTACTTTACTTTCCAATCACTGGAGTTGGTACGAATTGTATTGGTTTCTGGTTTTCTTCGGTAAAATTATCCCTATTGAATTAATTTGCCTCGATCCTCTTACTGTTCTTAAGAAATATATATGTTAATATGTGTATAATGAACCTTTATCCTCACGTCTTCCTACAAGGGTATCATCATCACAGATTTAAGAGCTGGGCTCTTTTCGGCCTCTCTCATACAGTCGCTTCCATTCGCTTCTGTCCAGCGCAACCTCCTTGACCACCCTATGCGTGATGAGAGACACTTTTTCTTTGATCTGACCCATGTATGTTAATCTTGGTCTTCTTGTCTTTCCCTCTACCTTTCCTTCTAAGATGTTTCTAAAGAAGCTATCATGTCGTATAATATTGAATGTTTAATTCTTAGGTCTATCTTTCATGTTGGCTTCCATTGCAATGTTGTCCAATGTTGTGTAAACTAGCTAGGGACATCATTCGTGTTAAATTCGATTATCCGCTCCCTTGGGCATTAGCCTGATGGTATATATTATTATAGTAGTTTCTGAGATAAACGCGTACGTACAAACAAACTCTGCTTCTATAGAATATAAGTAGGAATAAATAAAAATATAGTAATGATTTAAAAAGAAAAAACTAAATGGTCTGATTAAACGTTCATATATAATATCCTCACGCCTTCCCACAAGGGTCCCCGAAAGGGTAGGCAGAGGTGTATAGGTAATACCCACACACCCACTTTCCGCCAGAGGTATATTAGGTGCCAACGTGACAGATGGCGAGACCATCGCCGTTACTCAAGTACGACTATACATACGCCTTTGAATTTCTTCACAGACGTATGCAGGTTTCCTCTCGATGTTTTCCTTCACCGTAAAGCTCGTGGTGTGACTAATCACTGTACTTAAGTTCAGAAAAACTCATTGGTACAGTCGGGATTCGAGCTTGCGACCTTTGCGTCGCAGGAAACTGCTCGAATCACTCGGCCACCACGGCTTTTTCTCACGTTCAATTCCTCAAAATCATCTGTTTCCCAACAAAACTAGCAATAGGTGCGATAACAAACGAGTTTCGGGAGCCTTATTTTGTTTGCGCCGAGTTATATTTCATTCCAACTTATTCGATGCGAAGTGCGTGCAAAAGAAACTGTGTACAAAAGTCGTACAAACACAATTCAATATTAGAACTGCGCTTTGGGAATTCAAAACAAAACGAACGTGGACGTAATAAATACGAAGTACGCACTGGTATCCGAGTAGAATTCTTGGCTAATATTTATTGCGATCGCAAAATGACGCGATGAGCTTTACGTAGTTATTAGCTCTGTAAAACAAAAGAGACGGGTCATATTTAGCACATCGATTTAAGGTTATATCAATTGACATAAAAGCTATCAATCATTTATCCATCTCACACAAAATTTTCTAATTGCAAAACGCCTAAATTAATCTGAATCTGACTAAAAGTAAACGGATAATACTTAAAAAAACAGGGCTTAGACAAGACGACTATCATTTTATTATTAATATAGAGATTGGTCGTCTAGGCTTTTGGTCAAGTAAGAGGTATAAAGCTATTTGAATAATTGTACTCCACTCTTGACGCCCTCTCACAGAGGTCCCAGAGGAAGGTACGCAAAGTAGCCATCGTGACAGATGGCGAGTCCATCGCCGTTTCTTAATCAACCTTTTACATATCTTCCCGCATTCCAACAAGAGTCTCGGAAGGGATGGGCAGAGGTGTGTAGATTGTACTTTTCGACAGAGATATATTTTAGGAGCTCCCTAATATATGAGTAATTGTGTCTTATTGATTTCAGAGTAACAGCCCAACTTGCCCCCCGCCTAGTCCACCAGCTGCAAGCAGCTTCCCGTCGCTACATTGGGTGGAAAGCCCTCACGGATCTGCCCTACCACAAACCCTGGAGACACCCGGAGCAAGTGCCACCCTACAGGATCTCACTTGCAGATGTTAGTATACATACATATCATCACGCCGAGTCTGTCACGGGGTATAGAGAGTAGAGCGCCAGTTGTCTCTGGGGACGACTTTCGCTTCATATAAATACATCAGTCTCTTCATACATGTCCGCCGGTTTTCGATGTTAGTATTTATTCACTGATCTATAGTGTTGGACTATAAATGCGAAAGTTTGGCGTTTTGTTACTCAATCACAACATAACGGCTGGCACGGAATGCGATAAAATTTGACCGAAGATAGATTATACCTAAACTGATTTATTTATTTATTTAAAGGCCACCAACATAGAAAGCACTTAAACAACTATCAATGAACATGGTACATGGTGAGTGCCACTACAATTATAGGTGGCGACGGCATGCAATAAACGAACAAGAGCATAATTTGTAATTTAGTTTACACAGCACAAGATAAATTATAACTAGTTTAGAATGATGAAATTTCAGTTTAACTGAACATAAAAGATGATGTAACCTAGTATAATGTACAACCTAGTGAGGATTGAACATGATAAAAAAGAATTGAACTATAAAAAATTAAAATCAGCTATAAACGTTAAATACAGATTTTAAAGGAATTAAGGTTGCGTGCGAAGATATCGACTTGTTTCGTTTTAGATGTTACATTGAAACTTCTAATAATTCTATTTAATGGTGAATTTAAGCCTAGGTTCGACTTGTTGGAACAAATTTGAAATAAGTTGTACCTGGATGCTCTAGGTAATTTCAATGGGACATTAAATCTTAATTGTTTCAAAATATTAGGTGCATCCAGTATACTGTTAGCAAGCTTGAAGAAGAACACTAGGTCGGCTATACGTCTACGATCAGCGAGGGATGCAATTTTAAAATAGCTATATATCGCTATAGCTTTTCAAATTATTACCTAAATTGCAACTATAAACAAGATGCCAAAGAAATCGTTTCTGAATTGATTCTATTCTATTTTTGTAAATATCGTAGTACGGGTTCCAAATAATACTGCAGTATTCTAAGTATTTAATGCTTGCAGTATTTAAGACTAAGGACAATTTTTATTTCAGAAAAAAAAAACGTTCAATGATACCAAGTGTACACCAGGCGTATTGGGTTGTATATGCTTATCATTAAGCTTTGGAAGCATTTTACCTAATTATACCCTTATACCCTTGATGATGCAAGCGCCGGTGAACGCTTACTAGGCGGGCCTTGCCACCTCGGTGGTATAAAAAGCTAAGCCGAGCCCTATATTCTTAGCCTTAAAACAAGGCTCTATATTCTTACAGACGTTAATCGCTTCATTCACGTTTGTCTCTCAATACATGAATACATGATTCATAATGGCCTTAGCGTTGTTGATTGATCGTAATAATACTGAATCATAGATACAATTTAAGCACATAAAAACACAAGAAAAAAATTTTCTTCGGACTTTAGCCGATAGATAATGATAGACGAGACATAAAAACAGACAATACATTAGATAAATTGTGTTACGGTTGAGTTGACATTAACTTACGTCGTAACTTGAGGTAGTTATATAACGTAGATATAAATATATATGTCTTGACGCCTTCCTACGAGGGTCTCCAAAAGTGTGCTCCAACCTACAACAACTTAAAAAAATCTTATGTAAGGGACGAGAACAATATTACGGCGTAGAATATAAGTAGAATATTGGCTTTATTTTATTACATACTAGCTGTGGCCGCGACTTGTACCACGTAGATTTTAACAAAAAAGTTATTGTTTAGTTATAATATATATCCTCACGCCTTCCCACAAGGGTCCCCAAAGGGGTAGGCAGAGGTGTACAGGTAATACCCACACACCCACTTTCCGCCAGAGGTATATTAGGTGCCAACGTGACAGATGGCGAGTCCATCGCCGTTACTCAAGCACGACTATACTTACGCCTTTGAATTTCTTCTCAGACGTATGCAGGTTTCCTCTCGATGTTTTCCTTCACCGTAAAGCTCGTGGTGTGACTAATCACTGTACTTAAGTTCAGAAAAACTCATTGGTACAGTCGGGATTCGAACTTGCGACCTTTGCGTCGCAGGCAACTGCTCGAACCACTCGGCCACCACGGCTCATTGTTTAGTTTCTGAAATAAAAATAGCCTATGTTAATCCTTTTTACATTAACTACCTGCCAGTGAAAGTCCCGTCGAAATCGTTCCAGCTGTTTCCGATTAGCCGGAACAGACAGATAGACAGACAAAAATAAACAATAAAATAATTATATATATGTACCATTTTGGTATATCCATATGAATTTAGGTACATAATAAAAAGCGGTTATTTTAATATTACAAACAGATACTTCACTGTTATTAATAAGTAATATTGTATTTATTTGTATAGATAATGGAATTTAATGTGAGTGAAGCCTCAGGACGTAACTAGTACGAATTGACAAGCTAATAGGTGGACATACGGACGGCCTTAGGGCTTAGACTTAGGGCGTCGTGTATTCGTCATTACCTACTTTGGATCTAGACAATGTAAGGTATTCATATGCAAAACTCGTAACACCATGTTCTCAATAGTTCTTCACGCACGACTACAAATAAGTAATTTGAGTAATTTTATTCTCACACATGTAGATTACCCACGGCGTATCATGGTTTGTATTTAAAACCTTATCATTGTTCTTGATCTATATACAGGACTGTCTCAGTTGCATTTGCCTTCTAGAAGTTGTAGAGTGTCGTGAATATATTCTCGGGATGATGCAATAATACTAGAGTTCTAAAGATAACATGATTACAATATTACTAAAGGGAGTAAGTAGTATTCACTCCGAGACAAGGTTTATTGGGGCTTTTGCTCAAAAACGATTAATAGCATATAGAACGTTGTAAGGTACTAAATATATAACTTTAAGGTTCCTAAAGGGGTAGGCAGAGAGTATGGGCGCCAGTTCTCTCTAGTCTATCTTTCGCTTCGTCCGCATTCATCAGTCTCTTCATACATGCTCATCGGTAAATACTAAAACAGTTTTACAGCTGATTTTTAAATCAAAATAAGATAGAATATTTTATTATTTGCTTCCTTTCTTTGGACCACATTTTTACCCTTCCTTTTAAGAGAGGTAGGGCATGACGGATTCTCCGTTCGAATTTGGAGCTGCCTGACTGGGGCAGGACCTCCACCTTGTAGAAGTCCGTAGCCAAATAACACAACTTCTTGTGTTGTGTTCCTACGCGGAGAATAAGGTTTCCAGTAATGAGCTCCTTGGGGAGGGGGGAGGATTGTTACATTGTGTTGGAAGCAGAGGTATTAAACCCATTATTCTGCCAACACAGTATAACTCTCCGAACACAGAGTGGCAACGCGCAAGTGATACTTCGGTATCGTGAGCGTAAATAGGCTACGGTTACCGTTTCCCATCAGGTGGGCCACATGCTTGTTTGCCACTCCTGTTGTATATAAAAAAACCCTGTATAATCACAAGTCAACACATAAATGACACTGCTATCTTGGGTGGCTCATATAAATATGTATAAAGTATTTTATATTCTTCTAGTGCATTGACCCCGACGCCCCACCGCCCGACGAACCAAAACCGGACACGTCTAAAACAATACCCGAACTAAAAGTTCCACCAAAGGAAATCGAAAGCCACAGCGTTGAGGACCTTGGAGACATATCTTCAGAGTTCAGTGTAGAAGTGGAGGAAGAATCCCACGACGCGAAGAAGAAGGGCAAATTCTATAAACTAGTGAAGTCTATGAAGAATCGTAGGAAGAGTGTTCAAGTGGCGAAGAGTGCTGATAATCTAGCCGAAGGGAAACCGCTTGAGGAGAGGCAGGAGAAGAAAAAGGCGTTTAAATTCCATCGAAGGTTTAGCCTGAGTAGGGGTAGGGAGGACTGAGCTTAACACGAGTTGTGCTTTAGGTAATATTGACAGCTATCCTTATTCCTAATTTAAAATGGTGATGAAGGATTGTTCTGACAGGTGACATTCTTTCCGAACGGTGTTAAAGTTTTGTTTTTTTTAATATTTTTTTTCTGTGCTTTGCGATCTTTGCACCGTATAGGACCGTATCTTATTTAATATATTTAACCTTATTAGTAAATGTCTTTTTTATAATAGGTACGTGTATATGAGTTGATATTGGCGTGTCTGAACAAATTAATAACAAAACGCGCAAAAGAAATGCCATGATCGTCTGTTCAGTGGCGATGCATATTAGAAAAATAATCACTTAGTCGATTAAAAATATCCAATGCTCAGATATTCCAAAGGCGCAAGAGTGCCAAATTTTGTGTCTCGTTCATTCGTAGAAACAAATTTTTTTGTCGTACAAATTGTTCATAAACTATGATCTTTGGAAGTCTACAGCAAGTACCTACCTTAGCAAAAGCACAATTAATTATATTAAATAAATTACTTATATCTAAATATTTTGTGTATTGTCATAATAAAAAAAAAACAGTACAATAAATATTCATTAAAAAAACATAACTTACCTACCATCATAATTTTTTTGTCTATATTCCCAGCGTCCGCTGCTTTTTTAAATAAAGTTATCACATTTTTTTTTTTGTTATTTTACATTTATTGTTTAAAAGTTTCACACCCGTTAATTTCTATATTATTTCGGCTCCGTTATAATGTCCTGCCAAAATAAAAAATGCAAAAAAAACCCTATTCGCATTAATACTGTCCGACGTAAGCGCGTTGAAACAAACATAAAAAACACTGTTTCTATAAAATATAATTACTTGCTTAATAATTTTATGTCAAAGTGACATTTAAGTGTCAATGTCTGTCATTGCGTGGCACAGCCGTTGCAATTTGTCAAGGTAGGACGAAGATGCTGCATCTTTCAATTTCATTACACAAGTTTCCTTCACCGTTAAGCTCGTGGTGTGACCATTACACCTTACTTTGAAGTCTTAACTTTGAAGGTTACTTCACTACTACACAATCACGCGGCCATCGTGCCCTTATCATTGTAACACTATGTGTACAAATGTTAATGGATCTACAGTTTTTTCTATTCAACTAGTAATTAAAACGAACCTTGTAATAGAATTTAAGATGTTATCTATCACGAGAGAAAACATTGTTTGTTCGTTGTATAAACGTATATATCTAGCTAATGTTAGCTGTATTCTGGTTATATTAAGGTTTATATTCTATCAGCGCTGGAGTATTAAGACGTGAGTTATTAGCTTGATTTGTAATTTACGGAGACAATTCTATATAGAATTAATTAATCTTCTTGTAATACAAATAAAAGTATCTTACTTGTTATTCGACTTTTATTAATGTGATAAATCACTGAAATTGTATATTTAGGTAAATAATATTTAATAAGCATCAAAAGGAATGTTGTCCATTTGATTTATACATAGATACAATTTTGTTATATCAACGCGACTGGATAGAAAAAGTTAATAGTTTTACAAAGAAACTGGTTTCAGTTACGTAATTCTGAATGTAACAATAGTAGTTTTTTCACTAACGTAGTCGAGAGAATTCCGTTTTATATGAAAACATTAAATATACCCACAAATTGTTGATTTAGTTTTTGCTTTAAAAAGTCGATTAGATCGTAATCGTGAAGTTTATTAAGTTCAAGGTTGCTTGGTTTAAAAAAAAGGTATGTTTAACGATAAAAAACCTTTTTACATTTGACATTTAAATACATTGCTTTACGTTTAATCCGGGAACAGGATGCCGTGTTATACATATCCAGTATTTAACTGATATTAACTATGACATAGGCATAATATAATATGATATGCCTCTTTACAGTATGTATTAATCAGAAATTTTATATTATTTTTATATATTCTTTCATATTTGTAATATTGAAAATAATTACAAGTCGTAAGTACAAAGTGTCATAATAAAGCTTAAAAACTTTTCGCATGGAAATTTAAAATAATACGTATAAGATACTCTTTTGTGTTCTGTGGCAAAGAACGAAGAAATCGATTGTTGTAGAAACAAAATACAAATGCCTATACTTAATTTAAAAAGAGTGTTCGAATATTAAAATGTATGTGTTGAATTTTATTACTAGAACACAACAATCCTGGCATTCGTAACCCACACCGTCATTAATCAGTGCTACAATCGACGATACCTACTAATGACACGTGTCAATGTATTTTTTTTAAATTTTATTTGTATGTCTACACTACACTACACTCTCTACGCGCTTATTACAATAATTGTGTGTATATATAATTTAAACGTATCGATGTGCTATTATTGTATACAGTTGTATGTGCCTTTTAATCTTTATCTCGGTAGATACGTTATCTACTTTCAATTTAACATTATTGTGGGTCTGTATTTTACACTCTATTTTGTCGGACGTAAATTATATACCTATAGTTACGCTTCGAAACATAATGTATATTTAAGATGATCTAGGTGGTCAAAATTAAGACTTGTTTTTTCATTTGTACAACAAAGTTATTAACATAATAAAAGGTTGTTGAAAATAACCTTTCTTGAAAATGAACTTCACATTATTTTTATTTCGCGCAAAAATAACTCGCGTTGGTTTAAACGATCAACAGCAATACTGCATATATAACGATACAAATATGCAGTTATAACGATAAAAAGTCTGTTTACACACTTTCCACCTTCTACGATTCGTACCCTAGCTCACGTTCTTAATTAATATATTAATTATTTGTGAGAGGAAATATAACACCATCTTATAACAGATCTTATATTGATAATTAATTTTAATGATACTATCTCAAATGATTATTGATGATTTATTGTGTTTATACGATGGATTATTGATTTTCCTGATATGTGATTTTAATAACGCATTCGATTACTTTTATCATTAATAGTAAATATTCAAACTGCTTATTAATTTCATTATTGATTTTTTGTTCATTTTTATTTTATGTTGTTAGGTACATCAATACATATAAATAATTGCATTTGAAAAATAAACTGATAAGCCCAAACGTTTAGTGTGTATAAATACACGTTTTTTGTCAATAAATAATAATAGCTATAATAAATAATAATAAAAATTAAAACTAAAGCCGTGGGGGCCGAGCGGTTCGAGCAGTTGCCTGCGACGCAAAGGTCGCAAGTTCGAACCCCGACTGTACCAATGAGTTTTTCTGAACTTAAGTACAGTGATTAGTCACACCACGAGCTTTACGGTGAAGGAAAACATCGAGAGGAAACCTGCATACGTCTAAGAAGAAATTCAAAGGCGTATGTATAGTCGTGCTTGAGTAACGGCGATGGACTCGCCATCTGCCACGTTGGCACCTAATATACCTCTAGCGGAAAGTGCACCTCTGCCTACCCCTTCGGGGTCCCTTGTGGGTAGGCGTGAGGATATATATTATTATTATAAAACTAAAGAATAACAGCGCCACCTATCGGATCAATTGTAAATCTAAGCCATTCTCGAATCCATTTGAAAATACAAAAAAAATCTTCAAAATCGGTTCAGCCACAGGCGGGTCTCAGCCACATACACGCGCAAAGGAGAATTAAATATGTAAATACATGCTAGTGTTACAGTAGAATTGAAGGGGAAGTATTTTATTGATGCAAATATATTGTTTAGGTTAATTTTCTTAAAATGTTAAGATCCTCCTGAGATTGTAGTTTCTGACCACTGAGGCCCGTGGCATTGTATACATCCCCGGGTCTATTCCAATCTTACTTCATTCTCGGGTGCTGATTGCAATATCCCGTCACAGCACGTGCAGTGATAAATTTATCCAAGGGTAGTTTAAAGAAGCCGAACAATTTGAGTGTAAACTACAACCCATTATTTTATTGAAGAGTACTTTCATATTCTCTTTAAAATTATCTATTTATATTCGAAATTTAAATGTCATATCACATGTTTTTTACTATATATAGTTTTACTACCTATATTAAGTTTAAGCTCAATTTTCATTAGTCAAAACTGTTTGTTTCCGCTTCCGCTAGCATTCTTTTCGCAATTAATCATCATTTAAATCAATAAATTAAAAAAAGTGTATGTTCTGACTATATTGGATAAAGACAAGTGTAGGTATGATTCAATGTATCTGGCTAGTTTTACGGTAGCTTGTTTCGAAACAAATGTTTAGCATAGTGGTACATCCAAAAATGTATTTTTGTCATAAAATCCTATATGTTACTCCTAGTTACAAGACTCCTAGATTCATCCCTTGGTGCGTATTTTTATATCGTCATCGGCATTTGCCTTAGAGCAATCTGTTGACCTCCCTATCCGTCACCATAAACACTTTTTCTTTGATCTGACTCAAAAATACTTGGTCATCCTCTTTCTCTCTTTCGTCCTAAGATATTTTGAAAGATTCTATATGAAAACCTCTAAGGAGTCTCCGAGATGACCAATAAATATGCGGTCAATGGTCTGTGGTGGCTTCCGGCTATGGAGGCTTGCAACACCAAAGTATAGCTCGTATATTGCCGACCTTATAAAAATCTTATCACACCTTTCTTCAAAATCATATGCCGTATTTGCTAAGGTTACCTGAAAGAAAAATTAATTCCCCAACATCCCTTCTAATCGTTGATTCAAAGGTTTGGATGGGAGAGACATGAACTACAACGTTAGCTCTTTCGACGCACTCCTTTCTGATAAAAAGGATACACATGTACAATTAAAATGATTATTTTTAATTAGCATGTCCTAATATTGTATCATTGTTTGATGTATAGATATATTATAATCCCTATATAATGTGTTGTGGTAGTAGAATGTTACTAGCCATGTTGAAATGTTCCATTTGTTGAGCCAATTAGTGTTAATAGAATGTATATCATGATCAATAAATATTGTCGTTTTATTATCCTACGGATTATTGACTGCCCATTATTATTTATCTACTAAGTAAGTTATCTCGTGAGGTGACCGCCATTAATTTACACTTACAGACTCTTTCGCTTCGTCCTACTTCTTCAATCTTTTATTATTATATATATTTCCGCCCGCTTTATATACTCCCTATGTACAAACATGGATAGTATTTGAAGCCAACGAGAGTTTGCATTTATAACTAAAGATAGAGCAATGATGGCCAAATGGTTCGAGTAGTTGCCTGCAACACACAGCTTGACTTTGAATCTCGACTGTACCAATGAGTTTTTTCTGGACTTAGCTCTTGATAAATGTCCAGTGATTATTAGCCCTGCGAACTTTATGGTGAAGGAAAATATCAAGAAGAATCCTGCATACGTTTGAGAAGAAATTCAAAGGCGTAAGTAACGGCGATAGATTTGCTATCTGTCACGTTGGCACCTGAAATATATCTCTGGCGGAAAGTGGATGTGTGGAGAACCTACACGTCTTTGCCCATCTCTTCGGGAACCCTTGTGGGAAGGCGTGAAGATATACAACTAAAGATATAAGTCTTTAATTACTTGACTTAATGTAAATGGCGAGTGTTCGTTCGATTTCCGATGAGCAAGGTCACGTCGCGTATTTGTTGTCGCTCTAGTTAGTGCTCGGGCTCTGCGCTGACGCTGTAACCTACTACGCGTACGTCACGCCTACCGCGGTCGTCGCCTCTATGACCTAGTTACTAAAGGGATTCCTTTTAATTTATACAAAATAATGTACATTATTTAATTAAAAGTATACATACTATAAATAGTGGAAAACTAATAGCACCTAAAAATGTGTCAAAAAATGTATCCTACGCACAAATCGCAAAAGGAACCCAGCCGCAGTCTAAGCCAATTAATCAAAATTCAGAGGACAAACTTAACTCTATACTTAGTTTCATGACCTCTTTTGATGAAAGACTTAAAGCTATTGAACGTATAACTAAAACAGCTACCATCAAACATCAAAAATGAATAAGCCACTTAAAACTCTATTTTGGAATGCAAATGGACTGCTGAAGCACAAAGACGAGATTCAGGCAGTGCTGCACATAGACAATATCGAAGTGTGTCTTATATCTGAGACGCATTTTACCAAAGAATCGTTCATCCATATTAAAGGCTATAAAACATACCATGCCCTACATCCAGATAACACTGCTAGAGGGGGCAGTGCTGTCATTATAAAAGATAACATCTGTAATTACCAAGAATGTAAGGTTGAAGAGCATCATATACAAGCTGTAGCTGTGTGCGTCAGAACGAATGACTGCCACATTACTATCTCCGCTATATACTGCCCTCCTAGGTATGCATTGAAAACAGTATAATACAAAGAATTCTTAGAAAAACTGGGTACAAGATTCATATTAGGTGGTGATTTCAATGCCAAAAATACCCACTGGGGTTCAAGGTTTACAACAAGTAAAGGAAGAGAACTGAAGATAGCCATTAATGATACCAAATGTAATGTCATATCCACAGGAAAGCCGACTTACTGGCCTACTGATCCCAACAAAATACCTGACCTGATAGACTTCTTTATATATAAAAACATATCTCGCAACTGCCTTTATATTGAAGAAGGTCACGATATGAGTTCTGACCACTCACCAATACTATTAACTTTATATAAAAACATTCTTCAAATAGTGAAAGCTCCTAGCCTAACTAATAAAAAAACAAACTGGGAATCGTTCAAAAAGGACCTTAACCTCGCTATAAATGTGCAATTACCGCTCAAGAGCAGCTAGATAGCGAAGCCAGAAAACTAATCGTTGACATCCAACAATGCGCCTGGAGAAACACTCCTGAAATCAAAATACAGATCAGAAGTAATTACTATCCAGAAAGAATTAAAGACCAATTATATACCATAAGACAATTATGATACAAGACCAGATTTCCTGCTGACAAAACTCTCTTAAATAACCTCACCAAAACTCTCAAAAGAGAAATTAAGACATTCATAGAAGAAACAGCTAGCACATATTTAAGTAACCTTACTAGTGATCGAACAACAGATTACTCATTATGGAAAACATTTAAAAGCTCGAAAACGCCAATTCACAGATTCCACCTATTAAGGAAGCAAACGGGCGCTGAGCCACCAGTAATGAACAAAAAGCAGCTAGATTTGCTGAATTCTTAGAGCAAACTTTTCAACCGTGTGAGGAATATGATGATACTGAACTCAAAGAGAAATAGTCGCTTTGCGAAGAAGAAATTAGACTAGTTACACCAAAAGAAGTCATCAAGGAAGTCAAAAACTTAACAAAAAGAAATCCTCTGGATATGACCTTATTACTGGGGAAGTCCTGTGTAACCTTCCAAGCAAAGCGATAGTAAAGTTAACAACACTTTCATGTCATAATAATTCCCAAACCTGGCAAGCCACCGCATGAAACAACGTCGTAAAGGCTATCTTTACTGCCAATAATATTAAAGTTGCTTGAAAAGCTCCTTTTAAGAAGGTTGAAATCTATTATAGACCAAAAAAACTTAATTCCTGACTATCAATTTGGTTTTCGGGAAAAACATTCGACCATAGATTAAGTACACAGAATCTGTAATACTATAGAGAAAGTATTAGAAGAAAAAAAAGTTAGCTCAACGGTGTTCCTGGATGTAGCACAGGCATTTGATAAAGTTTGGTACAAAGGCCTCATATATAAAATAAGGAATATGCTACCGATGCAGTTCGCCAAAATCTTAGAGTCATACCTAACACAAAGGATGTTTAGAGTAAGACAAGAAGATGCCTACTCAGGACTAAAAGAAATAAAAGCGGGGATACCACAAGGAAGTGTCTTAGGGCCGGTCCTGTACCTATTATACACATGCGATATCCCCAAATTAGAAAATAACATCATTGCCACATTTGCAGACGATACAGCTATCATGGCCACAGGAGTCTCTCAAATGGAAGCAGTCAAAAAAGTTCAAACTGCCATCAACACATTCTATGATTGAACAAGGAAGTGGCCAATAAAACTAAATGAATCGAAATCAATTCACATAGACTTCACGAACAAGGATCCTCACTATCATCCGGTTTTCTTAAGTAACAAAAGAATTCCGCACAAAAATACAGCCAAGTACCTAGGCATGACCCTCGACGCAAAGCTTCGCTGGAAGGCCCACGTCAAAAAGAAACGAGAGGAGCTAGAGTTTCGGTACAAAAAGATGTACTACTACTTGGCAAACATTCCACATTGGCAGTACACAACAAAGTACTATTATATAAACAAGTCCTTATGCCAATATGAACTTATGGTATCCAGCTGTGGGGCTGTACTGCTCAGAGTAATATTATTACAATACAACGCTTCCAAAACAAAGTTCTCAGGAACATTGTTAATGCACCGTGGTACGTAAGAACTGACGATCTCCATCGGGAACTTAAAGTGGAACTCGTCACTAGTATAATAAAAAAGTTTGCTGAAGCTCATGAATTAAGACTTCATCAACACGTGAACGTGTTGGACACACAAAGATGGGAACGTCTAGAGTACTCGAAGCCGGCGAGCATGTTTGAAGAGATTGATGAATGTGGACAAGCGCAAGATGTATGTTAGCCTAGAGAGAACTGGCGCTCTCCGTCTGCCTACCCCGTGAGAATTTGACAATTTCAAAACAAATAGCATCGTCTACACGCTCGCGCCATTGTTACTTTTAATAAATATTCAAACATATACATACATTATTAATGCTTGATATATTTTGAACGGAAAATTTACATGAAAACAAATTAAATTATCTAATTTGCTTTGTAATAGACATAACAAAGGCGGGCATAATTGTAAATAATTGATATTACGATGAAATTACAGAAAAGGGTTTAACTAACAAAAGAAGCGAGAAAATCCATCAATGAATATTGTATCGCTTTTCAGTAAGAGCTGCCTTTTACCTTACGTCCTGCCAGTATATTGGTGTCCTTCGTCTGGGCTGGACTGTAAAGAAGTTACATTGTTAAATACATTTACTTTTAATATATTTTTGAATACTGAACAAACCCGTTCAATCATAATCCTTTCTTATAGTTGAGTGCCAGTCTCGATCAATACTGAATAATACTCAAAAACTACCATATGAAAATATAATTTTCTCGGATACCAACATCTTTATAAGTTTCATCTTTATGTAAGTTTGTGCTGTGTTTTGAAAATGAAGCAACAAGGAAACGTTGAGGTAAGGTGTTTTTTTACACATTACACATTTCGTTCTTCTATACTAATGCTAGCTGTCCCGCCCAGCTTCGCCCGGGTGAAAAAGTAAAATTTCCTGAAACACGATCATAGCGCCAACTATCGGGTCCAATTGTGATGTGTGTGCACACGGTGTGCAAATTTGATTGAAATCGGTTAAGTAGTATATAGGAGCCCATCGCGGACAAACAACGTGACGCGTAATTTATATATATTAAAATTAGAAATGAGAAAATTTGGATGAATGTTTGTTCTGCTATTACGCCAAAACTGCTGACCAAAATTAGTTGCAATTCGGCACAGCCATAAATTATAGTCTGAATATGACATCGGCTACTATTTTACCCAGATATTGTATCGCCGGGCACAACTAGTTTCTCATACATTTGAGAACTGTTCCTGTCGGTATGTTTTGCGACTGCTCCCATTTGCCCTGGTTAATCTCTTCGACAAGACATAGGTTTAATTTAAAGCATATATGTGGCTACCTCTACCTTTCCTACTTAAAAAGTCGTTGTATAAGGAAAAATGTACCTTCTCTTACCAACGGATACCGCTCTATAACCTGAATTGGACGAAATTTTGCACTGAGATTATTAGCTGTGAACATGTTTTAACTAATAATATAAATACACACACATATATATTTATTTATATATGCTTCAAATAAATAAAATTGAAGTGTCTGTTTGTAATATTAAAATAATCGCTTTTTACTAAATGCATATGCACATATATACGGTACATATACAGCAAAATCATTTTTTTTATTTTGTCTGTCTGTCTGTTTGTTCCGACTAAACTCTGAAACGGCTAGACCGATTTTGTCGGGACTTCCACTAGCAGATAGCTGATGTAATAAGGAATAACTTACTACTACTACTGGCTACTTTCATTGTAAGAAATTATACAATTACTTTTTAATTAAATTCCACGTGGACGAAGTCGCAGGCACAGCTAGTCTTAAATATCTCTCCATAACTTGGTCATAGTAGAGCTAATTTCACGGGGTCGCGGCGTGACACTTTGATGTGTATTTTCTATTCTTCATACATATTTAATTATATCCTATATCCTACTAATAGTGTAAATGAGAAAGTTATATATAAATATAATATGCATATATAATACCTCTATCACGAAAAAATGAATTTTAGTAAAATATTACAACAATACAGCGCATGCATCAGAATAACACGTATTGTGTTAATTACCTGAAAATATAATGAGAATAATAAATTTTTGCCCTGAGAGCCGTGATGGCCGAGTGGTTCGAGCAGTTGCCTGCGACGCAAAGGTCACAAGTTCGAATCCCGACTGTACCAATGAGTTTCTCTGAACTTAAGTACAGTGATTAGTCACACCACGAGCTCGACGGTGAAGGAAAACATCAAGAGGAAACCTACATACGTCTGAGACGAAATTCAAAGGCGTATGTATAGTGGTGCTTGAGTAACCTAATATACCTCTGGCGGAAAGTGGGTGTGTGGGTATTACCTATACACCTCTGCCTACCCCTTCGGGGACCCTTGTGGGAAGGCGTGAGGATATAAGAACCGTGGTGACCGAGAGGTTCGAGTTCGGTTCGGTTCGACACACCTACTTTCCGCCAGAGGTATATTAGGTGCCAACGTGACAGATGGCGAGTCCATCGCCGTTACTCCAGCACAACTATACATACACCTTTGAATTTCTTCTCAGACGTATGCAGGTTTCCTCTCGATGTTTTCCTTCACCGTAAAGCTCGTGGTGTGACTAATCACTGTACTTAAGTTCAGAAAAAACTCATTGGTACAGTCGGGATTCGAACTTGCGACCTTTGCGTCGCAGGCAACTGCTCGAACCACTCGGCCACCACGGCTCTCACGGCAAAAATTTACCACGGTTCTTAATTAAAGATAATAATTATAATTTCGAAAGATGGTTTAATCGGTATGTATCGGTAAAATCTTAATAAGATAATGAAAAATCATCGTGATTGCAGATTGTTTTGCGGTTTATGCCTTATTTTTTAATGTAGAATATAAATTTCTTTTTTTTTGCTTCTATTTTTTATGCCCAATCACATATTTGAACTAAGTAGTTCATTTCCATTTTCTAAGACATCGTCCAGTATTATGCAGTAGCTGTGGTAACCACTTACCATCACAGTCTGCACGTTGGGTACCGTTTTTGTATAAGCCACTAAGGAGAATACAAGCATGCGGTCGACCTGAAGGCAAGTGGTTACCGCCGCCTATGGACGCTTGCAACACTGAGGACATCGCTCGCGTGTTGGCTTCCTTGCAGGAATATTTTCACACCCTTCTTGAAAAACTCCATGCTGTACTCTCTAGGAAAAACTCCTTGCTGTACTCATTAGGGAAAACTTCAATGGGGTAGGTACTACTATGTAGTATAAAGATAAGTGTATTTAAGCCAAGGCCAAAGCCTACATACACATCTCATACATTATCTCATCTAACTACATATGTACCTGTCTATCTAGAGTAAGGTCAAATTACCCTTAAAATTTAAATGATCCCATGTTTATTTGTTCTGTGTAGTTCTAGCTGAATACGGCAGTTTTGATAAAAAACATATGTCAAGGAACTTATGTTTCGGCTTACCTTGAAAATTAGCATTGAGCCTTATTGGGCTTCGAAAAAATGTTTTCAAATACAATCTCACGCGTGGATCTAAATACTTGGATTGGGGCGTTGCTATGTTGCGAAGAATGGTCATTCTGCTATTTTCTACTCTAACAAAATAATGAAACCATGGTGGCCGATTGATTTGAGTTGCCTGCAACACATTGCAGGTTCTAATCTCGAGTGTGCCGATAAGTTTTTCCGCACTTTTATAGCTATTAGACACAAAACAAGCTTTACTATGATGGAAAACATTGACTACCACGTTGGCTCTTGAAAGCTTAAATATAAACTTCTGCCTAACCTACTGAACTAACTACTAACACTACCCATAGCAATACTCATGTTAAGTAATAAGTTAACAAAATGGTTAATTTAGTAAATAGATAAAAGAAGTATTATTTACTTATAAGAATTAATGGCAAGCTCTAGTAGAGTTAATTACTTGTCGATAGTGCGTTAATTATAGTCAAAGATAGCATATCATTAACCAATTTACAAAGATTACCACGAAACCCTTTTTACCAATTCAATGCAAGTAAATGATGCACATTTTTCGTTCAATATGTTAAAGTGCCGTTACGTGTTGTAATATGTAATTACGTGAGTAAGATAAACCTAAGGCAAAGAACTTCCAATTACTTTTAGCCAGAAAACTGTATTCAATAAAGAAACCATGTCAGCTAATCATATTGTTTACTTCATTTGAGTCGTAGTGGTTCCAATGGTCCAGATCTAACTGTGCTAATGATTTTTCTTTGTTATATGTTACCTGCTATATTGTCTCATAAAAATATTTGCTTATCTATTGTATTGGTTTTGTACTGTGAAGATAGATTTAAGTTTGGATGTTAAATAAATAAATAAATAAATAAATAAAACTTAAGTGCATTCACATCAAGGTCAAAATTGAAGATGTTAAAAAACTTATGTATAGTCTAGTCTAGCCAAGAACTATACTTGAGAATTGGCGATGGACGCCATCAGTCACGTTGGCACCTAAAATATATCTACGGCGAAAAGTGGGAGCTTAGATAAACTGCCTACTCTTTCGGGGACTCTTGTCGTAAGGCGTGAAGATATTTATCCTTACGCCTTTTCATTAGCGACCCGAGGGGAAGGCTGAGGTGTATAGGTAGTATCCACACACCCACTTTCACATGGCAGTGACAGACAGAGTGACGTGACAGATGGCAAGTCCGTCGCCGTTACTCAAGCACGACTATACAAACGCCTTTGAATTACTGCTCAAACGTATGCAGGTTTCCTCTCGATGTTTTCCTTCACCGTAAAGCTCGTGGTGTGACTAACCACTGTACTTACATACATACATACATATAATCACGCCTCTTTCCCGTAGGGGTAGGCAGAGACCACTACTTTCCACTTGCTATGATCCTTATATACTTGTTTCGCTTCGTCCACTTTCATTAATCTCTTCATACATGCTCTTCGGCTTAGGGTACTCTTGACCTGGCCTTTTTTCAAGACATCCCGAATTTGGTCTCGAAACGTCCGCCTAGGTCTACCCCTTCCAACACTTTCATTCACACTCGCCTCATACACTTTTTTCGTCAATCATTCTTCATTCACTCTTTCGACAAGGCTAAACCATCTCAACATACCTTTCTCAATTTTTGGCACTTGAAGAGAGAAAAAGTCGAACGAAAGGATGGAAATCATAATTATGCATCTATCTATCTCGCGCTATTGACTAATGATGCCATTTGTATGTCACGGCGCCTGTTTTTCGAAGAGTAAATTTGCACGTTTCTGTGTAAAAGCCATTTATTATATTTAAGGTTCATTGCATTTGTGTCAAATTAGTAAAGAGATCTTCAAGCCTAGATATAACTGACTACCCCGACAGGGACTCGAGTTGATCATAATAATGTACATACCTAACCACAACTATTTAAAGTATGTTGTATTATATGTCAGACATTTTTATTTCAACACTTGCACTTACACTTGCTTAAGGGATCTGTTAGTCTAGAGACAACTGGCGTTCCATTTTCTTTCTACCTACCCCACGAGGGACTTGGCGTGATCATGCATGTATGTATGTTCTTGCATAAAATAGCAGAATTTATACTACATTTCAGATGCTGAAAAATGCTTCAGAAACACTTTTACCTGAAGTAATGGCAAAGAACTACGAAGCGGGAGAGCATTTGGACTCTGGTGATGAGGCGACCGTGAATTGTGATCATGGTGAAGTCAGCTACGGAATCGGTATGTGACTTGAGAACTAAATAATTATCCAAAGAGCCGCTGTGGCTGAGTAGTTCAAGACGCCTACCCACTGCAAGTTCGAATCGACAACGATAAAAGCAATACTGCCTACGTTTGAGGAGATATTTAAAGAGGTACTTTAAAGTTAGCGACGGCTAGATTGCTCGTACGGACCCAAAGGTCAGTTTTACGAGTATTATATTCGAGTAGCCAGCAACACAAAGTTTTCAATTTCGAATCGCGACTGTATCTATGACTTATTCCGAACTTAGGTTTCAAAGGGTACCGTAAAGGTGATGGAAAATATCGAGAGGAAACGCGCATACATTTGTGAAAAAACTCAGAGACGTATGTATAGTCGTGCTTGAAAAATTTGTGAGTGGATACTACCTACTCACTTCTGCCAACCCCTTCGGGGACCCTTGCAGGAGGGCGTTGAGATATGAGCATATTACAGCATTGTAATATAATACCTGAATACATAACTGATAGTCATGCAAAGAATTTATGTAAATGAAATAGTTTTCTGCCCTCAAGTAAAAAGGAGCCGTTTTTCATGTGATATATACATAAGTATTCCTAACGTTGAATAAAAAAATTTACATAGATTTGATTATGATTTGACACAGTACAGATAATATTTGGACAGTGCGACAAGCGCTTGTCTATATATTAGATTATATATATTAGATAAGAGGTGTTGAAAAGAGGTGAAAGTATATATACGTCACGTGATATATATATATATATATATATATATATATATAAGATATCTTGATGAAGGTTCGATGTCCGTAAATAACTTAATTGCGTTTCTGTAATAAGAGTTTTTATTATCTTGAATAAATTAAAATGTTGTTTTATAAAGAAAATACATGGCTTACAAAATATTACTTTACCTGTAATAAGAGAAACAACATTCAAAGCTATTTGTTAATACGAATATCGTCTCCTTTATGTATATTATTTTATAGTATTCATATTTTCTATTTTCTCCATCATCTTCGAACTCACAATGACGTGTGCATTACTGTCATTCAAATCCAAATTCAAATTAAGTAGGTTATAATAGGTAAGGAGGCTATAATTACTTTACATATATATCACGTCTTTTGACAAGGGTAAGCAGGGGTGTACAAAACCTTTTCATCGGAGCTATATTAATGTCCCTACCGCCGTTCCTCGAGCACGACGTTCATTAAGTCTTTGAATTTCTGCTCAAGTTTAAGGTTTCTACTCACGTTGTTTTCACCGTAGTGCCTTAATCAAGGAAATCTTTATTTCATTTTAGGCGACGCGCTCTTCACAAGTTTTGTTGTTGCTCCGCAAGTTGTCAGCGTGTGGCGAGGAACTTGGGTGCTGATGGACCTAAACAGCAACATGTTCCCGTATGCGCAAAGCTTTCTTCTTGGCATTGTAATACACATTTGCTTTGCTTTAACAAGGTAAGTTGGTACCTATATATATATATATATATATATATATATCTCCAACCTCTGCCAGCTCCTTTGTAGACAAGAATCTGGCGTACGCAGAGATAATGACAAAAATCCAATAAAATATAGACCTTCACACCGTCCCACATGGGTCCCCGAAGGCGTAGGCGGATATGTGTGGGTAGTTTTTTGTTGGTAGCCACACACCGATTTTCCGCCGGAGATATAATATTTTAAGTGCCATCGTGACAGATGGCGAGTACATTGTCGTTACTCAAGCTTTACGTATGTCATTGAATTGCTTCTCAGACGTGTGCAGGTTTCGTGGGCAGGTAAAGCTCGTGATGTGACTAATTACTGCAATTTAGTTCAGAAAAACTCATTGGTACAACCGGGATTCGAACTTGCAATCTTGTGTTGCAGGCCATTCGGCCACCATGGCGATATAAATGTAATCTAATGAAACAAAAAAATACAATGAATCTAACGAGACTTACTGTGAGGGGAAACCTGTTTACGTTTGAGAATAAATTCAAAGCTACGTATCGGTAGTCGTGATTGAGAAGCATCGTGCTTGAACAGCGGAGACTTGCCATCTGTCACAGTTTCGCTGTTTCTTCTCCTGGCAGGTATTTTTTTCTTGGAAACGGTGGTAACTTTAGTTTATATTGAATATGTGACGTTCAATAAGTGTTCCGTGTCCCTTACGTTGAATAAAATATTTAGATTTTTTTGGAGTTTACTCCTTAAGAATCGATTTTCATATATAAGGCGCCCGGTATGAGAAAAATATGAGGGGTAAAATCTACTGATGAATGACCTCGTTACGTTTTTGGGGCGCAACCTCTATTCTGCGCAAACTTTCTCTTTTTAGGCGCGAGCATTCAAACGTTCACGGGGTATGTTGCGGGTCAGCTTGCGCATTAAGTATACCTATATATGTTATTAGTTATTAGTAATACCTTATTACTATTTAAAATAGGGGATACACACAATAGGGGATCACAGTGGAAGCGTGCACGTCGCGATTCCTGCCAGCCCAGAGGGCTGAAATTCCACTCGATGCGCATTGGCCGGACGGCTGTTAGGGCGTGCCCCCGAGGCGACGCGCACCAGTCCGTCCCCGCTGGTACGAAAAATTCAGCACAGTGCGGCGATGGGGACCGCCACCCATCACGCGGAGTGCCTCACGGCGGGAAGTGGAGTGTGGAGTGTAGGATGGGTGTATGGAATGTAAGAGGAGGTATGGCTGATAAGATGAACGAATTGATCGATGTTATGACAGAGAGCGAGTTAGATGTTGTGTGCTTGTCTGAAACCAAGCGGAAGGGTAGTGGAGTAGACGAGCTCCCGGGCGGGAGTTTAGTGCTGTGGTCAGGAGTGGCAAACACCGAGCACGCCTGCCAGGGAGTGGGAATTCTACTATCCAGCCGCTTGGCAGAATGTATGATAAGTTATGATGCGGTGAGCCCCAGACTTATTTGGGCTCGCTTTAAAATAGGCCTTACCCGACTATTTTTAGTCGCGGTGTATGCTCCGGTGGCCTCAGCGGACACTTGCGACCTGAATAAGTTCTGGGAATGTGTGAGTAATGTTCTAGAGACGAAAGAAGGGAATGAAAAGCTGATTATTTGTGGTGATCTGAATGGATGGGTCGGGACAGCCCGTAAGGATTACGAGGCAGTACTCGGCAAGTATGGTGATAAGAGAGTGAACGAGGCAGGCAAGCTGATATTAGATGTATGCATGGAGAGAGACCTTTTTGTGGCGAACACCATGTTCGACCACAAGAGGATTCATCAGTATACATGGGAACGGAAAAATGAGCGAAGCATGATAGATCTGTTTCTAATAGATCAGCGACTCAGAACACAGGTGATGGACACCAGGGTGTATAGGGGAGCCGACCTGGGAACGGACCACTTTCTGGTTATAACTAGAATAAGGGGTCTGTTCGCGGGCTGGCGATCCCGTGCTGGGGGTCCCTGTTCTGCAGTTGCAGACCGCATCAAAAGCTGGAGGCTTCAAGATGCGGCTATTAGAGACAGATATCAAGAAAGGGTATCTGAACAGCTAGCCTGTCCCCCGAAAGATGTGTTTGAGAGTGTCGATGTTTGTTGGCAGTTCCTTAAGTCCAGCATTTTATGCGCCGCGAAAGAGGTTTGTGGCATTTCGAAAGGGCGGACAACCAAAAATGGCGATGGTTGGTGGGATGATGAAGTGAAAGAAGAAGTTAAAAAGAAGAAGGATGCAAGGCAAGACATTTTGGCTATGTCCAGCTCAAGTGAAAGTATGAAAGAAAAGATGAAAGAAAAATATCGCCTGCAAAAAAATCGTACGAAAGAGATAATAGCTCAGAAGCGTCAGAGGTTCCAAATGACTGTAGACGAAAAACTGTCGCATAATTTCAAGGACAATGCAAAACTTTTTTGGAGAGAAGTTAAGAAGTCCAGAAATTGTGTTACAGCCAGTAGTAGGATGAATGTGATTATTTCGAAGGACAATGACATACTTACTGACAAAACTGACGTCCTCAGGCGATGGACTGAATTCTACAAAGATATGTATGATGATGATGCCGCTGATCTACTCATAGAGCTGCCTCCAACAGAATCTGTCGAGGATCCTATAGCGGATAAAATAAGTATGGGAGAGATTGTAAGTGCGATAAGAAGTCTGAAATGTGGAAAAGCTGCGGGAATAGATGGGATTACGGCTGAGATGATCAAGTACGGTGGACCAGCGGTCTGGGACGTCATCTATTTGCTATGCAATCTTTGCTGGGAAAAGGGTGATGTTCCGGACGACTGGAGGCGAGCAGTCATCGTGCCTTTCTATAAAGGAAAGGGATCACGATTGGACTGCTCCAACTACAGAGCCATCAGCTTGGTCAGCTTAGCTAGTAAAGTGTACACGAAGATCCTGACGATAAGAATGCAAGAGCGATCCGAAAGGTTTCTCTGGGAATCCCAAGGTGGATTTAGACCAGGAAGAGGATGTATGGATCAAACCTTCTCGCTTCGCGGAATCGCGGAAAAGTTTTTGGATATTAACCAAAGGGTTTTCTGCGCTTTCGTCGACTTAGAGAAGGCATTTGATAGAGTCGTACGAAAGGAACTCTGGGACGTGTTGCCTGGATATGGAGTGAGCAGTTCCCTACTGCATGCCGTGAAATCACTCTATAGTGATAGCGAGGCGTGCGTTAGGGTTAACGGTGAGATGTCACCCTGGTTTGATGTGAAGTCGGGGGTCAAACAAGGGTGTATCATGTCTGCCTGGCTGTTCATTATATATCTAGATAACTGTCTGAGAGCACTAAGAACGAACGGATGTGGAGTGAAAATGGGAAACTTAGTGGTCAACTGCCTACTATACGCCGATGACGCGGTTTTACTGGCGTCATCAGAGGGCGAACTGCAGTCACTAGTTACCATAATGAAAGAAGAATGTGAAAAGAAGGGGCTGCGCCTAAACGCTGGCAAGACTAAGGTTCTGGTATTCGAAAGAGATGAACAAGTGACTGAGTGTGCAATATCGGTAAATGGGCAAATTCTAGAGCAAGTGAATGAATTTGTATATCTTGGAAGCATGTTCACACGAGATGGAAAGTATGAAAAAGATATTGAAAGAAGGATAACTGCCGGAAATAAGGTGAATGGAGCCATGTCGGCGTTGATGGGCAGTAAAAGTCTGAGCAAGAATGCTCGAGTTGCTGTCCACAACGCGAGATTGGTACTACGGCGAACCTACCTTATTGTATGGCAGCGAATCCTGGGTATGTCAGAGGAAGTATGAAAATAGCTTGAATGCAGTCGAGATGCGATCTCTTCGAAAAATGTGCGGCGTAACGATATTAGATCGAATCCGCAATGAAGAGATTCGCAAATCAACTGGCGTGAATGAGGGCGTGATTGTAAAGATGAAGAGAGGCATGTTACGTTGGTTTGGACACATAGAAAGGATGAGTGAAGAAAGATTGACGAAGCAGATATACAAAGCAAAAGTGTGTGCAAGAAGAGGCAGAGGAAGGCCACGTTCCAACTACCTGGATCAAATAGATCGGACTCTCAAGGACGGGAACGTTAAGAGTACTCGAAACCGACGAGCATGTATGAAGAGACTGATGAATGTGGACGAAGCGAAAGAGGTATGTAAGTCTAGAGAGAACTGGCGCTCTATACTCTCTGCCTACCCCGTTAGGGACTTGGCGTGATGATATGTATGTATGTACTATTTAAAATATATAGGTATATAATATATACAGCCGCGCACATTAATTTAAATAGGTATTCAAGTTTATAGTTGAATTGAAAATTGTAAATTCGGTCGTTTCTAAAGTCTAAATGTTGAAAATCTAAAATTATGCCCTTTGTCAAATTTACTAAACCTAAAAAAAATACTGCTCATGTGGGCAAAAAGAATATAACGCCAAGTGTAAAATGAGCGTAAAGTAAAAAATGACAAAGAAAAAATCCGCGAATTTTCGAAAAAGAACATCTAAAAAGGCAGTCACTTAAAAATAAACAATTCAAATAAAATGCTGCATTAATAAAATAATTCCAATCTGACATAAGCTAATTTATGAAAATGATTCTAAAGAATAATTCAAAGTAACAAATAAACGAAAAAATATTGAAATTTGAAAAGATTGTCATTTCTCAAACAATATTATTTTAAATATTGAATTTCCGTAAAATTGAAAATCGTAAATGTTGCCGTTTTAGAATCTAGGAAAGCAATTTTAGCTGATACTTAGCCTAGCATTACATAAAATCAGCCGATTCAAAATTTTCAAATAATTAAAAATTCCGATTCAAATAGTCATTTGTCGTGTTCGGCTTACAAAACCTACCCCGGGGCAGTGAATACAAAAGCATTTGATTGGACCGCAAATTAAATTTTTAAATCTTGAAAACTTCATTATGACAGATCCAGTCAGCTGCTATTCGTTCGTTTTACCCCGGGGTAGGTTTAATAAGCCGAATACGATAATTAATATATTTACTTTCAATTGCATATTGTATTAACCTGATATTAACCTACAACAACTGTCAACTTGCGGAGGTATTATCCTAAATTTTATATTTTATTTATAATTGATATAAATATAAATTTATATCAATTGATATTTATTCCAATATTGCGAAAATTACTCAATGAATAAAAATCAATCTATAGATGTGTCATGCATACTCTAAGTAATATAAGAAATACATTAATTTACCCTTATTAACTAATCTATTTATTTTATAATCGTTCGTAAGGAGTAAACTCCAGTCGTGCGTCGGAGCTGACACACACTTTTATTTTTGAGTTATCAGTCTCTTCGCTTATTTTCTAGCCAGTTTACAATACTCGTGACATTCCTGTCCTTAATCTGTCATATTTGAAGAAGGCTATGTAAATAAATAAAAATGATGAAGCTACATCTTATAAATCCATTTTACTGCATGTTTCACAATCTTACTGGGAGTATATTTGTAGGTTTTAAAGTGTTTATGGTAGCGTCAGAAGTCTTATCATAATCTCGTCATTTAACTATTTTACTGCGGTGTCATTACTCCTAAATTGCGAAGAGGTCACAAAATGAAAAGCCGTGATAGTTATGTGGTAAACACCAATAATGTCCTCGCAATGTGTCCTTTATCGCAAGCTTTAAGGAAAACATCGTAAAAAACCGCAGCATGTCATTAATAAAATCAAGATGTAGACTCACCACGGACTTTACGGTGTAGGAAAACATCGAGAGGAAACCTGCATACGTCTGAGAAGCAATTCAAAGGCGTATGTATAGTCGTGCTTGAGTAACGGCGACTCGCCATCTGTCACGTTGGCACCTAAAATATTTCTCTGGCGGAATGTGGGTGTATGAACCTAATGATCGGCGACAAACTCACTATGTAAACCTCTCAAGATGTTGGGGAACTACTTTTCTGACAGCCGGTTTCTCGTACGCATTTCTATCCATCAAATTACGTGACAGATTGTTAATCTCTAATTAGACGTAGTTTGGGTTGCTAGAAGCTTCAACTGACAAACTGTTGGCAGTTTGTCAACGGTATGTCAAATCCCAAATCAATTGCCGATTGGAGCCATTTTGAGTTTCTGAACGCATTCTCTCTGTGTTAACATATTGTTGACATACAATTTTTAATTGTAGATTATCGAGGAATTATCGACGTGTTAACGCAAGTATTCCGATTTGAGCTCCAATTTCTAAGCGGATTTAATAGGATATAGGGATGTTACAAAATAATCGATTTTAATTTTTCGTTTTTTATAGCAATATTAATATAAAACTTAATTTCTATCAATAATGCTATTTGGTTTCCTAATTCCTTACGTTGAAATATTAATAGAACATTGCCTTTGATTTTTAGTTTTGAATTGGTTATATTTTTATTCATATAATTTTATTTGATTTTTAATCTGATATTTTTTTAATATGAATCTCTTTAGACAAACCCTAAGACATAAGTGTGTAAAGTTACAGAAATCGAAATAATCTTTTAATAATAGCAAAAATATTAGAAATTGGCAAGTTTCAAATCATCATCATCAGCCCTGTCGGGAACCTACCTATATGTTGAATTACTATAAATTATATAATATAAATATTAGAATAAAATATAAGTAGATAGATCGCGTTCTGTGTAATTTTTACGCGACAGCGGCGGCATTTTAACATTTACACTTTATTTATTTATATTCTTTACACTTGTTTATCACACGATAACTGAAGTACCTAAACAAACAAGATAAACAACAACAAATCAAACTTTTGTCCAACTAACGAAACTTCAGCTCCCGGCGGGAATACTTTGACATTGCAAGACAAAGACGAAGCTATAAGCTAGAGGGAAATAGATATACTTTAAAAAATAATTCGGCTGTCAACAGTAGATTAGTTAATTTTTCGATGATTTGCGTTCTAGAAACTCAAAGCTCGATGACAGATTGTTAACAAATTGTTATTGTGACAAAGTGTTGACTAATTCATCGTGCTAAAATTGTACCAGAAACCGGCGGTTATTCTCCTTCTTCCTACGATCACATAGAACAAGAGTAATGAAGAGACAACATTATTAACATAAATATCGCGCCGAGTTCCTCACGGGATAGAGAGAGTATAGCGCTGTTTCTCTTTAGATTTACAGACCTCTTTCGCTACATCCACGTTTATCAATCTTTTTACATATACTTGCCGGTTTCAACTACTCTTTACGTTCCCATCCTTGACTGTCCGATCGAGTTGACCTAAGTAGTTAGAGCGTGGTCTATCTCTTTCTCTTCTTCCACACACTTTAGTATTGAACATCTGTTTCGTTATACTTTCTGCATTAATAGCTATTTTAAATATTATTATCGTAATCGTTTTTATTTCTAGGTCGTATCTTTTGTCTCGGTCGACTGGCGCCTGGAGAAACACAGGAAGCGCAGGACGTTGGCTCCGCGAGAGGGCGCTGTCCCGAGTGTATCATTACATCTTCACCTTGTCTAACATCATGCACTGGAGGGGAGGCTGGGGGTTGCTGGATGCGTTTGTCAGGATCATATTGCACAAAGAAGATGACCCACATAAGTAAGTAATGATTTGCGAAATTTTTCATTGTTTTTCAATCAAATTATAAACTACATAGATATTATCAAACCGGTTCCCTAAAGGGGTTGGCAGAGAGAGTAGAGTGCCAGTTCGCACTAGCACAAAGCTCTATCGCTTCGTCCGCATTCAGCTGTCTTCATCATACATGCTCGCCGCTTTCGAGTACTCTTGACGATCGATTAGATCCAGGTAGTTGGAACGTGGTCTTCCTCTGCCTCGTCTTGCTCACACTTTTGCTTTATATATCTGTTTAGTTAATCTTTCTTCACTCATCCTTTCTATTTGTCTAAACAGCGTAACATGCCTTTCTCAATATATATGTATTTGCTATATTTTTTTCCAGGCCGGTTCTGATAGCAGCGCTAACCACATTATGCTACTTCTGTGCGGTAGGCCTCAGATCCTCGCGGAATATCCTCGCTTCTCCCTATTTCCTCGTGACAGACGGAAAAGAACCCACCTATATATTCACCACGAGGTTTAAGAAAACTGTAAGTTTGTTTATTTTACTAACACTGTCGATCAGAAATTAATTTATAAAGTATTATAAATAAGACCCGCTGTGGCCGAGTAGTTCGAGTAATTGCCTGCAACACAAAGATTGCAAGTTCGAATCCCGACTGTACCATTGAGTTTCTCTGAACTTATGTACATTGGTTATTCACACCACGAGCTTTACGGTGAAGGAAAACACCGAGAGGAAGATACTTAATAGGATATATAGGTATTTACAGAAATGTGAAATAAACTCCCATTGAAATTTTCCTGGTGAGTACAGCATGGAGTTCTTCAAGAAGGGTGTGAAAGGATGCATGCAGGGTCGGCAGCGCGTGAGCTGTACCGAATTGTAGCCGGTTACCGCTTACCGTCAGACCACATGACTGCTAACCACAATCATGATAATCAACATCATCATCATCATCATCATTTGTTCGAAAAACAAATGAACAAGTTACGTGATATGAGTCCGTATTTCGTCGTTCGACGATTCGACGATTCGACGAATATTATGACAAAACTGAAAAATACATATGAGTAATAAATAAAGTTCATTATAAACTTATCACGGAGAAGAAGGTAGTCTTCTTTCAGCCTATACCAGACACTCATTAAAAATCACCTTCCATTCATCAATTTTTGAGTTAATAGAGGATTCATGGAATTAGAAGGAAGAAGTCTATAATTTGAAGCCGTGGTGGCCGAGTGGTTTGAGCAATTGCCTGCGACGCAAAGGTCGCAAGTTCGAATCCCGACTGTACCAATGAGTTTTTCTGAACTTAAGTACAGTGATTAATCACACCACGAGCTTTACGGTGAAGGAAAACATCGAGAGGAAACCTGCATACGTCTGAGAAGAAATTCAAAGGCGTATGTATAGTCGTGCTTGAGTAACGGCGATGGACTCGCCATCTGTCACGTTGGCACCTAATATACCTCTGGCGGAAAGTGGGTGTGTGAGTATTACCTATACACCTCTGCCTACCCCTTCGGGGACCCTTGTGGGAAGGCGTGAGGATATATTTATATATTAAGTCTATAATTCTAGTGAGAACTAAATGAGCGTAATGTATGAACACGCGTATAAATGTAATGTTCTTGATTTTTACACCATAGCATTGATCCAAACAGGGCTCGGAAACTAGTATTTATCATTCATTCCCTTTGTATTGACAACCGATGCGATTAGCTACTTGCTTAGTTTTCTATATACCTCTCAACTACGCAATAACAGATCCTATTAATCCATTTATTAATTCAACGGGGCCCTTTATTTCCGGTCGCCACCAGGTAGGTTGGTACTATTTCGAGTGTCGTTCGAATGTCGCCTCGATTCAAATACGTAACTTCCGGGTTTAAAATATGAATATTGACTTATATACACCGATTGTTTATGAATCTAACATATTTGTATATTCATATATATTACATTCTATTTATTAACCGTGGTGGCAGAGTGGTTCGAGCAGTTGTCTGCGACACAAAGATCGCAAGTTCGAATCCCGACTGTACCAATGAGTTTTTCTGAACTTAAGTACAGAGATATATTTTAGGTGCTAACGTGACAGATGGCGACACCATCGCCGTTACTCAAGTACAACTATACATACGCCTTTGAATTGCTTCTCAGACGTATGCAGATTTCCTCTCGATGTTTTCCTACACCGTAAAGCTCGTGGTGTGACTAATCACTGTACTTAAGTTCAGAAAAACTCATTGGTACAGTCGGGATTCGAACTTGCTATCTTTGTGTCGTTGGGAACTGCTCGAACCACTAGGCCACCACGGCTTTAATAAAAATATATATATATATATATATATACATAGGTATGTAAAATGTATTCGATGTTTCGAGTTGAGTTCGGTTTGTGCGAATTGGCTGTTTTAAATAGATAACTTGCAAAGGAAGGAAATACAGAAGTGGAACATATTTAAAATGTACATTTTTGTCGTTAGGCAGTTCTCAGAGCTGTTTTATATAGTCTATTTTTACATAAGTTCGTTTCATTAATTGTCGGGTTAATTATTATCTATTGAGACTATAAAAGGCGTGGATCAGCCGAATTATGTTAGTGCTTCTTTTATTAATATATATATAAATATAATATTATATAAATATATATTATATTTATTATTCTTTTATTAGAAGATCACAAAGAAATACATGTTGATATGTACCTCACTACTTCGAAGTTCTAATACCGGCTGTACCAATGAGTTTCTCTGAACTTAAGCACAGTGATCAGTCGCCACGAGCTTTACCGTGAAGGAAAACATCGAGACGAAACCTGCATACGTCTGGGAAACAATTCAAAGACTATGTATAGTCGTGCTTGACTAACGGCGATGGACTGATCATCTGTCACGTTGGCACCTAAAATATATGTCTGACGGAAAGTGGGTGTGTGGTATACAACTCTGCCTACCTCTTTGGGACCCTTTTGGGAAGGTGTGATATATTTGATTTTATGATGAATTAATAAAAGGCAGCTACGCCTACAATACGTACTGTTCATTATCTTCTTTACTTAGGTATGTAAGTGGTTTTAAGAGAGGTAGGGCATAACGGGTTTCCCGTTCGAATTTGGAGCTGCCCGGATTTCCGACTGGGGCAGGACCTCCACCTTACAGAAGTCCGTAGCCAAATAACACAATTTTTTGTGTTGTGTTCCTGAACACGCGGTGAATAAGGTTTCCAGTAATGAGCTCCTTGGGGAGGGGGAGGATTGTTACATTGTGTTGGAAGCAGAGGGATTAAACCCATTATGCTGCCAACACACTAAAACTCTCCGAACACAGAGTGGCAACGCGTAAGTGATACTTTAGTATCGTGAGCGTAAATAGGCTACGGTAACCGTTTCCCATCAGGTGGGCCGTATGCTTGTTTGCCACTCTTGTTGTATAAAAAAAAAAAAAAAAAAATGAGAGTCTAGAGAGAACTGGCGCTCTATACTCTCTGCCTACCCCGTTAGGGACTTGGCGTGATGATATGTATGTATTCTTTACTTAATTAATTCTACGGTGTAGATTAAGTATTTATATGGATACCTCCATATAAATACAAACAAACATCGGTAATGCCAATTGAAATTAACAGTTTATCTTTATTTTCCTATTGTCTCTATCTTGTTATTCTATTAAGACGCTTCTGAACCGGCCCATTTACATTTTTATTGCGGTAACGAACATCGGTGAGGTGAGGATGGTCCTATGAATGATCCCAACGCGCACTTTCTCTAAATAGCTAGTTCAATAGAGTTATCGCTCGTAATCGTACGCAGATAGGTCGCGGCGGGCTGGCGGAGTGGCGGGTCGGGAGCGGCGGTAATGCAATTACTGGTCGTAGTGTGCGGTAGACATGCGAGGAAGTAGCGCGGGGCTCGCGGATACCCTGGCCGGAGACGGGCCGCGCGGAGCCGTGCTGGCGGTGGCTGATGCTGCACTGGCTGGCGTGCTGCTGGCGCCCGCCGTGGTCACCTATTGGAAGTCCACCTGGACGCTGCTCGATCTGTACGTGCTTCCCACACGCCCGGTGGCCTCAGCAGCCGCCTGCGCCGCCTTCGGCCTGTGCTGTCACCTGCTCTTGTGCGTGTTCCAAACTCACCTCGGAAAACGGCTCAGCCCCGATAGAGGCCGACTGACGTTTTACATAGTGTCGCGGCTGTACACTTGTGTGGCGGGTGTGGCGTGCGTGGCTGCGTGGCGTGGCGTGTGGAACCTGCTGAATGAGTGCACTGGTGACAGTGCGAGGACCTTGCTGTCCACCACGGCCGCGGCCACGCTGTCCCTGGCTGCGTTGAGGGGGCTGCGGAACATCTGCGCAGCTCCATTTGCCGTAGTAGTCGACACACCTCAGGACTACTTCGATGTTCCCACTATGTTCCGTACGGTTGGTACATTATTATAAGCCTGATCGCCTATCTGCTGCCGTTTCAAACGTTTTGTACGGTACTTGTATAGTAATTTCGTAGCCCTCGTAGCTAGAGCTCGTAGAGCAAAGCGTCACTTGAAATGTAAAAGCTTTAGGAATAAAAGCTTAAAAGCTCGCTTGAGCTCGTGAAAATAAAATGTATTTTGCTCCACTTAGATAAAGATAAATATAATTCAGCTCCGTTTTGTTACTTTTGTGACTAATATTCTTTTGTTATTTAAGGGACCAATATGGTTTTGAATTATCTCATTCGTTAATTGAAATATAAATATTGAAGATAAATAGTCAACACGCATCACCGGATAAGAAAATATGTAGATTAGTGGTCCCTCATTGCTAGCAATACAAATATATAAATTTCTTAAAATGTTTTTATAAAAACTACAACACACCTAGACTTTAACTGACCTCCGTTCGAATGGGAATATAAACTACAATACCACCGATTCGTTCATAATAATTATACCATAAAGTACCACATCCAAGATGCCAAACGCCCAAAAACAAAAAACATCGTTTAGATGTCCCCTCGATTCAGGATCCTAACAAATAACACGTTTAATAATAAAATACTCACATATAGTTAATTCATTCGCTATAATATTAATTGTTCGACTCGTTTTTCTAACATGTAAATTAACATATAGTAGTATGTCATGTACTAGCTGTGTCCCACTGTTTTGTCCGTGTTTTATTTAATTATTTACTATCTTGGGTGGTAGCGTATTATATTAGCCTGTCCAATAAACAGGCTATAAATTGCAATCTTTTCAAAAAGTACTTCCTTGTATTAGCGCTTTCGAACCAAAAAATTGCGTCTTTATTTTTTCTATAGATATAAATAATCAGAATAGTATTTGAATAAGTTGGATAATTAGTTGAATTTCATTAAAAAGTAATAATTAAAAAATACATCGGAAGTGTTTAATAGATTTCTTTAAAAAACTTAATTGCCGATGCTACTAATGCAGGGCGTGTAAGAATTTTCTTTTGTTTGAATTTTCCTTCAATTGCGTTGTCTGTTAAAGCTCGGCTTTCGATTGGAAAGACTTTACTTAGTTCGTATTATAACACACAGTTCACTCGCACACGACAACAATCTTTCTTTTGCATAATAACCTATACACAACCTGTGAGCCACACTTCGAGTTCAAGTAAGACTGTGGATACCCTCGTCATCAGGTCCCTTTAACCCACTGCTGGACTTAAGCCTCCTCACTTTCGTGGCAGTCGTAACGATCCAGTGCGAATATCACCAGGGTCTTCTGCATACTATTCTATTCAGATATACTACACATTCGAACATAATCATCACGCAGAGTCCCTCACTGCTTAGTCTCTCTAGACTTACAGACATTATGTTGGTGTACAGCTTAAGTTAAACCTTAGATTAATGTTTCTGAAGTTTTTCCTCATATGTCTGAAGTCTACGATTAGTTTAAAACATACGTTAAACGTTAAATAAATTAAATGTTTAAAAAGTACGTAAAACAACTATATAATATAATATATCCTCACGCCTTCCCACAAGGGTCCCCGAAGGGGTAGGCAGAGGTGTATGGGTAATACCCACACACCCACTTTCCGCCAGAGGTATATTAGGTGCCAACGTGACAGATGGCGAGTCCATCGCCGTTACTCAAGCACAACTATACATACGCCTTTGAATTTCTTCTCAGACGTATGCAGGTTTCCTCTCGATGTTTTCCTTCACCGTAAAGCTCGTGGTGTGACTAATCATTGTACCTAAGTTCAGAAAAACTCATTGGTACAATCGGGATTCGAACTTGCGATCTTTGTGTCGCAGGCAACGACGTTCTGCTCGAACCACTCGGCCACCACGGCTAAAACAACTAAAGTCTCCATATATCATTGTCAGTTTAGACTGCCAACTAAAACTCGCTAGCTAATGTTCAACGCTCATTGACGTGCAATGAACTATCGCAGTCAAGAGAACGTAGCACCAATGTAAAGGTGTATTGAGCCATTGAGCCACACCATCCTCATCTGACGACATTATCAGAGAGGCAGACTTTGCTAGAGCTAATCTCAAGACCTAATAATATTTTTGCTTTTCCATTAGATAACCCGTTTTGCGAGACTATGCTATCACACATACTATGTCTATGATTGCGCTACTACCGAAGGGCTCCTTGGCGAACAGTAATCATATGCATTTAACTCCGGTAATACTACAGGGAAAACGCTGAATAGGAGAACCGGGCCCTTCAAATGTAAAGGAACTGTTAACTAAAAAGGATTTTATCAATGCGGTTTATTTATTTTTATGTGAAGTTATTTTTTTCTTATGCGGTTCCGTTTCGAATGTTAAGCTAAATAAAATATTTAAATATATGATAAACATTCAATTAACATACAAGTTTGAATTGGCACTCTATCTCTGCTCCTCCGTTAGGGACTCGGCGAGATGATATGTATATATGTATGTATGGATTGTAGAAACTGTATGTACTTTTGGCATGCTGAATGTGAGTATGCATCGAACTATCAAACAGCATACAGAAAATATATATTAGAGTCAGTTTAAGGGATAGGAAGGCATATACATAAGCGTGAAAATAGCTGTCTATAGTCCAGTCCATTTCACGGTCCAAGGTCTTGAACTATGACTCACCAAGTTGTTGACCAATGATCTTATTCAAACGTAATAATTTTCCAGTTAAGTCCATGATTTGATTTCCGCGCCACATTATACGCATCAGTATTCACAATCTGTTTGACCTTGTTTATACTCAATACGTAACGTATATAACTAATATCTTAAACGAGATCCTCGGGTAATAACACAAGATTGTAACCTTTTAAATGTATAAACTTAGTCGTAATGTGGGTTATTCAAATTCGTATATATGTAGCTACATAAATAAAAATTTAAAATAAACCCAAGCAAGACAGCTTTGAGAAGTTTTGCACAAAGTGATCTTGGTGCCCATTATATTGTAAGATTGACGACCGTCGGGTCTAGTGGTTAGAGCTCCTGACTGCGAATCTTGAGGTCGCGGCTTGGATGTCCTATGTATTTATGTATATATCTATCTATATAAGTAAATATATCGTTGTCTAGTTACCATAACACAAGCTTTGCTTAATTTGGGACTAGGTCAATTTGTGTGGAATCGTCCCAGGTATTTATTATTATTGTAAGTAGCGAATTCTGGGTATGCCAGATGAAGCATGATATAAGCGTAACTGAAATTGGATCCCTATGAAAAATGTGCATCATAACGATAATAGATCGAATCCGCAATTGAAAAAAGATCGCAATGTAACTGGCGTGAGCGAGGGTGTAGTTGTCAAGATGAAGAAAGGCATGTTGCGTTGGTCTCGACATATAGAAAGGATGAGTGAAGAAAGATTGACGAAACAGATATACAATACGAATGTTTCTGCAAGAAGAATAAGGAATTAATTTAACATTATTCCTGAACAGTTCCATTATTTCGAACGGACGCTCAAGGACGGGAACGTTATGAGTACTCGAAACCGACGAGCATGTATGAAGAGACTGATGAATGTGGACGAAGCGAAAGAGGTAGGGGTAAGTCTAGAGAGAACTGGCGCTCTATACTCTCTGCCTACCCCGTTAGGGACTTGGCGTGATGATATGTATGTATGTATTTCCATTATATATTTTCACGCCTTTCTACGTGGATCCCGACGGGGTAGGCAGAAATGGGGTAAGTGGTGTCAACACACCATCTTTTCACTTTGAGATATATTTTAGGCGCCAATGTGACAGATGACGAGTCCACCGCTATACTTATTATGAACGTCTTTGAGTAAAATTCCAAACATATGCAGTTTTCTTCGTGCTTGCAATCTTTGTGTTGCAGGCCACTACTCGACCACCACGGCTTATATTTGCGACATCACATTACGGTCGTATTAATGCCACCGCTATTTACTCTTTTATTTATTCTTTGGGTAGTGATAATAATAATAAAAATAATATATCATCACGCCTTCCCACAAGGGTCCCCGAAGGGGTAGGCAGAGGTGTATAGGTAATACCCACACACCCACTTTCCGCCAGAGGTATATTAGGTGCCAACGTGACAGATGGCGAGTCCATAGTGTCCATAGTCCATTTGGGTAGTGATTGGGTTGAATATTTATATGGGTATTTCGATGGTTTCCTTTATGATAAAAAAATTTGGACCCGATAGGTGGTGCTGCGATCGTGTTACGGGCAATTTAACTTTTTCACCCGAGCGAAGCTGGGCGGGATATCTAGTATTTTATATAAGGATTATTATCAAGTTTAACGGGGAAATAATAATAAAGCTGTAATCTATACTAATATAATATACGGGATTTTTTTTTATTTTTGTGTTTGGGTGTATGTTTGTAATGAATAAACTCAAAAACTACTATGCCGATTTGAAAAATTATTTCTTCATTGGAAATCTACATTCCCACTGAGTGACATAGGCTATATTTATTGCTAGAAAAGAGAGAAACCGCAGCTCACAGCTAGTATTAGTATAATGTACATACATACATACATATCATCATGCCAAGTCCCTAGCGGGGTAGGCAGAGAGTATAGAGCGCCAGTTCTCTATAGACTTACATACCTCTTTCGCTTCGTCCACATTCATCAGTCTCTTCATACATGCTCGTCGGTTTCGAGTACTCTTAACGTTCCCGTCCTTGAGAGTCCGATCTATTTGATCCAGGTAGTTGGAACGTGGCCTTCCTCTGCCTCTTCTTGCACACACTTTTGCTTTGTATATCTGTTTCGTCAATCTTTCTTCCCTCATCCTTTCTATGTGTCCAAACCAACGTAACATGCCTTTATTCATCTTTAAGATCACGCCCTCATTCACGCCAGTTGATTTGCGAATCTCTTCATTGCGGATTCGATCTAATATCGTTACTCCGCACATTTTTCGAAGAGATCGCATCTCAACTGCATTCAAGCTATTTTGATACTTCCTATGACATACCCAGGATTCGCTGCCATACAATAAGGTAGGTACCAATATCGCGTTGTGGACAGCAACTCGAGCATTCTTGCTCAGACTTTTACTGCCCATCAATGCCGACATGGCTCCATTCTCCTTATTTCCGGCAGTTATCCTTCTTTCAATATCTTTTTCATACATTCCATCTCGTGTGAACATGCTTCCTAGATATACAAATTCATTCACTTGCTCTAGAATTTGCCCACTTACCGATATAGCACACTCGGTCACTTACAGTATAAATGTAACGCAAGTAATTATTTACAGAACAGCAGAGAGACAATTTTATATGTCCTGGACTGTATATTCTCCGTCGCGGTGGTCGGCTCGCTCGTGGTCTTCGTGTGGCGAGGGTCCTGGGCTCTGCTGGACATCTTCCTGTTCCCTGACGATCAGGTCAAATCCTGCTGGACATCACTGGTAAGCCATACAATAATTATGCTAAATATAGTTTTAATTTCCTTCAGGGACCCTTGTGGGAAAGCGTAAGGATATATGTATGTTCTCGAAGGGGTAGGCAGAGGTATAGGTTGTACCCACATAACATCTTTCCACCAAAGTTATATTTTAGGTGCCAACGTGACAGATGGCGACTACTGTAGCCAACTACGCGAACATCATGACATTTTTCAAGAAGGGTGTGAGAAGAGGCTACCCCATTCTTGTTTGCCAACGTAGTGGTATGAAAAGAGCTGTAATTTTTTCAAATTTAACGTCCAATAAGTGTTCCCTGTACCGCTGTAAGAAGATTAAGAATTTCAATTGAATGGAAGTTGGAAAATTTCTTTATTTACCAGCTTACATACTTAGTTTCTTATTTTAGAATATTATATTCATAATCATAAAAAATAATGTTTCTCTGTATGTTCTTTATAGAATCGTTAGTTGCTGGACCGATTTTAATGTCATTTTCTGTGTTTCTTCGGGTCGATTCGAGAATGGTTAAGATTCACAACTGGACCCGATAGGTGGCACCACTGGGTCCGTGGCTTTTGTTTTTACACCCAAGCGAAGCTGGGCGGGACAACTAGTAAATATATAAATAAATAATTCACATCGGAAATCTATAAAGCGCGTATCGTCTAGACATTGTTTGAGATGTTAGGAACAATCTAAACAAGATAATAATATTTATTTTGCGTATGGATTATAAAGGTTATTGCTTAGCCTTCACCTTCTCGAGGACCCAAAAAGAAAAGTAAAACAAAGACCAGGTTTTCGAAAGACATATTTAGGTGACCACGTGACAGATGCCACTACTTTGTATTTCTACTTAAACTTATGAACGTTTTCTCACAATGGGGGAGGATTGTTGTATTGTGTTGGCAGCTGAGGGATTAGTCCCATTATGCTGCCAACACAGTACAACTCTCCGAACACAGAGTGGCAACGCGCAAGTGATACTTCGGTATTGTAAGCGTAAATAGGCTGCGGTAACCGTTTTCCATCGGGTGGGCCGTATGCTTGTTTGCCACTCTTGTTGTATAAAAAAAAAATGTTTTGTTCACTGTAAAGCTTTTGTATGTCACTGTACTTAAGATCAGAACAAAAAATTAATAGGTAAAGAGTTCTTGGGCTCAAATCACTCAGTCACACGTTTCCTACACCATTACAACCTGGTTAAGATGAAGTTCAAAGCATAACTCTTTCGGCATATAGGTCATGATTACATGTCACACAGCGTCGGTAAATGCAAAAACAGTATCTCAAGTTAATAAATAATAAAGAGCCGTGGTGGCCGAGTGGTTCGAGCAGTTGCCTGCGACACACAGGTCGCAAGTTCGAATCCCGACTGTACCAATGAGTTTTTCTGAACTTAAGTACAGTGATTTGTCACACCACGAGCTTAACGGTGAAGGATAACATCGAGAGGAAACCTACATACGTCTGAGACGAAATTCAAAGGCGTATGTATAGTCGTGCTTGAGTAACGGCGATGGACTCGCCATCTGTCACGTTGGCACCTAATATACCTCTGGCGGAAAGTGGGTGTGTGGGGGTAATACCTATACACCTCTGCCTACCCCTTCGGGGACCCTTGTGGGAAGGCGTGAGGATATATTATAATGAATACCTTGGGACGTAGTCCCAAATTAAGCAAAGCTTGTGATGCAAGTCACTATGACTAGACTACGATATATATACTTATATACATAAATATAAAGGACCTCCAAGACTAAGGTAAATATACTCATGTTCATCACACAAATATCTGCCCTCAGCGGGAATCGCACCCGCGGCCTCAAGGTTCACAGTCAGGATCTCTTAACCACTAGACCAGATGTCAGTTGACTTGAGTGTAAATGAGGTTTTATGTAACAAAGATATTATCACGGAGTAAGGAGAGTAGAACGCCATGTCTCTCTACTATTTTTCACTTCATCTAAATTCATAAATCTCTTCATGAATTTTCACCGGTCCTATGAGTGATATTATTTATGGAGTATACCAGTTACTGCCGGGGAACCAACGCAAAGATTGCAAGTTCGAATCCCGACTGTCCTAGTGAGTATTTCCGAACTTATGTACAGTGGTTACGGTGAAGGAAAATATCGAGAGGAAACCTGCATACTGTATAGTCGAGCTTAAGTAAAGGCGAAGGGCTTGTTAGCAAACTAAAAAATATCTCTAGCGGGAAGTGGGTGTGTGGCTACTACCTATACAAACTCTGCCTTCCCCTTCGGAGACCCTTGTGGGAAGGCTTGAGGCTATTAATTTTATATTATTTTATTTAATTAATTAAAAACCGACGAGCAATTATGAAGAGACTGATGAATATGGACGAAGCGAAAGAGGTACGTAAGTCTAGAGAGAACTGGCGCTCTATACTCTCTGCCTACCCCGTAATAAAAAACACACAGACCTTTTTTATCATATGAAGGAGTATAATTTTCACAAAGCGTTGTCTGCTAAGTGCCTTAGTTTTAATGGGTGCTAAGAGTGTAGGATAAGTCGTAATCAAGACTAAGGAAAAGTTTTTGCACCTCGACTGTACTCGTTACAAACTGCTAAGCACAGGTAAAGTCGTACCATTTAAAGTAACGTAACTTGTTTTGTATTTAATTTAATAATAATAAAAGTGGCCGTGGTGGCCGAGTGGTTCGAGCAGATGCCTGCGACGCAAAGGTCGCAAGTTCGAATCCCGACTGTACCAATGAGTTTTACTGAACTTAAGTACAGTGATTAGTCACACCACGAGCTTTACGGTGAAGGAATCGAGAGGAAACCTGCATACGTCTGAGAAGAAATTCAAAGGCGTATGTATAGTCGTGCTGGAGTAACGGCGATGGATTCGCCATCTGTCGACACATTATTATTATTATAAATATATAATAAATAATATTATAATAATATATCCTCACGCCTTCCCACAAAGGTCCCCGAAGGGGTAGGCAGAGGTGTATAGGTAATACCCACACACCCACTTTCCGCCAGAGGTATCTTTAGGTGCCAACGTGACAGATGTATCTAATTTTAATGAATTATTACCCTTTCCTTATTGTTATTTACTTTGCATCTATAGCTTCGCCACCCGTTTCCCCCGCTTAAAATTAGACTTCATTGGTACATTTTCTTACTAATTTCTTTTAAACTAAAACACATCCTATATATTAACATACAACAATTATCTGTGCCAAATTTCATACAATTTCGTTTTGTAGTTTTTGTTTGAAAGAGCAACGAACACGTTATAAAGTTTATAATTTGATTTACAATGTTAACCAAGAAGCATTGTTCGTGTCTTGTGCAGCAAACAATCAGCCATTGCCATACAGCATGGCAATGCTACCAGCCTTCTTGGCAGCCTCCCGTAGTCGTATAATCATTGTTCTCGCGTCTTTGTTTGTGTTTTATTATTCCATTCCATTAAATTGTATAATGCTGTTGAATCAATAGCTTCATTAGAAAAATAACTGTAAGTTAATATTTGGACTATTATAAACTCTGTTTTTGCTTGAGTATTGTTTACGGTATTGTAGCATAAAGTGGAACTTACCACAAATGCTGTTAAGTATTCAAATCCAAAAGTAAGTTGTTCCAAATGTGATCGCAACGATTTATCAGACCACGGCCTTTACGGTGAAGGAAAACATTGTGAGGAAACCAGACTACATTTTTGAGGAAATTCAAAGATGTGTTTGAGAAACGATGGTCTATTTTTTACTTTATATACCTTAACTTGATTGTGTTCACGCACAAACATTCATCCCATTTTGACCCCCGCGAAGATCTAAAATGTTAAAAGAAGCCCGTCTGTCCATGTCCAAGGTTCTGCCTTCATCTTTAGGTGAACTCATCAACAATAGTTCAGCTGTTTAAGCGTCAACAATAGTTCAGCTGATTAAGCGTGGAAAAGTAGACATAGCTACAGAATTTATTCACATTTAAAATAATGAGTAGTATGAACATATATTTATATATACGGTGTCACAGTCCGTTTAAGCGACAGTAAGCATTGGAGATTGAATGTCCTGTGATAAAGAGCAACAAAATAAGCGTTTGTTTACTGCACGCAACTGTACTGTGTCCATTGAGTCAGCCGCCACTTATGTGGAACGCAATTGGTTCTTCCTCTCGCTCGTCTTGTCCCCCATTCTACAATATGTACTAGCATTTCATTATTGGATTTACGTTTGTTTCAAATTCTAATAACAATAACAATTGATATATCATCAGGCATACCCACAAGGGAACTCGAACGTATAATACAACGCTGCATTTTTGCCTGAAATATATTTAAGTGCCAACCTGACCGGTAGCGAGTCCATCGCCTTCCTCAAGCACTATACATACGTTTTTATTGTACAGCGAGTCCTGGGTTTGTCAGAGGATGTATGAATGCAATTGAGATGAGGAAAATCTGCGTGTATTATCGAATTCACAATGAAGAGTGTCTGGGCACAGGGCAACGAAGTAAACCAACCTAGATTAAATCGATCGGACACCCAATGATGACAAAATCGCTTCCACCGCTTTCGTGAGGGACTTGTTTTGATGTATGCACGTATGAAAATGACACCAACAAAACGACATTAACAAACTGTTAAATATTATTTATATATTTTGTCTGTAATTAGTTAGTTACAACTGTTTCTTGTAAATATTTGGTTATGTTAATGGTTGTTATAATGGTGGTTATAAATGTTAATGGTTGTGATTGTAAGTAAAATATATTTTTATAGGTTTAAATTTATTGCCAAATCCATTAATAATACTACGGTAAGGGCAAAACAGTTGGAGACTTTAAAAAATTCTAGACGCATCACAATAAGAGCTAAGCTAATATAACCTTAACTATCATAACGTCAATTGACTTTGAAAGTGCACGTGGGACGGACAGAAATACTCCAGTTATTAGTAAACATCAGGGCGAGCATTTACCTCATTATCCGGTTCCTCAAACTGAGACGTAAAGTGGATAATTCCTGGTTATTTCTGGACATGAGGAAACTCACTTGATGCCCTGGATTGAATTACCTCATTCAAACGCTTGAATGTGGCTTTAACTACCTCCATATTCTTAGCATTCCTCAAGGTATATGGTTTCTCGTATAGCTGACAAATACTGATGGTCGGTTTAATTTTCATCAAAGAAATAACTCAAGTTATTTTTAAACTCCTTCGGGGACCTTTATAGGGAGGAGTGGAGACATGTTATTATTATTATTTTATATTAATATAGCCAGTGAAAAGTTCCGTTTCAGTATTTCGGAGCTGCCTACAAGATGGACAGACAAAACATGTTTTTTGTTTAAGTACCGTGTTAACACTTAGTAAAAACTGTAATTTAGATATTTTCTATATAATTACAGTACTAAAACCAGAGGTAGTTATTTGGTGTTGCTGGTCTTTGAGCAAGATATGATCCAACCTGCTCGTTGCAAGCGGTCTTATGCCTACTCGAGACCGCTCTCTCTTTAAGTTAATGGTTCGCTCCCGGACCCCAAAATTCTAAAGTCAGAGTTGCAACTAATGCCGTAATTCAGTTTACATAAATAAATAAATACCATCGGACAGTCCCACACAAATTAACCTAGTCCTAAACTAAGCAAGGCTTGTACTATGGGAACGTTATACATACTTATATGGGCAGATAGGTATATACTTAAATATACAGGATATCTAAGAATAAGGAAGCTCTCGTGCTCATCACACAAATGTCTGCAGCAAACTGGAATCGAACCCACGATCTCAATTTTCGCAGCCAGAATCTCTGACCATTAGATGTCATCAAATATAATAATAGGATACCTACTTTTCTCGAACATTTAAATACGGGGATCCGTTATCTTCCGTCCTAATTAGCTAGGATTCCATTCAAAATATTTAGTTAATAAATGTTAATTATTTAAACATATTTATAAAAGATTTCCATAATCTCCGATTATTTTATTTATACAATTTTGAGACGTCGTGGCAGAGGTTTACGAGAAGTCGCCTGCACCGCTAAGATTACCAGTTCGAATCCCGACTGCACCAATGAGTTTTAGATACTACATACATACATATCATCACGCCTGGAGGCACGTTATCCTCTTTTAGTCATTCACTCCATTAAAAGACTGACGCTGCGAGAAAGCAAATAAACAAAGTAATAATTAAAACAGATGAACAATCTATGTGATTAGTACGTTTCCATTGTATATTACGTAGAGCCTATATTTAGTTGTGTTTATAAACAAGGGGAGCTCGAAGGCTTTAGTTATCAGCCTTTAACACGCATTGATCGTTCGTAAATAGTAGCTGTGATAAGGAAGAGATCTGCGTATGCGCAGGCTTACAACGGCGCCGCCGTTTTGCGTATTGTCTGTCGATCTTGCATTGTAGATATATAACACAAATGCATTTATTGCAGTATCGTTTGTTGACACACAATTTTGTACTTAAAACAAAATCACACCCTGTATTTGGGCACATCAATACAGAGTAAGGGCTACCTGATTATTATAATCAAATAATAATTATAATAATAATAAGGCCTAATGGCAAAGAGCCTCGACCAACACCTCAAGAGGCTCTCGTTAGACAGTTGGATCAAGTGCCTGATGCAGAAAGCAGTACTGCTCGAAACGGCACGTATTGTGAGGAGATTTCTTTCTCTGGGACCCTAGCCACCGGTACCTTGGACCCTGATCCCGATACCGGTGGGCCCCTATATTTTATATTTTTCAATATGTTTTTTATATATATATATTTAAAAATGTAATATATGAGATTTATTTCAAATAAAGAATAATAATAATATTATAATTAGTATTTAAATATTACAGTAAGATGGTATCTATATTATATAATATTTCTTATATGAATGTATTTATATATATATATATATCCTGTGTGCATCTCGTCAGTGAAACTTTGTTGTGCCAGATTTGGTATTTATTGTAATAATATATCTTCATGCCATCCCACCAGGATCTCCGAAGGGGTAGCCAGAGGTGTGCCCACACACCCGCTTTTCTCTGAAGATATATTTAAGGTGCCGACGTGGCAGATGGCGAGACCATCGCCTCTCAAATACGCCTACACATACATACGTCTTGAATTTGTTCTCCAACGGTAGCAGGCTTTCCTCTCAAAATTTTCCTCACCATAAAGCTCATGGTGTGGGTGATCACTGCACTTAGGATAAAGATTGATAATTAAGTATCCGGTTTTCCAGATTATAGGTTATGCCCTGGTCGTCGTGACGTTCGCCCTGCAAGCTCCAGTCCGCTGGGCGGCCGCGCGTCTGCACGGCGCTCCCAGGCTGCTCTTGGCAGACGTGTACCACCTCATCTCCTTCATAGCCACTGTCAACGTCTGGCGAGGCGTCTGGGGCCTACTTGATGTCTATTTCTTCCCAGGTAAAGTTTATTTTAGAATGATTAGCTATGAAAGAGATGCCGTTTCGTTACTTAGGTTTGTTATATAGTTATAATATAAGTATATATCCTCACGCCATTCCACAAGGGTCCCCGAAGGCGTAGGCGTATAGGTAATACCCACACACCCACTTTCCGCCAGAGGTATATTAGGTGCCAACGTGACAGATGGCGAGTCCATCGCCGTTACTCAAGCACGACTATACATACGCCTTTGAATTTCTTCTCAGACGTATGCAGGTTTACTCTCGATGTTTTCCTTCACCGTAAAGCTCGTGGTGTGACTAATCACTATACTTAAGTTCAGAAAAACTAATTGTTACAGTCGGGATTCGAACTTGCGATTTTTGTGTCGCAGGCAACTACTCGATATGATATGATATTTGTGTTTCAATGAGAGAGCGGTGTATATTTACACCACCAAATAAGGGTCATCATCATCAGACAACTAAAAACATTTTAAGTTTATTTTATAACCAATCACAATGGTTTGTTTCAGACACGCCAAAACTAAGCAATTGGTGTTCCCACATAATAAGCCTTTCGCTCCTGATCCTGCTGAACTGCTCCAACTCGATCCTCGTCCGAGGGGTCTATATCGATGCTGAGGAGCCCGCGGGAGAGTGCGTTGTGTTCCCATGCCATTATCTAAGGCTCTTCTTCCACAAGGAACGCACTAAGAAGAGGCATAGAAAGGCTTTGCAAACGGCCGCTTCTAAGAAGGTCGAAGACGCTAGTCTACCCTTACAGATGCCCGAAGAGAAAGTCTAGTCCATATTTATTCATCGTTAGTAGTTAGTAGTTAGGGCTGTCACGACTAACAATGACATTGCAAATTGTATTAGTAAATAGGTGAACATTTGAAAATATTGTCTACAAGTTATTTTGTAAAAATGAATTTCTTGACATCAGTAACTGCAAGCAGCAGACTTAAGCAGTGAAACAGGAAATTATCTTTACTTCTACCTACAAGGAAAGAATTAGAGACCATCCGAACAGCCTGGCCAACGTCTTGATGGAAGACAGCAGTATAATTCGCAGATTGAAACGAAAGATGCCCCAAGACACACTAAAATTGCAACAGTGAAGCAAAGTAGGATACGACTCAGATCGTATACCGAGCATGCCAATCAGAAACCCAACCAACCCACTGATAAATGTCCTTGTGGTGACAGATCGCAGCGTACCGTGTGACAAAAAAAAAGTTACTGGCTCCGCCTTTCTGATATCTATGTTGTTTAGTTATTAAGTTGAAGATAAGCTAAGCCACATCATTTGTAAAAACAAATACAATTAAGACTTTAGTGCATCTTGATTAAAACAGATAAATACAGCTTTGGTTGCGATTTGCGATTGTATCGCCAACTAAGTGCTAGATAGAAATGAATACAGACATTGTTAAATTAACGATGTGTTCTGTATTCTGCAAAACATTACACATTTCGTTATTAGTAAATAACAAACTCTACTAAGATTGCCCGCTTTGAACTTGTAGTGACAGAAGTATAGCGCAGATTATTTATTTAAGTTTTAATAGATTAAAAATAGGTTGGATAACCAGTGACGTAAAATAGTGACATGTACGTTCCTACTCCTTGTTTCATTACAGTCCACTACGTTAGTGTTTTATTGTAAAAGTTCGCATACATACATACTTTGAATACTTGTTACAATAACGTAAAACTGAGCGAAGGATCACCAAGACCACAGCATTATTGGGTAGACATTTTATGGGCCTTATTTTCATATCATTACGCCAAGTGCCTTACAGACCTCTTTCGGGACCAAGAAAAAATATATAGCCTAAGTATTTATAAAACGAAAAGACGTTTCTAAAAGAGATATATATATACACAAAACATGATGAAGATGAAGTGTGAAGTCACCCGAAGGAGCTTCTGAGAACGGTTCAACTGCTCTTCTGTTCAGGACCTTAGAAAAGAACGCAGCCAAATGGCCCTGCTCCTGACAGGTGTCACATTCTTACAAATAATGAGGGTTCCAGAACTTCACAAAGAATGCCTGTTCCTTACACTACTAACACGTCAACTCCTATGCACGGCAACCAAGCCCCGTGATTCGTAATTTTTGCAGTGTAATAAATTACCTTTGCAAAACACAGAGGGAACGCTTGCGAATGAAACCTATAGAGAGGAACAGCGTAACAGGATAAAGAGATATCTCTACCGGTACAGGCATTTAATAAAGAATGTACGTGTTAAAGGAAATCAACACTTGTGTCCTGTGCTATTTTAAGGTACAATCTTCACTGAGGTAGAAGTACTTTTCTAATCGGGTAGTTCTTATTTGAAACCGCAAATTCTGCTCGCTTGGCACACGTGTGGTGCATCGAGTGAAACTTGAAGTATATGTCGTCCGTCTGGTCTAGTGGTTAGAGCTCCTAGCTCCTGACTGCGAAACTTGAGGTCGCGGGTTCGAATCCCGCTAAGGGCAGATATTTGTGTGATGAATATGAGTATTTGAACCTTAGTCTTGAATGTCCTATTTATTTATGTATATCTTTATATATATTCGAAGTAAATATATCGTGGTCTAGTTACCATAACACAAACTTTGCTTAATTTGGGACTAGGTAAATTTGTCTGGAATTGTCCCCGGGTATTTTATTTATTTATTATTTTATGGTATCAATACTCATATTAAGACAGTGCCTTATTCTGTAAGGTTTAAACAATGGGTTAACTTTGCTTGCATTTTCATGTATGTTGGTGCATTTAAATTAACTTAGTTAAGTGAAGGGTCACGATGTCAATTAAAAAAGTGATGTATGGGACCAAATGTAGAGTTCATAATTACTTAAGTTTGCATTATAGTAATTACATATTACGTAGATATAATATGATTAAATCATCATCATCTTGATGTAAACAAAAAATGTGATTCAAGAGCAAGGTTTATATATATGTAGCTTAATATTGTACTACCCAAGCGAGCGCAGTAGTCTTCGCATATATGAATTTGGAATTTGGACTATGGGCTATGAAATATAGAATATGAAAACGCGGATTACAGCTGGTATTAGGTAGATGAATATTTTATTTTAAGTATAAGAAAAGAGTTCTTATGATATCCACATAGTTTTCAATTAAAAGTCAACAAAATAATAGCTATTCTGAATTGTTGTGTACATAAACAATTTGTATGTAGGTATTTAGATATAAGTTGTAATAAATTATATAAATAAATGTTATTAGTTAACAAGGAACTTTAGAAATAAACAGCTTATTGATATCTGCTGTTTTATTAATATACCCAACTTTATTTTTTATATGTAATATTATATAATGATGATGATGATGATGATGATGATATCCTCACGCCTTCCCACAAGGGTCCCCGAAGGGGTAGGCAGAGGTGTATAGGTAATACCCACACACCCACTTTCCGCCTGAGGTATATTAGGTGCCAACGTGACAGATGGCGAGTCCATCGCCGTTACTCAAGCACTACTATACATACGCCTTTGAATTTCTTCTCAGACGTATGCAGGTTTCCTCTCGATGTTTTCCTTCACCGTAAAGCTCGTGGTGTGACTAATCACTGTACTTAAGTTCAGAAAAACTCATTGGTACAGTCGGGATTCGGACTTGCGACCTTTGCGTCGCAGGCAACTGCTCGAATCACTCGGCCACCACGGCTTCTATATCAGAGTAAGCGACACATTTCTGACATGTTGTGTGTTACTATGACAGTTTCCACGGTGATTTGACAAATCACTGTAAAGCTTAGAAACACTCTTGGTATGTAATAGTCTACTTGGGTACGAACTTGCACTTGCCTTTTGGCAAGTGATAATTTTAAACACTCAGCCACAACAATTGTTAGATGTTACCTTTTTTTTTTGTATACAACAAGAGTGGCAAACAAGCGTACGGCCCACCTGATCGAAAACGGTTACCGCAACCTATTTACGCTCACAATACCGAAGTATCACTTGCGCGTTGCTACTCTGTGTTCGGAGAGTTGTACTGTGTTGGCAGCATAATGAGACTAATCCCTCTGCTGCCAACACAATAAAACAATCCTCCCCCCACCCCAAGGAAACCTTATTCACCGCGTAGGAACACAACACAATAAATTGTGTTATTTGGCTACGGACTTCTATAAGGTGGAGGTCCTGCCCCAGTCGGGCAGCTCCAAATTCGAACGGGAAACCCGTTATGCCCTACCTCTCTTGTATGGCCCTACCTATAATACGGGCTTACATTCTAGGCCTACTTCAGGCACCATTCTCTCACAATGTTTGCATTTACACTATAAATAATATAATAAATAATAAATTCTTTATTGAGTTACAAGTTATATGTGACATGGTTAGGGATCTCTTCTTTTAAGTTATAATAACCTCTAAAAAGAAGAGTCCCCTCTTTACTATTGCTAATGTATTTTATTGAGAACAACTTTGTGAGAAGATAAATACATGATTTTTTTCTTTATGTTGAGTTCTATCAAGGAAAATTAAAAATTCTTTAATAAAACAATAATATTTAACATAATATCTAAAACCGAATCTTTATCTATGTTATCGTGTATTTCTGTGGGATAAAAATGCTCACAATTCACTTAGGTACTTTTTTAATGACAGTTCTATAAAACAGCGTTCAGAAACGCACCGTAAAATCCGTGTAGGCCGGTTTGGCCAGGTACTCCCAGTTGGTGAGGTCACATTTCTCGATCTTGCATCCAGGAGAGCCGATGGTACTTAGCCAATTAATCCTGGAATAAAAAAAATACAATCCCAGATAATTACAACGAATTTCACAATACCACAATGAGACAAAGCTGTGGTGGCCGAGTGGTTCGAGTAGTTGTCTACGACACAAAGGTCGCAAGTTCGAACCCCGACTGTACCAATGACTTTTTCTGAACTTAAGTACAGCGATTAGTCACACCACGAGCTTTACGGTGAAGGAAAACATCGAGAGGAAACCTGCATACGTCTGAGAAGCAATTCAAAGGTGTGGGTGTAGTCGTGCTTGAGTAACGACGATGGACTCGCCATCTGTCACGTTGGTACCTTAAATATATCTCTGGCGGAAAGTGGGTGTAGGGGTATTACCTATACACCTCTGCCTTCCCTTTCAGGGATCCTTGTGGGAATGCGTGAGGTCATACTAACGAATTTTTCAAAATCCCCTACGACATGCCATAAGATCGAATGAGAAATATAATACCTTTACGTTACGAATACATTTATCAAAAACCTCTTTATAAAGAGTTTTGAATCAGTGAAGATTATCAGATAGAAATTATTATTGTCCTCTATTTTACGAATTCAATCTATCACCTTTACATTACGTTTTTACGTTGATAAAACGAAACGCAATCCAAATTAACCCATAAAACAAAACTCATTGTAACGAATTACTTGGTATAACAAATATTTTTTAATTCGCTTCAGTTTCCTTATATGGAGATTGCATATGAAATTGTATTATTAAAAGCAGTGAATCAATTAATCACTCTACTTAAATTCAGAAAAAACTCACAGTTGGAAGTTCAAACCCCGTTGGTGTTGTTGTTTGTGGTTGTTGGAAGTTCTTACAATGCAAAGGTTGCAAGTGTTCGAACTTGCAACCTTTACATTGTAAGCGACTACTCGAACCACTCAGCCATCACAGCGGTATCTCATTGTACCTATCATCATGCCAAATCCCGTACAGGTTAGGCTGAGAGACTAGAGCGCCAGTGCTCTCTAGACTTACAGAATTTTTTCGCTTCATCTACATTCATTATTTTTATACATGCTCGTCGGCTTCGAGAACTTTATTATGTAGGTATGTGTAACAGAATAGTGACATAATGTCTAGTGAAATAAGGCAGTGACTTTGGCACTGTTCGCTTATTAATTTTTTTTACTAGCCATCTGACAGGGATGCTTATTACGAGAATCCGGAACAAGTTTGACGACAGACTTGGAACATTTCCAAATAATAATAATTAGCCGATCAATCATCCAAAGTCTATAGATAAACGCTCTTTAAAGAAATCTATTATGTATGTAGGATACTCTGTAACGCAACATAGCCAATATACTGATAAAATCTAATAGAGTTTAGTAGAGTTTAGTACACGTATGAAAAGTCAAGATTGGATGGGATTCAAATAGGATGGTCAGTACTAATGTTATCAGAACTTAACTACTATTAAATATCTAAGTACCTTAGCTTAGTTTGAGACTTGGAACTAATATGTCATATTGTTTTAAAGATATGGATCTACTGTCTCTGCTTACTTCTTAAGAGTTCTTAAGAGTAATGATATTAAATCATATGTATCGCGGCGTACATGCGTACTGATCTTATCAGAATAGATGTTACTAACATTTGGTCAAGCTGAGCCCTGGTTGCTTGTATTTTCCCGACGATGGTTCCCTTCTTAGAGTTCTTCACCCACCCACCGATGCCCAACTCCTGCGCAACCTCCTTGCAGTACTTCGTGAAGTAGCAACCTGATGAAAACACACATTAATATCTATATATACATATTTCTTCTGTGAGTGTGTTTGTCACTAAATTCCTCCTGTTTAGGAGGAGTTCAGAGGCTGGACCGATTTTTAATGAAATTTTGTGTGTCGTCTGTTGGATCCGATAGGTGGCGCTGCGATCGTGTATCAGGAAATATTTCTTTTTTACTTGTGCGAATCTTGGCGGGACAACTAATATTATATAAATTAGGACATTGTCGGATCAGAGAGCTGAGTAGGCTAGACAGAGCCTAGTCTCCTTAAAGAACTCTATGCTGTACTCTCTGGATAAAACCTCAATGCGGAAGGAAACTCCTTTTAAGCCGCGTAATGTGAGACCGATTTGTTCCACGGCATGGGGTTCAGCTCCCTGGATGGCAAAAGGTGCGGTGATAAAAGGAGGATCATTTGTAGCGTTTAAAATATATAGCACAATTCTTGACGTTATCAAAAATGCTATACATATAAAATAAGGCTGTACTTAGTTAATGAATGTTTTATTTTACTTACATTTACATTTACTTAGGCCTTTAAATAGCACTTTTGGCAACGTCAGTATTTATTCACACTACAAAAGGCTTTTTTATATACAACTAGAGTGGCAAACAAGCATACGGCCCACCCGATGGAAATCGGTTATCGCAGCCTATTTACGCTTACAATGTCTTATCTTTTTATATTATATATTATCTTACTTTTCGTCACATCTCTTCGCTTGACTAATTGTCTGACTTTGAATCTAAATCGCCCATTGACATCGACCCAGATGCTCTGCGGCTAAATATATCGACTCGTCAGTCGATACCACTACCGATAAATGTATCGGTATAAACCAATGGGTTTAGTTGAAAGGTCTCGATTAGAAAAAGTACAATATTTTAACAAATAATAATAATAACATTAAATACCTGGGACAATTCCACACAAATTGACCTAGTCCCAAACTAAGCAAAGCTTGTGTTATGGTAACTAGACAACGATATATTTACTTATATAGATAGATATAAATACATAGGATATCCAAGACTAAGGCACAAATACTCGTGTTCATCACATCGAGTGCATCATTACACATAATGAGCTCTACGGTCAAGGAATTGTTTACCTGCATTCTTCAGAGACGTATGTAATGTCGGGAGTAGGAAGGGTGTAAAGAGACGGACTCTCCATCCTTCACTTTGCACTCAAATATATCTAACCAAAAAACTGGTTTATATACCATTGCTGCTTAGAACCTTCTAAGAACCTCTTGAAGTAACATGTAGATCTATTTAAAACTAACTCAGGCTTAGCTGTTTTCGCCAAAATAGTAGTTAAGTCAATTTAATTAGCAAATTAATTTAATTGACTTAATTTCGGGCTGAATAGTTTGGTATATCGACTTCCGGTTAGTTATGCCTGATTAAATAAAGCGGCTAATTTTATTTACTGAATTTGCATACATTGACGACATGTCTCTGGCGGAAAGTGGGTGTGTGGGTATTGCCTACCCCTTCGGGGACACTTGTGGGAAGGCGTGAGGAATTTGCATACATTCATTGTCGAATCTGATGAAACGACCTTTCTTAAAATCTTCGTAGACAGATAACAAAACCTATCCTCACTTTTAAAATCCTATGATGGTGGTTTGAGTAGTTGCCTGCATCACAAAAATTGCAAGTTCGAGTCCCGACTGTACCAATAAGCTATTCTGAACTTATGTACAGTGATTAGTCACACCACGAGCTTTTCGGTGAAGGAAAACATCGAGAGGGTACGTTTGATAAGTAATTCAAAAGCGTCTGTATAATCGTGCCTGAGTAACGGCGATGGACTCGCCATCTGTCATATTGGCACCAATATTATAGCTCTTGCGGAAAGTTGGTATGTGGGTACTGCCTGCCTACCTCTCCGGGGACCCTTGAGTTTAGGCGGAATATATACATATACAAATCTTAACTCCAAGGATTGGAGGAAGGAAGTATATACGGTCCAAAGGAGTACCCTGCATTTTATACCTCTTGGGTGGCAAACAAGCATGCGGCCCGCCTGATGGTAGGCGGTTACCGCCGCCTATGTACGCTTGCAATACCAGGGGTATCCCTCGCGCGCCGACCTCTAAGCCTGACCGCCCGACCGCCTTTACTCCCTCTGCCTACCCGGTGTGGGATTCAGCTTGATGTTTTGTATGGAGATGTAACCCACAATATATGAATAATTCCACAATATAGGTATTAATGAATATCGATTTGATGAACCTCGTATTCATATGTATCATATCATATTCATATCGTAGTAACTGTTTACAAAAAAGTAATTAAAATTAGTTCTAATTACACAGGCCACGTCCACAAAGGTCTAATTCCAGGTTAAACCTAGGTTTAATGGGAAATTCATTCGTTCCCTAACAACATTCAAGTGTCTTCCTGGTTAGATTGACCAGTTTATTTATATACCACTGCAATGGCAAACAAGCATGCACTCTGCCTGATGGTAAGCGGTTACCGCCGCCTATGGATGCTTGCAACACCAAGGGTATGGCGTGTGCATAGCCAAACCTATGTGAAGGGTAAGGTATTGAGGGTGAAGACTATGATTGTCGTCAATGTTTCTTCTCTTCTCTTCGTCTGGGAACTGTAAATGTAAAAGGACCTACCTTGTACTTGCCCGTAAACTTCAAACTCCACCGCTGCTAGAGTGTTAGGATCATCAGTGCCCATGATCTCACAGAAAACACACGAACGAAAACAAATGAGAATTAATTTTATAATACGCTGGCTACTTCACGCCCAAACTGAAAGACGACTGACGCCCGCCCAAGTGCCAACGCTCTGCCGCCCCAGTTTATATCTAGCATATATTTGTGTTGGTGAGTAGAGAGTACACATATGTTATTAAAGATAACATTCGGTTTTATTGAACGGCAATAAAATATGATATACGGTTCGAATAGTGTTTCAGTCTGAGAGTTGTAATCCGATGTTTCACACACGCGAAAATATGACCACGAAGAGCAAACAGCTCACAGAGAATGTTATATCCTCACGCCTTCCCACAAGGGTCCCCGAAGGGGTAGGCAGAGGTGTATAGGTAATACTCATACACCCACTTTCCACCAGAGATATATTTTAAGTGCCAACGTGATAGATGGCGAGTCCATCGCCGTTACTCAAGCACAACTATACATACGCCTTTGAACTGCTTCTCATACGTATGCAGGTTTCTTCTCGATGTTTTCCTTCACCGTAATGCTCGTGGTGTGACTAATCACTGTACTTAAGTTCAGAAAAACTCTTGCTACAGTCGGGATACGAACTTGCGATCTTTGTGTCGCAGGCAACTACTCGAACCACTCGGCAATCACGGCTTTGACTATTAGGCCCTCGTCGACAAACTTGTGACGTACTTGACACAATTATATGTATATTTTCAAGGTATTCGTATGAGTAGGTATGTCTGTTTACAATAGATACATCGTTAGATGAGCTGCACCGCCATCCGTTGATGAAGAAGGAAGCCCCCCCATCTGGAGTGGCTGGTTCCGTCCACCAATTGCAATTATATGATTGGTCACTGATTGGACCAACTATTTCCTAATAAACTGCCTGTGACGTTACTGCTCAACTAGGTGAAGGTTTGTTGAATTTAAATACCTACCTCCAATCATAACAAGTGGTTAGTGACATTAACGTTTTCTTTCCCGTGCGAAAGCCCATCGATGGGATTGCAAAGGTAAGCAGCAAGTCGGTCTCTGTCTGTTAGACTTTCTGTAATTACTCATCAAACGTCTTCGAACCATCCCTCAAATGGGTTTACAAACACCGTAAAGTTTGTAGTGTGCCATATCACTGTATTTCAGACCTCTTTTGTAAGCTACAGGACATAGGTAGAAATATTTTTTGTATTTTGTAATACACAAGATGATCCGGCGAACTTCGTATCGACAAGGAAAGTAAATGTACTAATAGATTTGTGCGGTAATCAAGCGGGGAACATGTATCCTAGATCATCAGAATTAATTTAGGTACTAGTTCTTGAGCTATAAATGGTGTTATTTACACCTGTCTTTGTTGTATTTGTATAGATAGATATAAAGATTAGAACAAAAATTACGACGTTTTTTATCAGATAGATGTCATGTCGATGGGTACGTCTTTAAGCTCGACAACAACAGGGGAAATTGTTATAGTTACATGTCGAGGCTTATTTGAGGAAAAACGATTTCTCATTTCTCATTAGCCGTAGTTTCAACTTCACCATAAGGGGTTCCTTCCGTAGGTACTTATTGTTTAGCCACGGGAAAACTAAAGGAAGGAAGCTGCTTAGAAATAAAAAAAGTTACGATAATCCTACTACTAGCGCCATCTTAAAATTTTCGTTGGCAGTTTTTAATCATGATCGTGTTATGACTAAAAGATTTTTTTTCTACAAATACAAACATAATTTTTGCTCACACTCATTTTTTTATATTATATTTGATGGTATAGGGACATAGCCCAAAAGGCTCGCTTTTTTTATTCCAGCTATTTGCATTTTCATACGTATATTGTTCATATGAAAATATATGCAGTTATGTAATTGTATGCTATTGTAATTAGTTGTTTGTAAAAAAAAGCTATTTCTCCTTTAATACTATTACCATTAAACGGTCCAACACAAGCGTTTTGTGCAAAACCAAATTCTGAACGAATGGAAAACGTCAAAGAAAAGTGACAATTACGTAGGTACGTAGTGGATGTAAAAACATAGTATGTATTCCTTGCTTCTATAGTAATTTCTATCAGTCTAGGGATAAAGATCAATATGCAATGTTGCTAGTGTAGGTTTCGTTTCAGTTCAGTTCCAATCAAATCAAATAATAACGAATGAAGCGAATGACGAATGATCATTCAAGTTTTTTTCTTTAAGCTAGGACTATTATTATCATAATATCATTCATCAGTAATTCCTGTAAACTGTGCGAGTGTGAATGTGCTATCATTAAATTTTCAGAATCCTAAAACTCATAAATTGATTTAGGCTTCACTTAAATAAAATTTTATAAAAAAAAAGATTTTATCAGAAACTACAATATTTTCAAGGGTTTTCGTGAACATGTCTGTTTGTAGTAGTGGAGATTTGAAATTAGATTCCGCTGTTAATAGCTGGCTAAAATACGATAAGGTAAATATTAAAACCATATATAGTAAATATCTTCTTAGTACTAAATGAAATATTTTTATTATTATCAAGCTGTTATCTCTGGATCATCCATAATTTTTTCTAGTACTAAGTTATTACATAAATTCAGTTTGAGGCATACTGTATGCCACTTGACATAGATAGACTTTTAATGTAGGGTGGACTGATAGAAGTGTTATTTAAATAAGTGACACCATATCATAGGCAACACTTTTCAAGTTGGAGCCTGGCGGCAGCTTGATTTCACCCTCCTATTACCTCTGATGCCCTGCCCTGCTGTCTATGCATGATTCAGTACATATAAAAAATTATGAACTCTCATAAACTAGAAAATATTACTAAACATGTTCTTAAAATTATGTCCTTATATATATCATCAAGTATGTTTTAATGGCAAAAGTTAGAAAAATATTAACACAGTCTGATTTATAATTGTGTGCTTTACACAGGGCTACAAGAAAGCTATATTCTAATAATAATAGCTTTATAGTAGTAATAGAAACATAGTTTATATTTCAGAATACCACATCTATAAGACTTCTTAAAGCCTCTCTGGAATAAAGTTATACTTGATTCGGTATGAAAATCTTCTTATCAAGGTGTAAGCCCAAAATTAGCGTGCTGTTACACCTCTATCTTTGATATGATAGGGAATCATACTTTAAGTGCAAATAGATTGTATCCTTTTAAGTTTGTCTTTCACTATGTAAGAAAGAAAGAAAGTAAAATAATTATTAAGATGGTACTAATAGTTATGTAGAATTTCGTACTGGATACTTTATGACGTATAGATGTATCTTTTTTTACTTTATTAATACATACATACATACATATCATCACGCCAAGTCCCTAACGGGGTAGGCAGAGAGTATAGAGCGCCAGTTCTCTCTAGACTTACATACCTCTTTCGCTTCGTCCACAATAATATAATACAATAATGTAATACCCATACTTTATTAATATTACAGCGAATTAAACTTACAGCTAAAAGCCAACACTATACCTTTAAATTATACTAAATACAACTTGAACTAAAACCAAGTAGAGACATAAATTATTACAAAATTTTAAACTAATGAGATAAATATTGCCTTAAGCAGAGAATAAGATCTTCATATGGTCAACGAACACATCAGCATCCATAAATTTGGCAACAAGATAGTTCAGCAAGCTTTACATACCTTATGCTTGTTTATTTTTCATAAGAACCTGGAAACCCGCAAGGAAGTGCTAGATGACATTACCAATGCAAGATGGGACAAGTTAAAGAATGTTATGCTGACCCGGCAGAAGTTCGGAACAGCAGGACTCCGTGGCCCCATGGGGGCTGGTTACAAGTGCATGAATGATGTGGTGGTTCTGCAGACTGCTCAGGTTTGACCTCTTATTTTCAGGCTCTAGGTTCAAATTGAACAATAATTTTACTATTGGATATCCCATTCATCGATATACAGATAGTGCCTTCCACGAAGACGCGCCCCAGCAATTTCTAGTTGAGGGTGTGGTGGGATGCGGGAAGAATGACCTGACTCTATTCCTTGTAGTCTGCGTGTAGACTCATAGGTAATCAGTGTGTATGGATAATACTTAATCATAAGTGGAAGGTTGCACCCTTACACTATATACTGTTAGGAAGAATAGTGAGGCGCGTCTTGGTGGATGGCACTATCTATAACATCCCCTCCTATTAGGGGAGCATCAAAACAAAATTTGCTTTACAATTATTGTGCCTCACCATGTCACCGCTGTTTGAATGTGTGAAAATGTGTTTGAATTGTTTAACAAATCTAGCAATTATATCCAATCCGATACGGTTTGGATGACATGACATGATGTATGAATATACTGGTGAATGTGGACGAAGCGAAAGAGGTATGCAAGTCCAGAGAGACCTGGAGCTCCATTCTGTCTGCCTACTCTGTTAGGGACTCGGTGTTATGGTATCTATACTTCTGTACTAATGTTATAAAGCTGAAGAGTTTGTTTGTTTGTTTGAACGCGCTAATCTCAGGAACTACTGGTTGGAATTGAAAAATTATTTTTGTGTTGGATAGTCCATTTCTCTAGGAAGGCTTTAGCGAAGCATAAATGAAAAATGTTGCAAGAACGGGAAAAATTATTTCTTTTTGAGAGCTTCCGTTGCATGCGCTGCGTAAACAGTTTAAGTTACGAAAATATCATGTAAGAGGGAATTGTTCCTCTTTATAATATATCCTCACGCCGTCCCAGAAGGGTCCCCGATGGGGTAGGCAGAGGTGTATAGGTAATACCCACACACCCACTTTCCGCCAGAGGTATATTAGGTGCCAACGTGACAGATGGCGAGTCCAACGCCGTTGTACCTCTTTAAAAGTTCTAAAAAAAAGACCGCGACAGCATATGACTTTAAAGATTTACTCACTATAACCTTTTTTTATGGCAATTAAGTCCGCGATGGGCTCCTAAACAACTTAACCGATTTCAATCAAATTTGCACACCGTGTGCAGTTTGATCCAACTTAAAAGATGGGATAGCTTACATCGTGATCCAGGTAATTTTACTTTTTCACCCGGGCGAAGCTGGGCGGGACAGCTAGTGTATGTATATGTATGATGCGTTTTGGGTGCAGCTAGTCTATATAAGCATAACAAGATGATAATATTATGTTGTGGCAATGCAGAGGTCGTGGATTTACTAACATACCTAGCCGTCTTGTCACTTGTGATCAAATTTTTAAAGCACTCTTTTTTTTTTTTTTTTTTTTTTTTTTTTTTATACTTGGGTGGCAAACAAGCATGCGGTCCGCCTGATGGTAAGCGGTTACCGCCGCCTATGGACGCTTGCAACACCAGGGGTATCACTCTTGATAGATAAGGACTAAAAATAGCTATAATAACAGTTGTTATCACTAAGCTGTCTGCAGCGGCTTCACCCGAGGTAAATGTGCATTTATGTGATAAATAAAAGCAGATAAGAGGTCCTCACGGGTCATTAGTTGTCTGCAAAACAAATATTGCAAATTACAATCCCGATAGTACCTACCAATGAGTTTTTATGAACTTAAGTACAGTGATTAGTCACACCACTAGCTTTACTGTGAATGAAAACATCGCGAGGAAACCTGCATACGTTTGATAAGGAATTAAAAGGCGAATGTATAGTCGTGCTTGAGTAAAATACTTCTGCGTACCCCTTTGGGGATCCTTGTGGGAAGGCGTGAACATTATATTATTCTAAAATAATAATATAATGTGTTCTCAAATACAAAAATAATAATTCATTTAGTATCAAAAAGCGGAATCCTATAGCAGTATCAAAGCTCTTTTTTCATTACAGGGTGTCTGTTCATACATACAGAAAGTATGTAACCAAAACCAGTTACACAATGGTGTGGTTGTTGGATTTGATGGCAGATATAACAGCAAGAGGTAAATAATAATAATATAATAATAATAATAAAAATAATAATGAGGTAAATAAATATGTATATATATCCTTGTTTTTAACATACTCACATCACGCCGAGCCTCACACGGGGAGAAACATATAGGCTCGCACATTTATCTGTAACTTGTACTTAAACGGTCTCTGTACTTGAAAACCTACATGCTCGCCATTACTCTTGACGCCATTACACCAAGCAAGTCAAATGAATAATTTGCAACACAATGCCTTGAGTACTAAAAGGACGTATATATCCTCACGCCTTCCCACAAGGGTCCCCGAAGGGGTAGGCCAAGGTGTATAGGTAGTACCCACACACCCACTTTCCGCCAGAGATATATTTTTGGTGCAAACGTGACAGATGGCGAGTCCATCGCCGTTACTCAAGTACAACTATATATACGCCTTTGAATTGCTTCTCAGACGTATGCTGGTTTCCCCTCGATGTTTTCCTTCACCGTAAAGCTCGTGGTGTGACTAATCACTATACTTAAGTTCAGAAAAACTCATTGGTACAGTCGGGATTCGAACTTCTTGCGCGATAGCGATCTTTGTGTCACAGACAACTACTCGAACCACTCGGCCACTACGGTTTTTTTTAAAAGCATACTGTTCCTAGAAATATAAAAATAACTTTTATAAAGTTGCATACTCAGATAAATAATTCGCCTATTGGTATCCCATAAAAAATGAAAATCCAGGAAGATACAAGGAGCGTCACATGTATGTCATGAAAAATGTTTGCTGGATTATGTTTAATATTTTAAAGATGCTTTGCATTATAGCAGTTTATTTAATACAAATATGACAGATAATATTTGATTGCTTTCGTGCAAGAATTAAAAGTTAAGTTATTAGTCTTACCGTATGATACAATATCTTGTATGTACATTAGTTATCGTAGTTTGTGAGACCTTCGTGTCACGGTCACCACACTGGATGGTCCACACAGGCAAGATAAGATTTAACTTAAACCAATTAATTAGACGTGAAATAAAACATTTTCTTTTAGATTTATTTTAGTACTAGCTGTCCCGCCCAGCTTCGCATGGGTGAAAATTTTCATACATACATACATACATATCATCACGCCAAGTCCCTAGCGGGGTAGGCAGAGAGTATAGAGCGCCAGTTCTCTCTAGACTTACATACTTCTTTTGCTTCGTCCACATTCATCAGTCTCTTCATACATGCTCGTCGGTTTCGAGTACTCTTAACGTTCCCGTCCTTGAGAGTCCGATCGATTTGATCCAGGTAGTTGGAACGTGGCCTTCCTCTGCCTCTTCTTGCACACACTTTTGCTTTGTATATCTGTTTCGTCAATCTTTCTTCACTCATCCTTTCTATGTGTCCAAACCAACGTAACATGCCTTTCTTCATCTTTACAATCACACCCTCATTCACGCCAATTGATTTGCAAATCTCTTCATTGCGGGTTCTTTTAGATTAATTTTAGTATAAACATGACATTCAGAGCTCATTGTCCAATGTCGAAAGCGATCTTTCGCTACGCTTACGCAGTAGGAACACTACATTATGGAAAACCCCTAGAGTGAATGTATTCTCGAACATATACCCCTAGAGGGTATTTTTTTTTATACAACATGAGTGGTAAACGGTTACCGCAGCCTATTTACTTAAAATACCGAAGTATCACTTGCGCTTTGCCACTCTGTGTTCAGAGAGTTATACTGTGTTGGCAGCATAATGGGACTAATCCCTCTGCTGACAACACAATATAACAATCCTCCCCAAGGTGTGTATGTGTTCGAGAATAGAGATATTGCTGGAAGGAAGAATTAATGTCTTTTGAGTGATAAGTATTTGTGTCAGTAAATGGCATTCCATTGTGCCCCACATCTTTCGACGTGCAACTTGATTGATTATGAATTTCTGTTACAGTCTGTATAATCTAGCCAAGGCTTACATATTACTCATAAAACATGACCAATAAAAAAAATATTATTAGGAGAGAGTAGAGCGCCAGTTCTCTGTAGACACGCATACCACCTCTTTCGCTTCGTCCACATTCATCAGTCTCTTCATACGTGCTCGACCGTTTGGAGTACTATTGAATGTCCGATCTATTTCATCCGATACTCAAGGATCTAGGTAGTTGGAATGTGATCTTTCTCTGCGTTTTCTTGCATACACTTTCGCATATTATATCTGTTTCGTCAATCTTTCTTCACTTATCCTTTCTATATGTCCAAGCCTACGTAACATGCCTTTCTTCATCTTTACAATACACAGAATTAATAACCACACACACACACATATCATCACGCCAAGTCCCTAACGGGGTAGGCAGAGAGTATAGAGCGCCAGTTCTCTCTAGACTTACATACCTCTTTCGTTTCGTCCACATTCATCAGTCTCTTCATACATGCTCGTCGGTTTCGAGTACTCTTAACGTTCCCGTCCTTGAGAGTCCGATCGATTTGATCCAGGTAGTTGGAACGTGGCCTTCCTCTGCCTCTTCTTGCAAATTAATAACCAATTTTTTTATTTCAGTTTATATTTTTTTATTTACATACTAGCTATCCCGTCCGGCTTAACTTGGGTGAAAAAATATAAGTTGCTATAACACGATCGCAGCGCCACCTATCGGGTCCAATTGTGAATCTAAACCATTCTCGAAATCAACTGAAGAAACAGAAAATTTTATTAAAATCGGTCCATTACGGTTCTATAAAAGACATACAGATACTCGTTTTTATCTATACTATCTATACTAATATTATAAAGAGGAAAGATTTGTTTGTTTGTTTGTTTGTTTGTAATGAATAGGCTCCGAAACTACTGGACCGATTTCAAAAATTCTTTCACCTTTGGAAAGCTACATTATCCCCGAGTAACATAGGCTATATTAAATTGGACCCGATAGGTGGCGCTGCGATCGAGTTTTAGGAATTTTAACTTTTTCACCCGTGCGAAGCTATCCCTTTCTGTGTGTCTTAAGGTGGATTCGAGAATGGTTTAGATTTACAATTGGACCCGATAGGTGGCGCTGCGATCGTGTTACGGGCAATTTAACTTTTTCACCCGAGCGAAGCTGGGCGGGACAGCTAGTTAAGGTATATAGATACATAAAACTCCCGCGTAACGTCTGATTCTGCTCAGCATATCTATGTCATTTGTATTTAGCACTTAAAGTTTGTTACGTCATTTCGTTACGATATGTCTGTGGTATCGTCACTCAATTATCTTATGTACCCAATGTGGTTAACGTTATCCTACATATACATATCTTTAATGTCGTGTCTCAGATTTCCATAGATAAATTTTCCATAATAAGCCACGTCTGCTTATGAGCTACTTTGTCGTGTCTCTAATGAAAAACTCCGCTTACATATGTTTGTTCAATTTTATATATAATAATATAATATAATATCCTCACGCCTTCCCAACTGCACGAACCACTTGGCCACCACGTCTTTGAGCATGTATAAAGAGAACAATTTATGTAGATGTAGTGAAAAACGTCTGTAAGTCTAGTCCTGCAGGGTCGGCAACGCGCGAGTGATACCCCTGGTGTTGCAAGCGTCCATAGCCGGCGGTAACCGCTTACCATCGGGCGGACCGCATGCTTGTTTGCCACCCATGTGGTATAAAAAAAAAGTAGACTGGCTTTCTACACTACCCGCCTACTCCGCGAGGGAGCTTGGTATAAACATGAACATGTACAAATAAACAATTAAGTAACTCTACTATGCAACTTGCATAGCAGCGAAACGACTCGAGCTTTGTTCCATAATGCAATATAGGTACCATATGCCCTTGAAAACGTGTATGCATAATAGCTTGTATGATACAAGCGATTATGCATACCTACTCATGACTCCTTTATTTGACGTAAAAACGCAACAAACTACGGAATATATTCGTTTGTTCATCATGATAAGTAGGTACCAGGATACCAGACAGAACCGGTTCTAATAATTGAAAGTTTCGTTAACAAACCTACATTGGACCCGCCATGTCGAGTTTGGTCTGCCCGACGATTTGATTAATGCTGTCAGATTGTAAATTGGCAAATGATTGTTATTGTCAGCAACCTTGTAACTAGCATATGTGCTACTAATATTGTGAATACGAAAGTATGCATGGATGTTTGTTATTCAATCACGCCAGATCGGCTGAACCGTATTGGGTGGAATCTGGCACAGGCAGAGATAATCTAATTATAAGCTAGATTAACACAGGATATGTTTTATTCCAGGAAAAATACTGAAAAAATATTTACTAACAAATTTTACACAGGTGAAAGCGCCGCGTCTACTTTAAAGAATATATAAGACTAGCTTATGCCCGCGGCTTCGCCCGCGTGGAGTTCGAAAAAGTAGCTTATGTATTTTCCTGCTAGGTTCAGGCGCTATGCCTTGAAAGAGCATTAAACTTTATAATATTAGAACTTTGATTTTTCGGGATTAAAAAAAAAAGTTGCCTATGTCCTTCCTAGGTATAAGCCATCACGATTTAAACTTTCAGCCAATTCAGTTCAGCCGTTTTGATGTGAAAGAAACCCAAACATCCAAACTTACAATCTTTCACATTTATAATATTAGTAAGAGGTAAGATTAGTAAGATGCAGTCTATAATAAAGAAAACTTTCTTCCATGCATTGCCTTGTTCAGGTTTGCAGAACTGACGGCAAAGGTGTTCATATCTTCATCGATACCAGTGCACATATTCTCCGAGGTGTGCCCCACCCCTCTAGTGTCGTTCGGCACGATCCTGTACTCGGCCGCTGTGGGCATCATGGTGACCGCTTCACACAACCCCAAAGAGGACAACGGCTACAAGGTCTACTGGGGCAATGGCTCGCAAATTATATCGCCCCACGAAGATAATATATTGGTTGAGATTCTGCATTGTTTGGAGTAAGTAAATAATATATAATATAATAATATATAAATAATATATATATCCTCACGCCTTCCCACAAGGGTCCCCGAAGGGGTAGGCAGAGGTGAGGTAATACCCACACACCCACTTTATATAATACACTTACTCCAAAGCCGTGGTGGCCGAGTGGTTCGAGCAGTTGCCTGCGACGCAAAGGTCGCAAGTTCGAATCCCGACTGTACCAATGAGTTTTTTCTGAACTTAAGTACAGTGATTAGTCACACCACGAGCTTTACGGTGAAGGAAAACATCGAGAGGAAACCTGCATACGTCTGAGAAGAAATTCAAAGGCGTATGTATAGTCGTGCTTGAGTAACGGCGAGTTCTAGTGTTTTATCTAGTGTTTTGATCTGCGATTTTTTTGGTTTCGGGAACTCTGGAATGGCTGTTTTTGCAGAAGCGGGATATTTTCGTCCGTATATCTCGAATCTTAAGCATGTGTATCTCCATTAGTACAAACGCCGTTTAGGATTACGTTAAGAGCTTAACACCAGGTGGATTTTTCATTAGTAGCAGATACGTCTCATAATAGATATGCTAGTTCATCTATCTCATATAGTTGCTTCTTCAAACAATACCTAAACTAAGTAAGTATATAATAATAAATAATAATAATAAATACCTGGGACAATTCCACACAAATTGTCCTAGTCCCAAAGTAAGCAAAGCTTGTGTTATGGTAACTAGACAACGATATATTTACTTATATAGATAGATATATACTTAAATACATAGGACATCCAAGACTAAGGTACAAATATTCGTGTTCATCACACAAATATCTGCCCTCAGCGGGATTCGAACCCGCGACCTCAAGTTTCGCAGTCAGGAGCTCTAACCACTAGTCAATCTCAATTAAAAAAAATTTTTCAGCATCCCTGACGATCACTGGGAAATCGCCGAAATCCGCTCCAACCCTCTGGTAAAGGATTGTCAGACCGAAGTGACTGACAAATATATGGCGTACATACGCGACACTCTTCACACCGACGTGTTAGAGGAGAACAGACGATCTGCCATCGATGTTGTATACAGCGCCATGCATGGCGTCGGCTACGAATACGTCGCGAAGGCCTTCCAAGTCGCCAATTTGAAGGTAACGTCACTATTTCTTTGTTATAAAACACAATAGGCATCCTACAATAGTTAGCCTCCAATTTGTTTTCAAAGCAAATAATGCTCACTGATCGCTAGTGATTAGTCCCTCGGTTGTTTTTGTTGTCGCCTGCAGAATTAAGCTTACGGGTTCAAATCCTGTTTTGATTTGTCATTAGGCCCTAGGCTTTACTGTTAGAAAACTTGTGTCGAGTCTCCTGAGAGCATATTTTCGCTTGGAGACCGGCGTTATTTATCAGCATCAATATAATTTTGAATTTCTTCTTAAACACTTGTAGACTTCCTCAAAATGTTTGCCATCACTGTAAAGCTTGTCATGAGGTAAATCATTGTACTTATGTTCACAAAATCTTTTTGTAACCCCTCTCCCTCGAGGTCCTAAGGTAGTTAATTAATGGTCCCCGGATGTATCTTAAAAATACAATATTATTTGTAACAGCCACCAATAAGTGTAAAAGAGCAACAAGATCCGAACCCCGACTTCCCGACGGTAACATTCCCCAACCCTGAGGAGCCGGAGTGCCTGACCCTCAGCAAGCAATTGGCTGAGCAGCGGGGCGTGAGGCTGGTGCTCGTCAACGATCCTGATGCAGATCGGTTGGCGGTGGCTGAATACGATGTGAGGTAGGTCCAAATTAATGTTACGTCAAGGCCTTCTGGTCTACAGGTCAGAGCACCTGGTTGCGAAGCGTATATACTATACACTATGTACTATGGATATAATGTATATATACATGTATATAATATATATATACATATATACATTCACATACATATACACACACACACACTCTCACACACACCCACGCACACACTCTGTTATTTTCTGTATATCCTGTATCTATAGGAACTGTGTCCATCTCTATCCGGGGATGAGTGTTAATGTCTGCGACACAGTTTACAACTACTGCAGGCATTATCGCATAGAATTTTGTACGATATATTTTTTGTTCCGTAATAAATAATAAATAAATAAAAATTGTGATTAAATCGAGGGGTTTTGTACAATTACCAGCCGGAAACAGTGGAAAGTATTCACGGGCAATGAAATGGGCGCCCTGCTTGGCTGGTGGCTGTTGAAACAGTACAAGAAGCAGCCGAACGATGCCGAGCTGTACGTATTGGCCAGCATCGTGAGCTCCAAGATGCTAAGAGCCATCGTCAAAGGATCTGGCGAGTTTGTCGAAACCCTAACAGGATTTAAATGGATGGGTGAGTCTACTCATTTGTTATACATGATAATATGATGTTATAAAGAGGAAAAAAAAATGTTGTTACGATTTTACTCAAAAAGTACTAGTACAAAAAGTATTTTTCAACTTGTTGTTCCATATTTTTGAACGGAGGTATCCGTCACGAATACCACACAATTCAGTTCAGTTGTCTATTCTCATACACCCCATCTGTCAAGCCTAGACAAAATTCCTTTCTGCCCACGCTCACGCTATCCAACATTAGTTGCGGAAATAGTTATGTCATTGCCCTACAAAGAATAGCGTGATCGTGAAGGGATTTTGTCTAGGTATCTACAGGTTAGAGTTGTCCTAAACTTATCGTCATTCGTTGTCTACAGGCAATACAACATTACTGCTGCTCCAGCAAGGGAAAGTCCCCTTGTTCGCGTTCGAGGAAGCGATAGGATACATGTGCCATCACAACGTGCCTGATAAAGATGGCGTCTCAGCCGCTGTTCAGGTTTTTTTTTTTAATTCATTTAGGATAACAAACAGTTACACTATGGCTTAATATATCAATACAATAATAATTAGAGTTAACAACAGTGCATCCAGCTGCGTTGTCCACAGTTGATCAGGTTGAAATATATACTAACATAATATCTATACGAATAAATAAAATTGGAGTGTGTTTGTAATTTTTAAAAATTTTATCTGTCTGTAATCGCTGAAACGGCTGGACCGTTTTTAACGGGACTTTCAATCGCAGATAGCTGATGTTAAAAGGAATAACTTAGACTACTTTTATTTTGGACACTGAACAATATTTTTTTGTTAAATTCCACGCGGACGAAGACGCGAGCACAGCTAGTAATAAATAAAGATGAAGCCGTGGTGGACGAGTGGTTCGAGTAGTTCGAATCCCGACTGTACCAATGAGTTTTTCTGAACTTAAGTACCGTGATTAGTCACACCACGAGCTTTACGGTGAAGGAAAACATCGAGAGGAAACCTGCATACGTCTGAGAAGAAATTCAAAGGCTAATATAGTCTAGTATTCAAATATAGTCGTGCAGAAGTTACGGGCAAGGGCAGCAAGGCGAAAGTGGGTGTGTGGGTACTAGCTATACACCTCTGCCTACCCCTCCGGGGACCGTTTTTGGCTTGAAAATATATATGTTTCTTTGATTAAGCTATGGTGATGTATATGCAAGAAGCCATGTCTGTAACTCCAGAGAGGATTGATACTCCACTGTACTGCCTACCCGTAACGGAGTCAACGTGATTATATTTATGTGTTTAAGTAATGTGTTACGTATGCTCATCACAGAACCATTTACTATAAATGGGGTATCAAACTTCACCATTAGATGAATTATCTTTATAAATGGTATTCGTTGTTCAAAGGTCGCCTCGCTGGCGTCCTTCCTGCACCAGCACGGCGGGTCGCTGGTGTCCCAGCTGCAGGCCCTGTATAAGGAGTACGGATACCACGTGACCCACAACTCTTACTACATATGCCACGAGCCCGCCACCATCCAGAAGATATTCAGAAGGATCAGGAACTATGATGGACCAGGGCTTGTAAGTACTTTTCATTAAATCAACATACATACACGTGGTGGTCGAGTGGTTCGAGAAGACGCCCTCAACTCGAAGATTGCTACTTCGAGTCCTGAACGTATTAAAGTGTTTTTTTAAGTATAGTGATTAAGCACAAATTCTAAGACGTATGTACAGTCGTACTTGAGAAATGTCGATAGGTTGATTCCCGCTGACACCTAAATATATAGGTGTTGAAAAGATAGGTGATCGTACACTTTCGCGAATCCCCTTTGGTTACCTACACTTGTGGGGAAATATGGAGCTGTTTTTTTTTTTTTTTGCAATAGTACGTCCTGGTTAGGTCACAGTATATACAATTTTCTATCTATGGAGCCAGGGCGTTTAGGCATTTATATATATAACAGCTTTTCGCGTGAGCGAGCAATAGGACGACCTCCGCCATTGCTCATTTCAACCATAGAGTAACTTTTAAAACATCAAAGAGGTATATTCTAAACAAATCATAATGTTAATCAATCTTGATCCCCAGACAATAAAATCTGACTTCTATTATATACGCGATGGACTCGCCATCTGTCACGTTGGCACCTAATATACCTCTGGCGGAATGTGGGTGTGTGGGTAACCTATACACCTCTGCCTACCCCTTCGGGGACCCTTGTGGGAAGGCGTGAGGATATATATTATATACGCCTATTTCTTGTCTGTGTGTTAGTCATTGAACTCCACTTAAACGGACGTTTTTGGATGATTTTAGTGTTTTCAAGATGAGATTCACAATTGGACCCGATATGTGGCGGTACGATCGTGTTTCAGGAAAGTTGACTTTTTCACCCAATCGAAGCTGGGCGGGTCAGCGAGTATATATATATATATATATGAAGCCGTGGTGGCCGAGTGGTTCGAGCAGTTGCCTGCGACGCAAAGGTCGCAAGTTCGAATCCCGACTGTACCAATGAGTTTTTCTGAACTTAAGTACAGTGATTAGTCACACCACGAGCTTTACGGTGAAGGAAAACATCGAGAGGAAACCTGCATACGTCTGAGAAGAAATTCAAAGGCGTATGTGTAGTCGTGCTTGAGTAACGGCGATGGACTCGCCATCTGTCACGTTGGCACCTAATATACCTCTGGCGGAAAGTGGGTGTGTGGGTATTACCTATACACCTCTGCCTACCCCTTCGTGGACCCTTGTGGGAAGGCGTGAGGATATTATTATTTTATTATATATATATATGTAAATATATTAATGTGGTTGTATAAGTACACTGCACAGCTCTGCCTATCCCTTGTGGACCCTTGGAATGAAGATAGATATATATTATGTACTCCTTACAGCATCAAGGACGGGAACGTTAAGAGTACTCGAAACCGACGAGCATGTATCAAGAGACTGATGAATGTGGACGAAGCGAAAGAGGTATGTAAGTCTAGAGAGAACTAGCGCTCTATACTCTCTGCCTACCCGTTAGGGACTTGGCGTGATGATATGTATGTATGTATGTACAGCATCAGCTGTCTGCCCGTCATAATCGGTCTAGACGTCGCTTAGTTGAGGAACCGTATATACAGGTTGGTTATTTATTGCGTTCCAGTACCCGAAGAAAGTGGGCTCGTGTGAGATAGTGTACATAAAAGACTTCACGGCTGGGTTCAAGATGCCGGAGCTGGCGAATGGAGACGGCCATTTGAGTGAGTTGTATTTGAATGCAAATACATCCATCATAGTCTCCATCAAGTCATCCATCTTAAACTAGTTAATAATAATAATAGCCTTGTGGACTCGGAGGTGCCGTACTACAAGTATTCGCCCGACCCAGTTCTAGAAAATGGTCATGTCACGTTGTACTGGGATCGATCTATCATCACGGACAGGTGTATAACCGCTCTAGTGGTTAGAGCTCCTGACTGCGAAACTTATGGTCGCGAGTTCGAATCCCACTGGGGGCAGATATTTGTGTGATGAACACGAATATTTGTACCTTTGTCTTGGATGTCCTATGTATTTAAGTATATATCTATCTATATAAGTAAATATATCGTTGTCTACTTACCATAACACAAGCTTTGCTTAATTTGGGACTAGGTCAATTTGTGTGGAATTGTACCAGGTAAAAAAAAAAAAAGCGTGCACGTTTTCATATGTATTGTGTAGACGTTCTGGGCACGGGCCTGGACCAGGACTACACGAGTGGCGAGATGGTGATGTTCCGGTGTGACAACGGGCTCAGTGTGACGGTGCGCACCAGCGGCACCGAGCCCAAGCTCAAGTACTACACTGAGCTCATCTGCCAGGCGCAAGACGAGAGGTGACTATCTTACTTATTATACATACACTAGAGGTCCGACCCGGCTTCGCACGGGTGGACGATGAGATTTCTTATAAAAGAAAACTAGTGGTCCCGCCCAGCTTCGCTCGGGTGGAAAGAAAAAGATGGTGGCGCCACCTATCGGGTCCAATTGTGAATCTAAACCATTCCCAGATCCCCTTGAACACACACAAAAAATTTCATCAAAATCGGTCCAGTCGTTTGAGAGGAGTTCAGTGACATACACACTCACAGAAGAATTATATATATAAAGAAGATATAGCTCCTAGCTGCGCCCGCGACTTCGTCTGCGTGGACGGCTTTTTTATCTTTCATAAAAATGGTAGTGTGGAATGTGGGTGTGTGGGTATTACCTATACACCTCTGCCTACCCCTTCGGGGACCCTTGTGGGAAGGCGCGAGGATATATAATTATTATTATTTTATAAAAATGATTTTTTTTCAATAAAAAGTATCCTATGTCACTTCTAATACCTCCAAGAATATGTGTACAAAGTTTTATGATGATCGGTTTAATAGTTTTTACGTGAAAGCGTAACAAACAAACTTACATTCACATTTATAATTATATATATATATAAATCTCGTGTCACAATGTTTGTCCTCAATGGACTCCTAAACTACTTAACCGATTCCAATGAAATTTGCACACCGTGTGCAGTTTCATCCAACTTAAAAGATTGGATAGCTTACATCACAATTGGACCCGATAGGTGGCGCTGCGATCATGTTTCAGGAAATTTTACTTTTTCACCCGGGCGAAGCTGGGCGGGGCAGCTAGTTTATAATATAGCTTTCCAATGGTGAAATAATTTTTCAAATCGGTCCAGTGGTTTCGGAGCCTTTTCAATACAAACATACTTACATACAAATCTTTCCTCTTTATAATATTAGTATAGATACAACGTGGGCACCTAAAATATATCTGGCGGAAAGTGGGTGTGTGGGTACTACCTATACACCTCTGCCTACCCCTTCGGGGACCCTTGTGGGAAGGCGTGAGGATATATTATATTATTATTATAAATACATCACGCCGTGTACAGGTTTGTATAGATAGTGCCATCCGCGAAGACGCACCCTACCAATTTCTAGTCGAGGGGGTCGCGAGATGCGGGGTTTCGGAGAGTATGACCCGAGTCTATTAATTGTAGTGTGCGTGTGCACTCATAGGTCAGTGTGTACAGATAATACTCAAACATTTGTGAAAGGTTGCACACTCACGCTATACACTGTAAGGAAGAATAGAGGGGCGCGTCTTCGTGGATGGCGCTATCTATAACGTAGCCGCTATGTATAACGTTCGAATCTAAATATTTTCTCCTTCTTCGGAGACCCTTGTGGGAAAGCGTGAATATAAGAGGTGTTTCTTTCTTTCCAGTGAACAAAAGGTGATGAACGAGAAGATGAAGGGAATGGTGCAAGAATTCATAGAAGAACTGTTGCAGCCCAAAGAGAATGGTTTGCTGGGCTGAACACCTCCAAGATACTTCGTACTGTATACGCATATAATATAAGTACAGTCGGGGAAAGGAATTCGTCAACCTTAGAGTCGATATTTGCTTGCACCAGTGTAATTATCAGTCGTGCCAACATTTCGAACTAAACAGAATATCATAGTGACGTAGAGTTATTATCGATGGTAGGAAATGCAAGATAATATAAGACCCCCGCCGCAAAAGCCGGCCCGCGCCGAGCCGAGCCAAATAATATTTAATTTTAATTACCAGACCAGCCCAGCTCACTTGCTTGCGGTCCAGCAACGCCCTAAGCCGAGGTCCGTACCCCACAGGGGGTGCCCTTAGCTGTGTTGCTTAGAACTAAAGTGTCTCTCCAGCCAGGCACTAGGTCTCGCCACTGACCGGTTAAGTAGCAAAAGTTCCCGGAACTCAACTACGAGAGACAATACAAAAAAAAACTGTAAATTGAATAGAACCTATGTATTTAATTCGAACTTCGAACTTCCCTTAAAAAGCTTAAAGAGTCTAAAAAGGTTTGATTCTGAAATGAAACTAGATTATGTATAGGTCAACAGTGTAATGAGCCGTGGTGGCCGAGTGGTTCGAGCAGCTGCCTGCGACGCAAAGGTCGCAAGTTCGAATCCCGACTGTACCAATGAGTTTTTCTGAACTTAAGTACAGTGATTAGTCACACCACGAGCTTTACGGTGAAGGAAAACATCGAGAGGAAACCTGCATACGTCTGAGAAGAAATTCAAAGGCGTATGTATAGTCGTGCTTGAGTAACGGCGATGGACTCGCCATCTGTCACGTTGGCACCTAATATACCTCTGGCGGAAAGTGGGTGTATGGGTATTACCTATACACCTCTGCCTACCCCTTCGGGGACCCTTGTGGGAAGGCGTGAGGATATATTATATATATTATCAACAGTGTATACTATACAGGAGTATGTCTAGACGTTATAGACGGTGTTGCAAATATATCCTCATGACGAAACAAAAAAACCAATCGCTCCAAAGAAAACAAAATGACAACATTATTAAAGGGAATAATACTCACTCCGAAACACGTAACGTAACTTTATCGTAACAACCGCAATGCAATGTGTCAACTTAGGTTGTTTTTTCATTGTGTGCTATAAAAAAATTTGCAACTGTCCCATTTCTTAATGCATCCTGTATTGACCTTTGTTATCAAAACAAGTAGGTATAATTTTGTATGCAGTTGTCTGATTTAAATTCCAAAAGGTATTTAAACTACGATTACTACTATTTGATTAAGGTGTTAATTTAAAAGCTGACGAAGGATTTCTTACCCCGACTGTACATGGTATTATATCACCTTACTTAAGTAACTTACTTAAGTTAAGACACTGCGTAATAACTTAGTCTGTTTTATTCTTCGCTCTGTGCTGTCTAGCTAACTTTTCTAGTAATTTATATATTATTGAAATTATTCATAGTTTCGTTTGCTAATTGATTTTAATTACCGATTTCTGCCTACCCCCTAAGAGATCCGTGACACCAATAATTTATTTAGTCCCAATAGTGCAAAGGCAAAGACATTCCAACGGACAGACAAACATTTTTAAAAATGTTGAGGTTATTTTAATGTTACAAACAGACACTTCAATTGTATTTATTTGTATAGATATGCATAATGTAGCCTTTGTTTCAACATTTTGTCTTATCTCATTATTTTTTGTTTGTTCTAATTTAAATGTTTTTATTAATTTATGTATTGATCAAAAAAGATGCAAGTTAACAGCATTAATACATGCTAAGCATATATGAAATATATGCAATCTCAATTATTGGTCAAGTACTAGAAATATTTTTTGTGTATTTAAAAATCAAAGTTAGAACTAAACTGGATCGTAACTCAAAAAGATGTACATACAGCTATAGATAGTGCCATCCACGAAGAGGCGCCCTACTATTCTTCCTCCTAATTTATTTTGTGCAAGTGTGCAACCTTCCACAAATGTTTGAGTATTATCTGTACACACTGATTACCTATGAGTGCACACGCACACTACAATTAATAGACTCGGGTCATACTCCCCGCATCCCGCGATCCCCTCGACTAAAAAATGGTGGGGCGCGTCTTTGTGGATGGCACTGTCTATAAACAGTTATTAGATCATCATAGGACGTACTTAAGTCGAGAACATATCTTAACTCAAACCTTTGGTGTGTAGGTATTACAATGGCGGCTCGCTATATCTCGCTATATCATATAAATCTATTCCCTGCAATAAGGTTCAAAATTGCATGATTATTGCAATACCAGACTAATTTTTAGTTAGAAGCAATCGGTGGAACGGTAGAAGTTGGTGGTCTGCAGCGCCATCTAGCGAATTCTTCTTTTCTTAGCGAGTTTCATCACAGTGTGAGCAATAAGACAAAAGTACACACATTGAATTGTATTCTTATTGAAGATGGCCTAACGCCAAAGAAATGCTGTAACCATGTACATTGTGATAAATAAACTAAAAACCAATAAAATTTGTAGCCGTGGTGGCCGAATGGTTGAAGTAAGCACTTGCAAAGTCAGAAGAGCATACTCAAATGAGTCTTTCAAAAATAATTTACCACACACGAGCCTTACTGTAAAGGAAAATATCGTGACAAAACCTGAGAAAAAAAATACGTATGTATATAGTACAAACCACGAAGACCCGCTCCACTATTTTTCCTTATAGTTTATAGTGAAGTGTGCAACCTTCCACTAATGTTCGAGTATTATCGGTACACATTGATTACCTATGAGTGCACACGCACACTACAGTTAATAGACTCGGTCATGTTCCCCGCATCCCGCGACCACCTCGACTACAAACAGGGGGGCGCGTCTTCGTGGATGGTACTATCTATAGTCGTGCTTGAAGTACAGACTCGCCGTCTGTCACGTTGACATCTCTCCGGCGTCATGTTGGTGTTACCTACCTTTTAAGAAAACACATTTAAAATTAGTTACTAGCGGACCAATCTGGTCTGATACTGTTTATAAGCTACGAGAAGCAAATAGCCAGACCCTATCGTATAGGTTTATAAATATCTCGTGTTATTAATAAGTATGTGTAGTCTTCTAGGGTATTTAAAACTTAAAATATCCATTTGTAGACAAACTATTTATATTATTATTGCAATTATTATGCTAAGTATTTTTATTGCTTAGATATTTATTTTATTATAATTGGTTAATTAGTAATTAATATAATTAATTATAATTATTTTATAACGCACCTATTATGTGTATTACGCACGAAATAAAACATACGGTTTTTTTTTCTTATAACTTTATGTAGCTATGAACGATACAACACACAATTTAAAAAAGCATCAAATATATGAATTTAAAAACGAGGTCTTTGTACCTCGTTTTTAAGTAAGTACCTGATTAATACAAATACGTTTATAATTTAAAACAAAAAAATATCGTTCAAAGTTGATTGGCTCATGGAGTTTTCAACTAATTTCTATTCAAATTGAGCTCAAAATCTAAAGAGGTAGGATTTTATTACTATTATAATAATTGTAAGTTTCTCTTTCACGCATAAACCACTTAACGTAATTTTACGAAATTTGGCACAGAGATAGACCATGAGCTGGATTAACACAAGGATGGATTTTACTCCAGGAAAAAAATACCAATGAAGTATATTTTTACTTGGGTGGAACCAGCGGGGCACAAAAAAAACAGTTGCCAAAACACCAATAAAAAAAACTAATAAAAATAAAAAAATTAAGAAAAAACCATATACAGTTATTTGTTTTACCTAATTTTCGCATAAAAATCAACTGTAACAATCAAGATACACATGTGGAATCTAATTAGGTTTTAATTTCTTTTGACATTAATAGTCTGAAAATGTTTATGAAACTAATCAATAAAAAAAATTAAATAATGTTATAATTTTGTTGTTACTGTACCGCCATGAGAATATATCCACAACACCTCTATAAATTCTAGAAGACTGTTTTGTCGTCTGAGACCCTGTATATACATACAAAATTGTACACGAAAATAAAAGTAACAGGATTGATTTTAAATATGAAATATTGATATTGTATCACGTGGCTTGCGCAGCAGCTGCCGCGGCCTCAGCCTCCGCCGCGGCAGCCGCTGCAGCTGCTTCGGCTTCTAAACGCAGTCTTTCCTTTTCTTTTATATTAAGCTCAATAAGATTATCCAGTTCTGGACTCAACAGGACCGACAGCCCAGCAGTTACTGGCACCTGGGAAAATAGGAACTTATTTTATATCATATCCTCACGCCATCCCACAAGGGTTCATCCCAAGGGGAAGGCAGAGGTGTGGGTAGGTACCCACATACCCACTTTCCGCCAGAGATATATTTTATGGCTTCTCAGACGTGCAGGTTTCCTATCGATGATTTCCTTCGCCGTAAAGTTCTTGGTGAGACTGATCACTTAAGTACTTAAGTTCAGAACAACTCATTGGTACAGTTAGGATTCGAATTCGAAAAGCTTTATGTTGCAGGCGCATACTTTAACTTATGCTTAAAGATACTTACTTACTAATATTACTTACTATAATACTTACTTTTACTTATGATTAAAGAACTGTATTAACCCGTAAAAAGATCCTTACACAATACACAATACCTTGTGTGCTCATGAACTAAATAATAGATAGCATAAAACCTCGGCAAACACAGGCTTCGAAGCGTCCCACCGTTCAATGTGATTTTCAATGATTTTCACACACAGCTCCGCTTTTGGTATTATCTTGCCCATCGTTCTGAAATCGCAGTGAGATTTAGTCAAAGTATGGAATTATCCTATCCGAAGTTAGGTCTTACGTACCTAAAAAGTATGGACTACTTTACTCAGAGTGAGGACTGACCTATCCAAAGCAAGGACTGGGTGCCCAAAAGTGAAGATTTACCTAAAATAGGAATTAGTGAAAGTAATAGCATTATAATACTTACTCACGCCTTCCGACAAAGGTCCCCGAAGGGGTAGGCAGAGGTGTGTAGGTAATACCCACACACCCAGTATGTATATAACACATACCCGGAATTTGTAAAATACATAACTTACTGTTAAAGTCGGACGGAAGTAGTCTGTTAAAATCTTTTGGAAAGAAGTTTAAACGAATACCTTCAGCCTTCAGAGGTGATTATTTACTTTTCATAGAAAGACTAACTCAAAGTAATGGCGTACTCAAACGAAGGACTTGACCAAAGAAATGGCGTACTCAATAGGAGGACTTACTCAAAGAGAGGCCTTAGTGAATGGGAGGACTTACTCAAAGAGTGGTATACAAGTGGTCTGTAGGAACTCGATCTCAAGGTCCGGTATGACGCACTTGTCGCGATCCATAATCATGATGGGCAAGTCGCCGCGACTCTTCTCCACGTCTCCTTGCTTGAAAAACTCCGTCAGAACTGCGGCCTATGGTCAATAGCCAAATAATATTATAAATGTGAAAGTCTATTGGTGAAATATGAAGTTTGGCACAGAAGTAGATTATTAGGGGGATTAACACATCGGATATATTTTATTACAGAATTAAACAATCGTATAAATTGAAATGCTTATTACCAAGACCTGGCACAGCTTATCTTTACATAGTATAAAATTAAGTCGCTTCCGCTGTCAGTTCGCTTACATCTTTTGAATTATTCAACGGATTTTAATGCCGAAAAGCCGACAGAAAATTTAAAGATTTGTAACGTAACAAACAAATTTTCAACGCTTAAAATGCAAACGCTGGCTAAACCATACCAGATAGATCAAATTAATATACTACTGAATTGTATATATTTATCACTAAAGGATAACTCACAGTAATGATTTCTATCTTATCTACATTGCAACCGTGCCATACGACAGCAAGTTATAAATAAAGCCAATTCGGTACTTTATTTGTATAAAATCTGTTCCTTGGGGACCGATTTGGCCAGGTGACCATTCTGATCACATAACCCTGCCTCTATCAGTGGTCTATTATTAGTATATACCGCAGTCGTCTTGACACTCCCCCAATCCTTGAGCTGGTCGCTGAGGTCGGCCGCGTTCATTAGCATCGCCTGCAGAGCACTCGAATGCAAGCGGTTCATCTTTTGAAAGTCCAACGCTATTCCCTTGAACTCGTTGAGCCGCCTGGTAAACGATAGTATTAGAACAATATGTCCGTCTGTTTGTTCACGATAAACTCGAAAACTACCAAACGAATTTCCACGCGGCTCTCATCAATAGACAGAGTGATTCACGAGAAAGGTTTAGGTACATTTTGTTGAAGCATAATAAAATAATATGTCCTCACGTCTTCCCATAAGGGTCTCCAAAGGGGTAGTCAGTGGTGTATAGGTAATATCCACACACACACAAATTTTCTAACAATTCCTTTAGTAATTGTTAGAAAAATCGTAAAAGTCAAACCGCCTAGAAGCTTTAATCAAAAACGCATCAAAAATTACATTTGAATCCAATCCAATCCACATATTCAACGCAACAATGTGTGACTTTACGATAGGAAAAACCTTAACGCATAATATTTCCTCCTACCCATGCGAAGCCGGCTCGTTAAGAGGTATGTTATATACTAACGTTATGTACGAAGCAGTGGTGGTCGAGTGGTTCGAAGGGCTGCTTGCAACACAAAGATTGCAAGTTCAAATCCCGACTGTACTGATAGAATTTTTCAAATCGGTCCAGTAGTTTCGGAGCCTATTCAATACAAACAATAAAATCTTTCCTCTTTATAATATTAGTAAAGAATATTGGGAGTTACTTGAAGAAGTTAGCCAAATCGGAAGCTAATATGTAATCCCTGAGGAGCAGGAGCGCCCTGTCATAGTCGCGCCGCGGGAGCGCCTCCAGGATGTCGCAGCCCTCCGTGTTGAGGATGCACATGGCCTGCGCCAAGTGGTGGCGCTCCATCACACTGCCCTCGCTCGAGTACAGCGCTGCTAGCGTCGTCTCTGCGTATTATGTTTCATGAATAAATATTCAGCAGGAGGTAAACTTTGAAATAAATCCATAGAAGATGTACCTTTATATGATAGTAGCGGTCCGTCCCATCTTCATGTCGCAGGCGTCTGTTTAAACCACGGCTTCTGAGGTTCATAATTTTTAGGGAACACCAAGATATACCAATTGAAATTCTCATAAAAAACCCAAGAGAGAAGTAAGAAAAACTCAAACCCACCCAACTCAGGGCATAACGGAGTTTCCCGTCCGAATTTGGGGCTACCCGACTGGGGCAAGATCTCCACCTTATAGAAGTCCGTAGCCAGATAGCAAAATTTTTTCATTCGACAAATTAAGAGTTAGGTATCAGAGCGTAAAACTGTATAACTTACTGCCTTGTATGTGAAAGCTGTTGGTGGTCCCGCGATGGTCCAAGTCGTGTACCATCGCAGCTACGAGGAACATCAACGCCTGCAGATCGCTGCCAGGAAAAATATGGTTTAAAAAATAATGCATCTTTAAAACTTTCAAATCCTTGAATAACTAGCCAAAGGACATCTGCAATTCTTGGGGAGAACTCGGGCTCTCGATGTTGCAGAAATCCTAGATTCGGCTTAAGAAAGGTTAGCTAGACATGTCACTTACGTCAGATATCCCTGCTGTACCAGTTTGTAGTTCACCATGGCAGCGTACGCCCACTGCGCTACGTTGAACGCGTGGAACCAGCTGTGGTAGGGCACGTCGCGATAGCCTTTCTTCACGTGTAAGACGAAACGAGCTAATTTGTGTTTCTTTATGTTGAATCTAACAAAAAAGTGTTTGTAGCTTTAACGACAACTGTTGTACACAATGGCAACGGCTCATGGCTTTTAAAGTAGATTTATTCAGTATTTTTTCGGGTCAACAAGTGCCCTTTTCTTTACCCTGATAAGGTGCGTACATTTATTTCAGTAATTTTTCCGAGATAAAATAATTATATTATGATTGGTTAAATAGTTAATAGGCTAAGGACGTGCAAGCAACCAACACAGTCACTTTCTCATCTCGCATCTAGACTTTAATATATAGGATACATACTTAAATATTCCAACGAAAACCAATTGTGGAATTACATTTTGTAATATTCGGCCGACTCGCAGCGATATCCGGACTCTTTTATCTAACCTCACCAGTCACTGACCCTTACCTTTTATCGAAGCCCAGATCGGCGAACATCTTCATGGTATAGCATGGTAGTTCCCTGAGGGGCAGAGCCCGCGGGTTGAAGTGTAAGCTGGTCAAGTGAGGATGGTTATGGTAACCGTTGCACTTCAGTATTCGTTCCACCTCTGCGTCTCCCACCTGCGTCGAAGACACATTTTAAGTGAGATAACGGCACAACTGGTGCTACCGTTCATAAATTTTGAAATTGGCAGCCTTCTTTTTATATATACATATCACCAAGATTTTAATCAAGCAAAAAAGCCGGTACAGAAAACGAAGGTATGTAAGTCAAAAGAGAGCTCCAAACTCTCTTTACCTACCCCGAGAAGGAACAAGCGTATAAAAAATAAGACCTAGATTTTTTCACGTACATATGTTCCTACAAGCAAAGTGATCTATAGTATATTAACCTTATCATTGTATTAAACTTTTCTAAACACATTGGAAAAAAAAATTATAACGTCAGAATAAATAAATACAATTATCTTCACGCCGAGCCCCTGACGGAAAAGGCGGTACTTACTGTCTCATTCACTCCACACTCCTCAATCTATTCCTATCTCTCTCTTTACATACTTTCCAAACTATCGTACCTTCATGTGATACATGACGAGCTCATTGGCAAGTATATTCCTTATATGAGCCTCCTGTATCTTTTCGTAGACCACCGAGTGGACTATACACACGCCGCAGTAGATGCTGAGAGCCAGGGCCATCTCCTCGTCCATCCCATCGAAGTATGGCTCGGTGATCTTGTTGACCAGTTGGCCTACGCCTATGATGCCGGTTTGTTCGCGGATCGGGAAGCACAGGAGATTCCTGGAGATATTGGATATCAATAGTTTTCAAACCTATTCTGATTTTTATTGAAACGTTTACATATCTTTATATATATAATTCTTCTGTGAGTGTGTTCACTGGGTTCATACATACATATACATATCATCACGCCAAGTCCCTAACGGGGTAGGCAGAGAGTATAGAGCGCCAGTTCTCTCTAGACTTACATACCTCTTTCGCTTCGTCCACTGGGTTCGTAACTTTTATTTTTTCACCTGAGCGAAGCTGGGCGGGACAACTAGTACATATATAGAAACATATAAAGAGAAGAGTTTGAAGAATCTTGTTGCTGGAGTCTACTCGATAGACTGGACTACGGCTCTATTCTAAAAGTTTTTTTAAATCCTCAAGTAACATACTTGCATACAACGTTAGGTAGACCATCAATGTCAGGATTGAAGGCTGGGTGATCTTTGGCGACGCGGGCATTGATCAGCGCCCCGGTCTTGATCACCTCACCAGCGATACCCATGTCAAGCGGGAACCGACGCTGAATCATTTGCCCACCCTAAAGCATTGTTCCAATGTACATAATGGACAATTGAACATCGAAAATCTTTCTTCCTACTTAATATTATGGTAGATATATGGTAGATTATCTATAATAATATTATAAATAGCAAGTGTGTGCAAAAAGAGGTACAGGAAGGCCACGTTCCAACTACCTGGATCAAATCGATCGGACGCTAAAGAACGGGAACGTTAAGAGTACTCGAAACCGACGAGCATGTATGAAGAGACTGATGAATGTGGACGAAGCGAAACAGGTATGTAACTCTAGAGAGAACTGGCGCTCTATACTCACTGCCTACCCCGTTAGGGACTCGGGGTGATGATATGATGATGATGATGGCGAGTCCATCGCCGTTACGTAAGCACGAATATACATACGCCTTTGAATTTCTTCTCAGACGTATGCAGGTTTCCTCTCGATGTTTTCCTTCACCGTAAAACTCGTGGTGTGACTAATCACTGTACTTAAGTTCAGAAAAACTCATTGGTACAGTCGGGATTCGAACTTGCGACCTTTGCGTCGCAGGCAACTGCTCGAAGCACTCGGCTCGAAACACGTTAGAATTACAAGGGAGAAGTACCATACCATTTCAGAAAACCCATGATTAACCAGCTCCATGTGATCCACGTCGACCAGCAATACGGTGCAGTACTCAGCCTTCACCAGCGACTTGGCTTGCTCCGTGGCTATGTGCAGTAGGGTCTGAAGAGAGGCCACCTGTTGAGAACAAATGATAAGTATTCCGTTGGTACCTACTACCCACATATTGTGATCATAAGGGTCTTACTTGTGTAAACAAACGCCTGGCGATGCGCAACAACTGCTGACATTTCTGCTTCAAACTGCATTCGTATTCATATGCAATGGTCTTCTTCAGCGTTGGCCAACAAAACCTACAAAGTAGCAACATACCATGTGTAAGTGTGTGTAATCTTACTAAAATCTGTCACATTACTTATTAGGACGGACGAACGACGACTGTGTAAAAATTAACCTTAAAGTGAATAAATACAAGGCAATTAGGGAATAGCCAATAGCGCAATGAGCAACTTAATAAGTACCTACTTGAAGAACTTGACTCCAAAGGGGATGTATTAACCTCATAGGGTGTTTACAATTGTCTTTAAAAACGCACCCCTTAAGTTTGACATCGGACGATACAATACCTAATAGTTAAATGGTTTTTTAGCGATACTATTCTTGGTGTCTACCATCATAATATAAAGGACTCAAGACCCGTTTGCCACTTGTGATAAAGCTGTTTCCCATAATTATTTTTCCTTACATTATGAAGCCTTTTATATTTAAGAAAATTGTGTGGAATTGTTGTCATTTCCAGTAACTAGTTCTGTTCTGTCCTGCGGTTTCCCTCGGTTTTTTCAAGAAACGAACAAACAAATTATAGCTAATTGGTCAAACTGTAGCTTTCTATTGGTGAAAGGTTTTTATTTTCAATCGGTCTTATAATTTTTGAGTTGAATCGTAACAGATAAAAAAATATCTTTCCTCTTTATAATATTAGTTAATATGTAAAAGTTTGTGAGTATGTTGGTTCCTCCTTTGAATTGTTAGACATTATAGACTATTAGCTAGATTAAACATAGTAGGTATCTACATATATATGATTCCCGAAAAAACATACCTATATGTATAAAGAAAATCTACCATTGAACCAAACTTTAGGCGGATGACACGGTGGGGCGCATGAGCTTACAAAATAAATGTAAAACTTACAAGAAGCATTCATATATCATTATTGCAACATGTTCTTCGAGAATGTTCGGTAGCAATACGCAAACGATTACTGAGAAAGGCTTGTCCAACACAGGAAACATAACTATACGTTTCTTTACGTTGTCTTTGGGCACGAACTGAAATATAATAAAAAAAAACATACTTTGCACCACGCCAAGTTGATACCTTTTGGTCCAAACCAAAATCCCAAGTGCCCGCAACTTTATGACGTATGCAGGCTAGATAAGCATTCGGTAAAGGGATATCCGTAATATCTATTGAGTTTTTCACGCCACAGAGGTGGCAAGTGGGCATTTAGCCTTTAGGCGCTTGGAGTACGCGAATGATTGGTCGCAGACTTACTAACATGATCCGTACATTACAACGATATCAGATTATTTGAATGATGGTCATGCATGGTAATCTCCTCTGCTCCTTTTCTAGAGAGTTAATATGTAGGCCTAATCCTTTTCTACTCCTACGTAAAGGGGAGCAAATGTTAAAAAAGGAAACTGGGAAGTTTGTTTCGCCGTTTCTTTTCCTGACAGGTTTTTTTTTAAACAGTGGTAACTTCAATTTTTCCTTGTTCATCAATATAATATATCAAGTTCCATATGCGCCTTAGGTACGTTCTATAAAAGATATTTTGATGTGATTTGATAAGTTTATTATAATCTTACTTAAGTACCTAAATAAAAAACGAGCAATTCTCCCCTCAGAACACCCATTACTAGCTTTCTGAAAACCCTAATCACCGCATGCCTTAGTTAAGATTTGATATCCCATTTAGTTGTACCAACGGTATAATTTTGCCCTTTTTGTAACAATCTCTTGTAAAGTTTGTGACTCTTGTAAACTACATGAGTAAGTAGGTACTAACCGGGGAAACTATTTGTTGAAAATCTTGACCAAAATTGTGTAGATATTCAGTTTGTTCCGTGGTCGCCTTCACAACATCACAGAGTTTTGGTGTCAACTATAATTTTCAATTTCATGTTTAGTAGGTCATTAATAGTTTAGATTTTTTTCTTATCTGAACCATCTTGAGTCCAGAAAGTATAGATGGTGCCATCCACGAAGACGCGCCCCAACAATTTCTAGTCGAGGGGGTCGCGAGATGAGGGTAGTAGGCCCCGAGACTATTAACTGTAGTGTGCGTGTGCTCAAACCAAAGAGTAAAGTAATATAGACTGAAAGCTCAAACAAAAGAATAGTGGGACTCGTCTTTGTGGATGGTGCTATCTATATAACTAGAGTACTTAACTACATAATATAGGTACCTACTTGCCGACACACTTAAGTCTCTCACGGATTAGCCTGCGAGAGTAGTGCACCAGTTCTCTAAAGACTTAGGTACAAATTAGTTTTGCTACATCCTTTTTTAATATTTGTTCAGGTTACATTGCCTAATATTATGACTACCTTCAATATGGAGTAAGGTAAACGCTGCCCAATTGGCTCTGCCGCAGGTGCCGTGTTCTATGCGCTATAGAGATTTGATCCCGACGGCAACAGAATGTAGACCATTTTATTTAAACAAGATTCTGCGGAGCTCACGTTCAATAACTTCTGAATTTTCGTGCCAGTTATGTAAAAATTGGAAATAGGTATTTAATTAATGTGGACGAAGCGAAATAGGTATGTAAGTCTAGAGAGAACTGGCGCTCTATACACTCAGCGTGATGATATGTAGGTATGTATGTACTATGCTTACGCTGATTTTATGTTTTCTCTGTAAGGCCGATGCTCCAACCGCATCGATGTATGCCTCCATCCTGTCTCCATTCACTACAATTTGTAGAACTAGTTCAGCCTCGCATTCTTCACGAAGCTGCGAAGATAACCCCACATTTGTTCAATGTTTATTGATCGATATATCCAAATTAGCTGTGTTTATGAAAACTAGATATATAAAACCCAAATGCCCAAAAGATTTCGAGAGCTTGCGGCTACAATTTTGCAATCTCAGTCGGAAAATAGGTTTAGGATTTGTGCTTACCACATTATTTTTAGTTTATCGGAGGAAGGTTGGTTTTAAGTAAAAAAATTCAGATTACGTTTAAAAATCTTAATTATGTTAGCGTAGTAAATGGGTTAGTGGAATAGGTACCCATTTACTACCACTACACCCACCTATTCGTTGTACTAACAGCTTATTGAATAGCAATGTCGTTGCGGTTTGTAGGTACTCAGTAGGTACCAGATACGTCTTCACAAGTTTGTTCCCTTATATTTAAACATTCCTGTTCTATCTTATATCTTAGGCAGAAAAAGGTATCAGTAAGCATCTTACATAGGTATTTATTTTAATTTGAAGCTGAGCACAACTATCATCGCAAAGGCACATGACTAAATCCAGTATTTTTCCAGGATCACTATTTTGGAGATGTTTTCGCTTGTGCTTTTTCTGGGATGCCATGCTCTAATCTCTTTAAGAAATTATAAGTAATTTAATGCTATATTTATGTATATGTTGTTATAATTATGTAATTCAGTCAATGACATAAGTCCAGTCAAATCACTAAAATGAGTACCTAATTTGTTTCTTGTAAGTAAGAGCAAAGAAGGATTTCTTTGATTCAATTTTTCAATTCAATTTTTTTAATAATCTTATTAACATACCTACTAAATGTATATTTTTTATTTCTAAATCATCACTCATCCCCTCAAGGGCCCCCTGAAAAAATAGAGAGGTGCATCAGAAGTAGGCACCCACCGCAGTACCCACGCACGCAACGCACCAATTTCGCCAGAGATATATTTTAATGTAGGTATCAGGTATATCAACTTTAAATACGACTTTGAATTTGTTCGCAAACCGTAAAGCTCGTGGTGTAAATTATCGCTGTATTTGAAATTGCAATTTTTGTGTTGCAGACAACTACTCAAACCAGGAAGCTACTACCTACGGCTTTTTTTATATACTAATATGTTTATTTATTATTTTATATTTTGGGCGTTTGCTGTGTCGCATGATCGCATTGTCAAATTCCTGCCTGTTAAATTAAAAACGAGGCTAACCTTCCCTTAGATATTTTATCTGTCATTAGTTTTATAACGGTTCCTTAGGTAACCACTGTTTATGTTTTTCTTATCGAATATCATAATGTCAAAACATCAAAATTTATTGGTGGCGCCTTCCCTTGTCAGGATGTCGCGTAAAATAAAGTAAAGGTGCATAAAGAATAGATAAATCATGCACTCTATAGAATATTATATCTGATATTTTGAGCTTGTTTTCTCTCGTAGTATCTTTGTACTATCTGTGGCGTAGGTAGCTATGATATGAATGATTATGGTTATTCTGTGGAGTTGAGTGAATAGTGGTGAAATGAAGAATTGTTTTACAATTATTTGAATTTATTATCTAGTAGTTCAATTTAACTAAATACAAAAATATCTTGTAAAATGGCCGAGATACAAACTCTGATCGAGATGGGATTCTCGAAGGAACGAGCGTAAGTATCACTTTAAAAAGTGTTTGTATCTGAAGGTTAGGTTTTATTATATATTTTCGTATTTTAGCGAGAAAGCGCTGGCTGTTACGAGTTATAAGGGCGTTGAGCCCGCAATGGAGTGGCTCTTGGCTCACGCTGATGAACCAGAGATGAGTTCTGGCCAAACAATCGGTTCGTCATCCAGTGCCGCAGCTGCCCCCCCTCCCGAGTCCTCGGCACCAACAGAAACCGCTGATGAAGCAAAGTCGTTCAAGTGTGATGAGTGTGGAAAATTGCTAAAAAACCAAGATGAAATGGAGTATCATGCAGCAAAGACAAATCATAGCAGCTTCTCAGAGTCTACAGAAGAGAAAAAAGCTCTCACTGAGGAAGAAAAGAAAGCCCAGCTAGCTCTGCTCGAGGAGAGAATGAAACAAAAGCGGAAAGAACGAGAGGAGAGAGAAAAGGTAATCTTCTGTAATATTTAAAGTTAAGTAGGTAAATTTTATTAAGTACTTACTATAATATTCCTTAGTATGACTTGCAAGGAATTATTTTTTTAAAACAAATCCTTCTAAACTAAAACATACTGAACATTAGTAAATGCACTTTTAATGCTAAATCTACATTGAATACATTGACCCATAATTTATACAATATAGGTAATATTTTAACTCCAGTTATTTTTTACATATTGTCATCAATCCAATATCATGAAGTATTTAATAAATACCATAATAAAATAAGCCAAAGTATAATGAAATAAAATAATTTTCAGGCTGAAGCTCTTGAGCGAGAACGTCTACGTATCAAATCAGGCAAAGACCTCCAAGAATCTAAGCTCAGGCTCCAGGAACAAGAGATGCAAAAGTTGGTAGAACAACGCAGGAGGGAAAAGGTTGAGGACCAAAAAGCGAGGGAACGGGTTCGGGCACAAATTGAAGCCGATAAACAGGCCAGGAAGTAAGCTGATAATTACAATTGTATATCATATTAGCTGTTTCCTGTGGTTTCAGGATGTTAAACACACTGCTGCCTTGGGTAGTACATAGCCTTCTGCAATAAAACGGTCTATCCAATTCCTTAAAGATTTTTGTAGATATATATATATATATATATATATATAGATATTTTCCTAAGTTAAGCCCATTCAAAGTAAGCCTGATTTTTATAATAGAAAAAAAATACCACAAAGGCTAGCAAATATATACTACCACAACATTTAAATGAGGTTTAACTTAGTGATAGAATATTGCCACAATACTTTACAGTGGTGTTGTTGCCAATCACATATGTACTGAGATTCTCATGTACTTGTTTCTTATGAGAGAAATGCATGTGAGAAATGCATGTCAGTCCTATCAATGCTATCACCAAAAGGCATATAGAATAAGCATACTAATTGTAGGTGACAGTTGTCCGGCCTAGTGGTTAGACCTCCTGACTGCGAAACTTGAGGTTGCGGATTCGAATCCCACTGAGGGCAGATATTTGTGTGATGAACATGAGTATTTGTACCTTAGTCTTGGAGGTCTTATGTATTTATTTATATATCTATCTATATAAGTAAATATATAGTTGTCTAGTTTCCATAACACAAGCTTTGCTTAATTTGGGAATTGAAAAAGTTTGTGCAACTGTTTGTTCCTCAATCATGCCAGAGCAGCAGAGAATTTGGCAGAGAGATTTGGAGGCACTTATCAAGATGTTATGTATTTCTCCTCAGATTGGCAGCGATGGGCAAGAAACCAGAGGAAGAACAAGCTCCAGCGCCTCCTCCTGTTGCCGCGACAGCGCCGGGGCCAAAGGCGAACTACGACCAGACTAGGATCCAGTTGCGGCTGCCTGATGGAAGGGCCTTGGCTCACACATTTGGAGCCAAAGAACAACTAGCTGCGGTTAGGTATGTTCTTTAATGAGTATAATTCAAAATTGGACTTGAGTGTAATATATAACTAAGGTGCAAATTCCATCTGATGAAAAGCCTAGGGTAATTAGAATGTAAGATAGTATGTATGGTGATTTTTTTCTTGCAGATTATATCTACAGTTGCATGCTCAAGAATATACTGAACAGGAAAATTTCAAGATGATGACAACATTCCCAAAGAAGATATTCACAATTGAAGATTATGATAAACCTTTGGAATTATTAGGTAAGATTATTTTAAATCTATTGCACCTGTAATTCTGCTGTCATGGCATATATTCTGATCTCCGGTTGTCCAAGTGCCTTGGTAATTCTGATTCGCTTCCTGCATATTGTAATAAAATCACTGTTAATACCCTCTGGTAGTAGATATGTATCTATTTAATATGTCTAAGTCTGAGTGAACTTCAAATGTTACATATAGAAGAACTTTAATTCAGTAATGCTTTAAAAAATTCTGCAAGCTCGAGTTGATGATGCTGAAGAGGTATGGCAGTCAGACTTGAGAGGGTCTCTGTGCCTACCACTTGAGAGGGCCTAGCCCTGAGAGTACACTCTGATTTGTATGTAATTTGGTAAAAATTCAACAAATAGCGTTTGATTTCGTTTAATCAGTGTTCTAGGTCAGTTTAAATACTTATGCCCCTATCTTGTTCTATCGGTAGGCACAATTTTATTTATTGTACTTACACACATTCCGTTGGAAGTATGGACCTGGTAGGGTCCTAATTTTGAGCACAATTGATTATTCTGTTCCAGGTCTGGTACCATCAGCAGTGATCATAGTGTCGAGAGGGCAGTAGTAGAATTAATACTATATTTGTTTGATTTGTATTGAATGGATGGGGGAAAGTGGCACAAATACGGAATTAAATGGTGACTTCCACATGTTAAACTAGTGTTGCGTTTCATTAATTTATCTCATAATTTAAGATTACTCAAATAATAACCGCTCTTACAAAATATGTTTGGCCATAGATTAGTCCCAAGAAAGGCCGAAAATAAGAACATTCTCATGTCCGTTAAAGGACAATTAATCTGAGTAAGCGATTTTCGATGACAACTAAGTAAGCAACTAAAAAGCAAGGAATATGTTAGACATTTGTAACCTGGCAACATGAATAACATGGCTGCACAAGCTATGCATACAGTGTAGCCAAGATCTAGAGATGGTGAAATTTTTTAAATACTACCTAGATCAAATCTATCCAACATACTCGTATGGAAACGTCAATAGTACTCAAAATCCGCGAGCATGTATGCTGAGAATAATGAATGATGATGTATGCGAAAAGGGAGTGCAAGTCAGGAGAGAACTGACACCACTTCACCTGCCTATCTTTTATGGGAAGACGATGGCAAACTGAGAAAGGAACCCTTATCAGGTATTGTATTAGGTACGCCTCGTACAATTGCTCCTTCTATGATGTCCATATCGTAATAATACCTGACACCTTCCCGAATGGGTAGGCAGACGTGTATAGGTAGTACCCACACACCCACTTTCCACCAGAGATAAATTTTAGGTACCAACGTGGCAGATGGCGAGTCCATCGCCGTAACTCAAGCAGGACTATACATACGCCTTTGAATTTCTTCTCAAACATATACAGGTTTCCTTTCGTTGTTTTATTTCACGACAAAGCTGTGATAAAACACTGGAAAATGTTAACAAGCTTTTGACGAGCCTTAAACATCAGTTTATTTACAAGTCAAACAAGTCAGAATAAAGAATAACACTCTTTACTGCTTCTGTTGTTAGAATCTAAAACATGAACATAAAATGTTAAATACAGGTATAATATCATTATAAAAAAATACGAACATACAATAAGTACAAGTGCTTACTTACTTCATTATCACCAATATTCAAGTATAAGAGTGTTTCCCATGACTGTTACAACATTAATCAACTTCCCAACCTTGAATAATGATGGAACTTTAGTTTAAGCTTTCATTTCATTATATACATAAAATATGGAGTTGTATCATGATAAAAAAAAAACATATTAATCAAGAATTACTCAATGAAAACAATTAAAAACATCTATATAGTTATATTGGAAATACAACTGGTAACAAAGAGCACAAACATTTTAACTCTCCTGTTTTCACCAAAGTTAAACTATTTGAAGGCAATCTACTGATTAAAGTATACATGCCAAAGATCTCGGTAAAACTCAGTGACTGTGACCATGAATAACATTTCAAAAATGGGTTTATCCTCTTTTAAGCGTTGCCCTAAGGTACTACAGTATAGATATACCTTTAAACAAGTCAACAACATGCAACTTGTGTTGTGAATGTCCACTATGGAGACTGCTTAATTGTGAACCTGGTGCCATCTTTATTAGTATAAAAAATACAAAATTGCAAACTCAAATTAATAATAATTAAATTGCTTGATCTTACATAGGTATAATGCAGTCAAATATAGACTACATTTATTATGCTCATATTAACATCACAAACTAGTTCAACAAAATATACAAGTAAACAATATTTCTTGCTTATAGTATAAATAATGCAAACATGCTATGTTGGCAAAATACTGCAATAAAATTAAGCATTAACATAAAACCACTGGTTAACAATACTTTTGTTGCTATTCACCAAACAAAATATAAAAATGACTACATGACCTTTGTCTCAGGACATAATTTATTATGCATTTTCAATAATTCATGAAATCAAAATTTTAAACCTTGACAATTTATTGCAGGTGTATAAATTAATTTAGTATATTTTCCCATGAATAATTTTCACTACATATTATTAAAACCAAGCTGCATCTCTGTCTGTTCGCGAGAAGCTCAAAAACTACTGAATGAATTTTCATGCATTCTTCACCAGTACTTCAATTAAACTTTTTCGTAATCGTCATGAATCAAAACACATACATAAAATAGTACTGTTATAGTATGGGTCCAGTGTGTAAATCTATAAGGTTTAATATAAATTGATTAAAATGGGCTGATGTGACCCTTCAACAGATAAAAAACAGGCACAATGCTCAACTACTACTGCCAAGTGGGACCTGGTCAGTAGTGTTATAATAATAATTATTATAATTGTTCTACAATGTTAGCCATTGTAACCAAGTAACAAATTTGTGTAGCTGCACAATTATCCTTTTAGGTGGGTTAGGATCATGGGGGTATATTATACCTTGGGAAGTGTTGCAGTTGGTAATAATAGAGACTCCATAATCATTTTGAGCTTTGTAACCAGTACAATTGGTCAGTTCCAGATCTTTCTGGATACAGATTCGCAGCTCATGAATATATTGCTTACCTTTATCATGTATGCATTCCACCATTGGTGTAACACCTAATTTTGACTCTATAGCATTGTGGAAGTCAATTATTTGATATTCCTTAGTATCAGATGGGATTATATTTGCACGGCTTAGTATATCGGTCATTGAGTACTGTTGCAGCCACTGTATGCCTTTGGAGAAGTAGTTCATCTCGCCACGAAGAGCATCTACTGATGCTGCACAGGTTCCATGTTTGGTCCATTCATGAGACCATAGGCTATATGTTGATGTTTCTGAAAGAATAATTTTCTGTTATGTACTTGTAACGGTTTAAATTCACTGTACTTAAATTCAGCAAGGCTTCATTGATACAGACCGCAAGGGTTTGAACCAAGAAATTGAAATCAAGAGGTGTATATGAACCATTGAAAAGTGTGAATTTGTAGGAGACTTCAGACCATAGACAAAAGAAACTATATTTCATGTCATGTACAGTGCAGCGAAGTGGACAATACAAACAAAGCCTTACCTGTCTCTACATTAGTCCATGCTTGGGTTAGAGTTGTTTCAATAGGCTTTATTTCTTCAGGTCTGAATAGCCAGGTTTTATTGCAGAAAAATGGTCCTAGCTCGCCCGGTTTAGTTGGCCAAATCCCGTGTATGGTCCAGGAGTCCTGTCTAGTTGGCAACGTACAGGTGTGCGCTGGATTATGCTCTATCCATAACTTACAGACAGTTGCTGGCCAACTTTGAGTAAATAAGAAATAGTCCCAACTGTTGTCTTGGATCAAGTGCGTAGAGTCACCAATATGTAATCTAAAGACACAAAGTGTATGTTACTTTCACATAGATATGTAATTAATCACTCATCTGAGTAACTTCTTGGCTTATTTGAGTATCTCACCTTAGGCATAGAATAGCGACTGTTAGAAGGTATTTAAACATTTTAATTTTGTTATAATATTAAAGACTAGATTTAGACTTAGATCACATATAGATTACTCAAGTAGGTAATTTATTCAGATTTTTGACCTTCCGCCGTCAATTTACCACAACCAACCAGCACAAGCAACGAAACGTCAATTGTCATACAATTATATCAACGTCATGAGTTTTTTTTACTAAATTATTCTTATGACTTAAAAGCGTGTCTTTCAGTAGCGTACATTTTAACGGTGCACCTTTAAAAAAGTTAAAAATTTATATTTAGATTACAGAACTTGTGTGACTCGTTATCATAAATTAAAGAGCTGGGCTTTTGTCGGCGTCTCTAATGCAGCTCCTTCCATTTGCTACTGTCCAGTGCAACTTCTGTGACCTCCTTATACGTCATTAGAAATTTTTCTTTGATCTGACGCATGTATGTTAATATTGGTAATAAATAAATAAATAAAATAAATTGGTCTTCCTCTTCCTCTCAACATTTCTTTCTAAGACCCTTCTAAAGAAGCTATCATGTCGTATAAGGTGGCATATAATTTCCTCTTCTATACTCGACTCTCTACAGTAGTACTCTTGATTCATTTTTTTATACATGCAAGTCTTCACTTGTTACCCTTTCCATCCAGATGACTTTTCCAACTTTCTTCAGCCCCACATTACAAATATCTCTAACACCTCACTATCTTTCTATGTAATTTTCCGCATCTACATCTCTTTGCCACGGGCTACGTCATTTTTATTATTTGAAGACAATATTCTAAGCAGTGGGGAATAAATAAGAAATTGTTATGTCTAAGGATGGGTACATGCAGAATAATTTTGTGGCATTTATGACGTGATACATTTTAATTTACTTATATGATTGCACTACGACTATAAGTGTTTCTATTATAGGTACCTAGATACTGTCAAAGATATTCCTTTCAATATAGATGCATTTATGACCTGCTACGAATAATGTAAAAAAAATATACGCTCCAACAAATTCAAATCATACAATGTATAAAATGTGTCAAAAAAATATACAGCGTAATAAAATATAAGTCACGAACTGAAAAAAAAACTTAACAGAAGAACAGCTGTGATGGCGTAGGCTGTTAGCCTAGTTTGCAGATTAATGTCCCTGCATGAAGTGAAACAGTGAGCTAAATTACAATGATTTATCATTTATATCGTTGCACTCATTTGAAAGCTACCGGGAAGTCAGCATCTTGATTTTGCTGAGTATTACTTAGACTCGGCCTTCACGGTTTTAAAATATAATTAAAATACTAAATAAATACCTATTAGCTTACCCTAGCATAGAGAGGACGCTGACCCAAGCATGCCCAAGCATTTTTTGCTCAGCATGTATACCGTTCGCGGGTAACCTCATTTCGCGTTTTTCTTCACCCGTCACTCGCTCTGATGCACTAAATAAAAAAAAATCGCGTGCGTCACGAAGCGTCGAGTAAGTATAGCTACAGTACTTGAAATGCAATGACCATCTAAGTATGGTCTACTATAAAAAAAAAGTGTTCCGGACCACAACTGCTTATGATGAACTTATGATATTTCCAATTGCTCTAAATTTCTATTTTAATTCGCATACTGTCGCCGCTTATAATTGCGGTAACTTTTATCTCGTGTCAAACATGATTTTATCTTACTTTTGGTGTGGTTACTATGTCAGTAGCCTTAAATAAAGAAGAGGTGTGTTCCCCATTTATTGCCGGTAATTTATTTGAGGTGCCGATGTGACAGATGGCGAGTCCATTGTCTTTACTCAAACACGGCTGTATGTAGGTACATGCGTCTTTGAATTTCGTTCTCAAACGTATGCAGGCTTTCTCTCGATGTTCTCCTTCACCGTAAAGCTCGTGGTGTTACTATAATCACTGTATTTAAGTTTGGAAAAACTAATTGGCACAGTCGGGATTCGAACTTGCAATCTTTGTGTTGCAGGCGACTAGCAACGGCTATACGACCGCAATAAATAAATACCTCATTTGCCAAATAAATTGGTATCTTTGGCAATTGTTACAGGTAATGTTTTAAGGTGCTTTTTTACAACTATCAACATTCTGACATCTTTAATTTTTCTCCAATGGGTGTAAGAAACTCGTCTTCTATTCGTTTATTAGTCTATCATTTAGTTTATCAAAAATAAAACTTCGGAGCCAAAACCAGTACGACCCCCATAATATCTAAATACATATGTAATAAAATTACATATGTATTAACAGCCGTGGTGGCCGAGTGGTTCGAGCAGTTGCTTGCGACGCCAAGGTCGCAAGTTCAAATCCCGACTGTACCAATGAGTTTTTCTGAACTTAAGTACAGTGATTAGTCACACCACGAGCTTTACGGTGAAGGAAAACATCGAGAGGAAACCTGCATACGTCTGAGAAGCAATTCAAAAGGCATATGTATAGTCGTGCTTGAGTAACGGCGATGGACTCGCCATCTGTCATGTTGGCGCCTAATTTACCTCTGGCGGAAAGTGGGTGTGTGGGTATTACCTATACACCTCTGCCTACCCCTTCGGGGACCCTTGTGGGAAGGCGTGTTGATATATTATTATTATAATAAAATTAAATTTTAATAGTTCGCTGTCAGTACATTATGGATATTGAAGGAAAAATGTATCCTCGGGGTCATTACAAGAGCATCAGAAATTAGAACAATATTTTGTATGCTTCTATCCAACGCAATATCTTATGAGAGGCATGACCAGTATGCCCAAAGATATAACTGGATAACTGGGGATATACTTGTCTATGTAAAAGAATTAGTAAAATGTATGCTATTTGCAATAGTTGTATAAAATTCAATGGGTGTTTCATTGTTCAGTGTTTTAAGGCTTCGAGACCAAATCGCTTTAATTTGTATAAATAAATTTAACGCTGAAAGCTAATTTAAGTTGGTGTACTAACAGTAATTTATATTCACTTAAAGTAATTAAAATTAATTTTATAATTCAAGAACCGTGCAAAAATCGGATATTCTAATTAATAGGCACCGAGTTGCCTGTTTTGTTCGCTAATTACTTACAGACAGCGCGTCGTGCGTAAACCGATCAGTAAGCTACTCTTTAACTAATTTAAATGTTTTTATTAACAATGACAACACTCGAATTATACTGTCGTGGAATTAGCATTAATGTACGTTTATTGACGTGTTAGCTCGATAGATGTCGCTGTATATATTTAGATCACACAATCATAATGTTCTTCACATTCATTTTGTTTGTTTTGTTGTCCTTTGAAACAAGTGGCGATCTGAGGTGAGCTGATTGCCCTAGAACAGACCTAATCCAGTTCAGCTCCATAGCTTGCATTGCACCAGGAACCTGTGGGCTGCGTTCTATACACGCCGAGGTCATTTTAATCATTATAAATAATTATAAATTATAAAAACCTATTGATTTACTCACGGATTCATATACCTAACGCCATTATTGTGTGAATATACTTTTGAATCGTAGTTAATATAGATATAGGTAAATGTAGTTGAAGCACCTTGGCGCAATGTCCGCGGTTCAATAACACTGGTCTGATAACTCCAATTTCCCTTACGACTGCGGATCTTAGTAATAGGTCTAGTAACATAATTCAATTATCAAGAACTAGCTATCCTGCCCAACTTCGCTTGGGTGAAAAAATAAAAGTTGCTATAACACGATCGCAGCGCCATCAATCGGTCCAGCCTTTTACGATTCTATAAAGGATGTACAGAGAAAGATTCATTTTTATATATGAAGTTTAATTAAACGAAAACGTATTCAGCTGTCAATGTGACAGATGACGTATCGCCTTTGCCATCGCCGTTTCCTACAATATAATTATCTTTGAATTTCATAGCAGTCGAAGGTAGCTCACGATTCTCCTCTATTGAACCGCTTAAACCTACTTACCACATATTCTCGATTAAACTTTGTAAATATAGAATTATCTATTTACTAAAAGAGAGCTGAAGCGTGCTAGGAAAAACTGTGTTCAGTCATGGATGCGCTTTTTATTGTATCTTGTGTTGGTTTTTACTTGTACGGAGAAATTTCTTAGCGGGGTTTCAGTTATGTTGGTAAGTATACCTTCATTTATGGTTCAATAATTAACTTCTGGTGTCCGTTAGAACAATGTCTCCGTCCTTTTTTGTCTACCACATGTTTGGCAAACAAGCATACGGACCTGATGGGAATTTACACTCACTCACTTGGCACCTAAAATAAATCCCTGGCGGATAGTGGGTGTGTGGGTATTACCTATATACATCTGCCTACACTAATATTCCTCACGCCTTCCCACAAGGATCCCTGAAGGGCACACATCCACTTTCCGCCCGAGAAACACTTCAGATGCCAACGTGACAGATGGCGAGTCCATAACCGTTACTCAAGCACAACTAACATACGTCTTTGAATTTCTTCTTAAGCGTATGCAGGTTTCCTCTCGATGTTTTCCTTCACCGTAAAGCTCGTGGTGTGACTAATCACTGTACTAAAGTTCAGAAAAACTCATTGGTGCAGTCGGGATTCGAACTTGCAATATTTGTGTTCACCAATCAATATCGTAGTAGATGTCAGTTATGTGATCTTCATGATGATCTTTAGTGAAGACTGTAGCGTAGGTATATCCAATAGGTAGATCCAACCTTGGGACGATTTATCACATATTAACCTACTCCCAAACTAAATAAAACTTACGCAGTTTGGATAATTTTATTGCTTTAGGAACATCTAACATAGTTACTATTTTGGAAGAGGTAGGTATTTCGGCAGACTTCCGGTTGGACCGGATGTGGTTATTTAGTTAATTACCCGGACCGGATACCGGGCCTCCATAGTCTTTGCTATTCATAGACAAGTACGGCCACAAAAGGTTAATTATCGCGTTAGCGACCGGACTAAATTATACTATACCATAGACAAGATCCTAACATTGACAAACGGCGATGATTTAAGGCAGAACATATTACATACATACAAGGTTGAACGGAAACAGATGAAATTTGGCACAGAGATAAATTATTCGTGCTTGAGTAACGGCGATGGACTCGCCATCTGTCACGTTGGCACCTAATATACCTCTGGCGGAAAGTGGGTGTGTGGGTATTACCTAGACACCTCAGCCTACCCCTGCGGGGACCCTTGTGGGAAGGCGTGAGGATATTATTATTATTATTATTAACGCATAGGATATATATTTTATTTTAGAAAAAAATCTAGTAATCATATCTTATATTACGCGGGTGGATTCACGGGACACTAGTAGCTTCATAAAGCTAAGCCAATATTGCACACTTGTGTTTCTTTTGAATTATACGTACATATACGCCGAGTTCCTCACGGGGCAGCCACAGAAATAAAAGTGACAGTTCTTTCTAGATTTACAGGGCATTTTCGTCTTATACACATTTTATCATTTGCTACATGCTCGCCAGTTTGGAATACTCTAGACGTTGCCAATATATCTTCTCCTTAAAAATCATATCCACTTGTGATCTATGGATTTTACAAGTATGCCCAAAGCGGTAGGCAGGACATGATTACACCTTCGATATTTCTGTTATAATATAATGTATCTACTAGCCCGCTCTTATAAGCCTGTGTGTTTTTCTATGGTATGGTCACATCAGCTCAATTCAACCAATATACACAAAACCTTAACGAATTATAGACCTTAAACTTCCTCATGAATACTCTGGCTATTGGTGAAAACCTCATGAAAATCAGTTAAGTAGTTATTGAGCAATTCGCGAAAAGACCCACTGACGGGCCGGCGGACTTAGTTCTATGAAGTTTCAACCCGCCATGAATTAGGTATGACTGAGAAAGAAAATATTTTTAATTTTTTCAGAATTAATTTGCCATATGATGTGTTCCTATTGTATAAGTTGTGGTGTCAGAAATCATTGCTTAAGTTAAAAAATAATCTAGTGTACATGCGGACGAGAGTTAAATGTTCGCGCTTGGCATCTTGACTTTTGAGGTTATCTGTATCGGTATACATACAAAAATGACAGCTAAACTCCAAATTAAAACTCAACGGCCAGTGACATTGTCGATTTATTTTTTTATACAATTATGTGACGTACACAGTACAAGTATACAGTGCACCTGATGGAGGGCGATTACCACCGCCTGATGGTAAGCGATTACGCGCAACACTAACGACTGATCTATTAATTAGCAATACGGGCATTGCTCTTGATGGCATTAACAATGAATGCAGCGTCGGTAAAAAAGCGCGCTTGTGCTTCCGGGCGGTATATTATATGAGGTAAAAAGGCGCGCGCGCAGCCGCTGGCGTGACGCGCTTTTTTCAGATTTAATTACGCGCACGCGACCACGTTTCACACTTTAGATCACTGGTATTGTGGAGCAGATAACAATATTGATTTTCTACGTGTTAATGTCACTGGTTTTCGATTATTATTTTCAAGATTTATCATATGATAAAACAGATAGTTACTGGCTGGGTACATCTTTTCGGCACAGAAATGTGTCAACGTGTAGATGAGTCTGTCGCAGTTTCTCAAGTACGACTTTATAGGTTACTTTCCTTCCATAGTCATCATATTAACCTTGGAATTTCTTCTCGAATATATTCTTTTATGATATTGTCATCCACGGTAAACCTCTTTGTATGATTTCAATAACTGTAATGTAGTAAAAAAAACCGTGGTTGCCGAGTGGTTCGAGTAGTTGCCTGCGACACAAAGATCGCAAGTTCGAATCCCGACTGTACCAATTAGTACCGATTACTCACACCACGAGCTTTACGGTGAAGGAAAACATCGAGAGGAAACGTGCATACGTCTGAGAAGCAATTCAAAGGCGTATGTATAGTCGTGCTTGAGTAATGGCGATGGACTCGACATCTGACACGTTGGCTATATATCTCTGGCGGAAAGTGGGTGTGTGGGTACTACCTATACACCTCTGCCTACCCCTTCCGGGACCCTTATGGGGAGGCGTGAGGATATGAGTATATTGTCATCCTCGGTAAACCTCGTTGGTTGATTTAAATAACTGTAATGAAGTTTAAAAAAAAGCTAATATCTGATGATTATTAGAATGACTATGAATATGTAGAAGAACGTAGCTCGAATGAGGATTATATTTTAAAATAGAGGCGCGCGCGCACCCCGTGACGTCAGCGTCGGCAGGAATCCGAGTCGGATGTGACTCACGGAGTAAGTCGGTGAGTCACAGGGAGCGCGGTCGACGCCTCCGAGCTTACACTTCGCACACTTGGGATACAGAGAGAGTTATTGAAGTAATAGTTTAAAACATACTTATATTTAAACAGATAAATACATTGAGCACAAATTGCCCATGTCGCAAACTATGAGAACTATAAGAACTTCGTTAGTACTTATATATATATACGTTGAATTTCCCTTCTATTATCATCACTTGGCCACCACGGTTCTTATATAAGAATATATAAATAAACTAGGCATATATAGGTATAAATATATAATACTATATTACTCTAGCTGCATTCCCACAAATATCATGGCGATCTTAATTATTTTATTCAACGTAAGGGAAGAAAAATAACTTGCCAAGCAATGGGGTTTCATTATTTTACATCATTGTTGCCAAGTGATGGCAGTAGTGGGGAAAAGTACAAAATCTAGGTATTTTAAATAGACGGGTGCAGACTCGTCATCTGTCACGATGACACGTGGATGTTATTACAACTCTGCCTTTCACTGCCCATACAGGAACATTAAAACCATTTCGGCATTCGACGTAGATGTAAATAATAATAATATTGCTTTTAGCGCACACAGATACACAAAGTTTCGGTAAAGATAGACATGTATTTGCTCTCTTGATCGCATTATTTTCTGGAATCTATCTGATTCATTATCGACTTACTATTATGTGGTTCATGTATCTCTCTATCCTGTTAATCTTGGATACAAACATTATTGCAAGATTCAAACCCAGTTCATAGCCGTTGGCAATTGGCATGTTGGACTCTGGATCCGATACCATATCTGTCATTACGATTATAAATCTTATAAATACCCAAATAGAAACGAAAGTTGTACCGACTGCTAAGTGTCCCAGCAACATGATAATATTATCAAGTTGTGGGGACCCCTCAGGGAGGATATATTTTAGCCGACTTAAAGAAAGGAGGCTGTTACCTATTTTTATCGATATTTTCAAAGCTCAAACATGTTTAAGAGAGGTAGCGCATAACGAGTTTCCCTTTCGAATTTGGAGCTGCCCGACTGCAGGAACTGGAAAAGGAAGGGAACTCCACCTTATAGAAGTCCGTAGCGAAATTATTAAATTTTTGTTGGTTGTTGGTTGTTCCTGCGCGATGAGTAAGCTTTCCAAAAACGAGCTCCTTGGGGAGGGGGAGGTTTGTTATAATATCGTAGTATCCATGTTATGATAAAAACAACTAAAAAAAAAACAAAACTCCCGTTTGTCTCTGAGCATACAGAAACACAATACTGGTTGTGCCTCGCATATTCGCACGCGGAAAAAATGATTTCATTGGTAGAATCCTGTCAGGAATCGAACATATAATTTTTGTAAATCGGCTAATAATCCGTGTCCGGGCATTACCCCAATTTAATTCAGCCGTCATTTTTTTTTGTATGGCATTAGGTATGTCATAGTGTACCAGATAATGTGTGGATCTATTTTTGTCAGTTATCTGAGCTTTGACCTAGATCTAGTTTCACGCGTCTTTAAAGTGACGTCATATGACTCCCGCAGCTGACAGTAGGGCGACCATCATGTTTGAATATAATGGATTATTGGAACCTAAAAATATATATATTTGAGGCGAAAAAACGATGATTTGATCATGTAAATAACTAAGTAATTAGTTTTAGACATTAACCTTATGAATGTTGATCAGGAATATAGTGAAGTGTTTGATCCGTCTGAGTCACGCACCATAGAGTGTTGCTCACAACCATAAAGGAAAGGGGAAAATATCGATTGTGTAGTAGAGCTTGGCGAGATACATATACATATAATCACGCCGTCCCTAACGGGGTAGGCAGAGAGTATAAAGCGCCAGTTCTCTCTAGAATTACATACCTCTTTCGCTTCGTCCACATTCATCAGTCTCTTCATAAATGCTCGAGATAATTACTACTAATTATAATATGAAGTATACCTTTATATATTTATTGGATAACGTAAATCACTTTCTTTTCCTTTCTTAATTGCAAAGGTACAAAGCCGGGCGCGTCGCTACTTAAATACTAGATGTAAGTATTAGGGTATTAATAAACATGTGATATGGTTAACCTTTTTAGTAACCGAGTACAATGCAACCTGACTCTAATCTACTGCTGTATTTCTAAACGCAATCGACGTTACGGCTATACCGCACATATTTCTAAGAACATTTTTATGGGAGTTTGTTATAATCTAATAAAGATCTTTTAAGTAACGTTTTTAAAGTTCGAGACTTACTTTTAAAAATATAAAACGCTGTTTATAGCTCACTTTACGTCCTTTGAGATTAAAATCCCTACTTAATATTATAAATGCGAAAGCAACTCTGTCTGTAAGTTACCTTTTCACGCCTAAACTACTAAACCGATTTAAATGAAATTTGGTACAGAGATAGCCTAGAGCTTGAGGAAGGACATAGGCTACTTTTTAATGCGAATAAGAGTTGTAACGGGTTGCAATAGGGGATGAAAGTTTATAAGGAAGTTACGTCATTTTTGAAGCTAGAAGCTTGAAACAATTTTTTTTGTATTATTATACATATAAATTAATATTGCATTCTAAGTTTGTAAAAAAATTACACTTTATTTAGAAAAAAAATAATGCTCTCTAATATCACTTTTCCGCGCGGACGAAGTCGCGGGCACAGCTAGTCTTAAATAAAGAGCCTATCAGGCTGTCACTAGATTGAGAATTTGTTAGGGATTCTTTTTTGTTATGTTGGTATCCTGCGGCAACGTGCCAAGAAGACTAGCAGCATTTCCACGCTGGATAGCAATGCTGACTCTCTGAGCGAGATATGTTCCAGTCTTGTCACGAGATGCCTCGATTAGACAACGTGAGACCTAATTGAATGTATTAAATTTTTCATTTAATCCACCTTATAGAAGTCCGTAGCCAAATAACATTTTTTTTTGTGTTGTGTTCCTACGCGGTGAATAAGGTTTCCAGTAATGAGCTCCTTGGGGAGGGGGAGGATTGTTACACTGTATAGGCAACAGAGGGATTAGTCCCTTTATGCTGCCAACACAGTATAACTCTCCGAACACAGAATGGCAACACGCATTGCAACTTCGGTATTGTAAGCGTATATAGGCTGCGGTAGCCGTTTTTCATAGGGTGGGCAGTAAGCTTGTTTGTCACTCTCTTTCCAAAATCCAAAATGGCATACATAAATCATTCTAAACATTACAAAAAACATTCCAATTACAGTTACGAAGCTCTAAACAGATAGAAGAGTGTCTTGATCCAGTAGTTGAGTTATTATTACACGATGACGCCACAGTACCCGTATCTAAAACAACGGGTCATGAAATATTAGGTTACTCGACCACCTTCCCAAGTAATGGTAGGATTCTCAGAAACGGGACAGTTAAGTGAGGCGCAGTGTGGTCCCCCTACTTCCATAACATTACGTAAGCACACGCTAAGTTGGATTGCCTTATTTATTATGAATAACGATTTATATTAAAACTAGTTGTCCCGCCCGGATTCGCTCGGGTGAAAAAATACGATGGCGACGCCACCTATTGGGTCCAATTGTGAATCTAAATCATTCTCGTAGCCACCTGAAGACCAATCGGTCCAGCCGCTTAGGAGGGGTTCAGTGACATACCCACTTACAGAAGTTTTTTTTTTTTTATTACAACAAGAGTGGCAAACAAACATACGGCCCATCTGATGGGAAACGGTTACCGCAGCCTATTTACGCTCACGATACCGAAGTATCACTTGCGTGTTGCCACTCTGTGTTCGGAGAGTTATAGTGTGTTGGCAGCATAATGGGTTTAATCCCTCTGCTTTCAACACAATGTAACAATCCTCCCCCCTCCCCAAGGAGCTCATTACTGGAAACCTTATTCACCGCGTAGGAACACAACACAAAAAATTGTGTTATTTGGCTACGGACTTCTATAAGGTGGAGGTCCTGCCCCAGTCGGGCAGCTCCGAATTCGAACGGGAAACCCGTTATGCCCTATCTCTTCGTTATGCCTTACCTCTATTCGTTATGCCCTAACTCTCTTTAGAAATATATATATACAGATAAAAAATGCTTACCGACTGAAAAGGTGTTATGTACTATGTATTTAAATTAAACTTATACCATAAATGCCAAACTTTGGAATCCTCTTTCGCGAAAAAACTTGAACGAAACTGGGTGATATTTGGCACAGAGATACATTATTAGTGTAATTAACACATTGGATATCCTTTATTCCACGATTAATCCACTAATGAAATAAAATATAGATTTTATTCATGTCGTTTGTTATTTATTCAATTGAAGGTCTGTCCGTCTTGTGGTTAGAGCTCTTGACTTCGAAACTGAGGGCGCAGGTTCGAGTCCTGCTGAAGGCAGATATTTATGTGATGAACACGAGTATTTGTACCATAGTCTTGGATGTCCTCTTTATTTATGTATATATCTATCTATATAAGTAAATACATACGTTGTCTAGTTACATAACACAAGCTTTGCTTAATTTGGGACTAAGTAAATTTGTGTGGAATTGTCCCAAGGTATTAATACGTAAGTAGTAGGTAAAAATTTATTTATTCTTGAAATTTCCAAATCCATGGTCAGAAAAAGTCCTTTTTTTCAAATACACGGAAATGTATATTGTCCATCGAGTATACATGTACATACATGGACATACAAACCCTACATGTATACACTCGGCAGTCGCATGTCAATGGAAACGTCATTAGGTCATTGTCAAAGTTAGCGGACAAGTTTTGTTCCAACTAACTCGTAAATGTATGTTCAAACAAACGTGGGTCAACGTAACGTAAGCAGTTGACCTAAGTAGGCTAAGACCACATTAAAGAGAACTTAAGTTTGTTTTATTACGTGTCCGTGACTTTGTTTTTGTGCAATAGTACTCACTATGCACACTGTTGCTTTGAAAAGTTAAATCAAGATCGGTTCAGTCTTGTGGTTGTTTAGTTCAAAGTATTTAGCATAATGATGAATGTGAACGAAGCGAAAGAGGTATGTAAGTTTTGAAAGACCTGGCGCTCTATACTATCTGCCTACCCCGTTAGGGACTCGGCGTGATGATATGTATGTATGTATATTTAGCATAAGTGAGACGTAACATTTATTGAACGTCATATTATATAAGTCTAGAGATATATTGTATAGTATATTATAATAAAATATATAGAATTTATGTTTATATTTCCCAATTATTTATTTATTTTTTAGCCTGCAATGCCTATCTCTGCAGCACCCAAAGGTTAGCTGGTAGAGAATGCCCTCGGCATTAAGTTCGCCTTAGCAAAATATTTTGCAGGAAGTTTTAATAAATAAATAAATAAAAACATATAACTCTATGTAAGTCTAGAGAGAACTAATGCTCTTCTCCCTCTGCGCACCCCGTCAGGGATTGGGCGTGATTTGTATGGATGAAAATCTCATTATTTTAATAACATTTTGCCACCTATTATAATAGTGAGCCGTGGTGGCCGAGTGGTTCGAGGAGTTGCCTGCAACCCAAATATCGCAAATTCGAATCCCAATTGTACCACTGAGTTTTTTTGAACTTAAGTACAGTGATTAGCCACACCACAAGCTTTACGGTGTACTCATTACTCATTCGGTACCAAAATCCAAGTACTGGTACCAAGTCTACCAAGTCTTCATCATCTTCATCATAATTACTTGCTACTACTAATGACTTACGATCGCTTACCTTGCTGCGCTATGAAGTCACATCATTGGTGACGTCATGAGACAGGAAACCTGATTATATTACCGCTCATAAGCCTGTTATGGTTTCATATCGTAGAAATTCGCAGTACCTACCATCTCTAAGCAGAATACCAATTAAGATCGAATACGAAAAGGAACATACTATTTTTCATATTCCACATTACCATATTGATTACCTTCATCATTACCACCTTTATCATCTTCGTCGTCATCATCCTCATCTTCATCATCATCATAAACATCAACTTCACTATGATGATGATGATGACAAATCTTCGTTATCTTGATCTTAGCCTCGTGGCAGTTAAAAGTTAATATAAACCTAAAACTTACTTAAGTTTATTATATCACTATTAAAATTTTAAGAACCAAAGCCCAACCTGTGTGTGTGGGTACTACCTCTGCCCTCCCTTTCGAGGAAGTATATAAAAAACCGGGGACATTGGGTTCTTAAAATTCCTTAACAGCACAGAGGAACATTTGCGAAATAAAACTGACGATGGAAAATGCCGCATCATTATAATAATAACGTTAAAAGCTTTCATGATTAATGAAAAGCTTGTCTCACTCTTATCAGAATTTCACTACTTAATCACTTAGAATGATGGATACAGGTCAAGTTTCGAAAGAATTATACATACTATATATCATCACGCCAAGTCCCTGACGGGGTAGGCAGAGAGTATAGAGCGCCAGTTCTCTCTAGACTTACATACCTCTTTCGCTTCGTCCACATTCATCATTCTCTTCATACATGCTCGTCGGTTTCGAGTACTCTTTACGTTCCCGTCTTTGAGCGTCCGAAAGAATAACTTACTTCAAAATTGTTCTTCGCGTCTTCCTACAAGGGTCCTGAAGGGGCAGAGGTGCCAACGTGACAGATAACAACTGTATCGTCGTTCCAACTACTATACATACGCCTTGAATTTGTTTTTAAAATAATGCTGGTTTTCTCACGCCTTCCCACAAGGGTCTCCCAAGGTTTCAGCAGAGGTGTATAATAGGTAGTACCCTCACACCCATAGATATATTGTATGTGCCAACGTGACAGACAACGTTATTCAAGGACGACTATACATACATAAGCCTTTGAATTTAGTCTAGCGTATGCAGGTTCCTGCACGACGTTTTCCTTCAACGTAAAGCTCGTGGTGTGACTAATCACTGTACTTAAGTTCAGAAAAACTCTGGTACAGTCGGGATTCGAACTTGCAATCTTTGTGTTGCAGGCAGCTACTCGAACCACTCGGCCACCACGGCTCTCTCCAAGCTCCGGTATGTAGTTTTTTTTTATATTGGTAAGGTTCATGCGGCAAAGTTCATAAACATGCGGTTCGCCTAATGGTAGTAACAAGGGCCGTTCGCGCGTTGACAAACCAGCTTATTTTGGGAAACGGGAGAAATTAATGTAGATTTACTTTATTTACGACATAAATATCTGCATTGGCTCGTTTTAGTTACTGAAAGGAAGCGGTCATACGTGTTAGCTATAAATAATTTCAACTGTTTACATATTAATGTAGAGCTTATAAACGTCGCAGGCGCACGAACGAGGAAAATGACATCCAATCCAATGACATTGGTTCGACGACCTAACTGACAACGGATACCTAAATGTAGAGGAAATATAGGGTAAACAACTCGATAGATAACGGCGATTGGCTTATTGAAGAATTACATGCTTACTGTCATAGCTTTTGAATGTTTTGTTTTGTTATAATTTATGCAAGACATGGATACGTGTCCTTCTATCACTTTCAACTCAACTTGTCTGGTTTCCGATTCCATCAGTGTTTACGATTAGCTTTCAGATCCAACATCCTTACGATGCCATTAAGAATTGAGACATTTCTGCAAAGCAGTCCTAGGCAGATTTCCCAGAACTATTCGAACTGAATTTTATTACGTTTCAATTTCTAGTGCCAAGATAGTGTCAGATTTATATGACAGTAATATTGCATCTCGACTTATTCTCAACAGAGGTCCTTTAGGCTCGCGACCACAGCAAGAGGCAATTTAGAACCAGCTTGCTGGGGGCAATGATTGTGTCTACGTCACATAATTTACTTGTTAGAGGTAGTGCTTATTTACATGCGAGGAGGTTACATTGGTGTAAGGTAATAATAATAGTAATATGGCCACAGGGTAGCAGTAGGTAGGCAGCTGAAGGTGAAAAGCGACACTACGCAGCCGAGGCCTCCATAGGGCGGCACTTATGCCCACCTCTTGCTTGCCCTTGCTTGCCTTCACTGGCCGGAGTGGAGCGCGAGAGCATCATGCTTTGAACAGGGGGCATATGCTCAATAGCTCAATATGCGTAATAACAGGACCCAGGGTACGGCGTCGTATTCCGTGAGGGCTGAAACTGCATACCTCTCAGCACCCTTAACGGCCAACACCAGCGCACGTGTTCCTCCAATAGTATCCAGCCAAAGAATATTTTTACCTAGAATATAATAATGTTAGCTTGTCTATTTATCGGCGGACTCATCTTGCGATTGAACTCACTGTGCGTTCGTACTGAGTAATGCCAGCAACCGGCGCGGCCAACAATCTGCGCACGGACTTTACATACATATCCTCACGCCAAGTCCCTAACGGGGTAGGCGGAGAGTATAGAGCGCCAGTTCTCTCTAGAATTACATACCTCTTTCACTTCGTCCATCATTCTCGTTCATTCATCTCTTCATACATTTTCGAGCACTCTTGACGTTCCGGTCCTTGAGCGTCCGATCGATGTGATCTAGGTAATTGGAACGTGGTCGTCCTCTAACTCTTAATACACTATAATAGTCCCAAAGTAAGCTATGGAAACTAATTACATACGTACATATCATTACGCCGAGTCCTGGGGTAGGCAGAGACAGTAGAGCACCAGTTCTCTATTCTAACAGACCTCTGAAAGGAAACTAGTTAACGATATACCTACTAAATGTTCGTTATACAAACCTTAATTAGAAGCCGTAGCTGAGTGGTTCGAGTAGTTACCTGCGACACAA